>JAESVG020000002.1:2400000-3000000 GCA_017309325.2 Elsinoe batatas | reverse complement strand
CTCTGCGGTCGGAAAGATGAGCTTACGGCGCTCAAAAAGATACCAGGAAAGGACAGGCATCACTTCTTGACGCGCTGAGCGACATGTCGATGCTAAGCTACGCAGTGCGAGGATGGCATCTCTCTGTACTGCATCGCAACGTTCGTGATTATTGATGCGCAAGTCCACTCGTCCAAGCGGCGTGATTGATAGGTCTGCAGACGTCGTGGGAGCTAAAACTTGATAGATTTGACTTCTGAGCTCGGGCGGAAGGTTGTATAGACCTGACATACTTCCATGCCTAGATCTACGTTAGAAAGGAACTTTTGAAGGAGATTTCGGGGGAGAAGGCTGTTTTCGTTCATGCCTAGTGTTATCTATCAAAGTTCGCACATCATCGGCTACCCTCCAAAATTTCTCACGTAATTCTGTGAGGGAAATTACTTACTACATTAGTACCAATAGTTCACGATTCAGGATGCTGTCTCGCCTGTTCAGAGTTGACGGAAATCGGAATTGTGATTCTGTGAGTCATGTATCGAAATCGCTGCACCACGACCCGCGAAGGTTTGCCACGATTAGCCACCAGCGTTCTCCCATTTTCCATTACGCCCCTGACTTGGTTATTGTTGTTGATCTCCATTTCATGAAAAAGTGGAAGGTGACAGAGCCAACCCCCGTCGAATTAGAAGAATTGTCATGTTCATGGTTGCGACGGACAGCATAGTGCGATGATGTACCTCAAACTTCAGTTCATGGAAATAATTTGTATGTGTGGATCAATTCTTGAATCCAAAGCTCACAGCATGAGACTCGCTGTATACACACACCATCCACCAGTATTTCGCGGAATCCCGATCATTGTATGCAATTGTACTCTTCCCGAGGCATGGCAACGAGCGTAAATCGAGAACGTGGTTTGAAGAACGGCCGAATGCCTTGGGCAATTAAGCCACACTCCCTGGAGATTATCGGATTGACCGTGCAAGTTGCTGCTTTGATCTTTCTAAACAGCTTTTTGTGATCCTCGCGAGATCAATGACATCCGCAGTGGTTCGTGGAGGGACCACATGAACAGAGAAAGTGGTGTCAGTGATGACTTTTACTCGGAAATGAAAGGTGCTTGTGGCTATATTACTAGTCGGGCCTTCATCCATATGAAATCGATAGCTAGGGTCCTGGGCCATACTGAGATCGGCTATCGCTCTTAGTTCGTATGTCTGAGAGCTCACGAAGAAAGTGTTTGTAGTTGTGCACGCTGTGTTCACAAGGACAGAATTAGGATCGACAAGTACGATCACGACACTGACCTTGGTATAAAATGAAGAAATTCTAGTGACAGCTCAAGTCTACTTAGACTCGCAATGCAAAGGAGCATGCTCGTGAGCTGCCGATATGATACAATGATACGAAACATTGCACTCGTCATTGGTTATTAAGGCAGATGATTTTGTGAAAGATTTCGTGAAACCGTAATTAGAATGACCATGAAGATTCAGACCAAAGTATGAACGTACGTTTTAGCGGACTGGGCATTTCTATCTGAATGTATGTTTTCATGAGCAATGTATGTACGTTACAACACTTGCACGACTTGGAATTACATGATGTACAGACTAAGGAATTGCACTGGATAAAGAAGCAAATTGGAGATGATCAGGACGAGCAGCCAATTACGTTATGCGTCCGAGTCCTGCTGAGTTCCGATTGGTTGGTTTGTCCCAGTACGAATGTTTATGTAGGTGTACAACAAAATCCATCATTGTATAAATGCGAGAGCAGTCTCCATCTATTTGACTCGACTAGAAGCAGATATGACGACCAAGTATCCTACAAAGACGACTAAGCCAGTGCTCGCCAAAAACGCAACCAGTAGGCGTCGAAAAGCCTTCCTTACAATGCATGATCGCAGCAGTGTAACTTTTCTATCTCCCAAGGGAGAAGAAAATGCCGTAGCAGAACTGTCTTTACTAAGACCCATTTCCGTTCTTGGAGAGCGTGGTCTTGCCTCTTATGGGTGTCATGAAGATTGGTCGCGAGATTCAGAATCTATTAAAATGACAGCTATTGATCATGCAATAAGAAAATGGCACAATTATGTGCAGGAGACGGGTAAGCCTGGCTATCATTTTGCGGTTGCCATTGTGGAAGAGGAAGAAGAGGTGAATTGGGACGCAGTACTTTCCAGTTTGACGACGATAGCGGAATCACAGACTCGGGACGATATAATGACTGCATTCATTCTGCTCCAGAGTGGTGGGGACGAGGACCTACGTTTGAAGATCGTCGATAATCAGTGTGAATTACAACTCCTTCAGAAATCCAAGCGCCACAGTAATTTGTTGTTCGACGACGAGATGATCAAAGTAGGGAAGGGTATGGATTCGCTTGTCAGTGGCTGTGAAGTACAGCATTGGGTGAAGAAAATAATGGACAGTTTCGATCAATACGACATACATAGTCAGGATCACATCGACACCCTATACACGGATTCCGACTTACGAATAGCGTGTGGAATTCGTGCTTTCGAGGAGATGTCTTCTTCAGAACGCTGTTCCTCCTACGCCTCCTCTGTAGAAGACTAATTATTACCTATACAAATCTATCACATTTGAGCAAGAACCCCATATTGGACAGGAAAGGGAACCGATCAATGCAATGCGTCGAATATAACGCTAACTTACGATACTCAGGGCTTGTGGAGTAACTCATTTAGCACGCGACGTGATCAACATACACGCGTTCTTCTGGGTGCCCCTGCATTTCACCATCGGTCCGCACATGGTCATCAATGCCCATTTAAACCGTCTCCCTGATCTCCTTCCATGGGCTCATGGACTGGTACACTTCCATCCTTGCTTCTGCTTGTCTTCGTACCTCCTTAAATGCACCTTCCCGAACTCCTCTAGCTTCGTCATGGTGGGGCTGAGGAACTCCTTGTATAACCAATGGTGATATCAATTTATCAACCATCTGCTGTGACCTGCCTGCTCTTCCCTTGCATTCAATCCTGTTCCCATGATCTTTGCCCGCAATAGTGCCTCTGCCATCATCCCACCATCTTACCACCTTGATGAGGTCGGCGTTTTCTCGGTGGGTGCTGTGAGTACATACCGAAAGGTCGTGGTGGTAGATGAACACTAATCTCTCGAGCATGTCGACAAAGTTCTGCTTCATAAATCTTCCTGCATGGTGAGAGCAATCATCTGGCCGAAGGACATGACAACTCATCCGAACTTGCCTATCCGCGTAGAGAATGTAGTGAGATTTACTGCGTCGACATCACTGTAGAGGCGGTCATAAGCCTGACGGATGTCTATCTTGCTGAATCACTCAGCCTTGCTGACACGTGTTAGGGTTTCTCGATGAGAGCTCGTATATAGGCGTCTCACTTGGTAACATCGTGAAAGCCGTGATGAAAGACGTCGGCAAATTCGCGGAGCTCCATGGGCGAGACTTCGAGCGGGTATATTCGCTGATTAGCCTATCAAATCAGCCTTCGGTTTTGCAGCCGATCGTTCTGGATTTTCGAGCTCTGTTACCCACAAGTGATCGATTCTATTCTCACTCGTGTCGCTCAGCGAAGAGATTCCGGGATGACCAAGGAGAAGAGGGGCTGCCCTAAAAATTCGCTGTAACACTTGTCCGGATGCAGGTGGTTCTCCTCGATTGGTGTTTGCTCAAGAGCACCAGACTTGCGTTCGCGGGTAGGGATTACATCTTGTACAACTTTATCCATCCCTCGATCACGCCAGCAAACACTAAGAATCTCAACCTTGATCATCGAGTGGCTTGTCATGATAGATCGCACGAGTCATGTGCCGAGATCCGATATTCAATGTTTCAGACCGATCTTAGAGCGTGAAAGATTTGGCGAGCCGTACGTAATAGGAATTCGAGAAGGGTTGGTCGAAGTCTTCAACGCTATATGCGCAAGGACAGTCAATGCACACATTAGTGAAGATTCTCCTTTGACTTTGTCAATCGACTGTGTAGCCAAAGCCTGACGACGGCATTGAAAAGTATCCGGCAGCAATTCTCTCGAGGCGACGCCCAGTGCAGCCTCCTATAATCAGCACCAACGACCAGTCACAGGACACTCGTTACCACCAAGAACAGCCGGCGGCGGTGATCCACGACACCAGCAATCATCTGCATGAGGTCTCCCACCTGTCGCCACATTCTTCAGTCGATCCGTTACGAAGGGAAAGCTCAGGCCTCTTCCACCTCGGACCGTTGGGCAGGAAATTTATTACGCACCGCAGAACAGGAAGAGCGAGGAAACAAGTAGGTCGGATGTGAATGGCGGACAGAGATTCTTGGTATGCACAAGGATCGTAGTAGAGAGCTGATGGAGGGGCGTCGAATGGGGATCCTACACTGCACGCAAGGCCTGCTCTGCGCGAAGGCCAAACAAGGAAATGCTACAGGCGCGAGCAACACGAAGAGTGCGACACGCACATACCAAGCAGTCACATGACATGGCGCCGAAGCTCAGCGGGAGTCCCCTAGGCGCTGTCTATTCCCCTGCGTGGTTTCATAGGTTACAATGCGACAACACACAACCTTTAGACAGATGCAACCAGCACTGACAATCTTATTGCCTCCGAAATTGCACTGGTAACGAATTTTCGCTGATAAATTGTGCTTGTGCGGTGCGGCTGTCTACTATGGTTGAACGGTCTTGATAGTTAGATGAATGCGAGGCTTCGCTCATAACGTGTCCATATTGTCAAAGTACAAACGTTATTGGTCGTTTCGCCCACGTGACAATTCGTGTATCATATCGGCCTCGTCTTCCTGCAGGCTGAATATCAAAGTGGACCGGCTCGTGATCCGCCCAGTGATATCAGCACGGCTGTGCGAAGCTAGCGAATACCGCTAAGAAGAGAACTGGATTGTGGGTTTTGCAGCGAGGAGAGAATGGACGCTCGATTCGTGATTCACAATCTTACTGGTAATCACATATAACGTGACAGATCTTGCCTCGGACCTGCTGTGTCATAAAGGAATGGCTTGCAGCAACCAGGGAAGACAGGGCTGACGGGGCTGACAGGGCTGACGGAGCTGACGGAGCTGACGAAACATGCGCCCGAGAAGTCGCTCAAGCATTATTCAACGGTAGCTATGCTGTGTGTCCATATCACACACTCTGTCTCGAATACCTGAAAAGTTCATCTTCCGTTATTTCTGACTATATAAAGATCTCTTAGTATGACACAAGATTATATATAGTTATACAAACATAATACTTAATTTAACTATATAGTTTCTAAGTCTTACTAAGGTCCTAATAGGTCTCTATAGTAGAAAGCTCTCTAGTTCAGACTATGCACAATCGCCTAAGGTCTTCTAGTTTCATTGCTACTAGGTAGTTTACGACTCCTTAGGGACAAATACGATTAGGGAGCTATAAGAGATAATAAAAGTAATAACGACATTATAATATTCCTTAACTATACCTATTAGATTACCTATATAAGCGCTATTACTAAGGCGATCTAGAGGCTATAATTTCTGGAAGTCTATTAGAGTAGATCCTCTACTATCTCTCTAACCTCTATTAGATATTTAATATAGCTTTACCTTTAATAAGTATTCTTTTATTAACCTTAACTTCCTTATCTATTTCGCGACCTTACGTAGTAATAAATACAATAGGAGAAGGATTACTATACTCTCCTAACTAGTTAATTCTCCTAAAGGACGTTCTCTATATCCTAGGTATATACCTAAACTTACTATCTCTGTATAAATAGCTAGATAGAGAAGACGCTAGTAAAAGTAATAAGGACCTATTATTAATTTTTACATGTTAAGGTCTCTAGCTACAGTAGATACGCTAGCTCTACTAGGCTATAATCGAGACTAAGATCGACTAGGTAGAGGCAGTATAATACGCTAAAGCTAAATATAGACACGTAGAGCCTTTAGCTTACTTAAGAAAGTAAATATACTCGAGGCTAGTCGAGTAATATTAGAATAGTATCCTACGAGACTATCGTAGGTAATATAAGTATTACTCCGACCTTAGATCGATTAGAACGTAAGGTAGCTATAGTAGCTCTTAAGACAGTAACTAGACTATCTATATACGTTCTTAGGATAAAATAGTAGTTACTATTTAAAACTAATAACACATATAAGAGCCTAAAACTATACTTAAGCCTCATTAGGATTATATTCTACTCGACGATATCTTTAGACTAATAATCTAGTAGAGTATTAGATCCTGCTTATTTTTAATTAGCGCTATTTATTTATAACTTTATTAAGTTACATAAAATGCCTTATGCTCTACGCTCTTTAAACTAATTAATAAGACTAATAAAACAATAAGTCTAGAGTAATAGTATATATATAAATATCCTTAATATAGTAATCTTAGTAAACTATAGATAGTATAGTACGAATAAACTACTACTATATCTTATTCTCTAATAGCTATACTAAGGATAATATCGCTTAGCATTAAGAACAATTAGACTATTTAGCTACTATAGTATATAGTTCCGGTAAGTAGATAAGTAGTATATATAACAAAAGATTAAATATAGAAGCTTATCGCGATATAATAAATAGTATATCTAACATCTTTCGTTGTCTAATATAATTTATATAGATTTATATATCTAGGTTATCTAAGTAATAGACGAAGCTTTAAGACTTAAGAAGAAGTACTATAGTCCTTACGAGGATTTCGAGCTAAGAAGGTAAAGGATCAATCTCTAGAGCTTACGTGTTATTATATAATATAGCTAATATATCGCTTAATTAACTAGCCTTCTAGGACCGACTAGTTCGATGTTAGTAACGTAACGCTAGCTATACTAATCGCGACTACTATAGTGTTGTATTTTACTAAAATACATTATATATAAAGTCTATAAGTGTTCTTCTTATACTTAATAGTAAATAAGTTAAGTAGATACTTATTATACAACGTAAGTAGCGACGCTAACACTAGATAAAAGAGACATTAAATTAGAATATAATAGAGAAGGAAATATCTAGTTAAGTTCTAAATATTAATACCTTATCTACAATAGTTACAAGTAAGACTAGTATATATAACTTAATATTAACCTAACTAATTATATAACGACAATTATAGTACTAGACTATAAAGTTAAAGAGTCTTTAACTTCTAACTCTCTATCCTTTAATTAAAGTAATTAATCTCTATAATCGAGAGAGTATAAATAAATATGCTACTAATCTGCTTTTAGTCTATAACATCTTATACTTTTACCTCGATTTATAAGTTATACAGAAATAATATATTATGCTCTATATTATGCTTAGGAAAATTATATTACTCTTACCTAACGGATATCTTACGTAATAATAAGCATTAAGTATTAGTTACATTTCGGCATTATTTAAGGAAACACAGTATAACTATATAAATTAAGACACTTTATCGACTACAATTTAATATATATCTACTATCTCTTCTGCGTATATACGTATATAATTAGGTAATAACATAATATAACCCTTTAAAGGTAGATAAGCACGACTTAGTTATGCTTAAACATTACTAAACGTTTTTGTGGATTAGTTAGCATTAAATTGCTATCTACAAGTACTATAGCATCAAAAATGACTCTTAGTAACAGCTGTATGTAATTAAACACAACGTAAGCACAACGCCTACTCTAATACTAAATCCCTGCTCCCTTATTAGCGTACTGCTTTATAAGAGAAACTTCAAGTAGAACCATTTCTAGGATGTTATTACTGTCTAGCGTTAGTCATGCTTACGCTATTAATATAAGTTGTCGATTCTTCATAGTTTTCGTGAGCTTATGTCGTAACTGCAAGGCTAGTATGTTCAAGGTTCCGTTACTATCATCCGTCAATTCGAAGACAGTAGGTTCTCTTTCCACGGCAGTCTGTGATAGTCTTTGACTGGCAGATTGACATCATCCGGACTAAATGCTGCCCTCGACACATTAGAGAACTTGAATCGCTTTGAAACGATGTTGTTAGTGTCATCATACTCGACCCCTGAACCATAAAACCAGCTGAATCTGAAACAAATCTGAAACACTCCGTTATCGAGTGTAGCCTCATAACGTTTGATATACTGACCAGTAGTATTCATTCCTCGGTTCGGCCGTGCATGTAGGCTTGCTTCTAGGTTCTTAACTTGATGTGGAAGGCAAAAGAACTCATCTCTTCCACTCTAGACTAGCAGAACACCAGATTTATTATTATACAATATCAGAGCTAAGCACAAACGAAAGCATGTTATATATCGTGCTCACCTCGGAATGCTTATCTAAATTTTGAATTGTGCAAGCACTGTCTCATCACTTCGGTAGGATTACTTGCAAGATAACAACAACATCTACTAATGACTTGTCGACATAAGGCGCTACCAATTTCGTAAAGGAAGATTGTAGAAGGTATAGTGCTACTGCCATTACCACTTGAAGTGCACATTGAACACATTCTGATGATGTCTCATACAATAGTAGACATACGATTCAAAGAGTGGAATCAGCGCGTCAGTGTAATCGGGACTAATGTCATCGACATACGCGCCGAAGTGAGCCACAATTCCCTCTCCATCCGGATAGAGAAGCTTAGGAAGCAAAGGACCTGACCATCGTACAGGCTGAGGCGGATTCATATCATCTTGTCTGATTTCTTCGGAAAGATCCTGCCAACGTATTTTCTCTTCAGCCAAGAATGGGAAATGGACCGCTTTGCACAACGATTTGAGCTTTACAGCGATAGGACTTGAAGGATCGCCTAAACGACGAATCATGATCCGTAATTTGGCCAGATCTTTCCGGTCGCCCATGAACCGCCTCAGCCACGATAACGAGAAAAACAGATTGGTGATATCGATGTTGTCAGATAGTATAACGATGCGGAGTCGACCTGATTGTGCAGAGCGAAGATGTTGTTCTGCATTTTTCCTTAGCAGACGGCCTACTGGAGACTCGTGAGGCAGTGCCCTAGCCAGAAACTGGTCACTTTGTAAAGCAGACAGTGCATGAAGTCGGGATGACTGAGCTTCACCCTGTCTTAAGGGCTCTACTTCCTCAGATTTGTCGGAAACTGTATCACTCTCGATACTCTTCCCTTGAGTATCACCACCCCCAACCTTACTGCTTGGTGATTCTCCACCGTACGATTGATCGCCGCTTATATCAGATGAATCGTCGCTTATATCAGATGAGCTTCCAATTGACGAAGCCTCGTCGTCTTCCAAATTGGCGCATCCTAGATTTGTCAGGATTCGTCGATACTGGAAGGAAACCTCCGAGATAGAGTCGTCGTTACTCGGTCGCGGGCTACAATCTCTGTCCTCAAGGTCTGCATCTTTGTGGTTCAGATTCTCGTTTTGCGTCGTTACCTTTGGCCCCTTGTCATCTCCTGGTGTCTGCTTTTGTGTCTTTTTCCTCAACAGTATGTGACGATATGAATCGTTACTGGAATCTATCTGTTTGCCCTGCTTTAATGGCCAAAGCTTGAGTCCGTGACCGGGATTATGTAGATCTAACACAGAATGGTCTTCAGCTCTTGATAGCACTTCATCGACTTGATTCGCAGTAAAGCAAGTCGTCCTTTCCGATTGACAAAATGGCATCGCGATATTGATTCCGCCAGGTAATAGTTTAGCCAGTTCTTGTAAAACTTCTCTGCATCTCTTAAAATGCGTCTTCTCCATGCAGTGAGGATGTTCGAGGATGAATAAATGCCTAGAGTGATTCTTTCCCTTCTCGAGATTCTTACTCATTTTCGGGCGCCATGTTGTGAGCCCCATATCTATTTATGAATGATAGTGGTAAATTGAAATTCGTCAAATATGGTGCGAAAGCTTGCCATTATAAATCCAGCTCTACCAGATGTTAGCTCCCTACTGTCTCGTAAGGGGGCCCAAAAGTTTTGCTGTAATTAAGACCCTATCGTTAGCCGCGTGCGCAATTCGTCCGACCTCGGCCGTACTATGAAGTTACGTTATCACGTCAACCATAGACAAAGAATGACCCATAAATACGTACAACCATTCATTACGCACGTAGGTAAGCGAGGTCTTCCGACCATTCTCACTCATCTAATCTTAGATTTGCTCCTCTCGGCTGCAGGAACAGCTGACCGCGCGATAGAAGACGCCTTTCCTACGGCGCCTCCTCGACAATTTCTCACTAGGCTTCTATGCCAAACCTGCCTTCTAATCTTCGAAAGTCCTCGTCGCATGTATCACTTCTGGTCAAAAATCACTTAGCAACGTATGGTGGCACGAGACTACATAGACATGTGATGTTCTAGCGACTTAAGCATCTGATCCCGGCTGTAGTGACTCTCGGGATATCAGCACAATCCTCGCGTGGTTGGGTCAATTACCGCCTACTACGATCTCGTTCATACTCATCAAATCGGCCAAGACTTCCTCAAGCACGACCATTGCGCCTGTACAAATCTCTGCATCCCTCACTGAGCCTCCTGCCCTGGTCACACAGTCGATAGCGCTGACGCATCTTTTCCACAGCTGGAGAGTCAAATCAGAGCTTGAGCAGTTCGTGAAGGTGCTGCAGTACAGACAAGCTGACACAGAACGGCGAAGTAAACAAAACCAGGTTATCCACGTATGCAATCCTAAGATTGCAAATCCGATAACAGCCGCAGAAGAGGTCACAGCAGAGTTATCACGATCGGAGTATGAGCTGATACCCCGATGCAAGACATACGAAGGCATAATCCAACTTGACATACTATGGGGATAGAAGAATCTGCTGTTGTTAAGTCTCAATACGATCCTTTCATCGAGTGGCGGAACGCATTCTCACGCAGCGCATGCAGTCGGAGTAAGTACATGTACGAGCGTCCTGACGTTTGCAGATGCTCTTCAACCCCTCGCGAAGCGCAAAATTTGTCCAGGAATTTTGCTCAATTTACTTTCTCGCGATCTGCACGTTACCAATGACCTTCTGACAGTGTGGGTCATAATAAGATCTCACTACCCTACGGACCCTCTGATAGTATGATAAGTATCAAGACTATTTACATAATGCGTAAGCAGGATTTATGCATTCTTTGAATCTGAACTAACCCGACCCTTGAAGAGAATTGAACGGAGACGCTGAATATGAGAATGTAGGTACCTCCCACTGCCAGTTTCGCCCACCTAAGGCTTTGTACAAAGTATACTATCATCCCGCTGACAGTGCATTAGGAAACCGGGTGCTCCAAGCGACATTTACGGTCTTGAAAGCGGCGCTATGATCGCACAATCTCCTCTGTCACACACATAGTAGCTTAAAGAAGTTTCAGAAGTGCTCTCGCAATGGCTATCTAGTGGGTGGGACTTGGGAACTGTGCTCGGTACTTACTACATAGAGTAGGTTCCTTCTGCTTCCACACTTGAATTTGGGCTGGCTTTGAGGGTCATCGATGACCCAATAGCTACCGGTATTCTCAGATTATTCAGCGTCATGCTTGCGGAGAATCTCAAATATGTCAAGATCTAGAATGCAAACATGGTCACAAAACGTACAATTCTTTGCTTAGGCACTGAACGGACAGTATGACTACTTCTTTTATGTGAAGGTGCATGAGCTGATTGTAGAATTTCAGATCACGTTAGAATTATGAAGAAGGGCAGTTCGAATGCGCAAATAACGAAAGAGTAGAACTAGCCCAATTTCCGAACAAGTTTTGTGCTCCGCCAGGGTGTGACGCTGGATACCGACATTTTCAGGTTCTCCGTCACACTGGTAAGTTACACTGCGAAATTTGTTTAATTTGGCAGGCAGAGCCGGATCACTCGTTGACTTTTTGGCGGGGAAGAAGTAATTTTTCGCGCGGTCAAGTGTGACGGAGAACCTGAAAACGTCGGTACGAAAACCCCGGCACACATGACTCAATCTTTGCATCCAATAGTTGGCCTGCTCTAAGCGCCGGACATTTTCGTGCACTGGCCTTTGAGCATTTCTAACATATGAAAGGAGTCAGGCGCCTGAGAAACACTTAGATTATGGTACTGTCAGCGAACCACGCAGTTGTCTGTGAGTTTGCGCGAGCTGTGCCGGTATTAGTATGGACACAGCTGCCTTTCTGGATCACAAGACGGCACTTTCATTGCTATATCCCTCAATTCCTTCGGTCTTCACTCCCGCCAATGAGAGACGTCCGTGGTCAATACGATGGTCACCAGCCATCAAGCACTTTCAGACGGGTGGTATCTTTGATCAACTATGGGACGCTTGTCTGATGCGGACGTTCGACGGCTATTCGGGAAGTATCCCGGACCAGAATCTTCGGATGTTAGCCCGGGAATCCAGAATGCGTCAAGACAACGTAGAGACTCGGAAGAAAGCGTTGGAGACTCATATCGACCATGCGGTATGGGAGAGTACCCCGTATATATCCTTCACGACGAGCCACAAGGATCTCACGGACCTGGCTGATTTCCGTGAACAAAGGCGAGGTCCTCAGACCATCATCGCGGTCGATCCGCGGAGGCGATTCAAAATGGGACTACCAATCTTGAATTACGAGAAAGAGATGCTATACTACGGAATTCAGAGTCGATATGGACCTCAATATCTTCAGAATCATTATTTGTGCCTATGGGAAGTCACACCCAATGAAGTGGTAGGGATTTGGAATTGGGCTACACTAAGGTCGCAGAACGACTGGTATACGGCTGTCATCGTACCTGCACTTTGCAAATATCGAGGAGACGGAGGACTCAGTCGTTGGAATAGAGAGAGCCCAGACGCTCGAGTAGTTATAGACGACAATTCTGGAACGGGGAGCTGTAGTGAAGGCACACAGACCGGCAAAGTAGTCGAGACAGCAAATGAGCCGTCTGTGATGGCGAAAATGCTAGAGGGTCTGTCGCTTGATAGATAGCCAGTCATGTAGGCCGGTCATTGGTTCTAGAATACTTTGTTCTGTCGGGGCTCTGGAATTCTAAAATATCAACAGCGCAGTATTGCCAGGTCTTTACGAAGTGAACCCGACTAAAAGAAAGCGAAGCAGAGTCTTTACGAAGTTAAGGCGACCAAAGAAGGCGAGGAAGGAGTTAGGGGTTGCGAAAAAAAGTCGGGGAAGGGTTTGATCACGTGGAATTTGAATTGATCACAAGCTCTGTGAGCCACAGTCAGAGAAATGGGAGAAGGATTCGGTGTACACGAATCGCTGGGAATCGAGATCGGGATCTCTGCCGTTCCAGTGGGACCTCCCCGGACACATCTGAAGAATGCAAGCGACTCGAGATCTTTCCCGGATTGGCTGCGAACTGTTGGCCCATACCAGTCGTCGTACCTAAGTGCGTAAGAGGTCTAGGAGCTCGTGATGTGTCCCGAATAGGGACGATACGAAGGGACGATACGAAGTAGACACGTTTCAAATGAGTGGAGAGATAATAGACCATATGCTTATAGATCCACTGGAATACAGATTTTCCTGCTCGCCACTAACTCGGAATGGCAACTTTGCGCATCTTAGAGCTGTTGACTGAGAAGAACAGTTTTGAGTGTCGGAAACAAAGCACTACATGAGGACAGGCAACCTGGTCCAGCATATAGGATATTTTTTTTTTCCAGATTGACGTTTTCGACACTCGATTTCCCTGTGGCGGATGCTCTGAACCCACTGAATGAGCGCTTCGGGCTGTCATCGAATGGGGCGGAAGCTGAATGTCGTGAGAAGCATATCTGACAGTGAGTACAGCCGTGTTGCAACCATCCACAAGAAAAAAACGCCAGCCATACTGGGGTGGCAACTCTTGTCAGAGAGTCCGTCGATCGAATCTTTCGGGTGCGGTAAGTGGTATCTGGGAGTGTCGTCATTGCAAGGCACGCTTCCAAGCCTGATACTTTCTCACATCTGGCGATAGGATCAACATAGTCGGCTTACAGGCGCACAATTTGACACGCCTGCGACTGCCGCATCTCGAAGTAAATCGTCCCGGTGTGGAAGGCCGTTGTTCAATAAGCAGGCATGGGAAAGTGCGAAAAAGGTTCCCGCGAAAGCTGCGGCACGATCCGGTTGAACAGATAATGCAGCGCGACCAACCCCGCTTGAGTTTCCGACATGCCACCGAAAGCAGGCCCAAATCCGGCCGCATGGCTTTGATCTCGAGGATAAGGGATCTGCATCATGGGCGCGGACGGAAATCGAGGTTGGGACGGAAGCGGCGGTGGACCCGTTCGGGACGATGTAGCACGGGCCAGAGATGTCGTCGCCGGCACGGAAAGCCACGATGCATCGGCGGCCTGGCCGAGATCTGGCCAAGAAGAGAGTCCCTGGGATGCTGTCTGCGAAAGTCCACTGTGTGAAGAGGGAGCAAATTGGTAATGTGCTTCAAGAGGTGTCGGCTGCATTGACCAAGATCCTTTGGACTCGTCGTCTACCTCACCAATATTCAAGGTGCGGTTGTTGCATGTCCTAAATGATTGATCATTGGTGTCCATCGAGACGGTCAGTTTTTCGGCGTTGACACCGCTACCCTGTTGATTCCGCTCGCTGCTACACCCTTCCTTGTCCGTCTGGCATTTTGCTGTTGTTGAGAGGTCGAAATCGAGGTCGAAATAATCTGGTGGAAGGCTGAACTCGGTCACATCGCCGCCAACCGCGCTTGCCCAATCCGCCTCGGGCTTGGAGAATTCGACCTCGTTGAATATCCGATCCGCTTCCGCAGAGCTGCCGCAGACGTCGGTCGACAAAGCAAGTCTTCTGGTGCCAGTCTCTCCATAGAGCGGCAGCGAATCGGACGTGATAAGAAAAGGGTCGCCTTCATTTGTGACCGGTCCGGGAGTCTCGATCGATGGGACAGCTTGATTGCCATCCATCTTGGGCGTAGATGTGTCGATGGCAGGATCCGCTACTGTGTCAAGTGGAGACGACTTCACACAAATGGTATCTGCCATGGCGATGTCTTCCACATCACTGGGAGAACGATCCATACGCGGCCCGATCTTCTCCCTGTCCTTGCGCAATCCAAGGATGACAGCTCGTAATGATGCGATCTCTTCCATGCTTCTTTTGTTAGAAGCCCGCAGCTCCGACAATTCTTCTTCGGTCTGCTCGATCTTCTTTTTGACCCGTTCTCGATGCCTGCGTTGATTCTCCGCGCCACGACTGGTACATTTCTGTCTGGTGACAACAGTCATAACGTCAAGCTGAGTTGTGCATCTTCTGGGTCGTCTTCTCTGAAGGTGCACGACTTATATCATGCTCAAAACACAGGGCTCGACCTCTTCGACAGCCTGTAAAGCTACGTTGTATCTCATACTGTAACTTGGTCGAAGAGACGATTGCGGTCAGGCTTGTTTCGTCTGTGAAACTGCATCATCGCAGATGTACGTAAGTCAAGGATGTCGCCGTACGGATGATAACAAATGCATGGTGGGCATGGCACTCGAGGTAACGGTGAGTCTACCGGCCACTCACGTAACTGGAGGCTGATACGGATCAGTACTTGCGCCTACGTTGGAAGGCCTGCGATAGCCTGAGGAAGCGGAAGCGGAAGCGGAAGTCTCACAACTCCAGCGACGTCGCTGTCGTTGGTGGCTAGGTACTCGAAGAGAACGTTAGGGCCTCATAGAGCTCCTTTTCTTGCGTCATTCATTGGCTACAGACAGTCATGAATGGACTCTCTATGGCCTAGTGAGTTACGGAAGCGTGTTTATATGCCTTCGTGTAATTACTCGGGAGAGCCGTCACGCACTACGGATATGGCACGTAGGTAATGCTTGATCTAGCTAGAGACGCTGACGCCGCCGGCGCCGCAATTCACACCACGTCCGCTCGATATCCTGCCGCTCTTTCAAGGTGGACATTTCCATCTCCGCTGCCGACGCCGCTGCCGCTTCATAGTCTCTAATCACACAGATGGTCGGGATTGACAAGCCGGCAAGTCAAAGTACGATTGGTCCGTTCTTATATCGTTCACGTGCTGGCTCAATCACCAGCACGATCAACGCATGTGATAGGAAAGGGACGAGATGAATGCAGTCCTTAAATTGAGGGATAGCATCACGTGCTTCTTGAGTATACGTCATCTACAAGTCATGCTGTTTCGGTGCATTTGCAACCTTCAACATCAGAACAGGTGAGAAAAGCTCAGATATAGTTCTCTCCCGACTTGAAATGCAGTCGCAAACACTCCAAAGCTTGGTGCTTATCGGCTGTGTGAAGACAGCCGTTGCTGTCCACGACGTACCCCCTTTGCACCAGTAAGATGCGCCGCGCAAAAGATTCAGGTATGTAGCTCAGTATCTCGACGTAGCATGCCTTCAGGTGCAAAGCTACCCCAGGGTCGCACATTGGCACATGTATGGTGGCACAGCTTTTCACTTGACAACTCTCATCCCCCTCCGAGATGTTCACCATGGTCTGGACAGAGGCAATGTCGCATTTCCGATAAGGCACTAGTGGTGGGGAGATGACAGTAGCCGGCCACGTCCCCCGTGCACTTGACCAGAACATGATTGTTGCCATACGCTGCAGAGACGCCCAGCCTTTCCATTGTGAAAAGTATCTGCAACTAGCAGAACCTACACATTTCAGACGACAACAATGAATATGGCAGTATATCGTCGAGACGAGGATCAAGCTAACTGAGACCGCTTTCACCAGGCTGGTCCTCCTCCCGTCTGGGTCCCTGAGAGAGGCAAACGTGCCCAGGAGACACAACTGCTGAGCATAGAGTCCGTAGAAGAGCTGGAGTAGAGATGAAGTGTACAAGGTGGGCAAGGATGAATCTCCAGCGTCTGCAACAAGTGCGATACGTTGTCCGAAACTCCAGAACAGCGCGACAAATACAAAGGCGATACAAGGCAGAATGAGTGGTGTCATGACGGCGTATGTCATGCCTATAATCGACCCTTGCGTTAGTCAAGTTCTTTTTTTGTGAATTCTTCATGCCTGACTCTCATGACATTGTACGTACCAATGATGGCGAGTAGTGTTGCTGTCGGAAACAGAACGACCCAATCCAGGTCCGAAGGGCAGTCTAGCATCATTTGTTCACGCATGGTCCGCACACTCATCCTTGACAGGACATATTTTCCTATGATGTATTTCCAGTCTAACAGGCTTGTTACCGCCAACGTCAAGCCTTGGACGATGATGTACGAGATAAAATAATTAGCGGCTTTGGGCAAGTTGACACTGAATAACTCCGGGATCTCATCAGGTTTCCTCACGACGAAGGAGAGGGCGGCGGTGAGAGTGGTGGAGAAAGAAACAAATACGAACACTTGGAAAAACAAATACACGAACAGATATTTGGCGCAGGCAAGGTCCCTGTCGCAGGCGGAGATAAAGCGTCTGGACGTCACCAAACGTCGAATCACCACGGGGGAGAAGTAAACGAAGAGCAGTGCCAACAACTGTGGAAAGACACCACTGAAGTAGGATGCCAGCCAGGTAGATGGCCAGAAGCGCAAATCTGGAGAATGCCAAATGACGGCCATAAATTCTTGGAAGTAGGCGAACAGACCCTGAAAAGACACGGGGAGTGCGAGAGCGACAGCGGCGAAAGCAGGAAGGAATTTTAAAGCTTGACGGCGGGGAAAGCTGAGTCGCAAAGCCGGACTGAATGCGACGACAGCATTGGCCCATATCACGTCACTTAGGTCGTGCAACGTCTCGACAAAGGCAAGCCGCTTGTGGGACAATGTCCTGACGAAATCGCGATCTCGAGCATTATCAACTTCAATCAATAAGAGTTGAGGATCCGCGGGTGACGACTCTGCCGTTTCCAGTATTCTCCGCAATCTTTGGAGACGTGAGGTGAGAGGGAAAGGCGCGAACATATTGAAGCTGAAGTTAGAGCCAAGGAGAGACGTGCGATCAATGTTCGTGTCGATGGAGCTGTTTTTCAGCTTGATAACGGTACGTTCGATATCTCCAAGGACAGAGGACAAGGCCTCTGTATCGACGTTGACCAGACTGTCAAACAACACTCGTTTCGTTAACACTTCGCCAGGACAGTACGCCGAAATGGCGTCGCGAAGCTCTTTTTCCGTCATATCACCGTTGACACAACCTATGATGAACCTAGAAGACCGATCACGGGGTGTGGCAGCATCTCTGTCGGTTTGTGTAATCAGCTCGGCATGGATCATAACACAGCAGAGTAGGGTGAACAGACCGAGCATGAAAAGGTGAACCCAGAGTAATTCCGCACGAGCCGACGGAATATTCGTATAGCTGAAGCGGTCCAGGCCTTGAGCTCGGCCGCTTCGCCTAGGTTGGAGCACATTGACGGGTAGTAGGATAGGTAAAAAGGCTAGAGATGCCACACAGAACAAGCGACAGAGGGCTAAAAGATAGCGCATGAAGTCGAGGTGTATGGACGTTGGTGCAGCAGTGGTAATATTAGTCTCCGCTTGTGCGACCAAGAGAAAGGCACTACACGTCATTCATCAGAAGTCAGTGAAAACCATAGTCAAGCCGGAAGATGTTAAAGAAACGAGACGATGACAAGACTCACGCCGCGAGACCCTTTGTGCGACGTCTGCGTACTAATAGAAACACAACGATCAGGAATTGGATGAGAAGTAGGACTGCCGCCAGCTGCGCGGTAGCAGCAAGAGTGAATGCGCTATCCCCGTGATAGCCCTGCGCTTTGCCAAGGTCGTCCACAATGCCGGTACTGGAAGTCATGTTTGACGGAGTAGAGAAGAAGGACACGAGTAAAGACGCCGGTAGAGGGGGAAAAGTGATTCATTTGCACGACGTGATGGAACAAAACAGAAGTAATGTGATTGCAACGTGTCCGGATTTCTCATGGCAAAGAAGGGCATGGCGCACACAAATTACGCTGCTTCCTGAGCTATTCGCATCGCTCTTGACGACGTAACACCATATGATATAGCATTATACATGTGATCAAATTTCATGGCCCCATGTCTTCCGCTGGAGGAGACATCTGAACTCATAGTAAATTCCTACTACCGACATTCTCATGTTCTCCGTTACACCTGAATAGCGCGAAATCCATTGACCTTGGCAGGCAGAGCCGGGCTGCTCATCGACGTTCGATGGGGGGGCAAGCCATTTTTTCACGTGCTCAAAGTGTCATGGAGAACCTGGAAATCTCAACATGAGCCACGAGCCAATGATCCTGTCACGTAATATACGTTTATCCCATTCGTTAGCGAAGCCGTGCTCAAGAACTGGGAGCGGCGCAATGCTGTGGTGCAAGAGAGTATTGGGCGGACGACTCACTCATAAGGGCACGAAAGGGGATGGCTGGACCCTACCGCCACTCGTTATCCGGTATTTACGTGCTCTTACAGATCCAACCCGTGAGTACGTCTGGTATATGTGTGCCATCGACGGATCGATGTTAATGGACATTGTTTTACCCTTTACTATTCTAGATGTACCATCCCATTTGGTCTTCCGATCTATTTCTGGAAGCATCTCGTTCTCGATGCGAACTCGCATTGTGATGGCAGGCCAACCCACAGAAGGGTCAACAGCTTGCAGAAGACCGGAGGATGCCTGACGGCCGAGGAAGACAATCCCAGCCCTTTGCAAATTGAGAATTTCAATTACGACGATATAATATGGCGATATCATCCGTTGATGTGATGTTCTAAGTTAGAGCGAGCAAATCATAGATTAGTCATCTTTGGAGAAGATTTTGCATCTCGGGTGTCCGATTCGACTAGACTCCGCTTGAAGATAGATGAAAAAACGGTATGCTGTCATTGTTGTGGAAACTCACACCGATTTCATGCTTTCATGGAGACAAGAGTAAATCACGGCGCACACATGAAGTTGCGCCGACTGGAATCAGGTAAATGACTTAGTTATTGTAGACGAAGTGCAAATTCGACAACTTTCATAAAGCATTTGTGATCAGGTATCAATCGCCTGAATTATACTCCAACTTCATCGCGGCCAAGGTGATGGGCGGCATGGGCGGGCAGAGGTTCAAAATATTCCCAAAGAAGTACCCTACGATCATTCGAACATTTATGCGACTGAGCCTCGTTCGGGCAGAGACAATCCTAGTTAGGTTTCAATCTGAAAGATAGCCTATTGTGAAAGTGAGATACGTTTGCCAGGCAGTGCGAGCATCAAGGGGGCTTAGTTTGCTGGCTTTCTTCTCTCCCCAAAAGCTGCGAGAAACTCGCGGTAGACACATTAGAGGAGAAGACTTTTGAATCCCCTAAACAACCAATCACAACATCATCATATCTTTTCTAGCCGGCATGGAGACTGCACAGTAGCGACATCATTAATGCATCTAACCCGACGACGCAAATATTCAGATGATTGAGCCACGACTGGGTTCCCCGCGAAAGAAATAATTTTCCCCTTCAAACGTCTGCAACATGGACCGCCATCATGATTCTGAACTGCGTTTTCTTTTTATACCACGATTCTGACTTACCACGTACCCAGACATAAAATCGGCGACGGAGAAGGGAGAGCCCTGCAGTGACAGCCGACTCTTTCCAAGCTGAATCTGCACATGGACACTGCTGCTTGTCCATGGGATGTAAGTCCTGATCGGCATTCGATCGGGCGTGCATTCGTATGAACTTGACTGCGTGTGCTGGATGTGTATCCTGATCATGCCGACAGATTCGCATAATTTCTGTAATTCTGAGACCGTAAATCGACTGTAAATCAATACCACAAAGCTGCCCGCGCTTGGATTCGTGCTCGAGGCTGCGTTTTCGAGATCTAAGTAGAACATATTGATAATCATTTCTCTGGCTGTGCAAGATATTAATCTTTTGAATGCGTCATCCTGGTACAGAGCAAGTCTGCAGAGACGCTGGAGTTCGTCTATACTGTGGATGTTGTCTAATTCCGGATCTGTCAAGGGTAGTTGAGGGTTTAGGCGCCTGCAAGTATCTTTCGTGGAAGCGTTGGCGACTGCTCGATCGTACTGTCGTTGGGCGTCACTGAGGTTGAAGATGCAATTCTTCAAACGTCCACCCAGTCGAGTGGATTGTTGAGCCGCAGTGTATCTTCCACAGCCTACACTAATACTTAAAAGAGCTGGCTGTGGTGCATGAGAGAGTGCTTTGGCTTCCTGGAGAGCAACGGCATTCCCGCAATTGTATTCAACTCCGCCATCTTGATATATCTCCTTCCACAGGCTGACGGTGTTGCAATAACTGTCCCCATTAGTCGTCGCTCGTAGACATGCTGCTTTAGCACCTATCACGGAAGCCGCGATCTCAGAATCTACTCGGAACACCTACATGGGAGCTGCGGAAGTTGCTTGTGCGCTTCGTACTGTTAGTCACATCATTTCAGCATTTCCTTTCTCCCAGATACTTACGCATCGAGCTGTGTTAGATTGAGGAAGTCGGTGTTCTGCTCGGGCCAGCCGTATGTTCTTGGACTCGTATCTGCCCACTTATTATATGATGGGAAAATCTGGCATCGGTCCTGCGAAACGTTATGAACAATTACCGCGACTCGAGTAGTATCTCCCGTCGACGCTGCTGGAACGAGAAGATGTGCGCCAAAGGCGCTGTGCAGAGCAGAGATGATCGATGTTCTGGGGTATAAAGAGCCGCATCGCAATAGTTTCGCCAAACGAAACGCACGCTTGACCCATTTCCCTGACAACATTCCGCTATAAACACGCTGCTGGAAAGCTTGTCTGATGAGCACTTTCAATCGCGAAGCACAATCCGTTGTTGACCATTGTTGTTGGCCAAGGACCATGGCACATATTCCCCCTTGCATGTGATTAGTGCATGGAACTCAAGAGGGGCAAGAATGCTCCGTGAAAAAGACTTGCCCTTACCTATACTTGTCCCTATGATCAAGTCAAAGAAACGCGACAGATGCATGCCCAAGCCGATCTCTTGGCTGAGGGCATGCAGCACTTCGATTTGAACAATACCTTTGATGCCACCTCCATCCAAGTCTAGGACGCGGGTAGCTGCCCATGCTGGAATCGTTGCGATGTGTGAAACTCTTCGTTGTCCTTCCCCGTCACACAACGGACAGCCGGTGACGGTCATCGAGTGCGGTGTGTTGGGAATGGATTGGGGCATTGCCCGCAGGCACGCAAGACAGGCTACGTGATGACAGATCAGACGGCTATACCATGGCTCACTGAGACAGATGTCGCAGCGAAAGGTTTGTGTTCGAGATCGGAGAATGCTTTTTAACTCGCGGCTGTGCGCCAAACTGTGGATGTACAGACTTGCTGCATTACTGCATGAGCTCCGCATTGCGAAAATTTGGAGCCATCGCATCCACGCACTACTGAGGTCAGAGGACGTGCCGAGGTTGAATGCTTGGGTCAAACAAGCTGCGAATTCATGATATCGTATACACCACTGAACATCTGCAAATGATCGTCTATTCGAATGCGAACGTAGTCGTCGATTAACTGGCGCCGACCAGTGTGAGGACGAGCAAGTGTGTCGCGCCATCAGAAGGCCAATCTGATTCAGTACATCATGCTTCGTGGTGTTGAGATCAGCCATGATACTCGGCATGGACTTCATGATCTCGCATGCATGATCGAATTCCGGTGTCAAGATGCTTACTTCATCACGATCATCATCCGAACCTCCGAGTCCTGGATCGGCGCGGTCGGATGCTGTTCTCGTTGGCTGCTCTTGTTGCATCAGCTTCCGTAGGGCCAGACGATTCCAACGTCGGCCACTACAATCACGAGCGGATCGAGAGGAGATTGCTCGCACTTTTATTTCCTTCACGGCATCTTTCGCATCCTGCTCAGACAATAGACGTATGAGATTCAATGTATCAACCTCGGTCACACCCAGATCATTCCTGATGGTAGCGACAGTTGCGGCCGGGGAAGAAGTATTTCCGGCATATTCGTCAGGACGGATCGATTGTACCAGTAGTAAGATAATAGACTGGTAATATGACTTTCCGAAACTTCCCGTGCGCTCCTTCCATGCCGAGATCAGTATATGTAAGGCGGGTAAGGAGGTCGCTGCGAAGCATACGAGGTCGCTGACACGATCTAGAGACAGGAAAGACGGATTGCTTGGCAGGTCAGGAGATACTTCCACGACTTCGAGACTCCCTTCTGATCCCTCCACGATGGCATGATATGTGTCGCCGAGACAATCGATTACCTGATGTATAACCTCGTTTGCAAGAGGAATTTTGGTTTCGGCAATGAAAGAGACGAGTGATGGGAATTCGACGCAGAATGGTCTGGACGATACTGGAGAAGTAGGCTTCATCGATTATTATTTTTTGCACTGAGGAGATAGGGAGACCATGACAATTGAGGTTGGCAGATCTGACGAATGCCGTGCATGAAATTATGGAAGCATGCTATCACTCACCGCCCCTGTCATTCGAGGAGGAATTCGGCGGCTTCGTACGAATGCACTTCATAACGTATACGCCCAGCCGTCACCGCCTATGGGTTTCACGGCTAAATTTCTTCTGATCTAGCACTCATGCCGTGATTGATGCAACTAGCGTCTCTGTTAAATAGATTGTGGGGCTCATCATTTTCTGTTTCATGAGATCACTCTCACTTACCACATTATGTCAACATTCTTGATGAATCCACCGAATAAAAAGCGCAGATTCGATTCAGTCGACGCGGGTGACAAGGACATGCGTCTGCCTCCATTGCAACCAGCCGTGCCAACGCAGCCGAACAATCTCACCTTCTTAAGCGACAAGCAACAAGAACAATCGCCTTCACTTATGACGAGCAGCGACGAAGAAGTGAAGTTCCATGCTCCTGCTGCAGAGACACATGCAAGCCCGTCCCTAACAATCTCTGTCGACGCCAAGAAGCAGATTATCAGTGTCAGACTGGGCACCGACGTCGCAATCGAAGTCAACGCCACGAGTGGAGAGAAAGGATGATGCGGTGCCTGCTTCGTTTCTCTTCGCTTCAGCAGGGTGCAATGTGGTATTGATATTTTCCTGCAGACGAGAGACGTCTACGCCTGATCTGAATTGACGGCAAAACGTTGACTTTTGACCACTTCTACTTTCAACTGAATTTTAGGCAGAACCATGCCGTGGATGCAGACATCGCTTACAAGTCTGACGAGATGACAGTGCTGCTGCTTGTTCGTGCGGTGCTGCTACGGATCTTGACTCTAGAACTCTCTATAAGTTACCAAAATCCTAGATCAGTCTTGCTTGATGCCAGTTGCACATTTATATCAGTGCTCTACGTGACTATGCAGTCTAGCCCAGTACCCATAGCTTCCCGGTCAGTAAAGGATTTTTATCCTTGCCGTGATTCGTTGTGCGACCTGGAGGTTATTATCGAAAAGCACTGAAAGGAAAAGTCATCCGTACAGCGCTTGACGATAACAGCCGGCATGGATTTAGAAATTCCATCTAACATTACTCGCTGAGGTCCGGGACATCTCCAGCCCATCCACCATTCCAGCGCCTCATGTATGGTTTTTGCTACACGCTCGAGAGGGCCATTCAGCGTGGCGGTCCCGCTCCTCAGCCCCTCCCGAACCAACACCTCGCCTCTCCGCGTCCCACATGCCGCTTCCGCAATCGCAACCGCAACCAACACCGTTGACTTGTTGATGCTGTAGCGTTGTTTTATCTTGCCATCATGTGTTGTGTAACATGTAGCGAGGATCTACACCTAATATTAGACGTACGAATTGATGGATGAAAAGTGACCAGCAGGTATAAGTATGGTGACTGCGATCATCAAGATCGGATGAAATTTACCCAACAAATTTACATTTGCGCATCGCGTCCCAGATGCCTTTGTACCCAATTGCCTTCTCTTTGATAATCATACATTCATACCTGTCCGCTCGTGTGAGTCCCTTTCCATCGACAAATGGCCCCCTCCCCGGACACCATTATTCCCACCAGGGTTCCCGAACAACTTGGAAGACATAAGTCCCAGGGACAAAAATTGGAGATTATCACGGAGGACTCTGCCGACCCAGCTGGATCATCAGCCTTTCTGAAGGATAAAATGTCGAACGCAAGGGAAGCGAATCCAAATTCACGGAGAGGACAAACCATCAAAGAACCTGTGAGCCCAGATACATCATCGGTCATTCCGAAGGACGAAGTTATCATAAGATTGAACTCGAGCGAGACACAGTCAAACCATTGGAGCAGTTCCACCATCAAAGAGTCTCGCCAACGATGGGTGCAAGCATTTGCTTGCTCTCTTTTCTTCATGAACAATTGGGGTCTTTCATCGAGCTTCGGAGTCTATCAGGCTTACTATCAATTGCCGAACGCATCCCCCAGCCTGTCGACCCAGGGTCATTCTCCATCCACTATATCCTGGATCGGCACTACTCAGGCTGCTCTAACCCTCATCATCGGTATCTTGTCTGGTCCGCTCTTCGACAAGGGCTTCTTTTACTGCATAATTGTACCAGCCTCTGCGCTCATGAGTGGAACATTCATGGCCCTATCAGTATCCACTAAATACTGGCACATCTTGTTGGCACAAGGAGTCTTACAGGGAGTGTGCTCCGGAATGCTGTACATACCCTCCATCGCCATCATACCGCACTATTTCAACGACAGAGAGCGGGGAAGGGCACTGGGTCTCGTCACTGCAGGAGCACCCATCGGCGGCATGGTATATCCTATAGTCTTCCGCTCCCTGATAGAACGACACGGGTTCGCGTGGGCGACCAGGATCGTTGGCTTCATCGTGCTCGGCACGCTTGGCGGCGCGTGCTTGCTACTGAAGCCCATAGTCCGCCCGAAAGAGCAAGTGAGCCTGAGATCTGTCGGCAATATGGTGAAAGACGCCCCGTACCTCTCTTTTCTGGCGGCTGCCTTTCTACTCTTCTGCGCCATGCTGGTCCCCTATGTCTTCTGCGCGACCTACTCCGTCACTGTCATTGACGGAATCTCCATGACTACGTTTTATGAGGATTCGGATGCCCGGAATATCTCTTTGGATGCAGCGAATAGTCTCTCCGCAGTAAGAGATCGGGCTTTCTACACCGTCATCATACTGAATGGCGCCAACTTCTTCGGGCGTCTGGTCCCGGCTTCGCTTTCCGACCTTGGCTTCCCTTCGGAAATCATGCTCGGCATCAGTACACTGGTCATGGGCGTGCTCTCCTTCTTATGGATTCTGATCACGACACGAGCGTGGTATACAGCTTTTCTCGTCGCATACGGCTTTGCTTCCGGTACGTTGTCGACTCTACCTCCAATCGCCCTGCGCGATCTCCGCCCAAACACAAATCTATTCGCCACGTCAATTGGAATCGTTTACCTCTGCGCCGGCTTGGGAATATTGGTCGGAACGCCGGTAGCAGCATTGCTGAACAAATACTCCTCTGTTTCGTACCCGTACTTGGCGAGCCAAGTCTGGGTAGGGGGGTTTATGTTTACCGGGACAGTCTGTGTCTTCTACAGCGGGATCTATATTCAACGTCGCCGAAGAAGTAGATTTGTGTCAAACATCGGGTTATTTGCCATAGAATCGCCTCCCACATAGTCATCTCATGCCGATATGTATGACAAGTCCGGTCATGGGTTATCCATGATAGAAATGTGGTCGAGGTCGAAGAGACATTGTCCTTTTGTAGCATCACTTTGAGCTTGCTTTTTGTCACATTCCTTATCATATGCAGGTTGCGCTGAACCGTGGAGAGCAGGCTTAATGGGAAGCAAACGCTACACAAAAGTAATTGATCACTCAAAATGAAATCTTCGTTTCCTTGGGGGTCGTTAGAGCGTGTAGGCATTGCAGGAACAGTATACCAGCAACGTTATCTCCACACGGCAGAAATCAGAGTCGACAATTTCGACATTCGTAGAAGTGCCGTAATGGATTCAGCGGGCTTATGTCAGGTCCTCGAGCTTGCTATGCCGTATACGAAGGCCTTATCGTGATGACATTCTCCGCGTCTGACAAGGATCACAGTCCGCCTACTCATTCTCAAACATCATACAATCATTAGTACTCAGATTGATCAGCACGCTGTCCGAGGGGGCTACCCTACGATTGTGTAGTGTATTCCACATACTTCGCTGAGATTGCGACTATATCAGCCAGGTATCGGTTAATTTCGTTTGTGGTTGCATAAATAACTCCTCAAGACATCCTTATTGTCCATGAATGATTTTCGAACGGGTAACGTACAGGGGGTACGTGATGTCTTCGAGACGTTGACGTATAGGTCCTTCTTAACTAGATTGCTTCTAACCTTGATACATTGTCAAACAAGAACTTGTTCGAAGCGGTTCATGCTCAACATAAAAAGACAACAACTGCGTGAGACATGATTCACCACGGACCTCAAGCGGAGATAGACGACCTCATCGCCTCTTCCTATGAGAGTGCCACGGCACGAGAACAGCTTGATCTTGCTGCTGTGAAGCGGATTTTTGTTCACATTAGATCTGGTTTAGAACGGACTGGCGAAGTAAGTGATCAAGTGGAGCAGCTGCTTACATTATTTGTCAATCATATGAGGCAGTGTAGAGGTATCATCCAGCGACGTCCCAGTCGTTCGATGAGCTAACAAATACAGGTGTCACAGAGTGGACACCCCATTCAGATGAGACTACAACGGGTGTAGCGAATATACCATCAACAACTGCCGAGCTACTTCACACGCTCAGATGTGTCGAATACATCCTCAGATTGGAGGAACGTCGAGACTTTTAGCAGTGACAAAGACCATGAGCAAGACCAGTTCTTACTCCGAAACGGATGCAACGGCAAAAAGATACATACGTTATGACTCTTACTCATTTGTGTACATGGGCCGGCTGAATTATATGCTATATGTCTAAGGGAAGACAGGGCGACGTTGTCTTAGCGATGTATACATGATGTTTCTTTTGTCGAAGGAGAGAACTCACAACTGACGTAAGTGGTTTTTACCTCTGCCGAAGTACTTCAACGGACTAAGTTAGATGAATACATGTGAATAGTGAAACAATCATGCGCGTGATGCAATCTTCTTCTTGTTAGTTGGTTACTAGTACACCTGGTGGGTATACGGCGATAGACATGAGAATTGAGTCTATTTGAGTCGTGACTGGTTAAGGACTTCATTTCGCTTCTCTTTGATGAAATCTCTGATAGAGCAGAACACGTGGGAACCACTTACATCCATCCCGACGCTAAATGTACAGCTCCCACTAGAGGCCGCGTCACACTTGACAACGTCTCTCATCTTCCACATGCATCACAGTATGCCTAAGTGATGTCCTCTCCGCGTGACTGTCCTGACGGATCATTACAAGGCGAACATCCTGATGTGCTTCTTCAGTATTGGGGTAAGCGGCGAGGACTCATGAAGGTGATAATATCTCAAGCGAGACGGCAGGAACAAGAGTGGAACAAAATATATTAGCTCTCTCGATATTCTGTTAGCATAATTTGACCATGTTGGTTGGACCTTGTGCCGCAGAGATTCGAGGTCGGATATCGATACTACGTAGAATTATGCCCTGATTCAATCGAGATCTGGCCCAGTTTTCTATGTTGATCCACAAACGATTTGAACGCAAAAATCCGCCATCCATTGCATTCCACTTCCACAATTGAGACCCTATTGAACTTTTTAACCTTAATTGATGGCCCAAATTTCAGCTCCTCGTCGCCGAATCTCTCTCGAAGCTTACTTTTCAAGGCTTCAATGTTCATCGTTTCCGGACCCTTGTCTAGACTTGTTTTGTGGTAACGTTTCACGTCCCAATCGCCAGTCTTTGCGTCCTTGCCAATCTCGTACCAGAGCTTTCCAAGTTTGAAGTGCTTTGGTGCGTCCTGAAGATCAGCATTTCTCTTCCGTAACTTGTTTGATGAAGATATCTCTGCCTTATTTCGCGAAGCCACATCCGGAATGCTCCCGCCGTCGTCATGGAGAGGACTTCTACTGCTGCGCCGAGGTATTCGATTACGTAGAGTCATATGCGCGGAGCTCAGAGTATCGTTGATCTCGTCGTTAGGCCGGGCCAAGTCGTTGTCGGCGCTACGCTGTTCCTGGCTCTTGAGTCTTTGCATGGCATTAACAACAGTCCTACTACTGTTCCCTTCTCCTATGCCTCGTTTCTTTGTGGCCAATCCTGCATCATCGGGATCGTTTCTTGCATCACGCTTGCGTTTCAAGACTTTTCTGCCTCCACTCTCGATATGTGGGTCTGCATCTAGCGGCGGCATCTTTGAGATATCTGTACGTCCACTCTCACTTGCCAGGACCTTGAAGATGCTGTCATTCATATTGGTGCCTGGCGATCTTGACAACTCTTGGACGATGTCCTCATCACTGCTTCCACTGTCCATTTCGATGTCGTTCGGATTCATAGTCAGAAACGATTACTAGGGAAACTGTCTCTGACCAAGTTCAATCAAACGCATATATATCAATCAGTGATTTTGTGAGATTTCGAGACGTAAGCAGGTTAACGTCCAAGAACGTAAGCTATTACAAACTTATAGAGGCACCTTCTCGTGTCTTGAAGCAATGGATCAGCAGACGCAGAGACAGTGTACGATGAAAATCATGCTAATAATTAATAACAGTGATATCCGAATTTCACGTATGTCTAAATATCTTGAATGGCAAAGATACAATATCGCAACACGTTATTAGAGGCGTCTTAGTCTCATGTCCGGCTCCCCTGCAAGATCGATAATTTACTCAAGATTAAAATGCACGTGACGCCCAATGTTACTCTTTCAGTACATTTTGGCGACAGGTGCTCTCTCTTCAATCAATAATGACCCTACATCCACCTGCGAGCGATTCCTTACCTCCGGTTCTAGTATGGAGTCGACAGGCTGAGATGACAGCAGTCTCCCTTTCGGACGCCGAGGTCTACCCGTCTTGTCCTCCACTGCTATCATTTTCTTCTTCCTTTTTGCCCTTGCTCCCTCTAGATCCTCGAAGCTCATCACGTTTGCTCGCCTTAGAATCATGGGCTGTGCAGCGCGTCTCACTTTGGATTCATTATTGATCTCGAGCAAAGAATCGATCCGATCTTGTTGTAATGCGGTTTGAGCAAAGGAAGTTCGAGTGGCCCTCGCGAGCTTTTCCGCATGCCTGCGAATGCTACCTCATTTATCTTCTTCTCCTCCTTGAGCGTCTCGCTGGATGATCATGTCTTGCAAAGAGATGAGCGCTTGGACTGATTGGTGTTACAGGAGTGATAGGTATCATTGGTGTCGACGGCACGCGCGACAATGCACAGAATCTTCCGATCTATACTTGCTCATTTCAATGTGCTTCAGCTGCCTGCCTATGTATCTCCATTCCTTCGAGCACCTTTCGCGGATTAAAGGGGAAGAGACCGCCTTGGCTCCACCCCGCAAGTATATCCTTCCTAGTGAATGACGATGCTCGTGCTGAACTGTAGAGGAGAGTGAAATGCTGCTTGCCGATCGTCCCGACGCCGCCTCTCTCCATCCGCTCTACATCGTCTCGGTAGGCTGACTTTAGTGGTGCGAAGACGACGATGCCGCAAGGCTGTAGCTTGTGAGAAGTATGAGAAGACAGACGACACAGTTTGATATTGTTTGCGAAGCAGAACTATAAGATCTTTAGCGTCCCGTGTGTGCCGAAGCCATCACAGATGAGTACTCGTGGCCGCCTATCTGCGATCTTCCTAGTCTGCGGGTCAAACACACGTGTCAGCCATTCAAGACTGATCTTCGAGTTAGTGTAGCCCGACTCGGGGCATACGTAATGCCATTCAGGCATTGGGAACGTAGTCTAATTGCTCCTGTGCATTGTCGCCTGCCAGATGATCAGTGGAGCAAAGTACTGTTCATCGGCGCTGATGCGCTCACATGAGTCACGTCTGCGCACTCAAAGGTCCAGAGCACCGGGCGGATTGCAAGGTCCTTCATTTGGCTGCGTACTTCGGCTCTGCCCGAACGAAGAAGATGGATCATAGACGCGACATCAGCACAGTCCTGCGCGAGCGACATCGGTCACGGCGAAGAGCGATTTTTAGAACTTTACATGAAGACGTGAAGGGAGAGCCACCTGTGCTGGTTGCTGTACTTTTCACATGCCTGACCTGCTTAGAGACACTTTGTACACATCCACGATGTGTTTTGCACTTGTCAAATGCAAGGCGTCGTCGATAGACTACCTCAGAAGTGAGGGGTGCAAATGTGAACAGTAACGGCCCTTGCGACAGCGCGCTCATCATTAGAGATGACGTGGCGATCATCGAGTTCGTGGGAGACTAAGCCTAGTTGTATCTTGTGATGCCAAAACATCTGCAATTGTCGATGATGGTTACTTCTTAGACAACGGAATGACTCAACTGTTTCGTGACGTCGTGCGTTTCGCTTCGGGCGGACAGATGTTATTGCTTCGCTCATGAACACAGCGTAGTGGTCAGCAGACATGGTCAGTGCAGGACATTGAATGCTGTTATCGACGTTTCCAGGTTCTCCGTCACACTGGGCACTGGCACATTTTGTTGAACTGGGCAGGCAGAGCCGGATCACTTGTTCACTTTTGGCAGAGAAGAAGTACTTTTTCGCGCGGTCAAGTCCGATTTACTAGTCAACACCACCAAAATAAAGACTTACTGGGGGTGACTCCTGAGCAGATCGTTAGAGAAGAGCGCTGTGAGCGAGTTCACGTCTTACCAGCTTACACCGCCAACGCCGTACTGACAGCTGAGGTATTCACCGGCTATACTGACGAAGGTCTCTTCTATACCTGGCTATCCGAGAAAGTGCTGCCGCTCTGTCAGCCTTATCCACAACCTCATTCAGTGCTTACCATGGACAACGCCTTTTTTCACCGCTATGAGCGCATCTCACAAGCCTGTGAAGAAGCTGGTGCAAAGTCCATATACCTTCCCCCTTACTCACCAGATTTCGATCCCATCGGGTCCTTCTTCTCGAAGCTGAAGGGGATAGTAAAGCGGCATTGAACGTTGTGGGAGGAGGGTGATTATGTTGATTATGAGAGGCCTTCATGGCGGATTGTGTAAGGATAGCTGTTAGAGATAGTAATGCGGCAAGAGGACACTTCAGAGACTGCTATATTGAGTGCGACTGAGATCATGTGACTTCACAATTGGGAAGTGCATCTATCGAGTTCTACACTCCCTCTTCTCTCACCCTTGTACCTTATTATCCACATGCCTTTTCCACCGCTCATTGTCACGAACTAGCCTCTCTGCGATCCCTGGAACTATCCCTTGTGAAGCAAGCCAACCCGGCGACTTGGTCTTCAAGGTTTTAAGGTCTATGCACTGGTCGTCAAGCAGCTCAAAGGCCTCCTAAAAAGGATCCTCCCAACTGGCCCTTACTACCTGATCCTTCTGCCAATCGAGATATGATCTAAGAGCTTGGTCCCTTGTCAATTCAGCGTTCAACGGTGAACCACATGGCTCGATAAATGCACTTGACGGAGGTGCTGCATTGTGGCCTCGCAAGAGCTTTTGACTATCGAGATTGACAACCACGTTTACCGGCGTGTGAGCACACTTTGAAGAGGACTGCCTCTCGTCATCTAGCAGCTTCATTCTCGTCACCTCCGGAGGCCCATCGATTGCTGCTTCGTGCCCTGATATCGCCTGGGCCCACTCACGCCAATGAACGTTCAAGATCTTGTGGTGATGCTGCGACTCGTCGACATAGCAATATTGAGACTTCGTGCTTAGTGCAAAATTGCCAGGGCACCTCCACCTATTGATAAGATGAGTATAATTGGTGGAGAAGGGACTTTGATCATCCTCTGACTGAGATTGCAGGTCCTGCAGCATATTCACAGTGGTAGAAGAGGGAGCAGGGGAGGAAGGGGGCGCCGGCTGGGTTGCCGGAGGGGTGTTTGGCAACGCCTCTACTGCCGGTAGTGATGGCGGTGGCCTTTGTGAAGGAGGAGGAGCAGCCGGAGCAGGCTTACGTTACTTACGTCGGCTTGAAGAGCTTGAGGGTGCCTTTGAGCGCTTGGAGGGCGCGGCGGCGGCGGCGACGGCGAGGATGATACAGCTGCACGCCTTGACGGCCTCGTTACTCGATCGAAGCGCCTTGGCATTGAATTCCACCTTTTTCAAGGCTCACGAGGTCAATTGGAGCAGCTGAGGACGATTCTTTGGTAAGTCTCTATTTTGGTGGTGTTGACTAAGTAAATCGGACAAAGCCAAGGGTTGACGCCAAATCTGAAAAGGGCGGTAGTGGCTGCCTACCGTGATGAATTAATCTAGTTCCCGTTAGCTTGCTGTCTTTGCGAGTATGCTGTGCCGCTGTCTACAATATCAACTTTTGGGAGTGAGTTAAATGTGGGAAGACGTAGACGTAGATCATCGGACATGATTAGTGCAGGATCCCGCCCAATGACCCCACAGGCCGCTATCCGCTTCCGACAAAACCTCTAGGCCCACCAACTCCGTCAGAATAGGGTGTTGATCGACACCCGACGCCGCAATCCTGACATCCGTGCCTCAGTATCAATCCGGAGGCAATGCGGCACCGATTCCCAAGCGATGACGCTACCGACGTTCTCTGGTTGTCAGTCCTCTTTCGGAACGCCAAGATTGTCCTTTTCTCGTCGAATGCTGCGGGAATTTCGCAGCGGAATGCATTAACTTCAGGTTGCGCGCCGAAAAGGGGACCAACAACCTGAAAATCTTGGTAGATCGCTCTTTCCCGCGCATGTTTCGCGGTCATGCTTCTCATCTGACTTCGAGGTCATCGCTCACTGTCTTCTCATTCCACACACAAACCCTGATCAACACTCCGACTCCTTTTGCTATGCATTTTCAGTCGAACAAGCAACACATCCTGACTTACAGAATCTTGGAAGCCTTTGTTGAATTGTTCCCGCAATGTGGCTACTTCAACCTCTTGGTGCAGATTCGTCTAAATGGCTTCGTCAAGCACTGCCGTCTGGCAAGTGGTTGACTAAACCGTTGGCACGCGAGTCACCTACACAATCTGTTTGCAAAGGCAAAGTGCAGTTTCGATTGTTGGGTGCGCACAAGCGACAACGTTGTCGCGAAGCTTGCTGTGCATGTCAGAGAAAGAAACACAAGGTGCGAAGGCGTGCCCATCATGCCGATAAAGACTTACCATGAGCAGTGTGACCAGATCAAAGGTCAAAGTCCAGGATGTAAAGGTGCGTCAATTAAACCTTCGAATACAGCTGCTATGCGCTTCCTTATCATGTCGCTGAAGGAAGGAACTAGCATGCGGAAGAGCGAGAGTGGATTGCCACCTGAGGAGGAAGTCCAATGGAGGCAATTGTGTCTACTGCCTTCTCGAAGCGAAGTCATAGAGAGAGTCGGGACTCACACCTTTACGAATGGTCGACGGAGGCCTCGGCCTTTGATAGCGATGCCACATGTCCTTAGCGGGTTTACCCGGGGATCCCCGGCCTGGATAATCAACCATAGACACACTGGGATACATTGATAAGTAAGCTATATAGTGTCTCTTGTTGAAAGTATGTACCGTAGGGTGGTGTTTACCTAGCATGAGACCCTCAAGATCGCACGAAGATCTTTGTTCGCTCCGGCTCCTGTCTTGATACATAGAGAGCAAGTTATACCTTTATGTTGATGGCGGACAATATCGTCTACGAAATATCGTTGTTATCAATCAGGCATTCAGCTCTAGGCATACCACTGTATCACTTCGTAGTGAGAATCTAGGAGACTAGAGATGAAGGTAGATACGTATAGATACTGCTTTTCACGCTGTGCGTCTACCCTCGTCATACATACTCAATGTTCGAAAGAAAGCTCTTGGAATCTACGTTGTGGTAGTTGGTTCAGGTTTGACAGAATTCCCGACTAATTGGAAAGGAAGCACATTCCTTTCACACTCTACTACCATGTAGAATCGAGACTAAACTTGCAAACCTAAACTGTTCGCAGGGTCGCGGAGAATCGAAGATAGCAAAAGCACTTGACGTGAATTGGTATTGCACCGTAGGTCGGTTATACTTGGCGTTTCCAGGGCCTTCCTGGCCTCTTTGGAAAGGTGGCGTTTCCTCTATGGTGAGGATCTTGACGTCACTGGTCCCGCAGAACACAATAGCACGCTCTGCCTCTGCTAGTATTATGTCTTTCCACGGAGTTCTCTGGCCTGCAGTCGCACCAATAGATGTTAAAGTCATGGAGGTGGGGATAGTGTGCAACGACGGGCACTAGGTGCACCACTAATAAGGAAAGCAGATTCCTCGATACAGTGAAGTATACTTCGACATAAAACACTTGAATGACAAATCGGAATTTCTTAGGCCACCCTAAAGTTGATTGTTAACTCGTCGACGTGGTCGATACAGTAGATGCATGCAAGGGTTTCGCAAAAAGTCAGCTGAAGTTCTCGCTTTGGCACGTTATCTTACGTCGCAAGATACAGTCATGAAGGACTGTCACGTCACTGAGATCTCTTCAGGGACTACGAACTCCCTCTGATGAACGCCACATGCCTCATGGATGAGACCTCGCCCATCTGTCGTTGTGACGATGACAGGTGTAGCTTACATCTCTTCGTTGAGGATTACCACGTGAGAGGTACAGTACCGTTAGCCTAATCTTCGGGGGTGATATTGAATGAGCTATTCTACGTAATGAGATTGCACTACTGTGCGGTTGTATAAGAAGCCTTTGGCACGCTATCAGATAGCTGAATGTGATTGAGACCATCCTCATATCCTTGGAGAACTCTCCAACCGCCATAGGAAGCAGCACGCCTTAGAAGCGATAATATGACGAGGATCATGGGGGATTTCAGTGAGTGAGCCGAACAGAAATACAGCATGAATCTCATACCTTGCTATAGCCGCCCTTCTGTCATCTCAAGTAAATGGACCCTTTAGAACTTATTTGCGCGAGAGAATAAGTCGTAGTCTAGCGAAATCCCTAGAGAAGTCCTTACATAGTTCTCCTGAAGTAAAGCAAGATACGAGTAAGTCCAAACACGGCGGCTCGTGTGCGCTTTCGAAAAGCGAATCTCGACGTGGAGAATCCATCTTCCAGCGACCAGGGGGTACGATGAGCTACCGCATGAGACTACGCTACCGCCGGATTGAGAGACGGCTGAGATTACTTGAGACAAAGATGGACTACGTTCATTCACTGTCTAAGACACATCACGTTGTAGTGCCAGACAGGAAGTCGCAGATACCGAATGGTGGGTATGATACAGTGAAACATCGACGGACGTGAGCAGTTAGAGCATAACAAGATAGTATGCACTTGGTGTGTCTTGAGATATACGATATAGACGTAATTAGACGTATCGTTTCTCACCCTACTTTGAAGGTTGATCCTCGCAAGTGGTCCGTCCTCTTTTGTATCACGCGAGAGCTTACGAGGTGAAATGCTGCAGCCACTAATGAAAATTCTCCCTGTCAGGAGCGTCCAGATTCTGGACATGGCTATACAAGCTTAAGCTAATTGTGGCTCGATTCGAGAAACATGTAATCTACCAATGTCTCTCCAATGTCGATGATGAGACGTATGTTGATAAGAGCCTCACCCTGTCGTAGTAGATCGGAGTGTCTGCTGGGACAATGCCGATCCACTTGAGATCTAATAGCATTTACCCCTGTACGCCCTGTGTTTCTGCTGAGTTAGAGCTCACGGGGATCTTGGAATTCTCGTAACTCCTTACATTTGAATTAGCACGATCTTCACTAGACTTAGCATTAAGTCCAATCGAGGTCTTGCTTGCTGCCACGAAGATGTAGCGCTAGTAGTCACGTCATTATGAAACCGAGAAGGGCGAACATGACGTTGATCAATGATCGGTGTAATGTTTTCTAATGATAAGCGCGATTTCTTGCAGTAGTTGGCGTGATATCCTTGTGCCTTGCATGCGTGCGTGCTGAGGCGAGCAGGCGACCGCCCAGGACATGTCAGGCGCATCCGTTCCCGCAATTCCTGGTCGTTCTGCGGAAGGCGCACGTCGGACCTCGCTCGGCGCTTTCTCGTTCGTCTTATCACAATGAATTAGTTGGATCCATCATAGATAGTATGCTTCATGACGGTCGGTCGGAGGTAGCGAATAATGGTACACTATCCATTAGTCGGCCATTGCAAAAGTATCAATGTATCTTGGAGGGATCTTCCGCGCGGCGCAGGCAATCAATAGAATGCAGAGACAGGCGTGGAGTTTTCCCATCCTCGCGTGGCGCGGCGGGGCGTTGCCGTAGACTGTCGTTTACTCGCGAATCATTTCGTTGCGGGGATGGCATTCCGACGGAGCTGATTACACACGATTTGCGCCACAGCCAGGCATGTTCAGAGTGTGATGGCTGTCACAATCTCAACAAGCGCGAACGCTAAAACACCTTCATATTAGGCCATCTCTGAACGTCTACCGTGCCGTCGCTTACAGCGCAGGTCCGTGACACCCGGCACGAGGGACATTAGTGGAAAAAGACTAGGAACTCGCAATGCGCCCCTCGCGGGTATTGACCAGCCAATCGCGATACTTTTAGCAAGAAAACATGTTTCTACTGCGGCGCGTGCCCTGGGCCGAGGTGCAATCTGTGGTGACTCGTCTCGCAGGCGGGAAAATTGCTGCTGAGGGAACTCCTCTTGACAAAGACGAAAGCATCCGTGGGTTTTACCGAAGGGGAGACCGCGGACCATTGGCTACAATACCAACATGATTGATAGGATACGGATCGCTGAGTCGGACATGCTAATGGCTTCTCTTGTGTCTGCTCAGCTGTGCTCGCTCCCGAGACGCTGTGTAAAGTCTTAATTCAGGGTTCTCTATCTTGGGCCTGGTTGTTGGGCTTTACTGGACAGTTCAAACGAGAGGGATCTCCGTAACAAAAGTATCGAGATCCGTAATCCAATAACTGGGTGCAATCCTTCACACATGTATGCTCCGCAACTACCCTGCGGTGACTCGGTCGGCCATCGAAGACGACTGTGCACCATCTGATCTAAGCTAGCCGAGAACCTCTCATGGATTCATTTTCGGTCATTGGATCCTCTCTCGATGTACACTGTCCATGAGACCACCTGCTGGTCTGAATCGAGCTCACAGGCAAAACTTTCTCTGCGGACTTTTAAACCCTTCGTATTCGCAACCTTTGTTCGTGTCCACTCGAGCAGATCCTCGAGCAATCCAGCGATGGAAGTGTTTGGCGACATTGATTGCGTATCAGCGCCTTCCGTGAATGCTATTTCCCCGAGAACGTCTTCATAAGGAAACACCTGTGGTTGCGAATCGTTCTGCATGGAGGTGTCGTGGGGTATAGATTGACCGGACTTGTAACAATGATCGCCAAATGCTCCTGTACCGACACCGTTGCTTGTCATAAATTGAGCAGCGTCGAACGGCCGTGCAGGAGCGGCATATGCAGGTGCAGCCTGAGCCGGATAGTTGAGGTGGGGGGGACGTCTCGCATCGTTGAGATGAGCCATGGAGAATGCTATAGTCGTTGTCGTGCAGCGGAACGCTCAAATGGGAACCGTGAACCTTTTCTGTCCGACATCCGACCTTTAAGTATCCCGCTACCGCTGCTTGCCATCAGAAGGGCCTTGATTTCGGGCTGTACGTCTCGTACGGCGCAGCAATGCAAATCTTTCGGAGCCTTGACGGTGGTTTTACATGCACAAGACTACCACACTCTACAGTCCGCGCAGTTGGAACACGACAAGTAGCTGCGTAGCCTTGTGGTTGGACGATAGAGTCATGACAGGGAATGATTGGCAGAGGGAGTAATCCTAGCGTATCATCGGCACGGATTTCCTTCTTGTTAGCGCCCATTCCCGTGCAGACAGACCCTTTTGCGTCACCCCAGCTTTGGTCAACCCCTCGATCGGCCGTTCGATCAGCCGCGCGGCTAGAACGGACCACTATTACGGCCTCGAGGGTCGGAGTGGATGGTAATACTGCGAAGCGCCACAATTCGCAACAGATGCAATGATTGGAAAACTTAGGATGATACGATTCAGTGATGTTGTATATCGCTAACCCCCTTTCGTCGATTCTGCTATTGACGGACTCCAACCAACTCTAAAATATATAGGTCGCCAATGTAGAAGCGCTCTATTTGAGCTAGGTTTTTGATGTATATCTGTAAGTGCAGGTCACCCTGATAGTCTGCTTGTCGCCGGTTGAGATGGCTTGGGTGATGATGGCTGGCGTCGCGAACGTATCTGTAACTACCATATTCTCGATGGCGCCTTTTAAGCAATTTTGAAGGAAGCTGTGATAGGGTTCTGGAACCTGGGGTATGGATGCTGAGGTCGAGTGATTTGACGACATGCTTCGTCTGTAATGATAAAGATTCGTTCCTGGACGAGTAGAGGGATCGTAATAGGTCTGAGCGTTGACGCTCGATCGATGTTTGTGAGGCTGTGATGGATCGAAGAGCAGAGTCCATTCTCAGTGCACACAATATTTGTATGCCACCATTTTCACCATGGACGTATCATGTCGCCGTTTGCTAGCGCGTGCGTCGATTTGCACGGCCCACAAGCAAGATTCGGCGCAGATCCGCCGGATCGTATCCGGCTTCCGCTATTCGAAAATGTGGTCGGTCCCCTTGACAGTAGTGGCTTGGCTCGATTTGGACTATCCAACCCCGTCGAAACTGGCATTTCTGATTGGTTGTTGTTCCGCAAAAGATACATCGGGGCTACAATCTCGTGGCGTAGAACTGTACAGACTCATTTGTGCTGCGATGAAGCGGCGTAGCACGCAGCCACGCTGTCATCGATGGTACGGAGCAAAGATCGTCCGCGCAGAATTGATGTGCTACTTTCATTGGGCGACGCCGTCGGTACCTGCGATCACCGGAGCGGTCGAACAGTATTGCCTCAGACATGATTCCGACAATCTTCCGTAGAGCTTGGACACCTCAGTGCCATTTGACACGTGCGGGTCCGCATTTGCGCAATCAGGGACGCCCGATATGCTGATAGGCCAATGCCATCAGGCGTGACTTTGCCGCTGTGCTACGAGTCAGCCTTGAAATAGATGTATTCGATGATCACACGGTATCTTGACTGCCCTATCAATCGTGTCACCCTAGCAGAAAGCCATGTCAGGCTACAGGACCTGTTGGCGTGGATCAATTCGGTGATTCGAAATACGTTCCGAATATCTCACTCAGGCTCTTGTATGACGCATAGTGCGCATGACTAGTGTTTGCGACGAAAGAAGCTCGATGAAAGATCCCCCTGCCTTTGCATTAGGGCTATGGCAACATTCCTTGTTTACATAGCCCACTCCTTGAATCGCAGGGCTCAATGGTGACAAAGGTTGGCCAGCCAAGAAGTAGGAACGTTTGTAGGTTGCGTTCTCTGTTCGTGCACATGGAGCTTTTGTGGCAGCATACTGGCGCTATGGTCATGTTCCGGACCGTTTATGGCTACCATACCCCGAGGTGTCACTGGCTGTAATGCAACCACGGGATGCAAGACATTGTGTGTTGACGCAGCATGTGGCTCAGAACTTGTCATTGGACGTTTTGGGAAACGATCCGATGTCTCCATATCGAAGGATGAGATCTGATGGTCCGGGGATCGAATTTTGTCATAAATCCTGTTTAGAAATGGGCCTAGCTGTGGTAGTATCGCAAGCTGAAGGGACAGCCAGAGTTCCATGCTGCGGATTGTCAGCACGGGAGATGCGCGAAGCTCATCTCTATGGATCAACCGTATTGTACCTTTCCCAAAGCATGACCGTTACAATATCTTCTGTCGATCACGTCAGCATAACCACCGGAGACTACAATACTCATTATGTGTACCTGGTAGTCGTTCGTTGGAAGAGAGCATCTTTCCTGTTTGAACCGTCCTTAGAAGAGCAGATACACATGCTCTGCGTCAGATATCAGTCAGCAACCGTTGTACCTGAGACTCCGCATGACGTTGAGACCCACAAGCTGCTAATGATGTATAAGCAGCACATTGCGAGCTGTGCCTTGACCATCCCTCCGATATCCCGATTTACACAGATACAAGCACTCAGCAGACACATGTCCACCAATATCGACATTACTACATTACAACAGTTAGTGATAAATCTCATGCCGTAATTGGCTACTGACCGCTCAAGACGAGGTAGGCAACAAGTCCTGCTCCCAGCAAGTCACGTTGCCCATATTGACTCGGATCATGCTCGAGCGACTCCATTTTGCCGGAGTACCGAAGCCAAATAATAGCTGGAAGTAACATGCCCAGCATAATAGATATCAATGAGATAAACTGTACGAAAAGTCTGGTGATTGGACTTGCGAACCTTCGGAGAGCGGGCCAGAAGCCTCGCACTACGGCTTCCGCGAAGGTCAATCTGCTTAGCAATAGAGAGACATTTGCCATTGTAGCGTACATCCACCGGCGAGATATGAGCGTCGACAGATCCTCGATAGGCCAAGTGTCCGCTGGATATCCGGGCCGTGAGCGGTCGATAAGCACGACAAAGATCTGAGTCGCCATGGCACTCATCTGCATTTCGCGTCAGCTTTTCTGATAGACTTGTGTTGATTGACCTTGCTATAGTCCGCAGGCATCCGTGATCATGCATCGTAGGATCCTTATTTGACAACAACAAGCATAAAGGAGAACATACTAAAGCAAGTGTCGCGAAGAGGACAAGTCGCCACTGCCGCTGACTTTTGTCAAACAACGCGGTCGATGCGTATAGGAGAAGAACTCCCTCGAATGCTGCTACAGCCAACCATGCCCAGCTAGATCGTAACACGACATCCCATCTCTTGGGGAAAGACGATTTGGAGTTGGACATTGTGTCAAAGTAAGGAGCAGTGAAAGAATAAAGCAAAGCAACGGCACGAGTGATCGAGAGACAAAGGGGTGAACATAAACGGAAAAAGAACATGGAGTTAGCAACCTTGGTGCTGCCGAGCCCCACCGCAGATGCCAGCAAAAATTATTCGCAGCCTTCCGGATGGCCCACGCTCCCACATCTCAAAGCGGAAAGGTAAGTCCGTGTTTGGCGGCCTTTGGCAATTTGTTGAACGGTAAAGAGGTCGATCTCAACACGTTAGAGACGCCGGAAGAAAGCTATGAGCATCGGAAAGAAGTCCCCGGAACCTTCTCATGTACAGCGAAGTGTGGTTGCCGCTCTCAAGCCGATATGAATGATTCGGCTGCTTCCGATTGGATCGGACGGCTCTGTCGTCAACCATCGCCTCCCAGCCGTCCTCCACCATTCGCGGAACATGATTGACTCAACTTCTGTTGTGAATCTACCATACAGATTGATGAACCGTGCAAGAGAAAGGAGAAATCTCTGTTACTTCACACCAGAGCATGCATTTGGAGGTACAATTCGATATTTGGGCGGCCTATCAACCACGAAACTCCGCCATACCGGCATTCAAAAATGCATATTATCAAAGTCTGCGGTTGTGGAATTGACTGACAGCTACAATACGGTACGCAGCTGCTGTCCGAATAGAACCCTACACGTGCGGCCTGAAACTGTCATGTCTCAGCTGTCGCTCGACGTTGTGGATCAAGAGCAGAGAGCTAGCGATACTCAGAGACTGTCAGTCTTCTTTCCAAGGCGTATCCTACAACAACTGCTTTCCCATGAACTTCTTGGACGCGAACAAGTTCCTGCAGCTTTTGGCGAGGTGTGAGCAACTTTCAGCGCTTGAAGAGAAATGACAGTCTGAAATCGTTGGTACAGCTCTACTGGAACGCGTGATACTTTCTCAAGTCTTGCCATCCCACTCAAAAGACCTCTACTTCATTTGTACTAGCTCTAGCGCCTTCCTAATACCTTCTTGACGACGACAATGCCAACTACAATCTCCAACAGCTAAGATGGGATGTCGCATAGGACCAATGGTTTCACGCAGCCAAAGTCACTGCGTATCCAAGCCAGGGTTATCATTCTCATGACGGTGTGTGCCGGGGTCTCTGCACTCCGGACTACTCAATGTGACAGAAACTACAACTTTAGCGTCGGGCTTGGCAAGGTGTGGTGAGGCTTGCAGCAGGCATTCCCGTCGGCTTGTCCATCAGGCCTGTAAACCTTGCCGCTGATCAAGGATGACGAACCCGAACCGCGATCCGGGATGAACGGAAGTATAAGAGATCTGTGCGGAAGCGGCCTTGACCCTGCGGAACGGAGCCTGGACCGCCTACCGGAACTTCCGCACGGTCTTCCCCACGCACTACACTTATCTCTCAGGAACAAAGCTTGACCAACCTTCTCTACTCGATGTCGACCAGGATGATCGAACTACATCCTATTATTATCCAGTTGCGCACACGGCGCTGGTCACCTTTTCCGTCACCAGATGCCGATCCACAGCCCAGTGGTGTACCTCTCCATCCACAGTCGCTACGACGGCTTCAAACTCAGCCTGCCAACACAAGGGTATGAAAAGGTGCACACACCTGTAATACAGCCGCGAGATCAGCTTAGCATGTTCAGCTTTTCACGTTCTTCCATCGGGCCACATGTCCTGAAGTCCTTCCCTCGGTCCACATGTCAGGACACGTAGAGCGCTGTGTGCTTGAGGCTATGTGAACGCTCTGTGCGTCTCGTATATAAGCAGACTTGATCGCTTGGTTATGGATAGTTAAATTGAGCGACAAGGGTGTCGCGCTTACAGATAAAATTAAAACATCTCGATTCGGTGGCTGATTGAGTCAGAAAGCAAGCTATGATGGATGTATCTCACACAGATCTCGATACACGGCGGACGACTTTCTCTGAACTGTATCTTGGTTTGAGAGAGACCACCGGAGACGACCCCCTGCATAGACCACTTACTACATCTTCCATCGCCAGGGTCGTCGAGTGCTATCGCGACGCTTCACATGGGCAGAGTAGACGTGCTTGCTCGGACGACTTCCATAACGGGGCTGCACGCGAGAGAGCGAAGCGCTATTCTGCTTCTCCAGGGAAGTCCGGAAACAACACAGGCGGAACCACGTTCACAACGCTACTTCGGGATTGCCTCGAACCCGATAATACTCGACGCTCTTCAACGACCGGATGCCGAGATCAGGGAGCGCTAGGTTCTCTATCAGTAAAAGGTGGAGAAAGCCGACGTTACTGCCATCTGTTCTCGAAAGACGACATCGCCGAACTTGAAGAAGAATTCAAGAACAATTGCAACAGGGTACGAACATAGTAGAATTACGATTGTCTCAACGAATGGACGATGCAAAGTTCTAGTGGTTGTATACGTGTCCATGAATACCATCACCGACAACCATGTACCTTAGAAATTATAGACCATTAGATGATTGATCTTCTATTTTGGATGGACAAATTAGTATGCCTCCACACAGTCTGCTTGCTTTAGTACGCTCCGAAGATAGCCATGCTCTTGGTGTCATATTTAGATAGATATCAGTTGAATGCTCACCTATGACTTGGATTTCGCGACCTCGAAGCAAGAATATCTTAATTCATTCCATCATCTCTTGACCACCCAAAACATATGAGAAGAAACATGTGGCCATGAATACGAAGATTATCCCAAGTCTTACAAACAATGGGGACAAGGCATTGCTCTGTACTGAGATACCGCTGACCCGTTATTGTTACCAGAGACAAGATATAAGCACTTTGCTTGGGATACACATTAGCATCTGCATTGTCGGTATATCGTTGCTATACGAGATTTTGCGACCATACTGTAGCACAATGAGCAGCCAATTACGATCACCAACTATCTTCCGCTGTTCCGTTACCAGAAATGCTTATATAGAGATAGTGAAGTGATTTGGACCTCAACCTACAAACAGTCTCGTGTTGCACAACACACTAGATGAAAATACAGAATTCACAACCTACAGCCTATACTAGCCCATGATTCTAGTTTTTTGTTTTTATATTCTCGCTGGATCCCGGCCTCCAAAGGAGATCGAACAACACTACTTTAGTATTTTCCTGCCACGTGTGACCCACGCGAGATCACCGACTTAGCTAGTGGTGAGAGACCGAGAGAGACAGAACAAGGAGAACTCCTGCCAATCAATCCAATCGAGCTTCGTCGATGTCTTTAACAGATCTGTGCACTGACTGGAGCTTGCTACATGTTGCTGCGAGAGTCATTTGAATTAATCAAGTTCGATCGCGCATGCATGACAAAGATCAATGCCTTCTGCAATATCTCAACCCTGTATACGTATGTCGTCGGGATGATACCTAAATCTGAAATGCGGTGATCTTGCAATTCTACGCAAAAGAGTAGTCACAGGTCTCATCGTTTAGGTATCGAAGTCATTTTTAATCTGGTGCTTTATTAATAGTGATTTCGCATCAGCTGTCATTCCATCTTCGGCTACTTCCATTCCAAACAATCTACAAGATTTTTGTGAGCATGCGCGGCCGCTATTTGGTGCGAAAGTGCTTGACCTACATCACAGAGTCATCTAGCAGGTGCGACCATCGACGTTGATGTTGGTGTTGTTCGAAGAATCTGTCCAGGTTGACCATACCAGTCCTTAATTGCTCTACGCTGCCTCGCCTGAGACGGAGTACAGACGCGTTGTGTAATTCGACGTCTTGAGCCAGTGAGAGGGGTAAAATGAATGGAACTGAAGTACTGAGTCGCTTTCCAGGTGTTCCATGCACGATGAATCCTCGTCTCTTCATTCTAATATCCTTGCTCGGACATATCATAGGTTGTGTCGGTGGAGGGCAGCTTTGAGGGTACCGGTCACTGGATAAGTGATGATCGGATAGAACTGGATGAGTGAATGGCCACTGAGCCATTAGAATCGAGAAAAGAAGACTATCTATCGTGGGAGTTGGAGTACTCTGACACGGCATGGCTTTGTGGATATGATCGATACAAGATGCCATGAGAAGTGGTAACTTGGGTCAAGGGAGAGTGGCAAGAGACCTTCTTACAGGTTGACTACACGAGGTCCACAGGTCATGAAACGTTATTGTAAGCAATGACGTGGACACAACGTCATCGCTCTCGTGACCCTACGCTTTCTGTTCTGCAGTATAGTCAGAGTACATAACAATTGACTTACGCGGAACAACACCAGAAGAATAACCTTTTCGTGAGAGATCTTCCTTTGACATCACTGGTGACAGGAAGTCTTTTCTGAGTGATGGCGAAGTTGAAGGCTTCTATGTCCGTTGGCTCTATAGTAAGGTCCGCATTATAGTCTGTGATGAAAACTTCGATCATAGACTGGAGGATTATGTGATCCGCGGTAGTAGAGTCCACGCTGAGCACGAGAGAAGATCAGCAATTCGATCAGCCGTTCTTTCCGATCTTGGATTTATCTCTACAACTCCTACGGGATTTGTCCTCTTCTGCCTCATCGTGAGGAAGATGAAGAACTCAGCAGTTTGTCTGTGTTTGCGTATCTATGCTTCTTGGGAGCAAGCTATAATCTGAACGTGGAAGCGGCAATGGATGGGGCAAAGCAGTTTCGTCTTTCATGATTCAATCTAAGCATGCTATATCGTGCCCTTCAAAGCACTTACCAGTGAAAACCGATGCGGCCAGATACCAGACGTTAGGCATCATCGATCGTCGGACAGGACTGTCGGACCAGAAGAGCAAATCGATGATCCGGCCTCATTCTACAGTGCATACGAGGTAATGTATAGTCGAAGCATTGTTAGGTCCACCAGCTCGATATGAAGACATATTCCGCCATGTCGTTGATGGCTTATTAGTCTGCACGGCCACGTTTCGAGTGAATGGTATCATAGGTACTAATTGGTAAGGATCCAACACGAGGGACGTAAAGGAGCTGAGGTCAAAGACCGTGGCTGCAAATGTGCTCACGCCTAGTCCAGGCCTGAAATCAGCCCAGACAATCCTAATCCTATGTTTGTGAAAGTTTGCTATGGTCTATAACTGCCTTACCGACGCAGTGGCAGGCTCCCTGATTGATTCATTCTTGCGCGTGGGAAATGGAAATTTCACCTACACTTCCCAAGCAGACAAGAGAACTATCACTGTATTGCCAGACAGCATGACTTACTCTCACAGGCGTTGTCGAGAACGAACCTGAGAAAGCTAATGCTTCCCATAGCTACACGCACGACCTTCTTCGTCGGCGTTAGTGAGTGTCATATCTATGTCTTATTTTTCTGCTACTTGCTTGATGCTGACCAATGTCTACTAAGAACATCAGATTGGCCAACACTAATATCACCAGGAACAGACCCAGTAAGCACGGCATCAAACTCCATAAGCAGCAAGCTCGACGGGCTGCGGAACGATGCGTAAAATTTCGACTTCAATGTTGAAGTGACGAGCGAAGCGACGACCGCAGATAGCACTATGCTGACGTGTGAATGCTGTAGAGGACCACTTCCCTATTCTTGCTATCAACGTGACCTTCCACGTGCAGAGCGCACTGGGTTCCACACATTTTTCACGCTGCGGCGCAGACCATGGTCAAATGACGGATGCTTATTATGACGGATGCTTACCATCTATACCGCGCCTCACCTTTACCTGGATCTCGAAAATGCAGTAAGAAGTGACTGGGAGTCGAACACTTGACATTCGGGGATGATGGACCCGGCTCGGGAGCGAAGTTCCTGAGGTTTTCAGGGTCCCCGTCACATCTGGAGCAATTCGTTGACTTCGGCGCGCAGAGCCGGGCATTCGACGAGTTTTGACGGGGAAGAAGTAAGGTTTTCGCGTGCTCGAGTGGCCGCATTTCTCTTGGCAACAAAAATCATATCCGCGTTCTTCTTTGTCGTGAACAGACTTTATTTCGAAAAGCTGACTTCAGTTGCCAGCTTCGGGTCACAGTCTTACGGCTCTGTCAGATTCATTACGCTTCTTGCTCGATTTGTCAGCAGTCTGACATATCGAAGGAAGGAATCGAACTCCGCGGAACATCGCAATGAGCGATCGAACTGGATGCTGATGAGGACGATAACCCGGCCACATTGTCCTTCTTCGTTCTCGATCAGGCACAATTTACTCCCTGTGTCACGAGCTCAAGATGCTGTCCGACCCAGCAAAAGCGTCTCCTTATCTTTGTGAATGACCGATTTCATGCAGTATCTCTATGATTTTGTGAATACCTTCACGGAGACCAGGGTTTTAGCAACGCAGGTACTACGACACCTCTTGCACAGTGCGTCAACGATGCTTCGACCAAAAGCACGAATCTCTGTAGCCTGGAGACCGTGCTAGCATTACTCTGATCATCACTGTCCTCATCGCAATCGTCAAATGGTCGACCGAGTGACGTCGTCATTGTAAGTGGCACCTCTCATCGGCTCGCTTCACCACCTTCCCACCCTCATTCCTAGCCCTGCTGCGCGGCAGTGGCTTCAGTACGAACACCCTTTCTCTGCAGAGCATTACGCACCATCTTGAGAGCGACACAGGCTCTGTGTTGGAGTGGACCGAATTTCCAGCAATGAACATGGCCTGAGATGGATGAAAGAGATGCCATTAATAGTGGGGCAGCATAGAGCAGCATACAGCTATAGACAAGCCAATCTCGAAAGATAGTCTTGAAGCATGGAAACACGCGAATGTGCTGTACAGGTCATTTTTGTGGTCCCATGATAGTCAAACGACCCTTCCAACTTCGCACCTGGAGTCTGCCGGTGGTACTGACTCCTGATTCTGTTGTAGAGATAGCTTCTCCGTCAGCTCTACCGACATCTGACCGCGCGAAAGATTGCCAGTCAAATGTGGACGACTGCCAGCGAATCTCCCGGATGAAGAATTGCCCGCAGTCGAAGACCCAGAAATCCCGGTACCTGCCCCACAGGCCGCATTTTCGCATCGTCAAGGTGTGATAGACGGACCATTAAATCTCAAGACCAGAAATGGTACAAGACCATTGACCAATCTTAGCGCCATAATAGCTTCAAGGTCGTCCCAACACCTAGTCTTCAGAGCTTTGGAGATGGCCCGGCTTTGCCAGCTGAGTCGAACCATGTCTGCAGATCCAAATCGTGAAGCTCTTGACTGGCTACAACTCGTCGAATGGTACGGTAATGGCAACAGCATCTGGAGATGACTAACACCGCTGTGGCAGCCGAGAGGTCTGGTTTTTTTCACCTATGGTTTGGCGGGAGGTGAGAGCGCATCAGCCTCAGGATAACGGCAGCAGTCAAGAGGGCGGCACTCACCAGCATGGTGGGCTCATGTGCTCTAAATGAGTATGAATCAGTCCAACTGTCGACAAGCATTGACTCGAATATCAGCGAAATCGAACCCTGCAAATGCATTTTAAGCAGCTTTGGGACACAACAGTCTGCTATGCTTGACCAGCTTTGAAGACTGCTGATGTTGTTCCTGGTCTGTCAACAAAACGACGAAGTAGACCCGCAATGTCTTAACGTGGGGTTGTGTAAGTCATTACTCCTCTGTCATTCACTGCTCATTGCTACCTGCTGAATCATGTGCTGATCTCGTCGAGTCAATCTCTAAATGAGGTACGTAAGCGTATCGAAGCGAAGTAGCGACGCTTTTCAAGTATCGATATCGCGAGCCATCTTTTCAAATTTCAATTTGTTCCACTTCAAAGTATCCTATGAAGCTTCCAAACAATTGTTGCCTTTGGCTGTTGCGTCAATCGAATCCTCATGTACAGCGACTGTGCCAAGAGCTCCAGTTCTCGTCCAAGGACGTGAAGCTCTTTCCTGCTTATAGGAGCCAAGAAGATGGGATAGTGATCGCAATAGAAAGTTGGTCGTCCTTCGTCGCCGGATATCGAAGCAGCACAGACCATTACCTCATTATCCTTGTCGATGAAGAAAGCGAAGTTAGCACCCCTGCATTGTTGCGTAGTAAAGCTAGGCTTGGTCGGGTCAGCGCCAACGAAAATCATCTCAGTGTCCTGTTGTTGCAATGCACAGATCATGACAGCCACGATCTCACCTCGCGAATAGAAGGTCTAAAGGACCATGTATCTAGAGTTGGGGGTCTCACGGATGACGACATTTATCTAGTCAGCGCCCTCAACATACAGGTGCAACTTGATGGTAGATCACATCTCAGTGGTTGTGAGGTCTTGAGCCTTATACAGCAACAGATAGAGCGGCGAAAGTCTCTCGACCCGCGTACGAGTCCGAATCCGTCTTCGAACTAAAAGGAATGGCAGACGATTGGGTACCCGTACTCATGAATTAGCACACTCTTAGCACACTCTCTTAGCATAGCATTCATCATTTCGCCAAATGTGGGCTCCATTTCTTATTGGATATTGTAATGAGACGGTAGAACTCGAATGCCTGCCGAGAACTCGTAGACCCTTCTTTCAATGGCATTGGCTCGCTTCTGATGCAAGAGAACCAGGCATAAAGTCACAAGAATAGAGAGCGTGAATATTTGCATTTGGATCGTCCCTATAAGAGCGGCAATTGGGCTGCGGCGGGTCGTCCATTACCAAGTCTGACATCCATGCACGCGAAAGGCTTGATTTCCTGGCAAGTGGGCCCCCTTGAAGACCGCGCCAGCAAGGGTCGCACCACAACATGCTCAAGATTTGCCGCCTTGCTTGACCACTCTGTCCATATGCTGGGACATTCTCCAAAGCAAGTTACTTCAAAGATGGGCAGTCAAGAAACATTGTACCAGTACAAGAGTGCCGTCTTGACACGATCCAAGCAGTTTCGTTGATCTGAAAGTCGATTTATAACGAAATGTCTGAGATTGCAGCATCCCCAGCCAATCGTCTGGAACGAAAGGCTGAGACGGGGTTAGTTCAAGGGCGAATGCCACGGTCGAAGTCCTTACCTGACTCACATTGCATAAAGGGGGGAATAAGTCGAGGGGAGGCTCAAATATTTTACCCGAAATCTGCCACGATGATAGCCGCAAGTAGCGGAGACGACGAGTGGAAGGATGAGGGCTGCGCATGCAATGCCGTGACGGTTCTATATCATGGAAGATCAGGATATACGAACGACTGCATGGCTTCCCTTCTGCCACGGCGCAAGTGCCACTCAACAGCAGAACTGCGGGCGATGACAGGTAGGATGCACAATCATGCCGCGCAATTCTCTTTGTATCATCTTCCGCGTTGCTCAAGGAACATCCGATCAGCGCCGGCTCAATGCAAGGAATAGCGAAAGACCTTTCAAGCAAGCAGGAATCGAAGAGATGTTGGCATTCGAAAATCGTACAGATAGCGTGATCGAGATCACCACAGAGTGCACTGCAAGACAATGTGACAACCCAAGCCGCCATACCCTGACATCGCATCTAATTATGACACAAGAGGTCTGACGGAGCTGACGGGATTGATGAAGTTGACGGACCAAACAACGCTGGTGAAATGGACGTCACCTCAAGACACCGGAAGCTCTACGGGTAAACACAGCCAACAATTTCGACATGGCGGACAGGATCAATGAAAGTAAGAAGAAGATCGAGCCGCAAACAGTTGTTCGAGGACTTGTTTCCACGACGATGAAGTCGGAAGCGCAATCTCTGTGCAGCCACTTTGGTGCATCATCGCAACGCTTGGCAGACACGTGACAGACAGGTCACGCAAATCTGACACGACCCCGTGAGAAATGCTGAGCACCACTATCGGAAAAATTGCTGAACGAAAGGCATACCGGCTACCTCACCAGGGTCCGGACAGGGTTCTGTCATTAGCGGTTTCTTGGTCGCTTCTTTGGTCGCTTTCTTGGGAAGATATTGTTCAGGACCTCATCATTCCACCTGCTTCCACCTTCCGGAGATTTGTCCCGCAATGGCAAATCATCTGCCTTGCTCTTGTCCCACTGGGCACCCAGATCAGGGGCCCTGGTATGGAGCGCTTTGCAGAACCGGAGAATGTCTTCTTCCTTAGCTCCGCTAAAGCGACCACAGAAAATGGCCTCATCTTGACAAAGCTTGCGATATGCTGTGTTCGTATTGCTCACTGGTTTCGTTGTCGGCCATCCATCCAAGCCAATCCCCAAGACTTTGAAGATAAGCCGTTGCGATGTGTCTATTTTCGCCATGACCAGGTTTCCATCGCGATTGATGGCAACGATGACCCCCTCGGAGCGGGAAGCGAGGCGCACCGAACCTCGAAGCGGAAGCTCTTTAGCAAGCCCCTCTCGTGATTCGTGAGTGGTCAGATCCAATTTGGTCGTGCTCTGTGGATGGAATTCTTGCTTAGATGTGTCAAATGAGGAGGACTCCTGTGCCGGTACTGTTGACGACATCTCCCTGGGTCGTTTCACCTCTTGCTCGGCGCGACTGAGTTCAGCGCACAGCTCTTCTCGTAACTTGTCATTCTCGCTTCGTAGTTGTCTTTCCGTTTGCTGCCACTGACTTTCCGCGCTGCGCAGCCTCTCGTCGAGATCCGATCTATCTTGACAAGAAATCTCGAGTTCGCCTTCTATGGACTCGAGCCTTTGTTGTAGATCGTCAATGGTCGACTGAGCGACTTTTGTGACCTCCTTCAATAAATCTTGCTCCTCCTTGAGAGCTTCCTGCACCTCCTGTTGTTGCATTTGGAGTGTCGCCACCTGCTGCGCCAGTCTCTTATTCTGTGCTCTCAGCCATTCCAGCTCTTCTGTTTCGACGAACAGAACAGGGGACTCCTGTCTTGTAGCGTCTACTTGATTGTCAAGCTCCTCATGCGTTCGGCCCGCTTCTGTTCGATCGTATTGTTCCTCATTCGTCGGCTCTGCTTCTGCCCCCTTGCGTCTTCGTTCGTGCGATTGCAGATGCTCGGTGTCATGCCCTGCTCTTCGCTTCTTGTCGTTCTGAGAGGTATCTGTCTTATCTCCCGAAGTCGTATGGTGCGAGCGCGTTGTTGGTTGTTCGTGCGGTGTCGGGACGTTGGTTCTACGGCAGTGACCGTGGATCGCCGCTTGTCCGCCGTTGCCTGAGGGTATATCTCGCGGCGGAGCACTTGTACTATTCCGTGGTGGCTGACGTACTACACTGTGTTCTCTTCCGTAGAATTTATTGGTAACAGGATCTCGACCTTGCGGGTTCCATGTCGCCCGATGTCCAGTCGCAGCTCCGTCGTAGAAAGCATCGACAATCTCCTCCTCGCGACTGTCTGAGCCTGGAAAGTCGTCGTCGGCGTCTTTGCCATTGAGGAAATTGAGCAAAGCGCCGGCCTGGGCAGCGTCGTATGGCAATTGGCAACGAGCCCTGGCAGAGCGCGGGCCATGCTTGTCGCTATGAAGAAGGCTGAAAACGCGTTTCGCGGCAGCTTGAAGTTGGGACAAACTTAATTTGTTGGTTGGGCTGACGCCAAGCAGATCGGCCTGGTCGATTGTATGGAGCGCTTCATTGCGTGCTCTCGCAATGCCCACCATGACTCCTACTGGTTATAGGCTGTCACATCTTGTAAGAGCAGAACAAATGACTTATATGCTACCCTCGAAGATTGGCAGGTCATCGGCTGTGCAGGCTTCGAGTGGCTCGGCAGTGACCCCGCGATCAGCTTGGCAGCGGCTGCGCCAACCCCAGTCAACCGTGCCGCAATCCACGGTATGGATACCAGTTCGTTCAAGATAATTCCTCTCCGTTTAACGTCTACAAGACCTCACGGAGAGCTACAGGTCTTTGCTGGCAGTGTTGTGAGCGATAGTAAAGCCGGCACCAAGTTTCTGAGAGTACATAGAGACGATACTGGAATTCGAGCGTCCTGAAGAAGACTTTAAGCCAGTGTCGCATGCACGCATCAGAACTCGTCAAGAACACGTCTGTCATGATGCGGTTGCCAATCGTCGCGGTAGATGTTGGCTCTAAGCTGGAATGTTGTGGTAGCTGTCTGCTGTCAGAGAAGTGTAAAATAGAACCCAGAGTTCAAGAAGTTCCCTCTTTTGCAACGAGGAGAAGATTCGGGTGGGAATCGACGGATGACTGAGTAGATGACGTTTGGTACATAATTGCCCGTTCCTCGCAAGTCTCAGCGCTCCTTTCTACCAGCAAAATCTAATTACGCGGTAAAGTCTTCGGCTTCAAAATTTTCCCGCGCTATAACCAGGCTCCCTCGTTCATGTCAAGTCGAATAGCTCAAGTATTTTCGAAGCAGAGCTCTATCGCCCTTTTCAACCAGAATCGCTCGATTGGCCTCGGCATCCGATGGCCCTGCTCCATTTGTATAAGGTGGTGGGAGTGCATTATTGATCTCGGACCAACGTGCGGATCTTGCAGTGACATCAAGCTCATCTCACCGGAGCAGAGGTTGTTCGTTCTACAGCTGTGATGAACGGCGCAATGTGTGAAAGATCTGCAGATAGGCTAAGCCTCGCGTGGAACTCTGTCTTGCAGCATAAGCCTAGAAGTGGGGATCGCATCTAAATGCTTCGGCAAGGTCCCGACTGTAGAGGCGCTGCTTGACCTTTTGTATCACTGGCTTCAACCGGATCCAAGCGGCTCCGCGCAGGCACCAGGGAAGATGCTGAGAACATGCTGTTGCAACTCAACAGACGCCGAACCTGCCTCTGTTATATCGGCTGCTTCAATCTGACTATGAGCGTCATTGGATGACGGAGGCGAGTCTGCCTTTTACTTATCGTTCCGGCTCGCCTTGCTCTAGCCGTGACGGGCGTGTGCTTTGTGTTAGGAATCTACTATGCTGCTGGACTCTTTATACTGACTACGCCGGATAGGGACAAACGCAATGGAGATGGCGCATGAGCAATCGTATGTTGTCGATGGCATAATCAGATGCATTTAACGGAGTGGCTGACCATGGGAAGCTGGGCGATAGAAATGTGGCAGTGATGGCTGATGCGTTGCTTGGCGAACAGCTGTTCGTCCGGCGGACCTTCGGCAAGACCTCCGACCCAATCAATTGATCATTGCCATTGATCATTCACGACGGCGACTCTAGCACTGAGACTGTAAGGATGGCGGATGTGGACGACAAGGAAAAGGATGAGAAGCTAGCAGCAGCAAAGAAGCGAGTGTCTGGCTAGCTCCGACTTGCTAATCACAGTTCGGGGAGCTAAAGAAGAAGCAAAAGAAGCGCAAGGAGGCTGAAAACAAGAAGAAGGAAGGGAGTAGAGTATACTACCACGAAATTTGCGACGACGTTGTTAAGAATGAGGAGGAGACTAAACAAGACCGAATCGGCGAGGCAGCTGATGAAGCAGATGAGGCGGAAGACGACGCTGGAAAGCCAGTACCAACACGAAATCCAACTGTGACTCTTGTAAAGTAGGCAGCGATCAGAATCGGTCCGTCGAAGCTCCGTAATCTTCTGGTGGTCGATAGATTTCCAAGTTTTCAGGCAGTCAATTCAGAAAGTGGAGTGCAGGAGCTGTATGGGAAGCAGGCAGTGCGCATAGAGGAGTTAGGGAGGCAGGCGGAGACGCTAAGCTTGGCCGAGGAGCTCAAGCAGCTAAGGGAAAGCGATGACGACGCTGCGACATTTAAGTCAAAGGCCGCCCATTCGAACGATCAAGCTGCTGAATTTGGAAAGCAATTTTGTGTATTCGCGGTATCGTTAATCTATCGTGCTGACATGCCAAAGAAAACCAAACGTTAGCTGACCCAAGCACAATAGGCAGCCTCAAATCGATGAAAGTCGAGCGCAGGTGTACCAAATTATCTGAATGCCTGGCTCGTGTCCAAGACCTCAATCATAGAGTCGCTTGAGCTTTGATTGTCTAACCTCAAATACCGGAATAGCATTCTCAAGCCAGACAAACTGTCCCACGAAACCAATGCCAAGTCGCACGGGCAGCGCGCTGTAGCCGCCGAGGAGAAGTCCAGCTCTTTGCAAACTGAAATCGAAAAGCTGAGAGAATCGCTGTCCAGTCCGACAGTCGCGAAGCCCGCGGATGGAGAGGCGAATCTCAAATGCGAGGTCACTGTCCTCGAATACAGTATGAGAATAGCCCAGTAGGCCGCAGATGCAGCTACACAGCCCGCGACAAATCTCGAAAGCAAGATAGGAATATTGATCAAACTCCCTCGCGAATCCTCTACCCGGAACGCCGCGCGAGAAAAGGAGGTGAAGGATCTCAAAGCTCGGGTAAAGGCAGCGACGCAAGCCCGTAACGATGCTGGAGGTGGAGACCTGTGGGATTGGAAGGAGGAAGAGCGAGAGAAGTTGAATTCGCGGATCCGAGATCTCAAGGCCGAGGACTTTGAGCTTCGAAGAGGGGTCCCATTGTGAGGGCTCAGATACATGCGCAAGATGATGCCCCAGACCTATGTTGATTCCTGGCGTAGGTATCCTTTGAACCGTTAGCTATGGTCTTTCTATACCAATCCTTCTGTCATGGTGCGGCGACTTACATCGCACGAGTAGGAAGCACTCCGCTTGGGCAACTTCGCAACTCATTCTTCTATCCATGTTTTGCGCCTCGTGCTCGCATGAATGCTTGTTCTGGAGGGTAACGTAGATTCTTGCATGAGCTTGATCTCGTACGTCTCAGTGCGAACTTCCAAATTTCTAGTGCGAATCATTTGAGCTGGTCAATCTCGCGCTGATGCATTGGCTAGAATCCGTTCTATTCTCTCAACCCTCTCGGCGGGATATCGATCACGTCGCCCGGGCTGTCTAGCGCATCTAACGTGTCCAAAGGACTTCTCTTGCTTGCTCGTGCATGGCGTTGTTATTCCAATCGGAAGACATCACTGATGTGAAAATTAGTTGCAGGGGGGCGAGCATAGATCTGAGAATGAATCACAGCGTGTGCTGGGGAGGTCAGGACCGCTCAGACAGGGATGGTGGCGTATGCTCTATACTACACCTAGCACTTTGAGTTGAGCATGCGACCAGGTCGTAGCATTCCATGCCCCTCTCACACGGCTCATCATCGACGTCGGATCCAAGGTTTCCAGCTCTTTGCGACCATGTGCGGCTTCCACAGATGAGAGTATTCGTCCATTCGCCAGGATGAGGTGCTGTCGTGCTAGCCTCGGGCTTTACCATCGAAGTCGAGGCAACCTTTGGTACTAAGGATGATAAAAGAACGCAGCTGAACAGATCGTCAGATATTATCTCCATCAGATAGCATTTTTTTCGATGCCATAATACTGTACCACGAATGTGGGTGGGGCTTAATGCCGACACATCGTCCAATCACTGACGGTTTGCGGTCGTCAGTCCTCTTTTGAGCGCCGAAACATGCTCTCTTCATGCGGGAATTTTGCGTCCAAGGAGATTACGCGCAGGGTTTTCTTCAGGTTGCACGACGGAAAGAAGACTAAAGACCTAAAAATCTCGGTACCTGAAACCCCGAATCGCGGGCGTGGATTGATTAGTTCTATGTAGGTGAGCGTTAGACAGCGACTTCGGGAGATGAAGGGCTAGCTTTTTGACCTGAATCATACAACTCATACGGCTAAGTCAAGTCAAATCGACCGATGCGAGCTTCGAGAACTCTGCATGTTGCCTTTTTGCCAAGTCTAATCAGATATGTGTCACGATGATAGCCATGACTGATCGTGTCTCCATTGACGGGTATAAGCAACGTCATTGCTAGATCTATGGATTATCCGTCTATGTCCGGTCTCAACTTCCAGCGAATCATTAATTCCTAATCATCAAGGTCTTATGGAAAACTCAATAGCTTTCAATGGTTGGAGCACCTTGAACCCGAGATATACACAAAGTCATATCTCCACACCGCAACGCTTTCAGATTATGATGACGACCTTTGATAGGAGACCACAGAGAGCATCGAGGTCTTGATATTCTTCTAAGGGTATCATGAAAGAGCAATACTGCGGTCACTAGTCCAAGGTATAATGCAATGAGGTATTCTAATCGTTCAAACTGATGTGATGCAAAGCATAGACCGTACGTAAGTATGGATGCTATGTGAGGTAATGGACGAGACAGTCTCTTAAAACCACGTAACAAATGGCTGTTGCGTCCTACTTGGCCAAATAATTTACTTATTCTCAACAGCACAATTTAAGAAGGGCGGAATCATTAGACTTTATAGCACGATGGCAGATAAAAATTTTGAACAATGGGAAAAGGACAGATTGACGAGCATTGACAGCAAGTTTTTGTCTTACGCTGTGCTCCATTTCAACGATCTGAATTTTATTAACAAAGATGTCTGGAGAGTCGACGAGGTAGAAGTGCAGCTGATTGTGAGCGAGCTGTCCCAAAACGGCTTTTTGAGCAGGTGGCTTCCCGAACATTACATCATAGCGACAGTCGATACATACGAATGTGATCGTATACCTCAACGATGCAAATTCAGTCATCTCCAGGACCGGCCTGCCACGGAACCAAATATGAATGTGGAGCGAGCCATCGGTACACAAAAATACATGGTGACAGTGCAGCGCGGCCAGGAACGCATTGAAGCCTGCTCAAGCAGTCTGCCCAAGGAACACCAATGGTGGGTATTTTCACTTTATAGCGACTGTACGTGTCATCTTCCATGAGATAAGTGTCGTCGTCAGACATGTACTGAGATACCAATCTAGCCTTAAGCACCGAGGATGTGAATTACTTGACAAAGCGAAGGCTGAGACAATCCAATCTGCCTCAAGGACAGATACTACGAGAACTATGCTTATCACAGATCAATGGTGACAAGGACGACCGGAAATTTATCGAGCGTTCGCTGGTGAAGACAACTACACGAGCACGGTACGCTCAACTCTTGGGAACCAAGTGTGCCATCAGCGCGAGGGTCATAACACTCCTCAAGAATGAAGCCCTAGTGACGTTGTTCGAGGATGCTCCCCTGGGTGCACTCAATTGGGTTTTACCAAGCAAGTTCCACGAGGTACAGTTGCACGACAGCATTCCCCAAGAGAGTCCGCCAAATCAATACTTACGTTTCAACAGCAGATGAACAAATATCTCGATCTGGTGCACGTCATATGGACAAAGATTGCAGAAATCAGTGGCAATCCGACTAGACAAACTGTTCAGAAGCTAAGCGGGCTGGTTCCCAAACACTCGAGTGAGCATCGCGATGTCATAGAGGAATGGCTTGATGAAGTTGGCATGGAAGGGAACAAGAAGGAAGTGTTACAACACTATCTCTTTGCTGTCGACAAAATCGTTACGTTCGCCACATTTCTGGCTGACGTGAGGCAGCTATATGAGTGTCAGAAGATATTGCTTTCTGTAGCGCCGAAGCGCTTTATGAAAGGACAGTCGCTATTAGGCGCATACCTTGAAATGAGTTCGTTAGATGATGGCGTCTACTCGAAGTGGTGCGAGATGCTCCTCTCCTGTATTCGATACGTCTATCACTGCAACTCGATAACAGGAGGTAAATGTGTCACAAACAGCAGCATTCAGCGATTTCGAACCATTGCGCACAAGTTGGGATTTGACAAGTTGCCAAGTCCTAGCGCTGGCGTCATGGAGCCAATAACATATCTGGGGATGAATGAAGACCTCGACTTATCACAAGACGAGGCGTGGGGTTGCGAACAGAGCGTGAAGCGCACGAATAGATCTGGTGCGAAATCCACACAAGTAGTCAAAGCTCCTCGTCGCAAATCTGGCACACCTCGGGTATCCTTCGGCGAAGCACTCTCGCACCACACTGCTGGAGACTGGACCAGTAGTCTACTACTGACGAGGATGTTCCTTTCAGACATTGAAGGCGAACCACGAAATCACGTGTCGCCATTAGGAGTTGTGATTGCAACCATGTCTTGTTTCTTGGACCAGAAAGCTATCAAGGCTGAACGGGCCGTACAGAAGCGCATGTATGATGGTCTCAAAAGTATGAATATATCACCATCTGCTGTGGAAGATCAAATGTCAGCCATTTGGAGAAAGTTGCGACATGCTTCTTTATTTCATCGTGTTGAGAATCGCACGAAGATGCTTTGTCGGAACGGCGCAGACATTGACGAAGTTGTAGAATCAATCACGAATGACTTCACCGTCGTAAGTTTACGGCCATTACCAGTGGAAGCACAATCCAAACATCCACTTCGCGATGATGATGATATCGACATGCACACTCAATCACAGGACATGACAGGTGCGGCTACACATGCACAAGAATGTCTCCGAAGAAAGGGTAGCAACGTTGACGATGGTGAGCTAGTAGCAACCAGATATCAAGCATCTTGTGATGCTTTAAGAGAACAGATCAAGACTTTATCGCTAACGAAGGCGAACCTTGAGAGTAGTGTAGAAGAATTGGAAAGACAAGTACAAGTCCTGGAAGGTGAAGTCAAATCTGCCACGCGGGATAAAAATACTCTGCAAGACGAGATTGGAGGAAAAATGGTCACGCTCCAGGAGCTCTCGAACCAGCTTCGTAATATGCGAAGTCTCCCTTCAGGATCTCGCATTGTCAAACGTGACAAGAGGAAGTTGGATTGTGATAACGACGATGATTACAACAATGTGGAGCATCCACGATTTCGTCGAAGACTTGGAGACTAGTGTAAGGACATTGAGCCCATGACCGAAGATTGGTCAAGAGTATCATTGCCGCTTGGAAATAGTAAGCGTTTCTATGTCTCTGCGGCTGTAGGGATCCATAAAAGTTGCTGTGTCCCTCTCATCGTACATGCTCAAGACGGGTCAGAGTGACAGGACGGTCCCCTATCATGACAAGAGGATAAAGTAACTCATCAGACTTCGCATCGTGAAGGAATTGAACGATGATAAAATTGGTATTTCGTTACTACTCTTTGTTTGAGAAAGCCATAGTCAACAGTCATATGATGACCTGGGACATCTTTGCTGTCCAATACCGGGTATGCGGGATCCCCCAGAGAAAAGGACTTTGCATGCAGTGGAGCATCAGCAACGTCTATCGAATTTTTGTATGCCCTGATCGCTTCTAAGTTACACACGCCGACTCAGCTACCATGTAGAGCGTACAAGGTCGTGACCGATGGTGACAGCTTGCTGCTGATTATGGCTCGAATCGACATCACCACCGAATCATCGCTCGTAAGCCATGTGAGACAAGACATCTGCATCAGTTTCGTATGTATAGAGTTATCAACCGCACCTTCCTTATTGTTCGATCGAATGTAGTATTACCGCTAAACTCAGTTTAAGTTGAATTGATGTTATCTAGCATTTCGAAGCAGAAGACCAGCTTTGCGTTTGGAATTTGTTGTATCTCCGGTTGTCCTGTTCTTCCACCAAGATCGAGTATGCTTTCAATACTATCAATAATAATTGAGGTGAGTGTATTCAATCACCCGTCATGCTGACCTGCAAGCTAGGTGAGTATGTGTCTGATGGGAATTCTATTGATGGCTGGAGATAAATTCGTATGTCTGCAGCATCTCCCATACTGATACAAGGTTTCCTTCGCATCATTGGAACAACCAAACCACGCGACTACACTCAGGGGAAGCTTAGGTTTAGCCGAAGGCAACTCATCGAAGTTCAGAGAGGATCATGTAGAGATATCAGTCTGGGAACAGGGACGTTTCTTCCTCCAGGATGTTTCATTTGGGAATAGCACGCAACTCACCCAGCAACATTGCTAGACTATTCCCTATGTCTTTCTAACAACTATTAAACAGTCCGTCGTTCCCTCAATGTGGTCAATACTCGATATAGTCAAGTTTGCATTGGCAGATCGAATGAGATCTTCCCACTCTGCCTTCGTCCGCTCACGACCCCTCAGCAAGGTGTAGGTGACCAGACATGTGTTCTCAGCCTCGATCCGGCTATCCGTCGGGAGAGAGTCCAGCACAGCTTCCACGATCAGGAAGATCTCGGTTGGCTTCATGGGTTCAGCAATCGCTTTCAAGATCATTCGCGCCTTGGCATCCTCCCAGTCGTGTAAAACATGTCGTACAATCACAAGCGCATCCGGGTTCGACCAATCCGCTTCGAAGAAATTCCTTGGCTCGAACGTCATTCTTTCACTGTAGCGCGTCGTAGGTATGGCTTCTTCACGATCTTGTATGATGAAACGGCATTTTGAGGCACTCGGGATTTTCATGATCGTTTTGGCAAAATCGCCGTTCGAGCCGCCAAGCTTTCTCTTCGTTAGTAAGAAGATAGATTTTCTTCCTCGGTCGTACTCACGTCGAGAACTGTGGTAAAGTCTTTCCAAGGGAAGTTTGCCAGGATTGACCCTTCACTGATTGCGTGTCCAGAAGAGAAAGATTCCATCGCTCTTGAGAAATGTACCACGTCTTCGGTCCGACTTTTCTTGAGATACTCAAAAAAATCAAGGTCGGTGTCATGATAAGCTTGGAATGGAGACCTAGAGGCAACTGAGAACGTCGGCATTGGGGATGACCAGACGGGTATCACGTGTTCGTGGAATATCCGAAGTCGGGAGAAAGCAGGTTTTTCTTTCATCATGCTGCTCGAAAGTGTAGTTCTTGATATTCGACCACCCTTTCCAAGACTGATGATGCCTATATCTCCTAGTCGAGGCAAGACATTTGAGCCATATCCTGGAAACGTAGACTCCAAAACTCGCTGTGCTTCGTCTAATGTAATGCCATCCGTACCTGCATTCTCGAGCAGCGTGATCAAGTTGCTATCCATAGCGATCTTGATGGCAATCATGGTTGTGAATTGTGTTTCGAAGAAGCTCGGCACGGCGGCCTCGGGTGCCATAACAGATAAACCTAGCAGTTGTACCTGGAACTGGAGAGTGCCGCAGGCTAACGAGAGTGCGCGAACGTCGGACGCCTCGGCTTCGTTTTCTGCATGGTGTGGCATTGAATGTAATCGTTGCTCCAGAATCTGAACCGTCTCTATCACTGCTGCAAGATGTTTCTTCGAGTCCTCCATTGAAACTAATGAACGGCTATCCTTCTAAGTGTGTTGAGTTAGAAGACTTCAAAAGACTGCGAACTTTCTGTAAATGACGTGAATGGAGTCGTTGGTCTGGTGCCAAGACGGAAAATGGGAACCCTGAAGATCACGGTCTCGGATGCCGTCAGGACATTTGAAAGGTTCGAGCGTGGCGGAGCATTGTAGCGATGCGGCGTCCGATGAGACGGCGCAGAAATCCCCTCGCCTCGATCAATTCACTCAGTCCCGCAATCGCGGGATCCCCGGAAAGGATGATCTATTTCATGCCGCTTCCGAGCCTCCGCCCGTCATCCACCAGCATATTTGTGCGGGGAATCGATCAATTCATGAGGTACATACACCATCCAGATGGCATGAGACTTTCGACCCTTACTAGCGCATCCGCGCAGGCCCGCACGAACTTGAATCATCCGACAATGTGTAGCATAGACCCTAAGACCTTCGGTCCAATCTGGGCGTTTTGTTTACGACTACAAAGCCTCCAACTAAGATGACGTCAGTGATGTTCCTCATCTGTGGCGTGTAGATGTCTGCAAATGTCTCTTCCGGACGAGATACCGCATTGGGCAGAAGGGTGGGAGCTTCCAGAACCGACCATCGGCAGCACCGAGCTGCAGAGCACTGTTGCGTGACTCTATCATTGATGTACGCCCACTCTGTCATTGTGCTCGTTTCAGCATCATGGGCAAAAATAGATGTCATTGTAGCCACAACTAATTGTCGGCGAAGACGTGTTATCCAAAAGTTCAGGTACATGCAAGCTTTCATCATGATTCCTAGACCTTCTCTACCCAACCCAACACTATTGCCTGATATTAGGGAATTTTCCACCTTTCGTGTTCACCTTCGCTGACTTCCCCGACAAGCTTCATCTGCGATTCTATGCCTGCTATGTTCGTAGTATAGGGCAAGTTACATTGAGTGGACTTCCGGCTGTGTACCAACAAGGGAAATGCTGGTAGTGGTGGCTGCTCTCGTCGCTCGCCACCATTACCAATGACTGAATCTGCTCGTTCGGACCTGACTGCACTAGCTGAGGATCTCGTCGTCGAGCGCGACCCCTCTCGCCTGATTCCTATCAGGAGGCCCCTTATTCTTGGTATTGAAGCAATGAAAATAAGAAGCCACTGTTCGATACTGTTGCACCATGTCAGATTCTTGGTCGGAAATTATAGGTAAGCTTACATCGACCATAATAGCAAGTTCCCCACGGATCCTATTTTGAGGTTAGTGCAATGTACGTGCTCTTGATGATCAACGCCGCACTGCTTATATCCCGAGAAGCTCGAATTCTGGAGAGATACACTGTCTTCACACATGAGACAATACTGGCTCTACTCCGCGTGAGTAACATCGTTAACTCCTCAGACGTGCAGGCGTACACATAACCTGGTAGGAACAGTAGTCCTAGAACGCATCGTTGACGGACAGAGCTGCCTAGACGATAAAAAGTCCAGAGCGCGGATGTGGTAAGAAAGAAGTCGGTAAAAGCCGCCAAAGCTTGTAGATCAAGATCAGCTTCCTGTAAAATGGCACATATGATAGAGATTATACTGACAACCTTGAATTGTGCCTGTCAGCACACCTGATACAAAGCGTGGACACTGAGGGTTCGTGTTCGGGTCGGTCGTCCAAAGGTCGCTTGTGGAATCGCATTGGAGCCATATGAATATCATTACGGCTATACTGAACGTAGAGGAAACAGTCAAGACGACGCATATGGATAACTTTTCGAATAAATTGGTTGTCCTATCGTGGAAAGAGAATACTAGGATTGCGATGGCGAGCCTGGTCGCAACCGTACTGATGATGTGAAGGGCGTTGAAGATCCAAAACTGTTGCAGCGCTTTAGAAAGGATTTCCGATGAGATGTCGGCAGAAGGAGAGCCTGCGCCTCTTCGAATCGCAGCGACGTACGGCCCTAGTGATACGATGGCCAGGAGCTATCCAATGAATCAGCTGGAAAGCAGTCGCAATGGTGCAAGGCTTGAAGCATACAGTCGCCACTACGATACAGCTGCCACATAAGCGACGAAATCTGTATTGCGGTCGAGAATAAAATGCCACGTAGATGTGGACGGCTGCGGAAGCGATCGCAGGCAAACTAATCGCAACACCGACGCCCTGTAACAGGGTACCTCTGCTGCCTGTGGCTGGTGACATAGTGTGAACGGTCCTTGGTGTCCACATCGAAATATTCGTCCGAGCGATCAAGCGTGCGACAGGCTCGTGGTGATCGTTGGCAGCAGAAACGGACGTGCCAGGTGGGAGTAGTGGTAGATGACCCTATAAATATGAACCTCACCAGGGATGGAGAACTGTCTACTTTGGTGATCCCCACGATGACCTGAACAGGTGAGCTCTAGATTACAGCACCGTCGGCGACAGTGACTATGTGAGAGGCCTACAGACTATGTGATAGGTATAAACCTCCCACCAATACCGGACTACAACCGGTGCCCCAGCCATTTGGCAAGATGGGAACATTTCAGCCACACAATGTAACCGGTTGTCGGAAGCACAGTACCGGGATAGCTGCCGCCAACACAGATTGAGCTCGACCCTGTCATGAAAGGGATGGAGTCATGCGTCAATCTTGCGAGTGTCGCGCAGATCTTGTAAAAACTTGTCGTGATTCCACGGGCAAAGAAGACCCTGTGACCACCAACGCAGCGAGAGCTGTGGCACTATCGACTGGATTTCGAAGCATCATCAAACCTGCCTGGCTTCCAACATGTCCAAGGAGGAAGGCAAGTTGGTCCGTTCTCTGACTGGATATCGATGTGGAAGTGCATGCGATCCAAGGGATTGTTCTGCGCACGACGCACACGGCATTGCTGTGTTACAAAAATAGCGCCTCGATGGGATGCGGCAGCCGGAGCGGAGCCATGACAGGAAGCGGTAGCGGAAGGCGGGCCGAGCAGATCTGCGGCAGGCGCCCACAATGTGGGAGGACAGATTTGCGCAGCAGCGAATTGGTTCGTGCGCATGTAACTTACGTCTCAATGTACAATCTCGGATACTGAGATTTTCAGGTTTCCAGTCACACTTGAGCGACGCGCAGCAAGAAGATCTTCCACGCAAATAGTCGACCACTGCCCGGCTCTGCCTGTGCGCGATGTGCAGGTGTGACTGAGAACCTGAAAATCTCGGTAGTCACGCTATCAGAGCCTGCAACAGATCATCGATTGGTAGGAATTGACTCTATGCACTGCAATCTTACACGTCGGGTATTTACGTCGCAACTACAGTGCGGCATTAGAAACTACATGACCACCAAGATTTTCAATTCATCAGTCCCCGCAGAGGATTTCGGGGAATTCTCATCCCCAGGCAAAATTCGTCCAATCGTGCAAATCGGAAAGAGGACTAACAGCCCGAAGATCTCGGTACCTATGCCGAGCCGAGGCGCCCTTGCGTCACTGACCAGGATTTGGACATAATTGTGCATGGCCTTGCCTTTCGGCCTGAACCCTCATTCACAACTGGTCACGTGCGTATCAAAATGGTGATACGACAGTGAGCTTTTTCAGTCTGCGTAGAGATTTTTCCGCTTAACTTTCCATCGCCTGACTACTCGGGGTAAGTAGACTCATCGAGATACACTACAGGCGGTACGGAACTTGCTACTCTTCAGCGATGCATCTGTATTCCCGACAATTGCTTGCATTATCTCAGTCATCCAATTACTTCGTGGTGGCTTGTATGACTCTGTCCCCCGAGCGGCCTCGGCTGCGTTTGCTGCTTTGATCGTGCTCCATGCTTCCCTAAGCACCTCTACTGAATGATGTCTTGAGATTCAGAGCCTCTAGCAGGCCCGCGGGTAGACACATCGTGATTGTCGCTCGATCGAGCTCTACATCACCGTCAACGCGCAAAGAATGTTGGGAAGACTTGCCCATTGGAGCCGGCGTTACAGACTCTGACCCATCCTTGTGCTTTTGATATGCTTCAAATGGAAGTCTCAACAGCGTACAAGCTGAATCGGTCGTGTCTTACGGAACGAAACCGAGGCTATAACAACCTGACGAGCTACAGCTTTCCACATTCTGAACAACTTAGCCTATGTTTCCATTTGGATCTATCTTCGCCTACTGACGAGACGAGCAGAATAACTGATTATACGATCAGTCTGTAACGGAATCCAAAATCACTTGCGTACGTGATATGTTCTTACGAAGAACTACTCTCAAATTTGACTTGATAGTCGCAATGCACGAGCTATCCGAAAAGTGCTACCTGACATAATACTTCCATCACCTATGTGCTACACAAACCTTCGACAATCTTGCAAAGTAAGGTCCACGTGGGTATTCTGCTTCAACTCCTCACAATTGAGCGCCGATAATTTCCAAGCATAAGATTCCGCTACGTCTATAGAATGTATTCAGCTATGGATGGACATGCTACGAAAACACGCGTCGGCATGGGTAATGTCGCAATGAGTACATCGCAACAACATGATGCAAACAAGTACTTGTATCGTATTAGAACCATATCTGGTACACTATATACGATTGCTCAATCAGTACGGCAAGCTCAGAAGCTGACTATTGCTACTGGTTTTGAGAATGGCGAGGAGATTTATCTCCGTGACATCACAAAGGTGACTTCAATACCAGTCGAACGACTCTTCCTGACCAGTCTCTACATAAAGAACAGGCAAGGATATTATGTTTTATCTGGTTCTGGCATTCAAGGAGATGCCTTCGAATCTGTGCTCAAAGATTTCCAACTACGTTTCCAGACCGATCTGAAGTTCTTGCGCTGGCTATTTGCTTCATCAGATGCTTCCACGTCAGGTTGTATCACATTGAGAATGAGCTGGATGAGATTAGCGCATCTTGAAGGTTTAGTCTGGGGGCCGTCCTTTACAATTGGGGAGAGGGATGCATTGTTCCGAAGACACGTAAGCACTACACTCTTTTTGAAGGCTCGTCTATATCTTGATCCTCAAATTGTGGCTTTAAATAGTGAAAAAACGGCACACTCTGCAACGAAGAAGGTTAGGTTCACACAAAGGGTGACAAGTATTCCGTAGATACAGCGCAATAATCATGATAGATAGATCCGATATTGTGCGTGGCATTGAATCGATTCGTTGGCTCGCTCGCTCGAGAGCCTTTGGATTCGAGGTATCGGACAAATATTCATATGACAAATCCTTTCACTCTATGTGATTGGATATCGACCTCTTCGTACATCGATATAGTCTGAGTACATCGTCAAGGTATTCAATGCTTGTGACAAAGACGTCAATGTGCACTTCCAGTTGTCGTTCGTTGGCGGTTCAATTGACTCCCCACAGGACACACGACTTTCGTTGGCTGGATTGACACCGATCCCACGGCAAGGATAGGGCCGTCCATTCGTACAGGAAGTCTCGTTGAGGGTACGATTGACTTTCGAGCCACGATTGCCCGGCTAGACATATCTAATGTGAATGGTATGGCTAATGGATGGGAGGTCGTACCAGCTACTGGATGTGTTAATGCATCCGATGGTCAGCCTTGTCAAAATGTACTTTGTCAGCCTTTACCCGAGTGGAGGTGTCCAGAGGAGAATCTCGTGCGGTCGAATCCAGGATATTCCGTTGCGCAGTCGTTCGCCCCTTTGAATGGCGTTTGCTTGTCCAATTGTAGCCTGAAAGGAACAGATGAGGCGTGCTGCCAGGGGAGTTTTAAGAGCCCGAGTACCTGTATGGACACCAGTTCGGCACTCAAGTCTGCTTGCCAGCATGCATATTCGTACACATACGACGACATTGCTGATATACATCTATGGCGCTGGGACCCTGCAAATACAAGGCGTCTTTTGACACTGATAAGTTGTCCATCAGCCAGTTCATACTTTGTTATCGCGTAGACGTCCGAAGCATGGGATTGGTCCATGATGCATCCAGGCGGCTACTGACATTGACAGGTTGTATTGGACGATCCCTAGTTGTGTGAAAACTCTCTTGGTCACAGTGCGCGTATACTGACCTCATACAGTACATTGTAGCTCATACTATCATTTTCATTGTTCCATTCCCGAACAATGCGTATTCTCTCTAGCTGAAACACACAGAATCTCGAAATAGCTTGGCGTATTTCATTGTCTCAAAGACACACTGCTATCGTTGATCGATCTCTTTCCGTTGCAGAATACAGTCCGGTATCCTCTACCATAACAATGAGGCACGACGACTCATCCGCATGAAAAGGGCATCGACTTACATTGTTCGACAGATCGTCAACGCATCGTTGGTGCTTTCGCTCTACCATCATTTAACCTCTGTCAAAGACATATTACATCTAATAGTTGGTGAACATCACAGCTGCGTACGCAGAGTCTATCCTAGCAGACACACTATGCATGTCGTCCTGCAAGCACTAACTTACGGCTGGTTTTGACCGATGACATGTAGTCAAGCAACTTCCAGTAAACAAGTCGTCAAAATTTGTCGTATCTCTTGTTGGGTCTACGTTCCGCAGTATAGCCAGGTTTCCTCATCGGTCTGTATGAAGTCAGGTATATCCCTGTGTAAGGTCGAAGTCTGTGTCCAGATCCCGTGGCACATCTTCCCGGAACCCACACTCCATTGCATGCCACTAAGCACGAAGCCGACCCACCCTAAAGGCAAAGTTTGAAGCTAGCGGTAATTCGTGCTGCCACAAGAACAAGCAATAAAAGACTACCTCTAGCAGATTCTCCGATCGCAAGCATCAGCGCGGGTAGAGTGCAGATCCCCTCTGCTTCTACTACAGACTGTACTAGATTAGACCTTTCGAGGATCGTAGAAAACCCTACACCCTATGATGTGAACTGAATGGGTGTCATGCAGTCCAAGGTCGGTCCTTTGAAGATGATTGTTAGTAATCTTGATGGCGAAGCAAGAAGTCGAGCAAACTACGTTGACCTATATAGATTGTAGGGTTGCGACATAGGAGATACCCTCCTTCTCTCATCATCTGACTAGCCATCGCCCTCAGATCGCGTTCCTTCCACTCGATTAGCATAGTCTCTGTTCATCCTCCATCTTCTCAAGCACTCATGACAGATCGATGGGGAACATTCCATTCCTGCTCTACCCGACAAGCATGTTCTGATGTGCGAATGACAAGCTTTGTCGCGAAGCGGTGCGATATACTGCGTGCCAATTCTGCTCTTCGATCGTCGATGTTTCCGCATGAGGCCTATTCTAGTAACACAAGGACGATGATGTCGTACAACTGCAGCTCGTGAGGAGCATAGGATGACTTGCGACATTATTGGGAGTATTAACGAACCAGGAGCTGATGATCCCAAAGGGAGCATATGTGCCGGTTCGAATACAATCTTTTTAGTCCGCAAATCGAGTGTATGGACAAGCCATGCGAACATCCGAATCATCAGTTATCGAATGAAAGTAGACCTTGCTGACCTGCACACTATGACAAATCCCATGACATCAACGACTCCGTTCACGCTGGTGACATCGAGATCGATGCAAGATTGGTACCTACTCAAACTTCGATTTTTCCCACAAGACGCCTATCGAAAATGTCTCATACGTATGTTGCTCCTTACGAGCTAACGATGTCGTAGAGCCACTCGATAACGTTAAGACTTTATCTAGGCAGTGATAAGTTGAGGGGCTCCAAGCATCATCTTAATTTCTATCCTAGACGATATTGGACATGAACCGGAATGCACAATTTACTTGTTAGCAGTCTTCTATATATGTAGAGACGAGCAACTAATCATTGGTAGTCAATGCAGGGTACCCGAACCCTTCTCGATCTTCTACACAGATGGAGTCGCAGACAGTGACTGCACCTGACCTACAAGATAAAAAGTGCTCAACGCCGTATCCCTGGAGCATAAAACAGCATAGAAGTCTGTTATCATCGGTGACAGAGGGAGGTGATACATCGAAAACAATGAGCTCGCCATCATTCGATAAGAATGCACGGAAGCCTTCGGATATATGTATCAAGATTGAGGGGTGCAATACTGCATACAATATCTATATTCAAGTCGTGAAGTAAAACTAACAGAAGAGGAAGTGTAAGTCAGATCACCCGACATACGTTATGAGATGAATATATCAAGAGGACATAAATGAGTCTAAGCTAGAACTCTATAGGTTGCAAAAGGGACGTGCCTACCAAGGTTTTCAGGTTCGGCGTCCACCCCTCACGTATGTCAAAAATTATTAGTCGTCACCGCCAAAATGAAGACTTATCCAATTACTCAATTAATTCGTCGTTTGAAGCCGTGTAATTTGGTGTGTTGTTGATATACCGCTCTCAAGAAGGTGTAATAGCAATTCTGACTTGTAGAGTGACCATGGCTCGTAACGCTAGACCGGATCAGCGCCGCCGTGCAGTCGAGCTTATTCTCTCTAACCTCTTCACCAATATGCAGATGGAGCGTAACCTACAGTCTCTCGAAGGTATCTATCCAACGGTATAGAGCCGATCTCATCTCTAGACTCATACGCAAATTCGGCTGGCCGCCAATAGGAGTGACGCCTGAGCAAACGCGGTGGACATGTATAGGTTTTACTCGCTTACACCGTCAGCGATGACTGACGAAGATCGCTTCTTTGTACACTCGGTGCTGATCATGGACAACGCCTCTTTTCTCCGCTCTCACTGCATCTCAGAGGCTTACGAACGTGCTGATGTTATGCTTCAATCTAATTGAGACTTTATTTGAGCAGCTGAAGACGGTTCGCTGTGGGAGGACGGTTAGTATCTCGATTTTGAGGCCTTTATGGCAGATCAGAAATTGCTATCTCGAGTGCGAATAGATCATGTGCTTGGGTCACTCATATCATCCATGAGCGTTGTGGCATTACAATCAACGACTTGTGCTAAAAACGAGGTAATCAGGCCTTTGCATTGGTTTAGATATCTGCATAACGACGTCAGGCGACTTCTTGTAGAAAAAGTTTCGTCAGAATCCATTCTATTGACAGACATATCGTCTTGGCTCATCATCTCGGCTCAGAATAGTTCTGCAGGGGGTAGCATATGACGTCGGCGCCGCTCAATTTGAGTGAGGTCAAAGAACTTTTCTGGCATTGGCTTGTTTTGTTGATGAAGGTCACTGTAAACATAGGTAGACAGAGGAGGTTGAATACTGTTTGGAGATGAGAAATGGAGATTTCATCTCCGTCTTGAGATTCGTTTAGAGCGTCTGAGAGGGCCATTCTTGCAGGACGGCATCCTGGGGGTTCTGCCAGTGCTTTTTAGCTGACTGTCAGCCTGACAAGTTCTAGACTCCATGCCGATCTGGTCTGCTAACATGGTAGTCTGTATCTGGTGATCTTGCAGAATCTTGCGGACGCTGGCTTCGAGCAGACCGGGGAGAGTTGCGTCCAAGCAGCGACGGCTTTCTTCCCTTGCTGCCATACGTTGCACTTCATCAGCGATGAGGGATACCCGGTCATGGAGAGCGTTTAAAACATCCTTGAAAGAAGTGCGATCACGTTCTCCCATCTTCGCGAGAGCTGTGATCGTCTGTGAGGATGCCGAAACGGTTTTGTGCAGGGACATCAACATCAGCTCCGGTCGGGAGAATCTGGGCTTTTCACCACAATGTGGGGTAAAAGCCTGCGCACTGGTGACGAAGTTTCGCTGGTAAATTGTCGAACCCATTTTGGCTGCGAGAACATTTCCGCAGAAAGTTGTGCAAGGCAGCTGTCTAATACGGTTGGACGGTCTTGACATTTGCTGATTGAATGCGAGGGCTCGCGCATAACGTATCCATGTTGTCAAATTACAAACGTTATCACACGATCGTTCCGCCCACGTAACAATTCGTGTATCATATCGGCCTCGTCTTGCTGCAGGCTGAATGTCAACGTTGACCGGCTGCTCGTTGGTTGAACGATCCGCCCAGTGGCACAGCTGCGCGAAGCCAGTGAATACCGCTAAGAAGGGGACTGAATTGCGTAATTCGCAGCGGGGCAAAAGTAGGGCACGTGTTTTCGCAGTCTTATTAATAACCACATATGACGTGACAGATTTTGTATGGCTGGCAGCAACCAACGGGGCTGACGGGGCTGACGGGGCTGACGGGGCTGACGGGGCTGATCTCTTGTACGGACATAGTGTTCAGGTTTCACTAAGCCCCTAGCGGATCTTCATAGCCCGCGGTCTCTAGCTAGTGATGCAAGGCAGGCATAAATAAGCGGACCAACCATTCGTATTGGCTATCATTACGATCGCATGATGTCTTCCGGCACCTGCTAGATGACAAGCTCGGCTTACCTTTCTGTCTCCTAGAACTCCTTTATACTTGGTGCTTTGTCTGCTGTAAGTGATTCGGCCTGTTCGGCTTGCCGCTAATAGCAGTTTTGTTCCTTCCTCAATTTTCTTGGATATACATTTAACGTCTTATGCCGGCCGCACGCAGAGCTCTTAGTTGGTTCTCTTGTTTAGATAAAATAGACGAATCACCGTACGCGGAGTTAGGAAGTCGCTCACCCTCTTCTAATGTGTTGAACCTTTACTCCTCCCCGCTGTACTCCTTCTACCAGCAAATTCACGCCGCATGGCAAGGGGTGACACATAGTAAGCCAGTGTTAAAATCTGACTTACACAGGATTACGTCTGGATCTGCGAACTACTTCGGGCTACTGAAACTTCCAGAAAAGCCTATGTCTTTAAGGATGCGAGAAGGACAAGAATTAATCCCCCAGGGGATTTGAGAGGCATTCAGTCCCCCAGGGGATCCGAGAGAGCTTTAATGGATTCAAGAGAGACTTAGTCTCACAGAGGCTGATGGAGACAAAGATGATCCGCTAGGAAAAAAGGGATGGCTTCACGTCGAGACATAGATTCATTGAACACCTATGTAATCTGCTGTACGTCAATATGTGGTGAAAACGAAATCGGTGTCGCAACCTCGCTCCGTCGATACAGTCATCTTCAAATCAAAGAGTGAACTTACGTTAGTGATGATAGTACTTCAATATTACGATCTCTCACTCCGGTAGAGAAGGATGGCCGCACGTCGCTCCACATACTTCCAGTGGGTTACGGAATTGAAAACGAGGTCGGTGTCGCAACCTCGCTCCCTCGCACAAGGTGAGGAGTAAAGCAAGATGAGTGGTTCGGTAAAGCTACGCTGAGTCACTCGTAGAGAACAATGTATATTCTCCTATGCACACTCTGAACTCATTCAGTCTGGAAGGTGTAAGTCCGCTGTGTTAGAATGTGAGTGCTCGTGGCTCTCTACCTGAAAGACGTCCATCTGAAATGCGTATTGCCCGATTCACAAGAAGTGAAGAAGCCTCTTCCTGCCCGCGAATTGCAATTCGCTTTCGAAATGAGAGAGCACAAATCGCCGGTGTATAATGTTTGCGTCGTACCCCTTATTGATGACAATCAGGACGTCATTTGTGCAGATTTCTCTATTGCCTACTAGTAAGTCACCGAGGCTATGGCCTCGAATGACTTCAACTTTGGTCGCTGAGTACTAGATTCGCTTTCAGTGGCCAGAAAGCCGCGGCGTCCTCAAAGTATTTTGCTGGGCTTCTTCTCGAATATCCGCATATGTAATATTTTGGCAGGTTCGTAATCGCCAAATTCTTCGTTCTTGTGTTGAACTCGGATGACGGGATTTCATGCTGTGGTCCATAACGTACCAAGATTTCATCAGGTACTAAGGGCTCCGCCATGGAATTGCCATGCATGTCGATTATGAAATCGTGAGCTCGCTTCAAGTTGATCGAGATTTCTACAGGGGATAGCGCATCAGGAGTACCCTTGTTGACCAACACATTCTGCGAGGACGTGTCCAGGTTCGTTCGGTACCCAATTTGACCATTTTCATCAGCCGAATTTTCTCTTTCAAGGTATACCTTGCCTGCGATATTATCCTGGGTGATGAGCTGTACATCATTGGAGTGGACCAGTACATGATCTGATATTTGAGCTCGATCCCGATCCAGATCCTGTACACGCTGGCAGTAAGCCACCATGAGTCCGATGACCTTGATCCTGCTTCTTTGTTCGTTCCAAACTCCACGCACATCCACGACCACAGCCATCCTCGTGTAGCCATCGGACTCCTTACCTGCTTGAGCTCGAGACAGGGACTCATCGGTGTGGACTTGTATGATGGGCCCTCTATTGATGGCCATTATGCCTGAGGAATGCAGTGTAAGCCGTACGTATGCTGACCAGTCAGTATCGCCCTTTTATCCGCAATTCAATAAGCCTACCTTGAAATTGACTGATCGACAGCAGCTTCTCCCAACATTCTTTTCGCCTCATGGTGAACCGTGTCTCAGTGGGTGGCTCGACTCCAAAGGAGAGAACCACTCTGTCCTTCTTTGCCGTCCTCCCATGATCGTTTGCAGTGTACGACAGCTGGAAGTCTTGCAGACTTATGCTTCTCGTACTCCTGCCCGATAAATTGCGCCGCCGCGGAGGCATGTTTCTTCCTCGTATGCCTTGTAAACGCAATCAACTCTCGTATGGAGGGTGAGGGGAAAGGCGTGAAAATGTAGTGCAGACTTCGGTAGGAACACTAGAGAACAACTGGTGGCTTGATCACCACAAGTCAGATGCAAGGTGGCTACGCTTATCGTGATGTAATGGAATTTTCGTTCTCTGATTGTGGTTGGCGAACCCGTTGCAGTGTACCATGAAGCTGTGTATTTGTCGGAATAGCTGGATGTCTGCCTCGTTTTCCCTGTCTCGACGAGCTTGACCGGTTCCCTGGTGTCCCTTTGACATGAGAACTTATTTGTTTGTGGGGAAAGGGATCTTGTAGACATCTTTGTTTATTTACCAAGTTTTGACACGTGAAGCTGCCGTCGGGTGCGGGGTTCGCGTTGGGTACCGACGTTTCCAGGTTGTCAGTCCTCTTTCGCGCGCCAAAAGTTGCTCTTTTCTCACCAAACGCTCCGGAGAATTTGCAGTCATAGGGCAAAATCCGTGTAAAGTTGCCAGGACTGACAAATCGAAAATCTCGTTACGGGGAAAGGCGCCCGGACTGGCGTAATTGTGCAGCGCATCGAAGTCGATTCATACTCAAGAGCATTTGCCCAAGGTATTCTTGGTTGCAAACCCCATTACTAAGCGCGGTCGTTGTGCAATCCGCCACCGGCTCTAGGGGATACGTCACCCACAACCATTTGTGTCCACAGTCTGTAGGGTGATCATCCCCCCGAGCATGTGTCTGATTTGGCAGGGAGCTCCCTTAATGGATGCGTTGTGAAGCGCATAAAGAACGTCGGACCCTGGGATTGCAGGTCATGAAGGGTACTTCAGCTTTTGAACATCGATTGACAATCATCACAGACTACACAGTCTCCAATCTGCTGCGAGTCAAATTCACCGGACGTTATGTTACTTGACATGCGTGACTCTGTTCTCGCTCCTCGAGATGCAAATCCTGCGCAAGCTCATATCATTCACCGCATATATACAGCGTCAATGATGTACTCTATCGCAACGATTTTCATAGAGAAGCTAACGACCACAAAAACGGAGTGAGAAGGTCGCGAAAAGGGCCTATGCAGGTGGTCATGCTTGGTGACTCTGGTCGAGAATGGAGAATCTTGATCGAAATTCGCCACGCGGGGGCTCCAGTATCGCAGCCTAAGATTCGAGGACTTCGCCTTTCATCAAAAATTTGGCCACACTCGTCCAGTCTCCAGTGTCCCAATCCTCGACTTGTATTGCTGTACCGATGCTGGCTGGAGGGTCGTACGTATTCCTGCCACAATACACTACGACGAAGGCATCTGGCTCTGTGCCGGCGTGAATTTCATGGTAGACAGCCATGACAGTTCTTGCGAAGATAACTTGATTTTGCACGGCATCGCGCCAATTTTCGTCAGGTGGTTCCGCAATGACGACGAGGATGCTGGGGTGTCTGTCAATGTGATGCCAGTGTCGCGTTGTAAATTTAGCATCCATTCCATAAGCGACACCATGAACCTTTCCAAGGCGCTCTCTGCGCAGAGACTCTTCGAAGGCTTCGAAATGCTGACGTTCGTCTGTCGCCGGAAAGAATAGGACCACGGCTTCCTCATCGGGCAGACTACAAAGTGCGGTCAAGGTGTCGGGATCTATTTTCAATTCGTTGATCTGCATCGTAGCTTTGCGCTTGGTCATGTCAAATGTCAAAGCTGGACACGAATTCACTCCAGGCCGTTAGGATCTGCTGCTCTTGGTGGGGTAAGCGCCAAGCAATCCGAGACTGCCGTCGTACGAGGAATCCACCGGGCTTCACCTTTCTCATCTCACCAACCCCGACATGGCTTGACTACAGAGCGGGCAAGTACAGCTTGCGAACACACGCTTTGCTAAACATGCAACAGAGGAGTCAGGCGGACCAGCACAGTTCAGATCAATTTCAGAACCTCAAGGACAGTCAAGTGTAAGTTGCCTCGGACGTTTCTAACATAGCAGAGCCGGTGGGATCGATTACTTTCATCCTGTCAATGCGGATCGCGAGGCGACAAGAAAATATCCCGTCTGAGGGAAAAGAAGCAGGTAAGCTCCTCTGATGGGGGCGGGCCAGCTCTGAATAGACGGAAGCAAGAGAGTGAGGATACCATCCCATCCGGCGTGTCGTTAAGCGGTTTTGTTATCGGAGCCGCCACTATCGCTGGCGATCGGGCGCACTTGGAGCGAGCAACCTTCATACATGAGCAGACTCGTAAGCACGGCGAAGCGTAAAAGCGAGTCCCCACATTGTCCACGCAGATTGCAGTGGTTGGCTGAAAATGGTGTCTTCGTGACCACGTCGTCCAGGCTCCTGCAGTCAAGTAAGGACATGTGCCAATGACATCTGCGCGGAAGGAGGGAGATCTGTCAATGCATTCCTATACCACAAGAAAGATTCATGACAATGCTCGAAAGGGTCGATGCCGCATCGAACGAAGCCCGCCTACGGAGAGCCATCATGCCATAGGTCGTTCCCTCGGGGAAGGTACTCAACCTGTGTGGTGGGCTGGGTCCAGACTATATCGGAGACGCCCTCGGCGCAGATTGGAGCCGATGCGCCACGATGGAAGGCCCCAGCAAACCAAATTATATTGCTGGGCTACTCTCTAGAGCAACGGTCTGAGATCCAATCCCGATACGACATGGCGAGCAGATCGACGACGGGAAGACAGCGAGGCAGCATCGACTACTTCGATCGTAAGGAATGCTGGTCCGTTCGTCAACTGGGTGAGCGATTACCTACCCGATGACCTGCATCCAGAAGTATGTCCGAGTACACGCTCCTACAACTACGAATCACAATGGGAAGAAGATGCCATTGATACTCGACTAAAAAGGTTGGCGAGCAAGTTGCTGGAGAAAATCAAGACCAATATCAGCAGCTCAAATGTAAGCATGGACAAGACGACTGACTCTTGCTGTAGAGCCACTGAGCTGCTGTCAGGACCAATAACGAGATCTCGTCTTAATCGGGTACACTTACGGACTGTTGGTCAAAGAGGTATCGGACAAACCCCATCGTCGAGTCTGCTCGGCAGAAACGACTTACGTTTAGGCATTCATCCATTCTCATCCGGACAGAAGCCAGCAGAAGATCCCTGGACGCGTCAAGGGGACAATCTTCATGAGCACACCACAACGTGGATCGAGCTTCACATACTATGACAAATTATTTGCCCTGATAATGCGTCCGCTGGGCTCTAACCCTTTCCTGATGGCAGAGATCGATCGTGGCTCTCCAGATCTGCTTAATATGGACATGTCGTTCACTAGATTAAGAGATGCAAGGTTGAAAGATGAAAGTTTGGTAGTCATAAGCTTGTTCGAGGAGCGAATGATCACCATTTTTCGTTCTTGGATCTTCGAACATCAGAAAATGGTAGGTCCATCGGCGTCGGTATTGGAAGGTTTGTTGACGAATAGTAGTGCGTATCCGAGGCTTCCGCTACGTTATCCATTACCGACATTGGTCTTGCCGTGGATAACACCGGGTCAACAAATTTGGTTGGAGGAGTGCTGAGTATCGGACAGTGCTCGAGATGATCAACGAGATTACGCCAGCGATCAGGAAGAGCCCAGCACAGTGTTCCTTCCCGACCTGCTACAACTACGACGAGCTTTTGGAGAGAACGACAATGACTTACAAATGGGCGTCAACCACGGAGCAATCACATGGAACGGGTAATGAAAGGCTCTGGATGATTCACGAGCCTCCTGCTTGTCTTCGATACGGATGTGCAAGATGATTATCATGGTTTTATGCATCACTTGGTGTGGCTGGCTGCGCGCTCACATCACACATTGCTCAATCGTCTCTTTTAACCACTACGTCGCAATATGTGATATTCGGCTAATGGCTTGAAAAGAAGACAAAGATAATCCGCTAGGGAAAAAGGGATGGCTTCACGTCGAGACATAGATTCATTGAACACCTATGTAATCTGCTGGACGTCAATATGTCGTGCAATCATGAAACGGAATCTTCAAATACTTCTAGTGGGTTACGGAATTGAAAACGAAATCGGTGTCGCAACCTCGCTCCATGGAAGGTGATGCAGTCACACCCTACGACAGTCTTGAATGTTTAAACGAAATCTGCGACACATCCCAGCAGCCAGTGTTTCTGCTCGTTGGGCCCCAACAGCTAAGCGAGTTCTGCGATCGACCACGTAATGCTGCCGTCTGAGGTCTGGTTGTAGGCTTCGACAGCGACTTCGAACAGTGTAGCCAAGGAGATCGTAGTTCGCCTGTAGCGGAAATCGAAGGAAAAAAATTCCCCAAGGGATTCGAAGATGCTTGCGGGAGCTTTTCTCGGCGAAAACTGGGGATAGTGGCTTTCAAGAACAAAGAACGCCAAATCAGACCATAATCTTCAAAAGGTCTGCAATTGATCGTGATAATTATGTGCTCGCGTCGAAGCGGACATGCGATCGGTCATAAGTTGGCAAAGATGTGGCCAAAAAGCTTGCTATTATCGTGATCCCGATGGAAAGGAAGATCTTGCATAAACACTGCAAGTGAGAGAGGATATGATTTTTGTACGAGAGACAGACATGGTGCACTAGATTACCGAATCGTTGTCTTGCATTTATGCGGCTGCTGTACTTCAGCACCTATCAAGCCCTGAGCATGGCCGGTACCATCGTCTTATGTCGTAGCACCCTATTTGATTGATCAATGCTCGGTCTAAAATGGCTGAATTAAGGACGACGTGTAGGTGGGGGAAGAAGGGTAGATCATACCTGCGGATGTAACCGATCTCTCCAAGAACGACCCGAGGTGGTTTTACAGACACCCTGCTTATGATTTCGATTCCACTCCAATCATTGACACTCGGGGTTCCGGTCTTGTAGATGCTCGCATGACTTGCAATCACTCCAGACCATGATCAACCAAGATCACAGGGCAAGATACAACCTACGACCGCGGAAAGAGCGAGGTATAGAATCATCAAGAAGGGGACGAGAATAGTCTCGAAGTACAGATCAGAGAGGTCGAGGAGGACAAAAGATCGTTCAAGAGAAGATCGGGGCCTAAGAAGCAGATCGCCAGCATGACACGATTGACTCAAGGTCTCAAGGTGTGGCAAAGCAAAGATCGCGTCGGCAGGACGAAGAGGGCTAAAGTGACTGATGTGATACTTCTTACGGAACGTAGTCAAATGTCGTGTTCTACGTCTGACTTAAGTCACTCCGTTTGACGACAGTAGCAGATTTTGCTAGATCAATGGAAAACTACGACGTTCTTGAATGCTATAGGAGCTCAAACCGGAATGGCTTGAATGTCCTACCCTGTGATGCTAAACTCGCCGAATTAGACAATCATACTTTGCGTGTCGAGCTTGGAAGAAATGAGCGTTCGACAGCTCCCTGAACTTACTTTGATCAGAACAGGGCTCAGAGCGGAACTTGATGGGCCAAAAAATTGCAAGTTCTGCTGATGTGCTCAAAAAAACACATTGGAACGTGATGGAGTCAACGTGTGTTTCTTTTGGAAAACAAACCACAATTTTCGTCGATCCTCCCCATACTGAGATTTTCAGGTTCTCCGTCACACTTGACCGTGCGAGAAATTAGTTCTTCCCCGCCAAAAGTCGACGTGTGACCCGGCTCTGCCTGCCAAACTAAGCAGATTCCGCGTTGTCCAAGTGTGACAGAGAGCCTGAAAATCTCGGTAATCTCCTTGGGACGCGAATTTCCCGCAGCTTTTGGCGAGAAAAGAGCAATTTTTGGCGTCTGAGAGAGGACTGACAACCCCAAAAAGTCGGTACATCGTGTGTCCCCAGCGACGCCGAGCAAGTCGCCCAAACCTTACCCGGGGATCGATTGCCTCTCTCGACTTATGTACTCAAGATAGACACGTACTCGTCGGCGTGACAACGTTGCTTCACGGTACGAGGACTGCAATCATGCCCGAAAGGCCCTGGTTCCTGCCAAAGAGCCCTCCATGTCCGTCGCGATCAGCGTCACGCGTTGATGAGGGCGTCCCCACGACACCGCCAGTCGGGCCATACGGAACAGCCTCGACGTACACAGACCGATCCACCTCATGCTCCTTGCGGTCTATCGAATGCGGAAGGCATGACGACCTTGGACGCGATGATATTCCCGTTCAATCACAAGCTCAGGACACAGGAACAACCCAGAGCGATTCAGAATCAGGTGGCGCGAATTCAATCCCCAATCATCTTGGATACAGGACGTCGCCATTTCGCGACGCAAATACAAGCGAGAATACAAATGTGGAAATCTCAGGTTCACCTGAGGCTCGAGTACCGGCAGAACCACTACCTGACCTATCGATTCGCGTATCTCAGCTCCCAGTAACGCACATTACAGAAACATTGCCTTCCCACGATCCAGAAAACTGCAAAGACCGGCAAGTGCCTCCAGGGACGGTCATTGCTGAATTGTCCGGTCGGAAGGATGCTGGTCTCGATGGGAAGAGACGCATGTCAGAACCCGGGACATCTTCTGCGAATCGGCTGCATGCGATCAAGCGAAAACATGCTCGTCGTCGAACTCGACAGGCGAGTCGGCCGAGACGCTTATTGGCTATCATGGAGCTGGGGCAGGACGACCGTATTCCGCTAGGGACTGCCGTGAAAGCTTCTTGGGGAGCAAATCAAAACAACATTGCCTACCGCAAAGGAGATCTCGTTGTACCAATCTGCAGGGAAAGGGGTTCCAATGAGGTAAATGTAACGCCTGCAAAGGTGTTGGGCTTTTTGGAAATGCGATCGCCGTACGGAATAGCGTGGCATGCCATTGTGCAATGGCTCTACAACATGAAGCAGTTGGAAGAACAGTTGGAAGAGCAGATTCAAAAGCGACACCCTGTATCATCCGAACAGATTATCCAATCATGGTCGCCAGGGACGAATCACATCCTGACAACTCATATACAGCCATTTCCTTGCTCCTCCCTGAAAATGTTGAGCCGTCATCACAACGTGCTTTACGACGAAAGGAAGCATTTCAGCTTCATCACAAGTAAGATTGCGGAAAGCCAGTGGCAATTGGGGTACCATCAAGGGAGACTAGTGCTCAAGGAGATGAGACCTAGTGAGGATAGCTAACCCCAGATAAATGGATCTGAATCTGAAAAGATTGGCAGATCATGTCACGTTGGAACGTCTCCTGGTCGTCTTGGCAATGTGGTTGTCTGGTGCCTACCTGCTTCTACCTGTCTTCCAACTTCAGCATTCACAACGCAGCATCCGTGACGTCGCAAATGCGCTTGTCGACGCACTAACAGACATTCCGCGTTTGAGTCGGACCGCGCTGGCGACTGAATTGCGGCTACAATCATATTCCGGTCGCACTGTAGTAGTGCCATTTTTCGCTCGCTTCGCGCTACAGATCTTGGCCGGGGTCTAGCCATTTTTCCCTTACACAGTTCAGCGTGAAGTCAAGATTCATTCGGTCGATGGCTCATTTCGAGTGCAGAATCTTGATTGCTTTACGACACCAGCTTCCCAGCCGAGATTTAGAACACCTTCTCCGAGGAAGAAGCGATTCGCATCACCGCCAGATGAAATACCAGCAACGGACGAGATACTTTGGACTGGTTCAGAATCGGAGCGCCATGCTGGCAATTTGAACGACTCTGTAATGAATGAGAGCAAAGGAGTATCTATACAGGTCACGGCAGGATACTGCGACGATGCTATCTTCAAGATAGGCACACAGAGAGATCGCAAGCGTCGGCTCTTTTGGTATAATTTGAAGTATCGCTAGCTCTATATATGGAGCATAATCCTATATTATATGTATAGTCTACTATAACTAGGAGATATAATCTATACCTGTATAAGAGACGCTTTTTATATTGAGAGCTAGAGCACAGTAAATAAATAAACTAGTAGCTCTATGTGGCGAGTATATGTGATTAAGAATAATTTCGGTTGACTGTCTTACGCTAGGCTAAAGTCTGTCTATCACCGTGAAGTACTAATGATTTATGCACCCCGAAATACACGATTACTTCTCCCGACAATCATGAGTTCCTCTGTTTTCGAGGGCCCCACGGGCTCAAATGAGTCAGCAAATATTGATTACTCTGACCGTTGCTATCGAAACAGCGGATACTGCCTCTAAACCAGCTTCATCGAGATTCTTACGAAGAGAATTGAGATATTTGAGTGACCAGCAGAACTCCACTGTCACTCAGCATCTTCTATGGTTCCAAGCATTCTAGGGTCAGGTAGACACAGCAAACCCATCCAGCTACGAAGAAGGCATGGAGATGAAGGCGTAATGATGAAGGCATATGGGTCAAGGCAAGTAGATGAAAGTACGGAGAGAAAGCATGGAGACGGACGCAGTGAGCCGTTCCGTCCTGCCGGTATGTCAAACACCATTCTCGTTCTCGACCGTCGACTCCCATCCATCAGCCACACTTGGAGACAGACATAGCTTCAATTTGGACTTTGCTGGCTGACAAAGCAATCGCTTCGGATCTTGTTTCATGCAGGAATCAGCGGCGCCTTTTGAAGTCGTCATGGTCGGATCGGACTTTATGAGGTCGAGAATCCGAGGAGGATCACAAACAAAGGGTTCACGACTCGAGATATGCAGCTCCATCTTCTTTGTCTCGATTATGCTTGTGCTAGGTAAGGGAACTGTTCGAAGCACAGCAATGTGGTGGTGTTCATTCGCTGTGTGCTGGACGTCGCAATCGGCAGGATTGAGACTGGCTACGAGCCGATTATGCGGAGAGTAGAACCACATTTCCCTCGTATCGTCTGCTAGCAGGAGCTTTCTTCAAGATTTCGAGCTGCTGCTGACGATGTTGGTGTGTATAACTCGAGTGACGTATCTCAGTCGACATGCATCCTGGTACGAGAATTAATCGAAGATTGTCCAGAAAAGGTCCAAATTGGATAATACTGCATCTCTTGCTGATACGAAAGCACCTGTGTACACGCTGTTCCGCAGAAGGTGGCACGCAAGGTCTCGACGGATGTCAATGTGATGGCTATTGAGAGCAGTGGGAGTTCTCGTTGTTTGTTCAAGCACATGCTGAAAAGTGTCACAATCTTTGAGCATAGCCGTCATGGCCACTTTTGCCTGCTTATAGTGTTTCCGCGAGGTGGGTGAGGTGTCGAGAGAGCTCGTTGAGGTAGAAGTAGCGGCCAACCTGTCTGTACGATTTTGCGGGCCAACCTCTCGTTCGAAAGGGTGCAGCTTCTGGTTCGCCGTCGCTCTGGTCTATCTCGTTCCAGTAAGCCCCTGTGTGTCGGAAACATATATATGACTATCAGATGGGAGGTCGCTGCGCGTCTTGACCGTTGACAGTGTCCCCTCTCCAAGGGGTGAAGCTATTATCTCCGAACTCCTTGACTGCCCATACAAGAATGGTTAGAGTATATACATCAACAGGACTTTGAATATTACCGACCCTCTCTAAAACTCAAAGTGGATCTCTGAATGCACTCATTGTAGACAATCTCTCTAGTCAGACATGCGTGGACGCTGAATGGGTTTATTGTGTCGACGAGCCAACTAACGGATGTCAATCGCGACAGGATCCGTTTCCGTACAGCGGACGACATAGAGACATCACTGCGTCTCGGATCGAAACACAGGATATGGGTCGATGGATCCTCACTCCTGTATTGTCTCTACAGCGATGAAAAGCCATAGACTGCCAGCTGTACAACGAAGGACTTTCCCCAGATACTGAGCGCATCATATGGGCCTAGGCCACTCGTCGGACTTTTTCGGAGTCGATCTGTTTGATAAGGAAACGGGAGGAGGCACCTCGACAGAAGTCAGGGGCAGGATTAGACAGGTGAGTGAATGGGCCCCGACCATGAAGTCGGCTTCTGCCTCTGAAGACCGGACATTTCAATCTTCGCTCGTGAAATATGCATTCATGTTCTAATCTGGACGGTCCCAGAAGAAATGAGGGATTAGATACTGACGACGGATATATTTGACAAGCTCAGGATCGAGAGTCTCTGATACTTTGGTGGTCAAGTCTTGTACCGAGGTTAGGAAGCTTGCCGGTCTGTTAGATCAAGAGTGGCCAGGGAATGTTGGAGGATGACCGAAGCATCCTATACGTGTATTCCAGTACCTGTCTTGAACTTCACCACCCCTTTAGTACCCTTCCCATCTATGCTGGAAGAAGACAACCTATTCGTACCGACGGGAACCGTCACCATTCTGCTCAAGCTCCACAACTCGACCGACCAGTCACTCAAGAGATGTCTCGACCGCGAAGAACGTCCTACCCATTAGAAGGTAAGCGATCACACAGTGATCGCCCTCTTTTCTATGACAGAAGAATCTGTTGGCGAATTCTGCTCGGTGAGCGTCCCACAGTGCTCTTACACTGTGGTCGCGATTTGTCATTTGCTCCTAAGGACTCCGCCGAGGCGTATGCTTGGCCAGTATGAAGCTGGGTTCTGTGTGACAAATTTGGCACCTTCTAGCAGAACACCAGGCGGCTTCTCCGCAGATTCTGAGCCAGCACAAGGCTGACCGTCGAGTCACATAGCGAGTGTAATAGGGACCCGAAGTTACATTTCTATTTGAACGTCTTTCTTGTTGGAAGAAGCCTTCCATCATTTCGAGCACGAGTGACAGAAACTAATCCACGTCCTCTCTAGATCAGGATTAGCGCTCGCTGCAGGTAGAATAAAAGTGGAGTACTACTCCTCGAAAGAGGAAGTGCTCAACTGCACGAATTGCAAGGACAAAATCTCCGCGTGCGCTGGAGACTGCTGTACCTCTCTGTACAAGCTGATCGGCTACGTTGCTGTCCCGGACACATAGCGCAAAGGATCTCTTTGTCATCTTACTACAACGAAGGTACGTAGTTCGATGTCAAAGTTTCAGTCAGGAGGGCATACTAGGGGCGCGGGACGGAGCTCACAAGCTTCAATACTGATATTGTACTGTATACCACTACGCTTCTACATAATCAACACTTGGCTGGAACATTATGGATGATGCAGATGCGGCTTCGAAGCATCTGACGGGTGAGTCACAAAGACAGAGTGCTTGTGATTTATCTTCGTGATAATAGCCACCATTAGACGACAACCTGGTTGCAACCTCTGTCTTAGGGGTTGCCCAGGAAGCTGACACAATTACGTAGCCAAAGACTAAGATGACATAGCGTATATAAAGCGTTGGATTACTGCGCCTACAATCCACTTGTCTTGCTTCAAGATCGCACTCGTAGATGTGAATACGTCTCACTTCGCCAATGCAGTTACTTTCCTATGCATTCTATGTACAGATACTTCTTGCATCTCATTCCAAAGCAATGTACAACAAGACAGTAACGCAGAATTTGCAGGTTTTGGAAAACAAAGATGATTTGCGGGACTTTTTGGATCACAACCCTCAGACTATTATCGCTCCTTACATGGACGGTGAGGCAGTATATGAAGATCGGAACGCGATAGCCCTTTTATCGGCACAGCTCGTAGGACTGGTGAGGAGCAGATATACTCAGGCTGCAGCTACGAACGACGAAACTTACGACGACGACGACATAATGGACGCACAGTTGAATCTAGAAGGGACAAATCCTCTTCCAAGAGCCCTGATCAATGAATGCTCATTCCCACGGTGCTTTTTCAGCGCGAATTGTCAAATGTTTCAATCATGCTATGTGTGCCGGGGTAGTAAGAGTATGAAGGACGGTACTCCTCAGACGGGCAAATGCATATGAAATGCCGAATAATGTTGACTTAAGTTACCTAAGTTAGCTATGCGACGCCTTTGTCGACGACAGAAATTGTGGATGACGTGAGTCTACGGAAGGCTCTAACTTACGGTCGATGCTCAGCCTGAGATGGGTCCCAATTGATAATGACCATGATCGAGTAGGAGTCCTTCCGCGTGATGATTGCCAATTTAAGTTAGTAACTTAGTACGATGAGCGTTTTGTAATCTATTTCAATAATCAATGCTGTCTATAATGATAGACCATCAACAGAACGTACAGCAGTCCACTTGTGTGGTATTAGTGACGTTTAATCTAGTGTTGCTTTATAGACATTCTGGATTCCTTGTCACACCTGCTAATATCTTAATGTTGTTGGTCCTCTTTCCGTCACGCAACGATTCTACTCATCATTCGAGAAGTTCATGGCAATCGCAGCAAGATGGTCTTCCCCAAACCTGTTAGAGATAATTTTTAAAATGCCTCCGATGGATCCGGTGCCCGTGTAGGATCTTGCCTTGCTTGGCCGGTAAAAATTCAAGTCGGCAGTGCAGCCAATCTCTTTGGTCGCGATCTTGGTGATCGCGTGCGAGCAGAGTTGATCGATGCCGGACGCAATTTCTCTGATCGTATCCACGGTACTCTTTGCAGGTGGCACGAAATTCAAGAGGAAAGACGCTGTGACCGCTGTGTTGTCTCGGAGCTGGTGACCCCGCTTATTGTGGCCGCTTTTGAACTGTCTGACCACCAATCCCACGCCACCGTCCTGGTCTATCCCGTTGGAGTTGATCTGCCCTATCAACTCTTTACACACCCCGACGGCGTTGTCCCGAATTTCTGTTACCCATAAAAAGTTATTATTAACCTCATCACCATCACAAATCGGTTCTTGAGCGATGCTGAGATTGCGTCCAGCGACGAACACCTGTTCGACAAGGTCGCCAGACTCGCTGGCGTCCCGCAGACCTAATTTCACATCCATAGGGTCTCTACGCCCCAAAGTAATCTTACTATCTGGTGCACGAACTTCCGATAGACATGACAAGACTTGAGCAGGTACTGGCATCGCTCCATAAGGATAATTGTTGATTTTTCCTCGCATACAACGGGCGAATGGTGAGAACTGAGGATCGATGGCTCTCTCTTCGAGCGAAGCTCCAGTGACAAAGCAACTGATGAAGGCGATGACAAGCATACTGATACTGCATTGACTAGCCATACTACTAGATCTAGTAAACTGGTATTCGATGGTCTTGCGCCGTGATAGGCAAATCGATGCGAAGCTATATATGTAACTTTCGTTACCGTGACGGCTCACGAAGACGCATCACGTGAGATCGCACATCAACGTAACACTCCGTCTATAGTGGTGTGCAGGGTATCACAATGAGGAGTTGCATGCCGGAGAACATCGGACGTAATGCTAATCAAGCGACTACTTCTTGTCGTGACCTTTCTCACCTTAAATTCTCTCGACTGTGCTGGTGACTGTATGTCTTCGTCCAGGATCTGGAGAGCAACTTCCTGTATCCTGAATACACTATGCACACAGAAAGATAGGGTGAGAGACAGACCAATCGACAGATGCCAAAGCCATGACATAGCACAATCAGATCAGACAGTGCTAAGCTGGCTGCGACGGGGAAACGGATAGAATGCTACGGAAAGTTCCAAAGTGGGATCAGTGGGTTGACGCCCAGATCGCGAACCTAAAGAGGAAAGTGATCATTGAGCCAATAGCAAGCTCAGATCGAGGCTAAGCAGAGAAGATAATCAGGTAGTACACCTCCTTACTAGCTACACTTATAGTCTTAGCGTAAGCCTAGTATGCGGATTGGATACACCCTTCGCAGGTTGAGAGGGGCTTCTCAGACTTTCTTTTCTCCTGCGATACGTATGCGCGTACACATGGACACGATGAATCCTCGATGACATCGTGCAGGAGTGTTGCCGCCCCACAAGGATCATGGCCGACAGTGCGCCGTTACAGGGTTTGGTGGCTCTGGCCAGAGAGATGCAGCGAATAGCGAGGAGCGCTCCGTGTTCCATAATTCGACCCACCAGTGGTATAGATGGACAGGGATTCTCAGATTGAAAAAGCTCTGGGAAATCCTTGTCCGAATGGCGAAATTCGTCCAACGTTGCGCAACGAGAAGAGGACTGGACAAGCTGAAAATCACGGGATCTTCGCAAATCTCGGCCGTTGCCCCGGATACCAAGTCAAAACATCTTGACCTCCGCGATATCATCAAGCTTGATCTCCTTTATGTTTCTCACTATCTCTGATCACACATGGCCACGAGGCTCGCGACTCCGCCAGGCACAGACAGCGACGACGAACTTGCAAGGGGACGCAGCCGTAAAAGACGGAAGGATCACAGCTACTGCAAAGCGAAAGTCTCCCGGATGGAAGACTACAATGAAATACAAGCAGTGCCGACTCCTCAGCAGCAAAGAATCCACGATGATTTCGCCTTCAATACTCATCTTTCCCCTTCAAGTTCACCAACTCGTAGTAGACGGAATCGATCGAACAGTCCGTCCAAGCAGCAAGAGATACTGAGGAATGCATTTCCCAAGACAAGGTGGTCTACGTCAAGAGCCGATATCCCTGATGGCACCGCTTTTGATTTGCTTAAAACGCTGATTAAGGTTTCAAAGAAGGCGTTCCCTTCCTTCTGCGTTGCGTGCCACGTTATCTGCGAAGAGTTTGGCCGGCTTCTCAGATCCAGATGAGCCCTTCTCTCCTACATTAACAGACAAGGACTTGCTCGACATTCGGATCCTTCTCCAGCGCGCCGGCGATTGCTACAAGGACGGGCAAGATGAGGTTTCTGCTGGCAAGCCAAAGCAGACAGGATGCTGTCGACGATGGGCAGCGAAATGATCGATCGCGGTAGTGTTCATCGAATGGATGGACTCCTTCACATCCAAGATGGCTCGTTCTCCCAGATCTATAGATTTGTCTCAATTCATGCGCCTTTCTGCATTGCTCATTGACATGCTTAATAAGGCAGCTAGCTGCGGGAATGGTGAACCTGGAGCAATCGCTGGCTGTTGATCAGGATCCAACACTGATAATTCCCAGAAGTCGGCTAGATAGTTTACCGAACTATTTTGCAGCATTGGCATCTGGTAGAAGGATGCAGTTTCTCGGCTTTGATGTACCGTCACCTCTATTCAATTCTGCTTGCGCGAGATTCGAGTCTTTGCATTCGTACTGTTGATCAAATAGGGGTACTCCAGGACTCGCTCGATTTCACCAATGAAAAGGCCCATCGGACATAAAGATTGTTGGAAAACCTGTATATGGGCACCCTTCGAAAGTACGTCTGCTTCCTCTCCGTTGCACCGAAGAGTGATCGTAAGTGAAGCGTTCTTATCTGTGTCCAGGCCTTTGATAACGATTGCACCCTCGATAGGTGGGATATCGGGGTTGTGGGAAAGGTAACGTGTATCTGTATCATGGTTTGCGAGGCCAAGGGGTTTTTCCAAGAGATACAAATCTCCATCGTCCAGACCGGCGTCATGGACACGCAAATGTAGTTCCAACTGCATCGTGTACTTCTGATTCAGTAACGACGAATTGACCACCAGTGCTACCCTTGTTGCGTTTCTCGGGCCAATCAAGAATGGAAACGTAGGTTCAAAGCAGTTGACGATCAGACCCGCGTCACCTCGCCATAAAAGAGAGTCTTTTTCCAGCACAAGCTCGCGAGAAATTGTATAGATTTGCAATCTCCCAGACATAGCGTCAATCGAGTGAAACGAATTTTCAAATTCCGTATCGTTGTATACAGAGACGTGCAGTCCCGGTGTATCAGTCTCAAGAGCACTTTCTTTCGTGAAGACCCGCAGTCTGGAGCGGGGAACAACAAGGACAAGGCTGACGATACCTCGAACCTGAACTCTGCCTGGAAGTCCCGGCTCTCCCTCAGTTCGACGCAAGGTACCAAATCCCGTCGTCAGCGTTCGTGGATCTGCGGTGTATTGTGGCTGGTCGGAGACACCAGATATATGCATCTGGACCACCAAATCCTGGAGGTTGTTCTTTCCCAGAAGTAGAGTGCGATCATTCACGATCAAATCAATGAGCTGTTCTACGCACGTAGTCCAGTCTGTCGACAATGCGGTCTTTACCATGTTGATAAAGCTAACCACAGTAATGCGGGAATAATATGTCAGAAGATCCGTACCTCCTCGACTCATTGCACCAAGGAACAGGTTGTGGCGTTGCTCGAGCACTTCGCTCTTCGAGAACACTTGAGTGTACCATCGTAAAAGCCATGCTGCCAATTCTATAGCATCAACTGACTTGTCCCTTCCATGTTTACAGTGAGGATCTGTGGACGCAGGAGACCGCCACGGGACCCTCATGCGACACCGTTTTGAGTTCATAACTGAGGTCGGAAGTACCGGCGTTTTCAGGTTGTCAGTCCTCTTTCGCGCGCCAAAAGTTGCTCATTTCTCGTCAAACGCTCTGGAGAATTCGCAGGCCTAAGGCAAAATCCGTTTAAAGTTGCGCGGCAGAAACAGGACTGATAACCTGAAAATCTCGGTACCTCGGCCGCAGGGCTACCGACATTTTCAGGTTCTCCGTCACACTGGTACACTGCGAAATTTGTTTAATTTGGCAGGCAGAGCCGGATCACTCGTTGACTTTTTGGCGGGGAAGAAGTAATTTTTCGCGCGGTCAAGTGTGACGGAGAACCTGAAAACGTCGGTATCCGAGGTAACCCCGCTGATAATCCCCATCGGTGCGAGTCCAATGAGTAAGGACAGCTCCGCCACATCGACAGCCAATTGCTCAGATAGTGTCGTATGAGGCTTGTCCGTATCAGAGAGAAGAGATCCTGTGTACAGAATAGAGGCGCCACTTTTGTCAAATAGAGGAAGGGAGGCCGGTAGTACGTTCAAGATCCCAACGTGGTCAACTAGATTTGATGTGTCCATCACTTGGTACAGACTCGAATGATTCCAAATCCAGTCATTTTCAAGGTGGAGCGGAACCGCGGACCAAGGTTTTGTGTATCCATGCATATGCTTTGGCAAAGATTGTTCGAGGAATACTGAGAATTGTAATTCGTGGCAGAAGTTGATTGCATCGCCGCTGAATAGAGATATAGAGACGTTGGCATAGAATTGGGTGAAAGTCCTGCACCAGCTGTAAAACTGGCTTTGCACCACGTCGACAAGGGAGTTGAGCATTTGATCCGCAGAAGTTTGGCAGTCGAAAGCGGGGGCGAGATGGAAGCCGGCAACGCAATCCGTTCCATAATGGACAGCAAAGCCAGCATCCGGCGCTGATGACCAAGCGAAAAGCGGATTTGCGAAACCACCTTGGTCATTCTGTAGATTCAATTTGTCAGTCCTGTTTCCCGCAATAACGCCTGTCTTCCAGTACGCTTTGAACGCCGTATCAAGTACTTGCTGCGATTCGAAAGCGTGTATACCTGCGCAACGTACGGCTGAAGCGTAAGTGGCAATTGGTCCGATACGAGCCTGGAAGACTTTTGTCATACCCTGCTTGAAAGCGAGTCCCTGCTCCTCGTGTACCCTCATATGCTTATTCTCGGCATAGTGCTGCCATACGGAACGAATATCGAAGAGAGTGTTTTCGCTACACATCCTGATCAGTGTGCCATAAGGCGAATTGTGCCAGGTTCGAGTTGTGCCTGCATGTTGCAACAAATGCCAGGCGTGCTCTTGTATCAGCTCGAAATCTGCCGAGGTGATGAAAAAGTGATAGTAAACGTTCCACATGTGCTTCAAATTTTCTTCTCCTTCCGCGATCGTAGTTGCATGTCGGACCAGGTAAGTCAAGAGAAAGACATTTCGAGCTACTCATACGTCATCCGTCGTCTTGTCTGCACGACTCCCCATGGCACGAACCGTGTATGGCTCTCTCAAAATCGCAGAGAACGAAATCATAGTGATGCTTCGAAGCTGATCGTCATGAGTTGAAAGTGCCGTGGTTTCCGTTGAGAATGACTTGCCTATGCTGCTCCGACTAAAAAGGGTGAACAGAACATTTCGCAGATCTCCACATCCCAAGAGCAACAACCGAAACTGTGTTGCAAGCCGTGGTGAGGTATGAGCGAGCAAATTCGTCGCTGGTGTATTGCCGATTGGATAAAAATAATAGGCACGATTGACGTAGGTAGAAGTGAGCATGGTGCAGAAACGAAAATGATATCGATTGTGTGAAACAGGAGCAGTCAATCACTTCGAGCCGTCCAGAATATTGTGGAGTCGCAGACGGATACTAAAATATTGGTTGCGAGTCAATGAAGATGGCATGGGGGAAAACGTCCGTGCTGTTGACTAGCTTCTGCCTGAATTTTAGTTCGAGAGGCACGAATGATTCAACTAATCAATGAGATTGGCTCTCACTAGAATCCTGAGCGGACGTCCCGCGGAAAATGGGGAAATCCTGGCAAGCGAGGTCGTCGATGGATGATTGGACATGCAGATGCAGCGGCTGCAGCTCAATAAATCAAAGCGGTGCTAAGCTGCATGAAGGATTTGTGTGTGTGGGTCGTCTAGAAGCAGACTTACAATGACAACGCACGCATGCATGCCCAGCTGACCCGGTCATCTACTCCATTTACGCATGGCGGTAATGGAAAAGCTTGATCGATCTCTAACCACCACATGGAGGGCATTTGCATGCTCGAATTGATCGGCGAAAGTCTGGGGGCACTGGTCAGATTGATGCAGCGTGCGGCATGACCCGGAGCAAGCTAATTCGACAGCAAAGTGCAAAGATCCAGTAGCTAATGTTTTTATAATTCTTCGCTCCCTAGTTCTCGATCGTTGATGAGACGTCTAGTACACTGTCTAAACCCAGTTGAGACAATGGTTCACATGTGTGCTTTTGAATAAAATTAAACATCTAATAGTTCTTACTTACTAACAGAATTAGTCTATCTATAAGTTATCTTATAAAGTGTTCTAAAAATCCTAGGAGGACCTATAGAACAGACTATAGACATCTAAATAGCCCTTCGCTAAGGTAGAAAGGGCTAGATTATGTAATCTAACTTAATAGAGAAACAGCTTATAGTACTTATAGAATAGTTACTTTATTAATTAGTCTAATACTACTATAGTATAATACCTATTTAGGATAATAGAGAATAATATATAGGAATAGTCCTTATCTTCTATAAGATTATCTAGATAATAAACACTAGTATTACTAAGGCTAGCCTTTATAATATTATTTAACTATACTTTATTATTTATAAGATATACCTTAACTCTTACCTTAGTATTATCCTATTATAGTAGTAGAACACCTCGTTCTTAGCTTAGCTTAAACTATTAATATAGACTATATCTAAATAGTTTATAATATTTCTTTAATTAAGATAATTTAAAGAAGGTTTAATCTTTTATAAGATTATATATAAAGCTTATTATACTCATTATCGCTTAGAGATGTTTAAACTTAATAGTAATATATAACCTAGCTAATACTACTATCATAGACCCATGATCATCGGCTAAAATTACGTAGGACTCCTACTAGATTGAGCGGCTCGTCGAGGTTTTGCACCATGTGCAGACAGACGAGCCAAAGCTTGACGGATGAATCTTGAACAAGTGTTAGCGGGAAGAAGTTTTTTCCTAAGTCTCGCATCGACTTTTTTATCGAAAATGCTGAGAAGACACGACCGTCTCTACTGTCCATGCAGTATGCACCCTTTCGAAAGAAGATTGTCAAACACTACCACTAGGAGCTCCAAACCAGGTCCGAGTCCCTGAATATCGACCTTGCAGAGAGCGGAGCATCTGACTTGCAGAGTCTGGCTTTGGATGCTAGCTCATAAGCTGGCGAACTTCACGCGATATTCATTCCAAGTGAGAATGAACCGAACGACGAGGACTTTTGGGCAGAATTTAGGAGTCGAGATTTCTTCCACTCCAGTGTAGACAACCGTAGTCTGGCCCTATGAGATAGTGTCTCTTGGTATTGCTATGCTGGCTATCACGATCATCAGAGGCACGATGTGATCTTCGCAATCACATCACAATGTTGATCATTTCTCTCTTATGCAGATAATATCCATCGTGTGCCATAGCCAGAGGCTATTGTTCACATCCTTATAGCAAGGCCAAATATCCGACAATCTGTTGGGACCCAATGATGGATCTCTGACCACGAGACATTGGACAAACTGCATATTCCTCTGACTCCCGCCATGTTGTATGCAGAGCAAGGTTGGACCCTACTTCTGTAAAATGGTGATGCAAGGTATGTGAAGGGTTCTCGAGGGATACAGAGCCCTCACACGAGCCCTGCGATGCGTTGATACCCAATTATTCATAAGCCTGCAACAGTGGGGCTGCACTGATGCCCGACAGTGGGATGGGAACATCATCATCAGGCTTGGTACTACGACATATCCCTTTACTGTAGGTACAAATCAGTCACAAGCTTTCTAGTCGTCTTAGCAGATTCTCCAACGTTAATGCAGCATTGCGTATAGACATGATCTGGCATTACACTGCCTTACGTTGCTGCTTGGTGAGGGGCTTGGGAGGACTCATGGAACCGTCGTCTGCTATCCCCATTGACGCTTTACACTCTCGCTCTTGCTCATTCAAGCCTTCGAATGGCGCCCTAAAAGTTTCGAATGCGTTCCATTAACCCCCGTATCTCGTTCAGCTCTTTCGCGCCCGTGGCGAGATGGCTCTGTCGTGCTGTGTTGTGGGAGAACAGTCCTGCCTCCGAGTTTATATGTGTCACCTTCGATCTTTCGACCAAAATTGGCAATCGATCTCTCACGAGGTTATGTTTCTCTGCTTATCTATGTCCATCGGAGACGGAGGATGACAGAACCTGCGGTGTAGATGGCCTACTCCCGCTCTTCGTCATTGTGCATGTACTGAGCTGTAGCTCAACCCAATCACGTCTTACCCCTGTCATTTCCTCGTACACGACCTACACATTAGCATCATGTAACAGAATTCTGGCTGTACGGTCGTACTTTCTGCTCTACGTCAGAGTGTTCCCCCGGTCCATGTCTCTCTCGGGTTCCCAAATCTCCAGATCATCTCACGCATGCATTTACACCGCACGAAAGCTTCTTCTATCCGCCAATCTCGTCGAGGAGCCGGCTCTTCCTGCCAGATTGACGATGTTTGTGGCCTCCAGGTGCGACAAAGAACCTGTAAACGACGGTACAGGGGAACATTTCGCGCCATTTGCGGGCAGCATTGCCAAGATTCTGGCAGTGACCGGCTCGGGAACCTGGCGAGCAGATGCGTTGACCTGCGTTACATGGACAGCCTCACAGTGGAAACGCTAGCTATCAGTTCACGCACGTCGAAGGTCTTCGACCACGGCAGATACGTCAGCTCTATCGGCCTGTTATCGAGATTAAGATCGACTATGCGGGATTAGTTTGGCACGCCAAGGATAGGCGTGAACAAGCAGGGACCTCAAGTCTGTTCAAGGCAGTAGACGCGGGTGACATGCGGGTTCAGAACAGTGTCCTACGAGACTAGCGTGGATGAAGCAAGCTTTGTCCCGACATGGGAGCGATTATAACGCAAGGTAGCTTGCGGTAGCTGTAAGAGCAGCGTCGATGCCACCGAAACACTTCCTGGGGTCGAAAGGGCAGGCGCTACTCCGAACTACCGAGATTTTCAGTCTCGGCGTCACCCCCTGTGGCGCGCGAAACTTCTTTCAAAATGAACGTCGATTTAGAACAAACAGCTTTTGCGCACCTTAAAAGACTTTTTCTCGCCTTAAAAAGCCTCTAAAAGCCTCTAGATAATAGATATAGACCTAGTGCATTATTAAAATCTAGAGCTAGACCTTAACTCGTCGTATTTGTTGCGCGCGAGATAGAAGTGCTAAAAACAGCTACTATTTTGTATAGGTTGGATTTGAAAATTGAATTTCTGGCCGGGGGTGACGCCCAGACTGAAAATCTCGGTAATAGCGAGTATGAGAGTTCACTCACACCAAAGCTTGAAAGCCATCAAAAAAGTCTCCTGCTCGACAAGACCTTTGGACCAACGACCTAGCAAAGCTTTGGACTATGTCCATGGGTGGATTTTGCAGCCGTCAGAGTTGTGGATCCAGATGCTATAGTAGTACAGGAGCCCAAAGAGATCATATATTCGAGCCACCCGCGGCGGGTACTGTACACAGACGCATCCTGTAGAAATAGACCTGCAGGAATAGCAGCAGTCCTACAAAGCTGCGGACACAACAGCAGTCCCCTTATCCATGTCAAAGCGACGGTGGACTGGAGCTCGACCAGTTCGTTGGCATCGGCAGAAGCTGAAGCCATGCCGTAAGGCATTCAAGCAACATGCGACTGGAGGCGTCGGCCAGGAAAAGTCTGGATCATCACCGATAGCAAGATTGTCCTCCGCCACATAAAGAGGAGACGGGGAGTGCTGCCACATTTGAGGCCGTTCAGCAGCTCCTTTTTGCTCTAGAAGAGAAGACGAAGGAGGGCTGAGGCTTCAGTTCCAAATGGCTCCCAGCCCATAAAGACATTCTAGGGGACTGTGCTGCAGACAAGGCGGCAACGCCTGTGACCAGCCCATGCAGAAGCCGAGTCGAGACAATCTGTGTTCGAGACGATCCGCGCTCAGAAGCATGATTGACAAGTATCTCGTCAGCTTTAAGGCAGGCATGACATTCGGGGACGGGCTATGGGAGCACAAGAAGCATTATCGCTCTGCATCGCTAAAGCGAGCACTCATCATTCGCAGTGGAACGATCGCTTTGTGGTTGATCCGGCACACAAGTGAGGGTCAGCACGGATTGAGATATCTGGCGTGACCAACAGAGTAAGGCTTACGGAATGGATAGCACATACGGGCACCCAGCCTGTCTATAGCTTCGCGAAATCAATCACTCAATCAATCACTCAATCGATCTTAGTGAGGGCCAGTCCGCTGAGCCGAAGTGGTTGGGCAAAGCCGGCTTCAAGAATGTATACGCACATGTCTCCTTGACAATGTACCCGGTTTAATATCCATGTATTCATCGACTAGAAGAAGCGGTCGGCTGGGAGCTGGCGGAGGATGTGCGCTAGGTAGATCTAGTCTTGCCAACAGCTCGCTGACGTCTATCCCAAGATGTTCTAAAGTCGGCTCTGGGCTGCCACTCGGTGTGCGTCGGTAATGAATTGTCATTGTTATGATTTCCCCGGCGCTTCTCGACAGCCTCACGGCGTAGCTTGACGTTCGGATCTGTATAGCCACCAGTGCACCCACATGCTACTACCAATTTCAATGTCTGTGGGTCGACAAACGTCCAGTCTTTCAGATTCTCGTTGCATTCTTTCCGGCCTGCGCGGAGGTCACGTTCGATCTACTTTTTCATAGAGATGTCTTGTGTAACACTAGAAGGTCAAATAGCAACCTCGGGTACGGGATACCTTACCATAAAGGCGCGGATCTCCAAATATAGATATCCAGCAGTTGGAAATGTTCCGAAGAGCGACTGAGGTGGCTACCATCCAGGAACAGGAGAAGAAAACTCAGGGTCGAGTTAGCCAGGAACAAATACTAGCCAATTTATCAATGCCCTCCTCCCCTATCTGCCTCCCCGTCGGAGATGCTCTCTGCTTTGCCATTTCTGACTGTTCCTGCAACGTCAATCGTCTCGAATTGGACCCTATTCAGTAATGACACTGCCTCGGCTGTTTCCTCGTCCTCGGCCACCTTCATATAAACAGCCCGAAAGAAATAGTAAGCATCGAAGCCACCACAAAAGAAGACAAAAGGAAAAAGGGAATATGGACGCGGCGAGATGAGGGACGACCTCACTCACATGACGGCATCGTTCGGGCGATGGGGACATGGCCAGTGTCGTGTATCTCGATCCCCTTTATCTTGCCGATGTAATTAGAGAGCGAACCTTCTCGACTCTTCTATATATCTCCGTCGAAGCTTCAAGATGGAATCATTGTGCAAGCTCATCTCCCCTACATGTGAGAATGGCATCGACTAGGGAGCAAAAAGTGCACACGGCCTTTGAAGCCCGCAGTCATTGGCGAAACGTCGTCTCTTCATCGCGACTCTGGTGTGGCTTTTCGAAGAAGTTATGGTCGGGTAACACATATTGTTGATCAAGCACAGGGTACTTGATGCATTGTGGTTACGTAATGCAGTGAGAAGACTATCACTCAAAGGATCCTCAATACTCTGATACACCATGGTTTCTCTCTCTGAAACCGACTAGACAGGAAGTCGTCCACGTGGCTCTCAAATCCTTATCTACCAGTGGCGACTTCTTTAGCCTCCACACAGATTCTACAGTACTCCTTGACGTGGCCGCACTTTACGTACTCGGTGATCATCTCCATTTTCCTTCATTCGACTGCAGCACGCCGGGGCCTCTGAGTTCATTCGGTCAAGAGGGCCCTTCTTTTACCTTGAAGGCCGTCAGGTCTTTCAAAGCGAGATCAACGAGCATTTTGGTTTTTCTCATGTTTCTGACTACCGTGACACTGTCAAGAACGATCAGATTGTCTAGCGCAGGCACCATAATCTGCTAGAGGTTGTGGCCGACCGTGAACGCTCAAGGAATGCTTCAAATGCTCGCCTTAAGCTTGGAGATAGCTGTAGCCGACATTTTACTCTCAGATCACGTGACATGGAGCGTATTGACACTTACAATCAGCCTACCGGATGGGACTATCGCTCGTTGAATTAGGAGCAGCTTTCAAACAGTCTACCACGAGGGGTGCCTCAAATGAGATACTTGGGGTTGTAGGAGTTGCGAGAACTTCATTAACATACTCGGACATCGGTCCAGTCCTCATGCCGTTTCATATCAATCAAAGAAGTGCTACAATGCTCCGATTCTCCGCAAAACCCTCGATTTCAGAAAGTGTGGCGAGGCGTGCCAGTGACGCATCATCATCAGAGATAGTAGCGTGTTGGCGCATGAAGATAGGCTTGGGGAGACCTCCCTCTACTTCGTGTAGCTGTCCGACACCAAAACTCAGCACCTGTAGAGGTCCATTCCGATCGGATCTTGGGGCAGACATGTTGTCACTTGAGCCGCCATCTGATGAACACGAATAAATATCGTGGGCGAGCTCTCGTAACAATGTGATCGAAACGTCGGACTTCCACCAACCAGTATCCTTCGTGCTATCAATCAGAGAACGATGATCATTGTTGATCTGCAGAGTGTTGAGATTCGTTGAGGCGCAGATGTCTTGCTGTCCAACGATCAGATTGGAGGGTGAGCAGCTTCAGTGCACTTACCACTTTGTCAAACCACTTTTGCCGGAGGCCTTCGCTTGCCTCACATTTCGGAAGGACGAGTGCGAGCTGCTCTAGGCCATCGCATTGGTGTCCCCATGCTCCGTCCCTCCATTCGCAAGCGAAGTGACCGCTCGTGCCGCCTTGAAATCGCATCCCAAGAGTTCGAACCGATGATGGTATAACAGAGATATCGATGTGACGGTGGCTACAATTCAGATCCAGGACAAGCACTTTTAGCTGAGAAGGCAGCTTCCGTAGAGCCTCTTCGAGCGACTCGAGCTCAGACCTAGAATCGGACAGATAGCCGCTGATATGTAGTTGAGTGAGACGCTTCATCCATTGAGAAATATCCAAAGAATCTTTGAAAACAGGTTCTGGGCCAGGAAAATAATCGAGTAGGGTCAGAGAATTCAGCACCTCGAGTTCCATGCTCAAGGGCAAAAATCTCTGCAAACATTCTGGAAGTGGCATCCGTAGAGTAAGCCGCCGAAGGTTTCCCTTCACGTTAGACAAAAGTGCCATAAGTTGGTCGGTATCTTTCTCACTGTACATCAAGTCCAACTCACAGAATTTGGTGGCACCAGTCATCAACGCAGCCGCTACATTTCCCGTACTTTTACCATACATAAAGCGCAACATTTGGAGCTCCGGCAATATCGGTTTCTTGTGTGTGTCGAGAAAGTCTCCAGAGGGTAGATATGGTGCCGCCAGGCATCGTAATGCATTCTGTTCGTCTAGTAGTCTCTTGAAGGTTGTAGATCCCATTATACTCATGATTTCACATTCAAAACGTGTGAGAGTCCCCGAAGGAAGTACTTCCAGGATGTGATCTAGAACTGGGTCCAGTGCGTGTGGACGTCGAGCTTGAGTGAACCGCACTTTTCGAATCCATTTGAGAGCAATTAGTTCGGAATCAAAGAAGCTATAATGCTTCTCGTCGGGGTCTTCCGTTCTCACAAGCACGCCCTTGTAAAGTCTCGCATGCGAGAGGTTGCGAAAAACTTGGTTCACCTTGCGAAGACTCCACAAATGAGGTCGCGCAGTGATCTTGATGGAATCAGCGAACGATCATTAAGTGATCATGTGTCTTTGCTTGCTTACTTGATCCACGATGAGTTGAAGAACCTCGTGGGGTAGTTGTAGCAAGTCAAGTGAGCCGCGCGGGCTAGGGATTGGTTCAACCATGAGCGAAGCTCAATAGAAATCTGCGTACGATGAAGGAACTCCAGATGATACAGTCGTTGATATGGGATCTGATACCATGTGCTAGGTTAAGAGGACAGGACGAAGAACATGATTCACGCAGAGTGCGAACGAGAGATTGACTCGAATCTTTGTCCAGCCTTCGACATGGCGCGTGTTTATTTTTAGGTTTACCCTTCGAGCTGTGGGCCTAACGCCCGAGGCTTACCCCCGTTTAGGCGGCTTCCTAAATGGGTATCTCCGTGTCCTCCGACTGGTCAGCTTTCTTTTAGAACTAATTAGCACTTTTAGATTCTCGCCTCTCTTTACCAAAAATTGCGGAATATTAACACTTGCCTACTAAAGTTATTTATTATTATAATGTTCTTAAGTCTCTTATATCTATATATAATACTCTAGAATATTAATTAATTACTATAGACTTGTTTTATTCTATCTCTAAATCTAAGTTTTAGAACTAATTAAGTAACTAGAAGCATATTAGGAGAGGCTTAACTATAGATACTTATAGAGTATACCTTTACTTACTTCTATTTTATTTTTAATAGACTATTCTAAAGATACTACTATAGCTCTTAAAACTATTTAGTAACTATCTAATACTTATTAAGGCCTTCGTACTTAATAAGCTAATCTACTAGATAATATTACTCTATACTAATAGATAGCTCTATTATAAGTTATATATATTTTATATATATACTATTTATCTATACTACTTAATTAGATAGTAAAGTAGACTAGTCTTTCTTAATAATTCTCTAAAAGAATTAGAATCTCTAATTTAGTATTACTATAATAGCTATACTTAGACTTTCTATAAGACTAGCTCTAGACTAAAATTCTTAGTATAGAGTATAAATACTTATAAAGTATATTACTTCTCTATAAGCTCTACTATAGACTTATAACTTTAGAATTTATACTTAACTCTATTAATAAAAGAAACTTAAAGAGTTTATTTATAGAATTAAGATATTAATTATAAAGTATTCTTTTAATTTTAGATACTATAGTATAAGCTTACTCTTAACTATAAATAATAGTAAATAAGGTTATATAGGTACTTTAGTTCTAAAAATCTTAAATATAATATAGAAGCTTTACTTAAATATCTATAAATAAATACTAGAATAGTTATAACTAAGATACTTTATAATGTTCTTAATACTCTATTCTCTATTAATAAATATATAAGTATCTTTCTATATAAGTAGTTATAGTAAGAAATAGTTAAAAGTACTAATACTATATAGATACTTAGAACTATACTAATTTCTAATAAGTATACTTATCTATTACTCTTAGTTATACTATTATAATTATATAAGAAATAATTATTTTAAAATATATTAGCTTTATACTATACTTATTATAATTAGATTTTATAATAAACTATAGAAAGAAGCTAATATATCTAATACTATAAGGATAAATCTATTAGAGTTATAAGTAAACATATATTAAAATAGATAATATAATACTCTATAACTCTAAGTATACTTAGGATTTATGTTATAAAACTAGAGTAATAAACTTATAGCTCTAGAAAATTAGAAAGTAAATATAGAGTAGAATAAATATATATAATATTATTTTAAGACTATTCTATAAGTATATAAGTAAACTAGTAGTGTTATTTAAACTTTTAATATAATATAAAAGTATTTTATATTTCTTTCTAAAGAGTATATTTATTTTAATTTTATAGATAACTCTATAGATAGTCTAATATTAGTAGTACTAATACTCTACTTAGAGGTTAAAATATAACTATTAAGTGTTTTTAATAATATAGACTTAGTCTTAGTCTCTATATTAACTAAAAGTATATAGTCTTAAGAAAGTAGCTAATAACATAAATTACTATTATACTTTAATAAGAATATAAGACTAGTTAGTCTTTATTATAAAACATTAGCTTTATTATACTATTATTAAAGGTAATATATACAATTAATAAAAGCATATAGTACCTAGAATCTATCTATATTAAATAGCTCTTCTCTATATTTATCTATAACTTATAGTAGTATAACTATCTCTATTTTAAGTAAAAAATAGATTATTAAGTATATTAGAGTTAGTAACTACGATTCTCTATCCATTCTAGAAAGGTATATATTTAACTAGAAAATCACCTCTTAAATTATTAGCACGGCAGTGTGCTAATCCTAATTAGTCCGCTCGTACAGCCCAGTATTCATGAAGATACACTTCTTTACAGCTCTGACGTGTACGAGACCCTTAACAGCGGCCCGAAAGATCCACCCCGTAGTTTCCGCCGTGTACCCGGCAGGCAGTGTAAAACTTACGACGTAGATTGATCGTGTTTGCAATTCGAAGGCCTCAAACTGTATGCTGGCTGTGTTGTCATTGCAGGTAGCTATGATGAAGATCTCACTGGTATTGCGAAGTCTGTGTTCCAATCAAATGCTGCCAAGATCCCACAAAACCAGACGGAGTAGGGGAGGTGGCGAAGCGCGACCGATTGTGTATTCGCATGGTTGGGGCTGCGCGAGATTGTCCAGCCGGAATGAGTACGAGAGGAGATCTGCCGCGCAATCGGGACCGGGTTGACAAACGGCACTATCTCTTCTTCAGAGTCCATGAAGTACAACGCATCACCTGTCAGAGCGCTGACGCTTGCGGCCTCTCAGGGTAAATGTCTTGAAGCCAGCATCATCGCAATATCCTTCTGTAACCAGGATAGACTCTTCTTTGCTCTCATCCACTACAGAGTCGTTCAAACTGCCAGCATGGCTCTCCGATTCTGCATCACTCCCAAGTATCTCGTCCATTGCTGACGTTTCATCCGGTGGTGATGCGAATCGCTTCTTCCTCGGGGAAGGTGTCCTGGATCTTGGCCGAAATGCTGGTATCGCAAAGCGATCAAGGTTCTGCACTCGAAATGAGCCATCGACTGAACGAATCTTGACTGCACGTTGGACTGTTAGAGGGAAAAATGGTAGCACCCCGGCCAAGATCTGTAGTGCGAAGCGAGCGAAAAGCATGGCACTGCTACAGTGCGACTGGGGTATGATTGTAGCTCGATTATGATAGTCGCTGAGGAAGTCTGGTAAAGTCCCTAGCACGTGGGAAACCAAGCGAACTTTCCCCCGATCGTCCCGTTTGGGGACAAGAGCGAACTTGGATCGATCCCATACTTGGTGTATATCACTCCGGAGTCGAAGGGTGTTTAAGCGATCATTGAGACCTTGACGACCAGAAGTATCGTAGTCGGCGCAGAAACGACCCATTGCATTTCGCGTGAACCAGTCTGCCTTCACTGACGGAACAACGTGGGCTACCTGGATTTCGGTCTGATGTCCAGTAACCATGCAGAATGGATCCTCTGTGGCGTCGCTTGTTGAGAATTCAGCCTGCGCATCATCCAGCTCTGTCCAGATAGGAGGAAGTGGTCCGTCGGGAAAAGACCAATCGTCAAATGAAGGGACGACCGGATATGGTCCAGATTCCTCTTCTCTGCCCGTGCCCGTTCTTGGCACATGGTAATAGTAGACTCCAGCTGGTATCACTCCTTGCTCTTCTCGGTCGATCCTACCCGGAGAATCAGATTGCTTTCGTGTCGAGAGATAACCATCAAAGCGATTATCGGCTACGATCGCGCAGGCCGTATGCAACGTCGGATGGTGTATACCACAAACAACCCTTCCATCATCCGCCGGAGATGCAGTGCTGTCCACGGCAGGTAAACGAAGGAGGATGTTGATCCCTGCGTAGCCAGGATGCTGCACCTGAACGGACGACACTTGAGTCTTTGGGCGTCCGGACGGAATTGTCGGCGGTGGTTTAATGTTGTCCATCGCGCCGTAAGTCGATGAATGCGAAGACATGACGAATGGCGAGATGGTAAGCTCATCAACAGTAGGTGACGGGCAGTAGAATCAAGTGCAGTCACCCTGCAGTTGTTCGCGATAATTGTTCACTTTTGGGGTTGCCACGGAAACTCGGAGGCTTGGCACGAGCGCAAGCCAACCAACAACCTTTGACCGCTCCGCTATGAGAACCGTGAGCCGAGGCTGATCCTCCGACGTCTTTATGCCGACCATCTCTGCTCGTCGTCGTCGTGAATAACCCACAAATCCTTCCAACAACGTATTGGACGTGACCGAATCGGCCTCAAAGGATGTTTCAAAGTAAAAGTAAACGTTGAGATGAACAGCGCGGTATGCAGAGGCTGTACACCTTCAAAACGTGTAGCAGCAGTCGCACGAAGAGTGGTTTGCTGAGTCGTCCTGATGAAAGTGTTCAACGACTTGAGAGCGCAGATCTCCAAATTCCGCATTGCTCCGATCCTCTATCCTCTTGGGATTGTATGTGGGTGCATAGATCAGGAGGTAGCGAGCGTGTGATGGGGTAGGTACGTCAAAAGGATGAGCTAAGAAGTCCATTTCGTATCCGGCAATAGGATTGAAGGTGCATGACCTGGTGGGAAATCCTTCTTAGTTCGACCATGACAGAAACCCTGAGGACTAGACTGACGAAGGAACAAGCTGTATCGCATGGCGTTCCTAAGAGCGTGCGAAGATCTCTCATTGCTGCAGCTTGGAGGACGTCAGACACAGAAGTCGTTCAGCGTGGAAGTGTACCGTCTGTTGTACAAGTTGCTTTGGATCCTAGTGAGACAAGGCGATCAACGTGTGAGAAAAGAAGGCGTTTGGGGCCGGGAGCATTGAAGATGAAGCCTTGCCAAATGGATGGACTGGAGTCGTGAGTGGTGGCCGGCAGTGCAAAGCCCAGTAGTAGAAGATGAGTATTGATTGCGGGGATGAGAAGAAAGGTCTGGATTGTTTAACATAATGTTAGGGGTATGGGGGCGGTGGGATTGACAGTCGTCTTAGGTTGACCACGAAACGGACCAATCATGGCGCCATTGACCCCAGGTGATGCTCGGGTTGCAGCCGAGAAGGTTTCAGTGGAAGTAGCAGAACAGTAAGCTAAGCTTGCGACACTGCAAACGGCGGCAGAGGAAGATAAGCCCAAGAGACAATACAGGGGAGAGGGACGCTAAGCTGTAGTTAAGCGTCCATATGATATTACTCATGATGAAGTTTGCGCGTGAACTTGTCTTTCTGTATGCGTTTGGGATGGGTGGGACACAAGCTCTTTGCCCGCCCAGTTTCATTCTTCTTTATGGGCGAGAGGCTCATTTCATAGTCTTCCGAGACGAAAGCCAGAACTATGTACCCGAACTCTCTTGGTACCCGAACTCTCTTGAAAGCATTGGCGCATCCACCCAATCGAGATTCGCTACATCCTCGCCACTCCAGCGTGCTGTCGGATGCATTTCTGTCGAATATGAAGGATGGCAGGAGAACGCTGCGAACAGATGATGATATTGCTGTAGTCTCCGGCAATGACGCAACGCAAGGATTGAAACGCAAAATGCAATTGAAGGGACAGGCTAGTGCGAGACAACAAAGAAGTTGATGAAGCTCACACGAGTATCAAGGGAGACAAAGAGAGACGTTCAGCGCCGAAGGAAAGCTGCACTACTCTGCAAATGGAGCGAGGGTCAACTGAAGAGATAATCGACCCTCAGCCAGCGATCATACCTTTCAGAAGCTATCCGAACAATTACAAGATGGCCTTCTCGCTCTTGAAAATACTAACGGGAGATAAATTGTCACGGCAGCAACACATGCCCACGCTGGGTCAGTGGCAGACTATGTTCTACCAGATTATCATTGGTAGAACTACCGAATGCGTAAGCTAAGGTACCAGCACTCCTACGCTAAATTACATCATGTTTCTATCGTCTCGACGTCGAGAATGGTATCCCACATCAGAACAGCGTATTTCTGACTTCGTCTCGGCTGCTTTCGGGCGGCGGAGGCACCGTGCTCGCACCACTCGACGAGAATTACTTTTCTCCCGTCTCCAAATCCAAGGTCTCTGACCTCACGAAGCCACGACCACCGGTAACTTTCATCTACAGCGATACATACTTCCTGCCCAACGCGAACACCGTACGTGTTTCCGTATCCAGTGATGACTTCTTCTTGCTTGAGCTCTTCCCATGATGGTAGATCGGCTTCTACGCCTTCCGCTGTAATGTGGACTTCATATCCTGAGGTGTCTGGCGGCTCCTCCGACTCCTCACAGCACTCGAACACTTCATAGTATTCTATGCCGGTTGGCAATTGGCGTAACAGCCAAGCCAAAGACCTGGTGCCGTCGTCACCACCAGTCGGTTCACAGGAGATATCGCCCGATGCATGGAAGTGAACACCCTTCTCGGTAGGCAGCTGAGGGCTGCGTGTGGTAGAATCGGACAGACCCGTGAGCCCGTCATGAGGCGTTTTGCTGATGTAGTGTAATTCGTTTCTGCCAGAGGTTCCGCGAAGATCGACCGTCGGCGACAACAAAGGTGCACCAATATTTTCGGGAGGGTTCAAGAGGCTCTGGATATTCATGTCTGGCTGCAACAAAGATGGAGCATTTGACAGATGGGGCTCAAGGTCTTGTCAATGCGAAATGATTGATCGCCTCGTCGATCAAGGTACATGTGTGTAACTCATGTCCCGTAAGATGTTCTGACTTGTGATTCATGAACCGGGCTGGCACGCAGATTTTCATAGCCTTCTCTATCTACATCGTGATCGTCATCAGCAGCGCGGCGTGTGGCACAGAATGTTGGTTTTCTAAATTGACTCCGTCACGAGACCTGCAGCCAGCCACTAACTCTGGCGACCGCAAATTGCAGCCGCTCCAGCATGAAACAATGGTTCGGACTACAGGGCAGCTAATGCACTTGAAGAAAACGAGTGGAGGCTTCTTTCAAGTTCGCGGCACGGCTAAAACTCTATCCTGATATGAACTGACGAAACCCCGGGGTTTTCTCGATCGGGGTTTTCTCGGTCAGTTGCTGTCTCTAGAATATCTAGTATAATGCTTAAACCATACAAGAGCTCGATCTGGTCATTTTCTGTGCCTTGTGAATGAGAGGGGGCAGGCCCCGGGGTCGAGACCTGATTGGTATGACGAGCAATATTGTTGCTGCACAGTGACGAGGAGATGTCGATAGAGTAAAGCGCAATATGCATGCCACGTGTCAGCTCGTTCTCACCAGTCATACATAGACGAGCGCTCAACGAAACATCCTTCATCCGATCTCACGCAACCTGTCTTGACAAAATGAGTAGAGGAAGTATGAACAACACGGAAAGCCGGTGCGCATCGCTCACGGATACTCACGCGACCACAGTCCTCGTCGGGACGGAAGAGCACAGTCGGGTGTCGCAACTGAGGGAGCACATCCAGCACATACAAGGCGCGATCCAGGTCATCACTCAAGAGCTTCAAGCTCGTAGGCCGAGAGCAGAGGAGGACGATGATGAATTCGAGTGGATGTCGAAACCCAGCAAGAAACGACGAAATGGAGCGCAGCCGTGGGATGTGCGAATGAGAGACACAGTACACGAGCTCGAGCAAATCATGGACGTGCTACGGGGGAGAGAGGTTGTTCGCGAATGTGAAGAGAAGATTGCAGATCTGACTTTGGTTGCGGAGAAGGCTACAGCGGAGGCGTCGCAGCAGCAGGTCAAGCTGGCAGCACTGCAGAAAGAGCTAGAGGAACGTGATTGCAACTGGCACGCCGGAAAGTAGGAAAGATCCTTCATTATGAGGTCCCAATGAATGGCCGGGTAATGATCACTCCCACTCTCCACAGGTCGGCAGAGTCTTTTTCGTTTTCCAAGCAAAATTGCATGCATACGTACAAGGACTCGAATGGACCAGCACTGACAGTGCCTTGAAGTATTGCCTAATCTTCCTGATAGATCGAATGATCAACTGAGTCTTATAAGCAAGAGACAGGCTAGGAGCCCTTATGAGCTATCCATTACATGAACCTTACTCGGTCATTTGAGTTGGTAATCTCTACTCATGTATCCCTCATATACCTGTGAGATCAGCCCGAGGGTCTATTTCGAATTGTGAGACACACTTTGATGAAGCAGAATGATACTGCTATCTGTACTCACAATGCCCTTCACCGACTGCCCTCTCACACTTACAAAGTAGTTGTCAATGGTGTCTGACTCAAGGCGCCTGTAGACGAGTAGTTTGCTTGAGAAGCTCGGGGATAATTTCCGCACAGCACTCACGCCCTACACGGACGGCACTTTTTTAGATTGGCTGCACTAGTGACGAGTTCCATTCTCGCTGTCATTTTCGCTACCATTCTTTTCAGATCACGAGCCTAGTACCTATTTGACCTGAATCGATGAATTGATTGATTTTTCCATGCTATCGATGGCATGAGTTAACTATTCCTAAATTGAAGCTTGCGCTGACGTTCCACTTGAGAATACCTCTACCCATGCAGCTCGCATCTAATGGAAGACCCTCCTGAGGCCAGCCTTTCCCTCACGAACCCTGAAAGCTCCTCCCTTTTTAGACACCCTCATATCTGTCTTGTCATCGCCTATCATTATGCCCGAATAAGTATCGATAGGGGAGAGGCAGAGACGATCAGAATGAATCCTGCAGGATCTGATAACCAAAGGGTAGTCCTACACATCACTCGAGAGATATTTCGATGGGCTATTTTGTGCTTGTGATGGGGATAATTTGCCGTCCTTTTACAAGAACAAGTCACATACAAAGTGCAATGTGCTCGAATCACCATATAGCCCGTGACTTGCAAATTGTGAAAATGAATTGCATGCAACGGCCCTGCGACAGCATCGTGATCGCAGCCAATCTTGAGGTGGTTTTGCGAAGAAAACATGTGCAGGGTCGCAGAAGGATGATGGCTTGCATATCGTGTGCCCAATGAATTGCATCCACGTCACAATGTGTGCTGGTACTAGGTTAGTGGCGTGTGGTGTCCGACAGGGAGGTCCCGATTACCCCAACTAACTTAGCGCCAGCCTTTATTGAAGGAACAGCACGCAGTGCCTCGCTTCCCTCTTTGACTGCAGGCCAATTTCGTTGTGTTCTGTTCATGTTGCCAGCTATAGATCGATATCTAAGTCATGGAAAATATCAACGACGCAGTTGCAAAGCTCTCAATTGAGTCGTCTGTCGAGACCTCTACTCACCAGTGCCTGGATATACGACTGGTCAATGAAGCAGGTGGGCTCGGAAGTATGCTTGCAACCATATACCGGAACGACACGACCACTTCACCGTTCTGCCTCGATCTTGAAGGTGTCAATCTATCTCGGCACGGCTCGATTTCCCTATTGCAGATATGGGGAGCAGGGCTTGAACATACTTTCATAGTTGATGTTCACGTTCTTGGTAAGAGTACCTTTGAGAGATCCGACGACAACGGCAATACTTTGAAACAGTTCTTGGAAGCATCGGACATTGAAAAGTACTTCTTCGATGTGCGTAACGATGCGGATGCCCTTTACTCCCATTTTGGGATAATTCTGGCTGGCGTCAAGGACGTCCAACTCCTCGAGCTTGCAACCAGAAGGTACAACCGGAAGCGACTCAAGGGTCTTGCGAAGTGCATCGACGATGAGAAAGTAATGAGCAAGAACGAGGCGAAAAGATGGCAAGAGGACAAGGAGAAGGTAACTGCTATGTTTGATCCGAAGATGGGTGGGTCGTATGAGATCTGGAACAAACGGCCGATTCTGAATCAGGACCTCATCAGGTACGCTGTTGGAGATGTGAGGTACCTTTTGGCACTCGCAGCGGTATACGAAGGAAGACTGAAGAGCTCTTGGGTCGACAAGGTGACGCAAGAGACGCAAAGAAGACTCATGGAATCAAGAAGCTCTACCTACGAGCCCGGTGGGCGGCAAAAAGCATTGGGACCAAAATCATGGCAGCCAAAGCCTAAGGATCATCTCAAGCAGTCGAAGCCTAAGGATCATCTCAAGCAGTCGAAGCCTAAGGATCATCTCAAGCAGTCGAAGCCTAAGGATCATCTCAAGCAGTCGAAGCCTAAGGATCATCTCAAGCGGTCAAAGAAGCCCACTATCACATCTGATCCACTCACAGCATCTGGCGTCGGATTCAAAGACGCTCTTGAAACCGAGGCCGGTCAGACCTCATCGGGGCCTTCACATCGGATCAACACAATTTCATCAGGTGCTCAAAATGTCCGCTTCCCTCTCATTCAATTTCGCCCGGAAGGACTGAGTTTGAAAACACATAGAAAGCCCGGGCCAAAAATTTCCAGTGCAGCAAGACATGACATGGTTGATGACAATCAGGACTGGAGCCTTTGCAATAAGGATTGCGCGTGGTGTGGGCAATGCGCAGACGATCTTTTGTGATTACAGTCACCCGAGAGACGAGTCTGCTTTCTTTTGGTCTGACGACCGGGAGACGAGTCTGCTTTCTTCTGATCTGACGACGTCTGCAATGAAGTAGTGGAACATCCATCTAGTCATCAGTGCCGATAGATTCCATGGTACATTGTCGACTCGGTCATAACGTTTCCGTCTTTCCATATCTGAAGAGTGGTTTCACTGGCAAAAGTGTGTTTCGCCGGCCACTTTGATTTTGGTGAAATCTGTCCGGTACATATCGAAAAATCCACTGATTCTACTACCATAGTTCCTTGATTTTCCAGCATCGTATGAAGTTAATTGTCACATCTTTGAAATTCAAAAGGCACCGTCCGATTGTGATTTCTGGCTCTTGCTGAGTCACAGGGGTGGCGTTACAAGACAGAAGCTTAGAAGTTTTCTCGTGAATAAGGAGTGTGCTTACCACACGTAATCATTTTGTATCCGACCGTCGAGCTCAATGATCTAATTAATGTTTGTGATAGTACAACTACTTCAAAGTGGGATAGTGAAGGAAACATGGTATTAGTGATGATATCGCCATCACAACTATCTACAGTCAACTGGGAGAACGGCCGTATGAGACGGCCGTTGACTTCTGCAGCCGCCTCAACGGTGAGAACGGTATCTTATTATGTGATTTTATAATACAGGGTAGCCTTCTCGTTGATAGATCCAACCATAAATGACTCGATCAAGTACATATACCAGAAGCCGAGTCGGGCGCTTTCTCCCATCGGCCAGATGTATTCTTGACAACGCGAAACACGTCTCGTCGGACATGCTGTATGACTTGATTCATCACCTGCAAAGTATGTTCGTACACCTTTGGATTGGTACAGGTTGGAAGCAGTGGAAAATTCCAAGTGACATAAACATTGCCGTGTGATGGTCGTGGGACAAAATCACCAGGATGGTACTTCATGTAGAGATCGCAACAGTAACAAGATGGCTTGCTACAGCCGATGTATCGATCATCTTCGACCAGTCTGATATCGTGGTCATAGACATGTTCCAGGAGAACGACCTCTGCATGAGCGACAAGTGAGAGATTCGCATCCGAATAATTGGCAATGAAATATTCTTCAAACTTGCCATCTCTTTGAAGATGTAGATGGTTTTGGAGCTCTGAGACCTGGGTCTGTGCCTCTTTCGGTAGCATTCTTCGAAGAGCGCTCTGCACCGTGGTTTTTTCATCGGCCGACGGCATGGTGGTTCGTTCCGAGAGCTTTAACCATTCGCATGATGCATTCTGTAGAAGGTACGAGTGTCGTCGCGCAAAGCCGAGCAGTTTAGGGACCACTCTGTGCCATTTCGACAATTTTGAGACGAAGTGCAAAGCGAGGACAATTTTGGAAATTATTCTGAGGCTACAATTCGGGCGATCGTTGGCCTCTTTGAGAATTTTCCTGTGGGGAAACTTGTTTGCTTCACAACATGTCTCCATTGGTGATTTGTCGCGGTTTCCGATTGAACCTAGTGCGTTTGAGGCATCGGGACCGATGTGATCTCTGATTGCTCCCAAAAGTCTCTGCAGTCTTCGCTTATACGTCCGTATCTTGTCGGCACTGAAGTTGATGCATAGGTCGATTAGCTTGGATTGCATCCCCAGATCGTTAGGGGGACTCGGTTCCTGGTTGGCCTTCGTAATTATGTCCAGAACTTGATGCAGGTGGATCTTCCCGTTCTGGTGACTTGAGCAGAGGATAAATCTCACACCGTCCTCGACTCGAGATCCCACCAGCGCGCTTACCGTCTTCCCGCCGTGCTTAGCATCGCAGAGCCAAGCAAGAGAATCCAGGAAGGAACGCCATTCGACCAATCGAACACACGATCGGAGTGCATGACCAGAATAAGCGCCATGACCTCCAGTGGCAGGGTTTAGAATGTTCAAGAAGAATAATGGCTCATAAAACCGATGTCGCAACCTTTCCAGTGCATTTCGTCTTGGACGACCGGCGGGTTGGAATTGGTCTTCCATGATCACGCTCGTCTTCTATGTCGATTAGAAAGACGTTGGAAAACTGGGAGAAAATGTAGCGTATAGACTGTGCGTATGGGCACCCTGATCATAGTGTGGGACTTCACCTTTAAAAGAAAGCTTGATAGGAGAGGATCAGGAGATAGATTATGCATGGTCGTATTTTCAGACATGTTGCAATGAGAAATCCCCGCTGATCATGATGATCAGGCGCGAACACAATTTGCTTCTTCCATCGTGGGGTGGAAGAAACTCTCACATGCATTATCTACAGGTACCACAGGAAAGAGCAATGAGAGCTAGAACCATAGCAGCTGCTCTCGATAATGCAACATGCCGCTGATCACTTCGATAAACAGTATCAGGACGTGACGTGGCCACGATCGACTAGAATGGCGGTGAAGACTTCTGACCTATCAGTCTATGCTTTTGACCTATCAATGCATAACAGTGGCGTGCCGTTGACGTTGCAGCGAATCTTGGCAAAGCGGGGAGGTCGGGGACGACTGGCCAAAGCTTACCGTACGGTAGCCGTGGGACTTGCCATCCTACTCTACCAATACCTACATAATGGTTGCAATAAACCCAAGATAAGTTGTCTTGTTTAAGATCTCTGGTGATGAGCGGCCACGCGGACTCGCCTAATGGTGTCAGCCTTGCTCAATATCTATCGACAGATCTTCAACAGGTACGTTCAAGCCTGGATTGAGCAGCACGAAATCAATTCTAATATGCAGTCTGCACGTAACGTCGATAAGCTACTGGAACAAATCCTCGATTGGCAATCTTCGCATCAAAAAATTCCTCGTCTGCTACACTATCGTGTAATCCTGAAAAATCAAAATGATAGGGCGCGATTGAAGAACTTCTTCACCTACCATGGACCAGACGAGACTACTCTGAAACTACTTCACGACAGTGTGCCTGTTTGGCAGTCGTCGCCGTTGACATTCTGGACCGACTCACGCGGCGTGCCGTCTCATACACTTGCTGACAGCTCCCATCATCTTCTGGCAACTTATCTTTGTGCAGAAAGCGACAGCGCATAGTCGCGGATCGTACAGAGGTTATCTTGCGTGATGCTTGTGGAGGAGTCTTCGTATATTACAAGTGTAGGCATGAACACTACGGCAGCGCTGGCGTGTCAAGGTCAAGGGGTTTGCAGATCTCACACCGAGGCTGTGAACAAGCTTCAATTGATGGCCGAGAAGGGTTTAGCATACCAAAGATTGGAAAAAGATCTTGGACGGGGTGTTTGTTTCGTGTTGGGGATTGATCTGCCAGAAACATAGTCGGTACATCGATCATGTGTGCCACCAATGCTGACTTTTACCAGCTGGACGAAGCTCCTGGCAAAAAGCACGCCTCAGTCACGTCAAATCCTCACCCATGTACGTAGCCGCGTCGGGAGTCTAGCTGCAGACCATGCCACATTGCGAGAAGAAGTGGTCGAGGCGAAAAGAAAGCAATTCATTCAATTCGAGGCTGGGATGCAACTGGCAAGGAACGAACTGTTTGGTCCTACCATCTGAGAAAGCATCCCAGTGGCTCCGGAGTCCTCGGAATGTACAATCTTGAGAGAACTGAATTAGTCCAATGAATCTTCTGGTCAATGTGCAATAAGGCCATTACGTTCATTTATCACGACTGCGGAGCACATGCAAGCACGTGCGAGTTGGCTTTGATGCAAAGAAACCGTGTTGCTCTCTTTTGTGTGACGATAAGCACATCCAGCCGCCTATGCACTTATGCACGTTAACGCAGCTCATCGAACGCCCGCACCCAACGTCGCGGATACCCTCGCAAATTGTGAAGGCCCAGGGTAACCCCTGATCGGGTATGAGTGTCACGATGACGGGATGTCTGCTCAACAGTATTCGGCGTTGCACATGCCATCCGAGAAACATAAAGTGCGCTTCTTTGATTCTTAAATCTTCTCTTCCATCGGTCAGCACTGCGGGTTGACTGCTCTTCCACTCAAGCCCACCCTCGATACTCGAACGAGTCGCAACAATGGTTTCCAAAAAAGGATTCGTGGACCCTAGACTATTGGATAAAATTGATAGGCTGTTCGCAGCTGGTGTTGGAGACTATCTTGGACTGCCACAGTTGGTGGTGGTTGGTGATCAGTCGAGTGGCAAGAGCTCGGTGTTGGAAGGTCTAACAAGCATTCCGTTCCCCCGTGACAGCGGCCTTTGCACTCGTTTTGCCACTCAGATTACGTTCCGTCGAGCTTACGAACAGACATTTGCGCTCAGTCTAATTCCTCCGCTCCACTCGACTCCCGCGGAAGCTGAGAGACTTCGAGCTTGGAGGAAGGATGTAGCAGAATTCGACGTGGAGGTATTCACTGAGATTATGAGCGAAGTATGGTAACATTTGGGGCATACGAGGTAAATACTGATCGATTAGGTCAACAAGGTACTCGATCTCAGAGATGCGAAAGGCCACGGCGGCAGCCAGACATTCTCCGACGCGGTGCTGAAACTCGACATTAGTGGACCCGATCAGCAGCACTTCTCCGTAGTAGATGTACCTGGCATATTCCGGGTCTCGACGGAGGGAATTACGACCGACAGCGATCGAGATCTCGTTCGTGCCATGGTCCAGCGATATATGGAGAATCCTAGATCAGTCATACTCACCATTGTGCCTGCTAACGTGGATGTGGCGACTCAGGAAATCCTGACTTTGGCAAAAGCATTCGATCCGGACGGCAACAGAACAATTGGAGTGCTCACGAAGCCAGACCTGGTCGACAAGGGCGGCGAAAACAATGTCCTTGACCTCCTTCGCGGGCAAAAACATCGATTGAAGCTCGGATGGCATGTGGTCCGTAATCTTGCTCAGCACCAGATTGACAGCGGAAACCAGGATCGTGCTTCCTTGGAGTTGTCATTTTTCAGCAACAATATCCCCTGGTCCCATGTGACCAAGACTAACGTTGGCATTGGTAGCCTTCGTGCCCGTCTTACGCAGATCTTGGACTCCCTTATTCGACGCGAGTATCCTCAGGTGCGAGGATATACCGCCTTCTGAGTGGTTTCTCTGACTTACACTGACACAGGTACAAGTAGAGATCCGGAAAGAACTGCACTCTAGTCGGACCTTGCTGGATTCATTGGGATCTCCACGAACCACTGCTGCTGAGCAGACTCGATATCTTTTGGAGGTCAGTGAACGATTTCAAACGATGGTCGATCATGCGCTCTATCCGAGACACGAACATAGCCAGTGGTTTGAAGAGGTACTCAGCCGGCGCTTGTCAACCTACTTTGTCAACAGGAGCGAGCGGCTCGAGAAGGACCTACACGAGATTGGCCATACATATCAATTCTGCAGGGAGGATCAAGTCGTCCTGCCTGTTAAGCTTCCGTCCAAGAGACAGAAAGCGTTTCTCTTGCAAGAGGATCCTGATGATGACTTCACTATTCCTACCAGACGAGTTCGCCTAGTGGCGCCACACACAGATCTAGAGGAATTGGAAGCTGAGGTGACATTCGATATGGTCGAGTCCAAATCTGGTATCATGCCTTGGCTTGAGAAGATGTACAGCGAATGCAGGGGCCTGGAGCTGGGAACCTTCGACGGGGCACTCCTCCAGATTACGATGCGACAGCAATGCGAGAAATGGCAGGGTATTGCGTACGGCTACATCCTCGACATCATCACAAATACACACATTTTCGCCAAGGATTTACTGGGAGAAGTGTGCACTGACGAACGTATCCGAGCGGAGATAGCAGCACAATTGACCGACGGAATGCTTGAGCGGTACAAGGCTGCCTTGGATCAGGTCAGTTTCCTCCTGGAGACAGAACTACAATGTTCTCCTTTCACCGTAAATCACTATTTCAACAGCAATCTGCAAAAGAGGTGAGTGATAATGGTCTTTCAAGCCTTGAGAAATCCCGCTCATATTCCAAAGTCGAGACGATCGCGTCCAGAATCGAGCAAAGTCGAAGGCTTTCGACGATTGTAGCCATGGTACAGTTGTGAGATTGGAGGACGTCCACAGTGCTCGAAATGTGTCCAACGCCGAACACATGACTGAGGATATGCACAACATTTTGAGCGCCTACTACAAAGTCGCGAGGAAGAGATTCGCCGATAACTTGACCAAGCAAGCTGCTGACTACTGGCTTGTGACTGGACCCAAAACGCCACTGAGATTGTTCTCCTCATCCTTCGTGGCTCGACTTTCGCCAGACACAATAGAGATGATCTGTCGAGAGGAGGAGATCGCAAGGATTACGCGTACCGAACTCACCACTAAGATTGAAACTCTGGAAGCTGCACGAAGGATTTTGATTTAGAGATTGAGGGTCAGCGTTCGTGCGTATTTTTGTGAGAGATGAGTGAAATCGAAGTTGGAATATGGTATTAGTGGCAAATTCGTCCGCAAGACATCGAGTGAAACACTTGAGCCTCGTTCAAGGAGACAGCAGCTGGACTTGCACTATTAATCGTGCCTTTCCTTATAGAATCGCCTGGTCATGATGTACGAATTCTTCGCCGGCGACCCCAAGGCAGATATCAAGCTGGACAAATGCAGCGCAGATCGATTATTATTGGGAGATTTTACGAACGACATACTCCTTCAACAAATGAACTTCGATAGCTCTGCTCATGATACCTGTCAGATAGTTGTTGATGTAATGGACAAGACTATCAATGACAAAAGTCAAAAGCAAAGTCAATTGCAGTTACACACCAGGCTATGTCCATCTGACAGTCTTCGATCTCACCCATCCGTTCAGACGTTCTTTACGACATTTTGCTGGGCCGCGGCAAAGAACACAGACCTCTTCCGGATAGGTCATACCGTTGGACATGACACACAAGTGTGGTGGAATAGATCTATTCGCGGTGGCGGCCTTTACGTAGCAACTGCTAGGGACTAGTAGAGAACAGCTTCACATCTCCATGCGCTTGATTGTCGTTATACAACAGTCGACCGTATCCGAGAAGCCGATAGATCTATGCACGATCTCGATAGTACATGGTGTTCACCGTCTTATCGATCGTGGTACGGCATCATGTGTTGCTTCTGCCTGCTTTTCTATGCACACAAATATTAGCTTGCTCCAATTTTTATTTTCTGAAATTTCCACTTCTAATATGGGGATTAGTCTGATGTTGTACCACAATGACGGGCTTACTTCTTATCTGAACATAGTTTCCCATAGCAACCATTGCAGATTTTCAGCTTCTTGTCTGCCAGTGGAATAGCCACGAGTCTAGATCTCTTGACTCTATTACACCTTAAGCAGACGAACTCAACCAGTCGTGATTGGCGAGAGAGTCGCAACTCGCCGTAGGTCAGCGAAGTGGACATGCGGCGAACGAAGATATACTGCAGACCTATGGAGTCGGTGAACGTTGCAGCGTTAAGAAGAGAACAAACCACGGGATGTAAGATGTACGCATTCTCCCTTTATATATGTAAGGATACGTCTAGACATCATGCAGGATCATCTCTCTTGCTGCTAAGACCCTGCCTGAGCATGTGTCCCTTCGACTTGCTGAGATAGGACGACGACACTTTCTTGGGCTTTACGCCCCTAGACTGCTCAGACAGGTCCTAATCTCTCTTGAATCATGGCTAAGTAAATTTATTTCGGCTATACTACGGACATATCTATGAAGTATCTCCATAGAGACACCTTCTAATGCATGGAACCCGACTGAAGGCTTGCCGAGTCTGTGTCGTTAATTGCAACATACTGACATTCCTAGAGTACTACACTTCCAAGACAGGAAAATTGGGACAGATCGAGTGGAGGCGTTTATGGCACGAGCCAGGTCAGGCGTGACCGTTTAGCCTATGTTGCTACTGTGCATAGCTTATGAGATTCATTGAATCAATCAATCTACTGATAAGTGTATAGGGCCCATTTGGATATCATTCACCATTATTCAGCCCGTGCTCGATCACAAGGGTGTTCACCATCTCGTTGTCCTGTTTACGAAAATCACTAATCTCCTTCTAACATCTTCATCAGGTCATCATTTAGATTGTGCTCCTCGCACTCTTCATCACTGTCGTAGTACCCATGGAGATCGTCGACCCAACGATACGCAGGATCATACCTGCGCATTGATTGATGATAGCTTTCTGCCCTAGTTTCTTCCTCTAGACGATGTCTGATTAGATTGACGATTCAAAGTAGGTGGGATTTCCTACCTTCCAATGCCTTGAGAGTGATGTCTGTGTCTACTCGTATATTCGATGCTGGGATGCAATACATGATAATGTATTCGTTGGAACTTTCTCGTTGCAGTGTCATGTCAAATTGCTGCAACAATTGATCCAATGAGACTACTGCACCAGCAGGTAACGTTCCGGTGTCAATCTCGTAACTTCGTCGGCAAGAAATCCACCACTTGGGACATCAAATTGCCTTCTTCGTCGAATTGTGCTTGCGACTGGTCCCACTGGACCCTCCATAATTTTCCAGAGGACGGAAATGGCCAGGTCGACATATCTCGAGGATTCTTTGTAGGGAAGCAGCAAGGGATTTAGTAGTTTTTAAGTGGGCTCTACACTGTCTTAAGTAGCTTCGACTCTAGTTCGCGCGACTCATGATGGTTGCGATTGAGCTCCAAAACTCATGATCACAGCCAATGAAGATTGATGATTAGGCGCCCTGGAAATCGTCCTCGACGCCGGCATCTTCTTTATGATCGGGCGAAGGTAGGTAGATGTACGTTCGTATTCGATCACAGAGTCTTACAGTCTATTTCATCACGTTAGAGACAGAGCTGGTAATCACCGGGAGACCGTAACGTTCGATGCGAAATGAGAGGTGGGTGATATCTTATCTAAGGTTCCGCAATTGGAACTCATGACTCGGTCAAGTGCTGTCACGAAGAAACGGACGAGTGGCGAGGCTGAAGATTGACAAGCTGAATGGCACGTATCTGTTTGGAACAGTTCCGTCGAGATGTGCACGACAAGAGATGTCCGCGACGAAGCAGGACGAGGTAGTCCAGGGCAAGGTGGGATTCAGCTACGAGTATATGGAAGATATCATGAGTGAAGGGTTCGACCTGGTATCCGGCAATGAGAGCGACTACAAGGAAGTGCACGACTTGGGCAAGTATCTCTTCAAATTCGGCGATGGCAGAAGCCTTACTCACTGCGCGGATAAGCCGTATCGCAAGCTCTTCCAACGAGCCTGCATAGGTCTCTCGTTGCTACCAGCCGAAGGACGTCGAATATGGAGGGTTTTCAGGGCGAAGCTATAACACGCCTCAAGGGCGTTTCCTAGGAATATGATTGGGTATCCCGTGCGAAAGAAGCTTCGCCCCTTGTCCGACCCAAGTCTATTTCCAAGAATGCATGCATTTGACATGCGTGGCTACAGTGGAGGTGATAGTCGAGTATGATTTGCCGGATCCTTATTGTGCTGCACACAGTGCATGTCATTTGACGTCAGGCGTACGCTGGCAACGTGGGCATACATGATTGGTCGGGTAAGCGCTGGAAGTGCTGTTGATTTCTGCTGACAACAACAACCAACACTGTGTCAATTACATCCCTTCCCATTCCAGCATCGCAGACTTTCCGGCACCCAAGAAATTCGCATACCTTGAAGAGTCATCGTATAATTCAATGGAGACATACTCTCAAGGTCAGAAGGAGCTGAGATGTTTTCTTCTCCAACTGAAGATAACTTTTGTTTTGGACCACGACGAGTACCCAGATGCTAAAAGTAAAGTCATGTACGCCGGACTACTTCTCAGAGGACCTGCTTTCGACTGGTTCGAACCGTATGCGTCCGCATATCTGGATGACGAAGACGACATCGACGCAAAGTCCATTTTCTCCGATTTTGGTGTTTTCGAGAAGAATATCAAACAAATGTTTGATATTCCTCCTCGGAAGTAAGAGCACGCTCCATAACTGGATACCATCTGATACTACCACGAGAAAGTATGTCGTCCACCTCCAAGCGAGAAATCAATGGCTGCGCCGTGGGGGACGACTATGCTGTTGTGGTGAGCAGCAATCACACAATATGGGAGTAATTCAGATCGAGTGGCTCCCCCTAAAATTACACGCAAGCATGGTCGACCACAGCTCTTACCCCTGACTTTGATCGATTGATTGATTGATTGATTGATTGATTGATTGATTGATTGTTTCTTCAAAGCTATAAACGGGCTATGTGTCTGTATGAGCTATTCCTAGCATGGACCTAACATTGCTGTTTGAGCTGACTCCCTATACTCATGCACCCCCCATTTACTACTGGCTTGCCCCGGGGGAGGGCATGCCTTCCTCAAACTGTGGGTTCTCCCTTTGATAAAGCAGGGAGATACTGCTCGCTGTGCCTTCATAGCTCCTCACCGACTGCCCTGTCCCCGTCAGACTCACAAAGTAGTTGTCAATTGTGTTTGTCTGAGAGGGGCGTGGTCCACAGTCTTCCTCGTCAAATCTGGTTGAAGGCGCCTGAATGCGAGTGTTTTGCTTGAGAAACTCGATGCTCGCCTTGACAACCCTCACGTTAGCGGCCCATTTCTCCTTGGGACCATCCAGAAGTTTCCCGGTAAGGGGTTTGATCCTCCCGGTCGCCTTGTCGTGCCCCAGCGGCCTCCCTTTACACACCCCTCTGGTCTGTCCAACGCGGACACACAAGCATCACACGGTGTACATCCTCCCGCGATGCGCCACATTCGCAGGCTGGGGACGTTGTTCGGTCAATTCTTGCCTGAAAGGACTGAAAGAACGTATTGACCGTCCTTGCCTGAGCCAGAGCAGCCGCTGGTATCTAGATAGGCCCCTATACAGCTGGACAGTGTGTCTACCTGGCAGAGCCCTATCTAGCGTGTATCTGTAAGCGCCAAACTTTGCTTTCTGAGCCTGCCGGATGTCTTTGTCAATGAGAGTCGCAACTGCCTTGCGTTCGCGAATGCGGATTAATGGGTCTCGACTGGGTTTCAGCCCTGGTTGAGTCATTGTCTTTGCTAGCGCATCTGCAGCTGTATTGCCATCGATGTCCCGGTGGGCAGGGATCCATCTGAACTCCACCTTCCAGCCGTCCTCTGCAGCCTTCTCTACTGTGAGGAGGAGCTGTTGTACTGCCTCAAGCGTGGTAGCACACCCTCTCCTCCTTTCTCTCTGGCGGAGTATGGCCTTACTGTCGGTGAAGATCCAGATCTTGCCCTTCCAGCTGATCCGACTACATATGGCTTCGATCCCTAGCGCTATTGCTTTAGCTTCCGCCGATGCTACCGAACACGTTGATGCCCAGCCCACCGTCTCCTTGGTACAAGTTGCAATGAAGTCATCTAGTCCACTTAGTCGTGAGACCGCAGCCATCCCTATTAGTCGGTTCCTATACGATGCGTCTGTATAGAGCGCTATGTGATCTCGACTGGGGGACTGCCTAGCAACAATGCTGTCGTGTTCCTGGACTGCCATACCCTCCTCATCAACTAGGCGGACTATGGCTATTTCCCTCAGGGGCAGGGGCCATGGCTCTGTCGAACTGTAGACCCAAAGGTGTTGTCTAGCCGTATACGCTTTTGATGGCGTTTAAGTGTGGCTCCAATTGGGCTTATATGTGAGTCCTTGCTGTCGATTAATCGCTGCCATGTGGGTCCAAGGAAATGTGTCTGTGGCATTGACGCTGCCCTTACAGCTGCCATAGCCACCTTGCGTTCTAATCTGTCCTTTGTCGGTGTAATGCTTGCTTCGTCTACTACTGCCTCGTATGATACTGTTTTGAAGGCTGCTATCGCTAGACTTGCGCCTAGTTTGTCCACTGCCTTACACCGATCCAAGGCCCCTGCGTAGCGTTTCTTGTCTTTGGCATACCACACTGCCCCTGCGTAGTCTATCTTTGTCCCGACTACTGCCTGGTAGAGCTGGCGCATCTGACGTGGTCGAAAGCCCCTTACGTTCGTCAGCTGGTGGCATGTCCTCATCGCTTTAACAAAAGTCTTGTCTATGTGGCTGCCCATTCGAAGCCGCAGTCCAGATATACGCCCAGAATGCGGAGGACCGCCTTTGGGTGTATCATCTGGCCAAGGAAGCGTAGCACCGATTCTGTCTCTGTCGCTCCTACTGCCCGAGGTCGAAGAAAATGAATGAGTCCTGTCTTGTCTGCCTTAAATACAGCTCCGCTCTCTGCAGCCCATGCCTCCGCGTGGGGGACTACTAGGCGTTGAAGCTCTGCTGTAGCTGATTCGATGCTGTCTGCCGACGTCCACGCTGTGAAGTCGTCAATGAATCCAATTGTACTGCCACTCCTTCCGAGATTGACGTCGACAAGGTTGGCGTTGTAGAAGGTGTATAGGACCGGGGACATCGGTGACCCTTGAGGGATGCCGGCGTGTTGTATCGGTGCTGCCTGGGACAGAAAGTTGCCTATCTGGACCGCTGCTGATCTCTCTGAACAGAAGGCTACGATCCAACCTACAAGCTTAGGGGGAATGCCTCTCTCCCGTAGCCGTTCTCCTAGGATTCTTGGAAACACACCGTTGAAGGCTCCCTGGACATCGAATGTCACAAGGGAGACGACCCTGTTCCCCCTCCATGCCTTGTGGACTGCAATGACTAGCTTGTTGATGGCGTCCTCGCATGATCGTTGTGGTCGACCTCCAAAGTGACTTGTCGGAAGTAAGCTATACCTCTCGGCCAGGTAGGACAACCTCTTAGCTATAATGGCTTCGAGCCCTTTGCTTAATGTGCTCAACAGCGAGATAGGACGGTAACAGTTTTTGTAAGCACTATTAGTTTTAAGCATTAGTGAATAGGTTAGTAAGTCTTAGCTTAACTATATCGAAGCACTACTTTAGGGTAGCTTTATGTGATATAGCTACCACATCTATTGAAACCGATAGGGCGTCTCCTGGAAGACATCCACGTAATATACGAGCTATCACAGCTTAGATTACAGCAGTAGTAGAGAAATCGGGTATGTCTCTGTTTCGGTAGTGAGTGTCATCTCCATCGTGTGCGATATCCATACGCCAGATTCTTGTCAACAACACGAAACAGACAGTGGATCGCGCCTGATGTACCGGATGTCAGACACAAAGGGCTCAAAGCAAATAAGAGAATGGCAGTTCCAATGGCACGCGTGGGCCTCGGACGACCCACATGAGCCGAGTGCGGGGAGGGGGCACAATCCGTTGTGATCATGCAGGACCGGTACAAGAATGGTAAAGTCGTCCTCAAAGAAACACTGCGAGATGCTACTGTGACTCTAAGGGTCGCCTTGTTTGTTGCAGAAATCTCAACACTGGAAGATAAGTGCTGTCGTTCACAAAGGTACAACAATGGAAAAGTTGGCTGGTACAACATGTATGTATTCTGCTGCCGTGCATGAGTACGTGGATTTCTTGCCACCTCGGTGCCGTGATGATATGTTCTGTCATCTACCGTGAGCAGATATAGGACTCATTGTGGATCCATGTGTAGTAGGACATTTGCGAAGAAACGACTCGATCGAATCAGTCGATGCACATCGCTTGTAAGAGACGCTGCACCATAGTTGGATCTCTGATGCCAGTGCAGGAGTAAATCTCATCCTGGGTCCACTGCTTCACTGCTCGCTCTGGCGCAATCGTGTTTCCCTCTAGAAGGGAAGATGGCACACGCATTCTACCCAGATGAACATCAAATTCCGAAGTCCAACCATCTGAAGAAGAAATGCATGCAATGCAAGCATCAAATGGTATGCCATGAGGTAAGAGGTATTCCTTGGGGAAGCCGGGAAGTCCATAGATGCCCACATTCGGCAGACTGTTGACGATGGCGAAGTGGTAAGCATTGACGACACCTTCCAAATCGCTGCCGTTCCCACGAAAGCTGTGGTGCTCGAGGTCCACGACATATATGAATGTCCACACTGCCCCTTCTCTGCTCAGCCGCTCACGTCTCTGTAGAGCGGCACGCCAGGTACAGTATATTGATTTCCATGGTCCTGCGATATACTCGCCGCGCAAATGGGCTTCGACAGAGGCGTGATCATGTGGTGCATTTGGAGCTCGGGAGCCGAAACTTGTGTTGGAGAGTGAATACCAATCTCCATTGTGCCGAAGCCAATAACCAATGACCCAAAAACCTAAGCCTGTCGACGGACATGGCGCAGGGTAATGGAGATTCATGTCCACAGCAATAATGAGAAGATGGTGTTCTGTCGAGCAAGGCCAACGGCTTAAAATACTCCACAGGGTCCACATGAACAAATGACTTGACGTCATGATTCGCGTTCATCCTAACCGTTTCCCAGGTTCGTGCACACACCCAGTCAATGCGAGCGAAAAGCCCTTTCCTGGTCACAGGTATATCGTATGATGCTGAAACTCACGTACGTATACCATAAGTTCTCGCACGAGAGGGGCATACACGTCTTCCGTTGTAGGATGATGGTATTCATACTCTACTGTTGCTACCTACAGTCTATCTCTCGTTGCCTAAAGCCTATCTCTATACTTCCACATGTCTTGATCATGTGAGGCGCCGCTTGATTCTTAGCTGGAGACTTTGGTGATGATGATAGCTATATTTTCCTGCTTTCAGATGTAGAGCAAGTGAGCACACGACCATAATGTCCAGATGTGTATGAGATTCTCAACTTGGATGGCTTTCCGCTCATGCCTCTGCGCGCTATTTTACAATTGCATGTGATGAGGAACGAAGCCATAATTATTGGCTACACCTGCTTTGTGAGTCAGGATACAGTAATTCTGGTGCAGATGAGTCCTTCCAGAGGTACGCAAGGGGAATAGCAAGCGATACTTGGTGCCCAATAGCGCTTTCCCAGGCCTATGCGCTGGCATTACACATATATGGTCGTCGCGTTCGAGGCAGCCCTACCTGCATGGGCTTCAACGGATGGCCGGAAAACAAAGAAGCGTCATCGTCAGATGGACATTCTTATTAAACACCGCAAATTGCCTACCCTACGACTGGATGGAGTGGAGAATATTTCGTCTCTGGGCTAAGAGAGGATGCAGGCAGCCATTCGAATATCTCTTCAGCATTTCAGTAGCTCATGCACGATCTGGCAGGGCGTCATGGGCCACGACAAAAACGAGTACTGCCATTCAAAGGACCTGAAAGATATCAGCTGAGGCTCACAAGGTTCATCTGACGTCATTGTGCCAAGCTTTATCCCGCACTGTGCTACCTGGATGTCATCACGGTCTAGTTGGGGTAATCATGTTTCATGGGCATATAAAGGAATCTCATGGTCAGAGAATCATTGAACGAATTTGAGAACCTTCAGATACCTGAGGCGTACGCTCTAAATAGATGCGAGGAATATGGACGTGCAGCGAGATCACCTGACAGGCCTGTTGCACCATCTCTTATCACTTGATGAACAAAGGCAGATCACTGCGCAATTTGTAGAAACGTGTCATAAAGACCCTCAAGTGTTATGGAGTGGAATACCTTACAACAATGCTCAGTCTTAGGCAAGCGCGCGGAAGCTGCAGACCTTGACAATCGCAATGGGCGTCCTTACGGATCCTACGCATCCTTCCTGCTTAAAGCAACACAAATCTAAACTCCAATGGACATCATATGTCAAGGGGGCTTCGGCTTTATTCGCATGCCACATAACTAGAAGCACAAAGGTCACTGTACTGCTGCCTCCACCTCCCGAGAAGCTCAACCCAAGTGGACTCAGTAACTACCAGCTCATCGAAGAACCAATCTTGCAGGGTATCGTCGGCAACCACATTGTAGGAAAGATTGGGATGGTGCATTCAACTGTCGTTGGGGCAGAATATTTTTGGTACGAGAATTGGCCGATCGACAGAACTGTAGAGGGGACAGATAGATTCCCAAATCCAGCTGTGACATGGCCATCATGGAGAGCGTTGAGATCCGACTCCAAGCTGCAGCAAATCATGTCCATCGTCGGTTTGACCAAGGAGTACGTTCTCTGTGCCGGGTCCATAGCAGTGTCTACGTCTGTAACCGTCACAAAGAAAAGCGGACATCCAGAAACGGAACAGAAGGTAAGTGATGCAAGCATTTAGCGCTCATAGGCTATTGCCAACTGTGTCCTAGGAAGCCGTCATGGTCATTGTTGCATCAAAAATGACGTCAAATTCAATGGAGTGTAACGCAAGTCCGGGAAACAAGAACACGACCCAGGCAAGCCATTCGCGGAACCACAGTAATCGAATACACAGCTAATTAAGGCCGAAGGGTAAAGCAAGAGAAAATGCCAAGGCTATTGACGCAATGCAGAATAATCAGTGGAGAGGAAACAGCAGACACGGGGAGGAGACGGTGGTGACAGATAACGTGAAGCCGGGAAGAGATAACAAGGACGCGAAAATTGATACGCGGACGGGTAAGTCAAATTCGAAGCTTAAGAACAACTTATGGCCAGAGCAAGTGACGGCGGACAAGCCGAAGCGTAAGAAAGAAAGCAAGGAGAAGGAAGAGAAAGCGAAAGCAGATAAGGCAAAGCGTAAGAGAGAAAAGAAGGAGAATGAAGAAAACTGAGAACAAGAAAATCTAGCTTTGACTGTTTCGTCATGAATATCGACTCCAAGAATGGCATGGAGCTTATCGTCAACTGAAAGCCCACAAAGTGCCGTTATCGCCAAACATGGGATCAATGTCTGCAACGATCAGCGTCAATGGAGCACAGTAGTCTTCCTGGCATGTTCCGGCAAGTCTGGATGTCTGATATGACAATATGGGTACAGTACAGAGTATCTTTACACGCTGATCTATCCTGCGGCGCCTGAGTACCTGCGTGTTCTCCTAGTGGGATGTGAAGAGATAATTTAGTTGTCATCGAGAGTCGAGAGGTATGTGAAGATTATGAAGATTATGGAATGTCGAAAGACTCGTACAATCACTTTTGCTGGCACGATACATGTACAATTCTACCTTCACCAACGTCATATTTACAAATATGTAGGCGAACTCTCTTGACAACATCTGCACTCTGTTCCAGTCGAGATTTGCCCAATCTTCGCCATCGCAAACTCGGATCATTTTCTGCTGTGTGACCGGAGAGGAAGTTGCTGTAGTGGCACACAACCGCAGCCGTTACATCAACAACGAGTCGAAGTCGTACTCTGACGTTTTTATGCCGACTGTCTGCGGTGGTTGTCGGAGGAAACAGGCTGGCCGCGCTCCCAATCATATGCTCGCTCCAGATGATCTGGCTGTGGAGGATGTGTTCAAGGACGGACTCGACGTCGAGATGAGTAGCGCGGTCTACGGCGACTGGACCATCTTTGAGGCGGTGAAAAGATATCGTGACAAGACCATGAAGGTCGTGGCACGGATAGTGGATCGTCGAGTCGTCGCATGAGAGATCGAGAAATACCCTCTGCAGCTTTACTCGGCAGAGGTCCCGACCTACGACGAGGGCAAGAATTGGGATCTCAAAATGTTACCTTACTTCGACCCTCGTTTCCTGTGAGCTCGCATTACGCGATAGAGCTGCCGGTCAAATGAACATGCCAGGAGAAGAGCTGCAAAGTACAGAAGCTTGGGGCAGGTGTCCACATTCCATATTCACCGCTCGTTGTTGCAGATTGGCTTCTGCACATCCCATGAGCTGCTCGCTGGTACCTGCTGGTACCCACTGTTGCCTAGACATACTTGGGCTGGAGTCTAATTTGGCTAGGATATATGTGACAGTCCTTACCATGTAGATAGAAGGATAAGCTTGTGGTGTCCGAATTTGACAGTCACTCACCTATGCAATATCATGTAATGACAACGCTGTTCGCAAGCTCACGGCTCATGGATGATCTGAGAGCGCTGGCCCTCGCAATGCTGTACATCGTGATGAGTCGGAATCGACTGCGGATCAACATATGCTGCGAAAGAAATGGCGACATTAGCAGCCTACTCCTATTCGCACACCAACTCACAAAGCTCGGAGGCAACCCTTTGAGATCCCATTTGTTAATTTGTTGCTGTCCATGTCCAGCACTCTTTCGCGACGAGATGATTGATCTCTTGAGTGAAAACGGGGAGCTGAACGTGGATGTGATGCACGAGCACATGGCCCTGCAGGACTGCAAGGTCATGAATCCGCAGTCAGGGAGCGACTGTAATGATCTCGTGTGAGCCACACACACTTCGTAGCGCATTGCCTTCAAAGAGGCCGAAGTTTCTTTGCGCACGCAAGACGAGAAGCAGTAACGTCTACAGACAAGCACAGTGATTGGAAGGAGACCAGGCGAACTGCGTACGCTTCTATCGTCGCCCCACGTATCCGTGTAGTACAGACTTGTGACGAATGCTTCGAGCTGTACCGTTCCTTATCTCATCTCCAATCTATTACTATACGGGGCGCTTGAGAAAACAGCATCGAAAGCAATGAGATGCCCAGTCATAGAACGCAAATAACCTGCCAGTGCACGAAAACTCTGACAGTGCTGTAAGTGCAGAGAACGAGTGGCCAGGGCAGCGTAGCCACGAAGCGAAAAAACACCGAGACTGAAGATCAACGCGTCGACGTCCTGCTCCTCCTTACCGTGCTGCCTGATTCGGACGCTGGGTCGGTTGCCTCGGTAACGCCTCGACCTAATGTGGTCCACCACTTCCCCGCAACTATCACCCGCGGTGTCAATCACTGCTCACTTCCACAATCGCGTTCGAACATATGCCATTAAAGGATGAGCACCGCTCCCGACCTTTACTCGCGCGGACGCAGTAGAACGCGAAAGTTTGAAGACGACTCAGGACAACGAGCCAAAAGACACAAGCAAGCAATTAGCGCATTCCCAATTCCAAGCGACATGGCAGATTTATTCACGAATCGACCAATCCTGTTACCACTCTCGCCCAGTACGTCGAGGAACAGTTCTGCCTCTCCGGCCAGGACTCGTAGTGTCAGTCCCCAACCACAACTTCATCATCTACAGAACGCAACTCCTCGCATTATTACCGGCGAGTCACGAGACGCGATACCTGAAGGCCCCCTCTGGGACCTGAGGCGTCGACTGCGACAAGCAGCCAGGAGAGGATACGTTCCGACAGAAATAAGACATCGTCTTAGTCAACGAAGCATTGATGACCTGGAAGAAGACGCATTCGGAGAAGGCCTCGTAGACCCTATGCCTGTGCAAGTATTCGAGGCACATATCGACCGAATTCAAGCAAAAGCTAGGAAGTGCATACGTTTTGGAAGAGACGAAGCCGCATGTTGCCAAGTTGTTCAGCTTGTGCTGGATCTGGCAGCTGACCTCGACTGCAATGCGACGAACGCACGACGCTTCGAGATTCTAGATGTGTACAATAGCATGTTGTTCTTGAATAATTCTGTTGGCTAACTTCAGGACAGCAAAACTCAAGGCCCGGCCACGGGATACCTACCTTTGCGCATAGCGCCAATACCAGGCCATCAGCCGACCGATAACGATCGTATATCGAAGAAAAAGACGGACTTTGCTGTTGCCTTTGATCCTGAGTCAAGCGTGGTTGCAGCATTATCGCAATTGGTAAGGATACCGGGTAGCCATGCTTATCTACCCTTATCACACTGTTCAGATGGAGACACCTCAACGATTCCTTTGCAATGTGCTGTCGAGGTAAAGAAAGAAGACGGGGGGAAGCTGGAAGGCAAGATCCAGCTTGTGACTTGGCACGCCTCCGCACTGATGCACACAAAGTTCCTCCAGGCTGTAGCCGGTAACCAGCCAGCTAGATTGCCTGCATCACTGGTCCAAACAGGATGGGTGGTAGTTGCTGATCGCTGGGAATTGTACTTCACTTTCGAGTCCGAGAATGGCGATCTGATCAACATTGGCCCAGTCTTGTCTGAAGAGCTCGGAACGATGGACAACTTGTCTCTGTTTAGACTTGTAGCAGTCTTGCGCGCTCTGTTTGCTTGGATGGCCCTAGAGTATTGGACTACTTTCCGGGACCTGGTCTATGCGGCAATACAAAATCAACAGTAGACGGTGGGGTCGTCGATGCGGTGCCAAGCCGGGATCAAAGCATTGTGGAGATCCGGGCCAAGGTCCAGCTCGCTGGGGTGTTCCATCGCAGCTCGACTTGGCTGTGCTTGACGTCGTGATATGCAGTGCTTCCGCCTATGGCGAGGACTGCAAACGGCGATAACGAAAATCCAAATGAGACTGGTACGGATAGCTGTGACGACGCTGAGAAGAAGCGACCCTTGATGACGGCCGGAATTACCCTGAGTAGGGTTTGTGGATCGTGGTCATCCTATCTGGAACCCTCATCGCTGAAGGACCTCCTCTGCACGATCATCATTGCGTCTTGGTTCGTGCGGCACTCGATGCCGATGACCCCAGCTTCGTTCCTTGTCACTTGCCACGGACAGCTCGTGCATGACAGCATGCATTGGGAGGAGTTCAAAATGCGACTTCTGCCAGGAGAAACATCACCCCTGAGCACCTTCCATGCCACGATTATGTGGGTGTTCCACAAGCTCCATTACAATGCCGATCTGCGTATTGAGTGATTCAGCTATGGTAAGATAGGTCCGGTAGGACAAGAGCGTAATGTGCTTTGTCTGCAAAGCATTCAAAGGGAAAGAAGAGCCGCTCTTGCTGCTTGTTGGAGTCTCGAAGAGATCCTCTACATCCTCGACCGTATTCCGGAGGAGTTTTTTCGTACCTGCCGTGACAATCACCAGGAGAGTGTGTTGGAGCAACGAGGAGAATGATACTATCGAAAACCTGTTTGACCACTTGGACGATTGTTGCGCTGAAGATACATGTAATGAGTCCAGTTTCTTAGGCTTAAGAGCCGTTCAGGGCGATTCATAGGGAGAAATAAAGCCGCGAATGCGTTGCCATTACTTGTTTGTCACAACAACATGGACTAGACGGCACAATTGAGACCATCAGTGATGGCTTGGGATGCGTCGAGGAGGAGGCAGGAACTATCCTTGACTGTATCGAAATTTCCCTATTTGCATGACATAGATATATATACTTTATTACAGACATTATTTGATACTACAGAGGAGCGTGTTCTACGTATAGAGCAAGCAACTCAGCAACACCACATGGACCACGAGCCGATCCGCGACCGGAGGGAAGGTCTCGATCTTGAGATGGTGGACTGTTCTATGACATATGCAGGGTTAGGACATGCTGTTTTGGTTCGAGAGTGGATACAGAAAGTCACGATGTTAAGAACCTTTCAAGCATGAAACAACAAGATGTTGCAACATGTTACAGATGAAGTGCTGTATGTATTAAGATATCGACAGGCGTGCCTAATGAGAAGAGGTACATGCCTGCGAGACTTCATGGCAGGTAGTAAGTCTCTTTGTCTATGATGGATAGCGTTCACTTTCTCAGTAGCAATATAAATCCGTTCAGTGTGCTTTCATCGGACGTGAACACAGCTTTCTACCGATTGCGGGTGTCAAGTCGATGCTCTGTTTTGGACGTCAGAGATGCGAGGATTTCAGGTTCCAGTCCAAATCGGAAAGGACATTTTATTTTTCGTGCCGCTAATATCAGGCATCTGGCAGACCCAAGTCGCTAGAATGAAGGTTCCGTGTTCCTGACAAGTGTGAGAGTGAGTACCTGCAAACTTCATTCCGTTCGTGCGCAGCCCTTTGACCCTGAGGCGAACAGTCCTTGGCAGATTCCGTTCAGCTCTGCTGTCTCCATAACAACGGCGCGGAGATCACTGTGACTTGTCTTTGGTCGACCGATTCATGACATGATGTATACATGAATTTTTTCGACGATGCAAGCTACGATTTTCGACGATGCAAGCTACGACACAGTCCTGGATTAACACGCCACCGTCCGACACACTCGACTCGAGTGAAGGTTTTGACAGATCAGCCTCTCGCGGTCGCACGAGCACCCGGAAGAAGAGGAGGCACAGTCACAGGGGACAAGGGACGACAAAGCAGGGAAGTCAAGCAGGCTGTCGTCAAAAGAGACGGAAGATGGATGCACCTACTCTTGCACGTCCGAGCTATCCGACAAGATACGCGTCGCCATCCAGGTCCCCCAGTCGCTCAGCAAGTCCGGCCAAACAGCTTCGAAATCTCGAGACTGCCAAACCTTCCGTCAAGTTTCTTGATCGTTCGCTCGTACCTTCTGGTACCCTTCGGGAACTGCGAACGAGATTAGCAAGAGCAGTGGGATCGAGATTTTTGCCAGTTCAGCTTCGACAGTCGTTTGAGGATAATCAGCTGCTGGATTTCGATGAGGTTGATCGACTTTTTGGTGATGATATTTGCGGACAAATGTCAGGTGACGACTTAGAACATCGAATCGGTCTTATTATGAAGGCTGCACAAAGATGTGCAGAACGGAGTCGCGATGAGGCAGCCTGGAGTCAAGTCGCTCGCTCTATCCTTCAGCTGGCGCTTGACCTGGAATATCAAGGTACATCGCCAGAATGTGCATTTGAGATTTTGGATATGTAAGTTCAAGCTTTGAGACTTCCACACATCCAACATTACAAGTAACTCAAGTAGACGAAACCAGATGCCGGCAACTCAATTTTTACCTTCTCTTGCTGGAGCTGCCGGCCCCTATATTCCGGCTAAGAAGTCGGATCTAGCGCTTGGATTCGAGCTCGAACAGACTCGCATCGCGGCGCTCCAGGCTCTCGCGAGACTGCCGGGTTCGCACGAAATTGTTCCGCTCAGTCATTCCGCGGATTTTGATACTTCGTCCATACCACTCCAATGCGCTGTGGAGGTGAAGAAGGAGGATGGTGGTCACCTCGAAGCAAGAACACAATTGGCAACATGGCATGCTGCTGCAATCCTGCACGCCAGGTACCTTCTCGATTCGGCCGAGCGAGACGCGGCCAATCTTCTTCCGGAAGCTATTCAGGTTGGCTGGCTGGCCATTGGGCATCGATGGGAGCTCTACTTTACAGGCCAGACGGACAACGAGCATATCTCCTGTTATGGTCCGATCCTGTCTGCCGAACTGGGGACAACAGACAGAGTTTCTCTTCTCCGACTGATTGCTGCGCAAAGAATCATAATGAAATGGTTGACGACTGAGTACTGGACCACATTCGAGCAAATCTTCCGGTCAGGTGTCACAAGCAGGACCATGTGATGCAAGGATATCAGAATGCGGCTCGTGATTGTTGTACACTGCCAGCAAAGATATCAGCTGCTGCGCTGCGCATTTCTGGACCATCGGTATCGACGACTGCCGATCCACTGGAATACACCCAGTCGGTCTTGTGGTGTTTTCGCCTGGTCCATGGTAGCTGACGAAGTTTTTGCACATGCTTTGTCACTCCAGATTCTATTCACGACACGATTGTGTACAAGATCAGAGGTGGCACAACACATGTAATGTCAGCTATAGGTAGAGCGTCAACATGTTGTACAGACTGTGTAGCAGGACTCTTCATGCATTCTACGATGCATAAGGTGCCATCCATATTGATGGAGTCTGATCGATGGGAAAGACATGACAATCAGCCTGTCCCTGCAGCATGGGTAGGGCTTGGCTCGAGGAGGCTTCGTTCGTGAATTGGGGCTGGTGTCTCCGGTTCCCTGCGATGGTACCGGTACGAACGCCATGTCTCGGTGGGTGTCAGACTCCATGAAGTGAAGGCAATTCGCCCGAAACGATGGGCTTTTTTGGTCCGCCTCAAATTCCCATCTGTCGTGACTGCCCGCCCACATCGTGGCGATCCGTGGTCGTGCCATGCGCCGCATGTATTGAGCACTTGACAACGAACAGCTATTTGCGACCTGCGGCAATAAGGCAGTCTACGAACATACTCGACACGTCATGAACGAAACCATACAACTTGCCATTTCGCTAATCCCAGGCACTGTTCCTGATGATGCCGATGGCCAGTGCTCGTGCGTGAGCCAGTGAAGGATCGGGCCTTTCAACGGGGCTTTTGATCGAAAAGTATCCCCTTGCTCTTGCTTCCTTCTCTTAACTGGTAGCTCTTTGTCGTCTCCAGAGTTCTCTCGCTGCTTAGCGAGTCCAGATTTCTCGCCCTTCGATGAAAAGTCCGATGGCCATGGTAGCTAGTTGCGGCGACTATGCACATTCAGATCTCCGCAATCAATACTCCGGCGCCTGATGAAACTCGATCCTGATTCTCCAGCGGTGCTGCGAGATATTTCGGGTCGTAGCTTTCAGTTTTTTGGAATCTCAGCAGGCTGACTGACATTCACAAGCCGTCCTCCCATGCTTGCTAGGCAGACCCGGAGGAGTATGTATAACCCCACAATGCTTGGCGCCAATCACAAATCTAGGGGCAACGTCTTAGTCAGCTCTTAATTAACCTCGAAACCCTAGTCGCAGAGGGCAGAGATCATTTAACTCTAGACCTTAATCTTAGACATAGCTATTATAAATGTTTTCTATTGATTATTAATATAATCTACTCTAATAAGATTAATATACCTTCTAGAAAGAAAATATTTAACTAGAATCTAAATAGTACTATTAATAGATTTAAATACTAGTTTAACTTCTAATAAGTATACTTTTAGTAATACTATTTACTTCTATAGCTTATTTAATATTAGAGACTCTAATTAAATTAATATAGCTATAAGAGATAGTATTAATAGCTATAAGAAAGTACAGATACGCTCAGTGGATCGTTAGAGAGCTGAGGATGCTGCGGTCGAATGCGGCTCCCTGTCGTGCGACTTTTGCGAATAGTAAATACTACATTACTATTGCAGCCTACCACCAACATGAAAACTGAGTATCCCTATGCCTTGGTTACAAGAGAAGATTTGCACTTCGTCTATACTTCTTATGTATCAGAAAACTACAGTCTTCTATGCAAATGTCGTAAGGGTAGGTAGGGAAGATAATGAAGCAGTTCCGAAAACTTCTCCCCCCCCGAGCCTACGCAAATGCAAGCGCTACGTGCTGGGCGTCAGTAACTCTACTAACGACACATGATTAAGCTAGCGCAATGTGCAGCTAGGCGCGCCGATGATGTCCAGCAATTGTGGCTAGTTTTAAAGCTTAGCTTAGTGGAGATGTAGCAGGGAAGAGATTTTGTTTTCGCGCGGCCAAGTGCGACTAGCAATCTGGAAACGACAATTACACTTGGCAAAAATTCACTAAATCTGCGCAGTCGGAGGTTAACTTAATAATATAACATCTCGGTACCGAACCTCCGCTAACGCCTCTTTCTTGGCGTACGACAGTACCGGATTTTTTGTGCGTTTCATTCTAGTTGATAGAGCTTCAATGTACGTCCTCTTCCCTCGTTTTGCTTTGAGATCCCGCTATTTGTTACCTATAGGCTTTGGCACATAGGAGGATGCGCCTATTATCTCTCGTTACGCTAGTGTTAATAGCCCCGACAGTTTCGCCAACCTATATAGATTCGAAGACCGAGAAGCAGCAGCTACAAAAATTATATAAAAGGGATGAGGTGCCAAACTAGTGCAACAGACGTGACTATCGAATCGCTCGCGGTGCGGTCATGATCGCGGGCTTTACCGGAATGCCGGCATGGGACTAATACAGAAAGCCATTAACAGTTGTCAAGAGTAGAGAGACGGGAACTCCAAGGCATAGGGCGAATGCGTTACTACATCGTTTAGTATAGTCACCGGCTACGCAGCTATTCTTGCAGTTACAGGGACTTAAACTAGGACCATTATAGCTACTATCCGACAGTCGAGAGACTCCTTAGATGCCGTTTTCAGGTTGCGTTAAATGCTGCTGTACGCATATAATTGTTCGTGTATGCGTAGAATAACAGGCAGAGATTACTAGTAGCACATATGACAGCGAGGTTACTTTCCCCTACCTCTAAGTACTACGTACTGGCGATGACGTGCATAAGTACGAAAGGCGTTTCCACAGCCGCCAACTGTGTATAAAACCCTAGCTTAAGCGACCTGTGGTTGCCTGTCATGCTTAGTGGGACGCTTAGTGTAATTAGATAGCACTCTCCTGATCTAGTTGAAATAGCACATGACTTTCATGGCTTGTCCGACTATTACTATGTTAGCTTTGCTAAGTTGAACGCCATTGTTGCTAAGATGCTCGTAGCGAGATGAGTCTAAGGTACAGTCGCTTCCGTGAGTTGCTCTCTATTCTATATATATACTGCGAAGATTTTACTACATCAGGTGTGCGGCTTATTATCCGTAAACAACAAGCAAGAGTTAAGATTGTCTTCTAGCTCGACATCCGAGACGATGCGTCCTCTTTATTTGACTACGCTCGCGCTAAGTGTTACGACAGCTTTACTAGTCGACGTGGACTCTAGCACCAAGGACTATCCGTTGCAAGAATTGTACAAGAGGGATAAGGTGCTAAGCTGGGACAATAGACGTAACTATCGAATCGCTCGCGGTGCGGTCATAATCGCGGGCTTTACCGGAATGCCGGCATAGGACTAATACAGAAAGCCATCAACAGTTGTTAAGAGTAGAGAGACGGGAACTCTAAGGCATAGGGCAAATACGTTGCCACATCGTTTAGTATAGTCACCGGCTATGTAGCTATTCTTATAGTTGCAGGCACCCGGCCCGGTGCTAGTGTGGCAATGATCCAGGAAGCAAGAGATGTTTGTAGTGCAATAGCTGGGTTCTCTCATGCTGAGAATCCTAAGAGCAAGCGCCAGGAGAACGATGGCCTCCTTAACATCACTGGTATAACGCCGACAGAAGCCGCTAGCTTCGTACACGACAGTGGGCTCGCACAGAGCAACATTACAATTGCCAACGAAAATGCTAGGATATACACTGGAGATCTCAACGCTACAGACACTGAGAATATCGCAAGAATCATGGCTATCCTAGCTACGGAGACGGATGCGGCACTCGTTAAACGCGACTGTACTAGAGCTTATAAGCTTTTGCGGCAGAGTTACTCGTACTTTCTTTTAGGATGGGGATAGAAAGCGGTCTACAAGCCTAGCGCCTGTAATTCAGGTGACATGAACATGAGTGAGACTTATCTACTTCTGGATAAATAGGCACATATCATGATAAGGGATAGCAACAATAGGGCAATGTTCACCATCTTTTAACCGGTATCTAACAGGGTTCATACTAGATGCTTCGTAGTCATGTTAGGGCCGGGAGCAAGTAGTCTGTGCGCCGAGAATGTCTCTGGGAGGGGTTGCAATTTCTAAGAAGACTTACACATACGCAAGGGTACAGCGACCTCACTATGAGTTTTGATTGATTAATTGATCGATTCTTTCAAGCTATAGACAGGCTATGTGCCCGCATGAGCTATCCCTAAACTAGACCTATTATTGCTATTTGAGCTGAAAACCTATAACTTACTTAAGCAGAAGGATGTCGAGAAGGGCTAGCTCTAATAAGCAACTTTAGGATCACTTGTCATTGGCCCCCTACAGTTGGATCACGTCACCGCTAATCCCGCTCTCGCCCAAGTGCAGCACGCATAGGGAGCTATGAGTAAATAAGGCTCGTCTGTACTCTAATCATGGCCGCCTATTTATCGCAATGACCCGATACTGGTTACGTTTACGGACCCTAGGCGTAAAGAGACTAGCCTTCATTCAAGCTATAGTGAAACTCGTTTCACCCCTTTTGAGTTACGATGGCACGAAAAGAATCTCCTAGAACAACGTTTGAGTTGACTATATCATCATATAAGTGGACGTCGAGTCAATGTAAATACATGCTACTGCATGTCGGCTAAATTCAGGATCAAGTCATTGTATAGATGTACAGCGCACCTTTAGATGGCAGGAAGAGGAGACGCTGTCCAAAGTGATAGTGTAGGACCAGATTGTTTGTCTAAACTACTTCTCTCTGCGACACTAACATGTTTCCTTCATCACACACGAAGCGGAATGGGATGACGGAGGGATTATCGATGGGTGTCGTAGAAGGTAGGCATAAGGTGCGCACTCTTTGTTTCTGTATTATCCTCATGACTTCTTAGTTGTCTATGAAGATCCACAGGGTATATAGAGGGTCTCTAATGCACAGCGTTTGCTGAATGGCTAGCTAAATGGCCTTGACTTCTGTAGACAGAACTAAGCACGTTGCACTCCACCCTATCGTGTGTTACGATATACACTTAGCTGCAAAGTCCCTCCGGTACATTGCCGCTGCTGTCTTATATAGCTTGCCTCTACTAGAGCCATCCGTGTAGATGATAGGCGCGCTTATAGCCGGGTGTAGGACCTGTCTTAGTGCCTTTTCTAGATCCGTTTCTAGCTAGACATTAGCTAGCTTCCCCTATGGTGCTAGTTGGTATAGTATTCTAGGGGTAATAGCTGATGTCTTGCCTTGATCTCTCCTAAGTCTAGCTTTATGTTCTTTGTATGTGGTGTACTATGCTGTCTTATAGGCAGCTAACATCCTGCGTAGACGGGATGATCTATTGGAGTAGCTACTGTCGCTAGGATAAAGGCAGCTGCTTTTATACTAAGGCTTGTCTTCATAGGCTCTAGTGTGACTTCATCACAGACTACCTGTTTAGCAGCTGTTTTAAAAGCTCCTATGATTATTCGACCTCCCATTGCGTGCACTCTAGAGAGTATGTCTACGAGGGCAGCTTGTCCTACCTGACGCGTACTAGAAAGAGGAGCTATATTATAGGTTTAGAAGTACCACTGCCTAATATAGCTGTCTCATCTATGGAGAGCGTAGGTCTCTTAGTCTTGCAATGGCAACGTAGGACCTTTAGGCCTTAAGTGCTCTTTTCTTAACATGTTCCCTTATGCGTAGGGTTTTCTCTAGGTCGGAGCCTAGTATCTTTACGCTGTCCTGAGGTTGAATAGTCTGTCCATGAATTGAAGTAGCGGTTGTGTTCCTAGCCCTTAGTATGTCCGTGGACTGTTAAAGTAGATTAGTCCTGTCTTGTCTGCCTCGAAGATTGCACCTACCTCCCGCTATAGCCTAGCGTTTAGCTTTAGGAATGCCTAGCTCTTGAAGCATCCTAGTGGCCTCCTGTGGCGTTTCAGCCTCGGCCTATACTATGAAGTCGTCGTGTGCCCATCTGTCTTAGTAGTGGCATGCCGATAAGGTTAACATTGTATAAGATGTACAAGATCGGCGAAAGTAGTGAGCCCTGTAGCATACCTGAGTGCTAGATAGCGCTAACTTTAGGATGTATTAGGGTTGCTAGCTTCTCTCCCTATTAGGAAGTCTTAGATCCAGCCTACTATCCCTTCTATTATTCTCCTGTCCCGTGGCCTAGCGTATAACACCTCTAGGCGGACTTCATTAAACGCCCCTTCGACATTAAACGTAGCTAGAGACACAACTCTCCCGACTCGCTAGCCATCTGTGATTCTCTCTACTAGCATGCTAATAGCCATTTTATATGATAGGTTTAGTCTACCTCTAAAGTGTGTAGGTAGAAGTAGGCTAAACCTCTCTGCTAGATAGCTCAACCTTGTTGCTATAATTTTCTCTAGCCCTTTGCTAAGTGTGCATAGTAAAGAGATAGGTCGGTATGCCTTTAGTACTTTATAGTCTAGCTTTCTAGGTCTCTTGATGGTAATGATCTTTACTGTCTTCTATAGCTTAGGTAGCTTCCCTAGCTAAAGGGAGTGCTAGTATAGCTATAGAATCTAGTCCATGGTTGCTAGGAGGATGCCCTGTAATACTTAGAAGGTAAGGTCATCTAGACCTGCTGCTTTCTTAAGGCTAGATCCAAAAATGACCTGTTCTACCTCCCTACTTGTGACTCGGAGTTGCCTTTTAGGCATGTAGTCTTATTTCTTACTCTAGCATTTAGGAGCAATAGGTTCCTCTAGTGCCACTAGAACTAATAGTATAGGGAAAAAGGTGTTTATAAGCATGTCTACCTTCTGCTTATTTCTTCTAGCTGTCTGTTGTCCTTTAGAAAGAGAAGGACTACTACTAAGACTACTAGTAAGCTTGTTATATTAGTTGGCTTTCTAGATGTTTGATGGATCCTAAAGGAAGTCTTGCTAGTGCTGCTTCTTCTTCCTCTCTATTTCCTGGAACTAGAGGTGCCTAGCTGCTTTCTAGTCCTGTTTTGTTGTCTACATGTCTTGTCCTCTTCTCTACAGGGTTATAACTCTGTCCCTAGCTACTGTCATGGAGTATCTGAGAATAGCGAGGGCGAGTTCTTCTGACCACTATCTCTATGCATAAGGGCTTAGTTTAGCCTGTCTTACATGACTCCTGATGACCTTCACGACAAGGTCATGGAACTACTCTACCTTGTGTTAAAATTCCTCATGGTTAGCTTCACCTTCTAGGATGGGAGGCAGTGCCTGCTGTATGTCCTTGTTCACCTGACCCTAGTCTATCTTGTTAAAGAGGAGCTTCACCGGCCTGACCTCGGATTGTGTTCTCCTTAGTTAGAATACAACATCAATGCCCCAATGGTCAGATCCATGGTCTGTCTTAGCTGTCTTGCAGTGAATCTGGTTCTTTGCTAACCCGTCGCTAGCTAGTATAACATCTACCATGGAGCTCCATTGCCCGGACTAGTGTTACTATGTGATTGTACCCGGTTAGAGCAGGGAGTCCAGTTGCATGTCTTGTGCAAAGGTGACAATCCGATTACCGTCTCTCGTCTCCCTTGGCTAGTTAGTTGACTAGCCCCCTATATTTCGTGGTGTCGGTTGAAATCAGAAGTTACTACTACCTCCACCTCTCTTAGGCTTACTGTGTTCCTGGCAGCTAGGATGCGTTCCTCCATTAGTCTAAGATCCCTGTCTAGTTCATCATGTCTAGCTGTTGTGCCTTTGTTCTACACTGCTAGGTTAGATGCCGTAATGACTAGGAAGTCCTTGTCCGCTATCTGGATAAGGGCTCCTACTAGGTTATAGCTGTCTATCGGGACTTGATCTGCCTTGACTGTTGTTCGAACCTACATTGCTGCTCTGTATTTGTGTCTAGTGTCCCCATCTGTCCTTGAGGTAGTAGGGAGCAGGCATTGCTAGTTCCTGTAATGACCACAGGTAGCCGGCCCTGTATCTACGTCCTCGTAGACATATGGTTCTACTGTACACAGCACATTCCTATCCTTTAATCCCTCTAGTGCCTTACTACAAGTACTCGAAGAAACCTATAGTGTTTCCTCGAGCGTTAGGGTAAGCCTGTACAAAAATCGTCCGTGCATAGCACAGAAACTTCCATTGTACCACGGGTTTCGCCATGGGTTCCTGTGCTCATCGATATCGAAAATCATGGAAACCGTACGCAAGACGATTCATTATTACCTAAAGAAGGCACGTCAAGAACAGTAGATAGGGAATTGTCTGTAGAAAACGGGATGACTAGTCAGACTCGCCGAGACAGGCAATCATCGGATCTTAGAGGGCTTTCGGGCTCCTAGGCTTCTGTGACGGTAGACGTGAGCATTGTCTTAATTAGCTGTCACAGAAACCTCAACACAATAGTACTATTATCACTAAGTGTACTATACGCTGTAACATCCATGTCGCTTGTAACGTGCTAGTATTTCTCTATTGTGCAAGCTTCTCTGCTACAATACCTTACTCAATGAGAGCTTACTACATACGAAAAATGTCTGGCTACTCAATGGTGTCGCTGCCATGAAACACTTCCGCACCGGATACAACTAGCTCTTCGCTTTTATTCGTATTCATGAGACGCAGGAAGGTGGTTTCTATCTCTCTAAGACTCTCGTCGTGATTGTCGACGAAAAATGGCGCGACCCCCGAATATCGTGTACCGTACCGAAGTTTCCTTAGGCAGTGTTTCAAGAAAAATAACAAGGGATCTACATGAGCCGAAGGCCTCATCAGGTTTGCGCTGTTGTTTTCGAGCCCCGAGGAGCCTCGAGGAGCTGTTGGGAAGAGCAGGATAATCTGCACCTTACTTCCGGTATGTAGTCTACACGATGTATTCTACGCGAGAATGATGCAGATGGACAGTCGAACTGACATAGCGCGTCTATCGAGGTGATCATACCGCTGGCTTGACTATTACTCTAAGGGGGAAGCATCAAGACTTAAAACAGTACTACCCTTTCGTTCTAGAAGCTCTTCCTTGATCTTTGCTAGAATACGAACATCGTCATTTCCTTTGCATGTCTCGACGTGCCAAATATAGAGATGCCGCCACAGAACCACCAATCTTAATGTTGTAGCCCTAGGCTGTAAAGGTAGGGCGATGGCTTCAATTCCCTATATATATCTAGGCGATCGGCTTTCAAGCCACAGACAACGTCCTCTTCTCATATCACAAACACCGCTTTTTAGCCTAAGATTTTTTTGATCATTATTCTATCTGAAGCGCCTTTCTAGACTTGTCTAGTTCTTACAAAAGCTATGAAGGCATTCACCCTCGCCACCGCCACCGTGGGCTGGTGTGCTACCTTCGCCGTCGCCACACCACGAGACGCCCCTGTCTGCCCCGCCAACACTCGCACCGTTGCGTAAGCCTTTGTCCCAAGCCGGGATTTTACTGCCTTTAACGAAGGCATGCCCGAACATGAGACCAGGAATCTTGTGGAGGTACGCATGTTGAACAACTAGCATCGCGATGGATGGACCCAGCAAGGCATCCATCTATGGAATAGTCTCCCAGAGGCTGTCACTGTCGAAGTTTATGAAAACCAGCCGCGACGCGGTGTTAATTATCCTGGGCGTTTGATTGGGTCTACTAACGTGCCTGCTGCTCCGAACGCACGCGCTGGAGGAACTGTAGACTATTGGTTCCCTACTCACGTTGCAACTTCGGCAGCATTACTATTTGTTTTCCGTCAGGTTCATGAGCACTGTGGATAGTGTCTAGAACGGAAGTGCTAGTCTACGGGGAAGCTAGTAGGAGACCTACGGGAGTGATGGATTCAGGTTAGCTACAAGATCTACGACGATTTTATATTTCGTAGGGGTTTTAAACAGCTCGCTTAATTGAGGGGAGAATTGTCATCATCGCTAGTCATCTTAAAAGTCTCTAGAAGAACGTAGTTCAATAGGAATTAGAGAGCAAATATAAAATTCATATAAAAGTATACTATATTAAAGTAAACTTAAGTAGGTGCCTTATTTAGTCATTATTCTAGGATTTTCAGAAGTAAAAATAATTTCTAACCTAGATCTATTATTACTATTTAAGCTAAAAATCTAAAGTTTTACTTATATACTTTATGTTTTTCTCTAGCTTACTTAGAAGTAAGTAATCTATTCTAAACTATAAGTTCTTACTTTAATAAAGTAAAGTAATACTACTTACTTATTATAAACTATCTAAACTTAGCCTACGCTAGTAGTCTAAGCTAAGCTAAGAACGAGGTATTCTACTTCTATAGTAGTATAGTACTAAGGTAAGAGTCGGAGAAGGTACATCTTATAGATAATAAAGTATAATTAGATAGTATTTATAGGGGAGACTTAGTATATAGCTCCGGCTAAGTCTATTACGTAACGAGCCCTCTCTAGCTACCTTCTAGATAGCTTCTAGCTATTGTAAGAAAAGGTAGCTATTAGTTTATCTATCTATCTAGACTATAGATATTAGTAGTTCTATACATTACTATATACCTACCCTTATAGTATTATAAAGGCTAGCCTTAGTAATACTAGTGTTTACTATCTAGATAAGGTTAACTATAACGTTACCTATATAGGAGAGTATAGTATATATATTACTCGTAGTTACGATTACTCGAGGTAATTAGAAGTAGTACTATTATAGGCTAAGACGTAGGTCACCTAACCTGTAGCTATTATTATAAGGAAACATCGAGATACGTAGATAGTATTATAGACAACTAATATAGTAATAGACACGTACAACGCAATAGACTAGTAGCTTTAACGTAATAGTAGTAACGAGGCTAGAGCATCTCTACTCGATACTAGGAAGTAACCTACACTATAATAGTACTTACCTTAATTACTAGTAAATAGAGTAATTAAGGTATAAGAGTAGGTATATAGTAACGTATAGAACTACCGATATCTAATGGCTAGATAAATAGATAAACTAATAGCTACCTTTACTTATTACAGCTAGAGGCTATACGGAAGGCAGCTAGAGAGAGCTCGTTATATAATAGACTTAGCTAGAGCTATATACTAAGTCTCCTCTATAGAGTCTAAACTATAAGCTCTATTCTATATATAAAGGACTAAGGTATCCTAGTAAAATAAGATAGTTATATAGACTATAAGGTAGCTAGTATCGTAATTATAATCTAGAACTAGAAATATACCTTAAATACTAGGTCTAATTCTATATAGTATTTCTTTACTTCTAAAACTTTAAGCTTCTTTATAAATATAAAAGACTAAGATATTCTAGTAAATTAATATAGTTTTATAGCGTACTAGATCTATATTCTACTATTCTAAAATAAAAACTAGAAACATAGCTTATATATAAGGTCTAATTCTACGTAGTATTTCTATACTTCTAAAACTTGAAACTTAATTCTAAATATAAAGCGCTAAGATATTCTAGTAAAAAAACATGTTTTTAGAGTCTACTAAGTATCTATTTTTTGATTCTAAAATAAAAACTAGAAATATATCTCATATACTAAGCGAAATTTTATGTTTTCTAAATCTTGGAATCTGAGACCTATTTTCGATGGAATTTGAGCTCATTTTCCATTTATTGTATATTAGGAACACTGTGTGTTCTCGTCCTTCTATTGGGTAGGAGTAAACCGGAGATGCGAACGACTGCCCCAAGCTCCATACTAATACCGCCTTCTCCCTTACGTGCTCTCTACCTCAGTACCAATGCGAAGTCATGCGACCTCAGAGGAACTGAGGGTCGAAATAATGTAAGATCCTGAGACTTTGTCCTTCACCCTCGTCGTGCGAAGAGAGCTCTGCCGACTGTAGCTGCACAGCGTACTTCTTGGTTTCTCGTGCAATAACTCGGAAATCCACCATCCGTGCCATGACCTCGATTCTGTTGTCGCAATACCTTTCCGTGGCCTTTAACACTGCCCAGCCTCCGTACACTGCGCTGCTCATCTCCACATCGAGCTCCTCCTTAAACACATCCTCTACATCTGGAACGTCCCGATCATAGATACTTTTGGAAGCCGTTGCGGCCTGTCGCCTGCGGCATCCACCGCAAACAGTCGGTACAAAGACGTCTGAATACAACTTTGATTCGTTATTAACGTGACGGCGGCCATTGTCGACCACCACTGCGATTTCCCATCCTGTGACGCAGCAGAAGAAGATCCGACTCCGGAATGGGTAGGATATGTCGAATTTTGACTCGAATAGCGTAACAACATTATCGTGAGAGCTTGGATGCATGGTTTTGACCGTCAAATCGTTTATGGAAGACTACGAAAAGAGGGCATCGCCTATCATCAAAGAGTGAGAAGGGGAGGGGAAAGTACTCGTGTCCCGCACAGAGGACGTCTCCACCTCTCCCGAACGCATACGGAACGCCGTGCTCACGAGCCAACTTCATCACCGGCAATATCTCATGAAAGCTTGACTACAGCATAGCCTTCCTCTTCCTCGGATTGCCCTTTGGATTTATCGTCTTCTGCCTTCCTTCGCAGTGCCGTAAGCCTGGCTTGCTCTTCTGCTACCTTCACCGCAGCCCTCTCAGCTGCAAAAGTAAGGTCGACGAGAGTGGCCTCGCATTCTTGAATTGCCTTCTCTTGCTCTCTCCGCCGCTGCGCATCTGCTTCTCTTCTTTCTAGTCGTCTCAGCAGATTCTCCAAGGTCAATGCAGCGTCGCGTGTGGACAAGATCTGGCGTTGCGCTGCCTTGCGTTGCTGCTTGGTGAAGGGCTTGGAAGGACTCGTCGCTCCGTCATCCACCATCCCTATTGACGTTTTACACTCTCGCTCATCCTCACTCAAGGCTTCGATGGCGCCTTTGATGTTTCGAATGCGTTCCATCAACCGCAGTATCTCGTCCAGCTCTTCCGCGCCCATCGCGAGATGGCTTTGTCGTGCTGTGTTGTGGTAGAACAGTCCTGCCTCCGAGCTTGTATGTGTCACCTTCACTCCTTCGCCTCAACTTGGCAAGCGATTTCTTTTACGAAGTGATCTTCATTTGCTTGTCTACATACGTCAACGTCTGAGGATGACAGGAGTTGCCGTGTGATTGGCCTGCTTCCGCTCGTCGTCATTGTGCATATACCCCTCGGCACCTCGCTTCAACTCATTCCAAACCCCTCGCGAGAAGACACCTCTGAGCACCGCGTACTTCCCTCTATTCCTCCATCCTTCCGTTCAAGTCAAAACATCTCAGAATCTAGCTCCTCTATAGCCAGATCGATATAGAAAATTCTCGTTCGGACATCATCAATTGATCGTTCCAGGTCTCGGATCTTCTCGTCTTGACGCTCCATGAACTCATAGGGCATGGGTTTGTGTTGCTTGCTGAAGTGCAGCATTTCGTTGATGTTTTGTATCATCGCCCTTTTTCGGACCATTCGTTTCTCTTGTATACGCCTCTTCCCCTCCAAATCTACCATCCGAGCATCATCTGGGATTATTGGCGCCACACCTGCTTCGTTGGTGGTCAGTTCAGGACGGCTGCTGGAACCACCGCCTTTATATCTCCATCGTCTCACCGCTTTTCCAGTGGTAGCCTGAGCAGAGCAGAATTTTCTCTTCATCCTACTGATTAAGGCTCTACTTCTACTATTTGGTGCTCTGCACTGCCGGTTACAACTCCCAGCCAAACTTCCCAACGTTCACGTCCCCAATCCATCCACTCAGGAAATGCTTCGATCCGCCCTGCCCGCCAATCCTTTCGACCCCAAAGCCATTCTTTCCTTACACGCCCATCATCCCGCTTCACCTCTCCGATCTTGACAGAGTACCACATCCGCCAGCCCTGCTTGATGGTCTGCATGAACACTTCATTGGACGGATAAGGCAGGATCCAATGCCGTCTATACAACAAACGGTACAGTTCCGCCCTGAATGACTTGCGTATCTGATGTCCTCCGGCTGGGAGTAATGATAGAGCCTCGCAGGCTCGTTGGAAAAGCTTGCGGTACGGCTTGTCCCTCCAGTGGGGTACGGCTTCTGCCATCGTCGAACTCAAAAAGGTATCTGCCCAGGTCGTGCACTTCTTTATAATCACTCCTATTACCGGAAACAAGATGGACCCCTTCGCTCATGATCTCTTCAAGATACTCAAAGCTGAATCCCACTTTTCCCTGCAATGCCTCTTCCCGCTTGAGAACGGACACCTCCTGCCGTACACTGCCGAGCACATCCTTGCGAAATTGTTCCAGACACATGTGTCCTATCCAGCTGATCAGCCTCTGCCGTCGTCGCTCATCCAGACCTTCGCGACCTAGCCAAGTCAAAGCCAGCTCAAGTCGCCGGGCGAGGTCGAAGAAAGCACTGACTTGCCCACCTCGGCGTAAATACTGGCCCTTGAGCACGTCGTTGCCGAACATGGCATGATCGGTCACTTCAGCTTGGAATTGAAGTCGTCGCCAATCAAATCTCGGCTCCATCCATCCATACCCGTACCTTTTCATTGTGTTGCACAGCCCAAGTCCATACCAGATCTTCACTCGACCTCCCTCCTCTATTGTCCTCTCCCGTCTGCTCCACCATAGCGCTGATTCTCGGCGAAGTAGATGACCGCCAAACACAAAACGGAGACACCGAAGGAACATGGCCATCATCTTGGTCTGCTCCCACGTTATCAGATCACCTCTGCATGTCGCACGGACGACTTCGAAGCCCGTCGCAAACTTGTCTGCGCTCCTCCACAGGAAGTTCAGGTAGACGGCAGTGTTGATCGCCCATGCATAGGTCGGAGGGCGGAGCATGGACGTGCTAGAGCGCTGTCCCTCTCTGCTTTCTATCCCATCCTCCTCATCTTCCGCTGCTTCGAGTCGTCTCTGTAGGGCACAGAACAAATCCCAACGGATGCGATGCTCCTCACGTATACCAAACGACTTGCCCATTGAGTCTCGGATGGCTAGGTCGGCCCGTTTCTTGCTGGCTAAGTAGGCCTTCTCCACTATTTTACTGTCTCGCCGATGTCCACCTGCAGCCTGACGGGCACCTTTCAAGATCAAAGGATCTAGGGCCAGCTCTTCCAGACCGTCATTGGCGAAGGGGAAGCACTTGGTTGCATCTGACAGCTCTTTCACTGATCCGTAGAACTGACTGTAGATAAGTCCACCCTGACGGAGAAGCGAGGTCTTCGGCGTGACACTAGTCAGGCTACATGCCTGGTGCAGCATGTTCTGTTCGAAGTACTGTTGACCCTTGCCGTTACCGGGAGGTTTCCCATCATACACCCAATTCATACACTTCTCCAGGCAGCACCTCCTCCACATGTACACTTGGGCCTCATCTCCCCCTATAGAAGGGTGTTGTTGTGACGGTAGTAAGCTTATGTGAGGGCAGATCTCCTTGCCGATATCAACGTAGAGCCTATCTGTTTGTACTAAGTTCAGATCTACCACTCTCTCCAGGAACGTAACAAAGTTCTCCATAGCATCTAGTAATGTCGGCCGACTCGGACTTGTTTTGAACTGCAGCTTTGTGCCTTTGGCCAAGAAGAAGAGTTGTGGCTCACGGAACTCCTGCAGTTCTGCTGTGTTATTGACCTTGTCAAGTATATCCGCCCATATCTGCTCCAGGTATTCCGGTCGCAAATGGTAGCCGATGGACTGCTGCACTTGATAGCTCTTCGTCTCGGTCAGACGACCTTCTACCTGATGTGCTTTCGAGTTGGTCCAGGCATGTCGAAAAGAGGCTGGCAGGTGTTGTGTGTAGTGTGCCGCACAATAGCGATAAACAGCAGGATGGAACAGCCCGTCCAGCCATCGAGTGAGTTACTCGGCCGTCAGGCAAACGAACTTGTCTCCCGTTACTGTGATATGTGGGAAGAGAATGTCGACGGTAATGTCATGGGCGCCGACGATGCGTCCGAGGAGAAAGTGTGGTATGTCACGGATCATACTTGACGACTTCCTCTCTGTGGTCCCTCCATCATCTCCTCCTTCTGTGCTTGTGTATGCGGGAGCTTGTAGGTGATTGTCGGCCGTAATGTTCTGCCGCATCTAAGGTGCTAGCTGGTCCCAGATGCCTTGACAGGCCATTGCCGGGGAGGACGCAAAGATCAAGACTGAACCGATATCATGGGCCACTTGTGATGCAATAGGATGTGTTGTCTCCTTGTGTAGACATACATGTTCAGGGAAGGCCAATTGTTCGCCAGGTCGTGTCTGCACACCGCAGAACGTGGCTTGCCACTGATCTGGAGTTGGCATATGTTGCCTTGAGACTCTCTCTGCCGTGAGCAGTCCGGGTAGCGGGAGCACTGATGGAAAGGCAGGATCGTTGAAAACTTCATCCAGACCATTGTGGTTGCCCCTCACGCTCGTCATGTGATCTTGATGCCCTTGCTCGCGCTATTCCTCTGTGCATCCGTGGAAGCCACCTTGCAATTGTTCTAACAGCTTCCGAACTGTGCGGTTGCCAGCGGAAACCTGACCATCCTCCGAATCGACTGCCATTCCTTTGGTAGACTCCCTCAGCCCTCCTTCAGCACCGAATCTCTCTGTCGAGACACCTATGTCAAGTCCATTGATCTCTCCATTGTCTCTTCCTAGACCTTCTCCTTCAGCCTGCCCCGGCGTGTTGTTCCCTTGCGCTGCGTCTTGACTCGAGCCTGCGATACTATTATCATCGGTACGTAGCATTTCTCCGCCATGCTCCAAATCTGACAAAAACGCATTGGAAACCAATACACCGTGGTAGCTTGCTAATGCTTGACCTACACTTGACACATTATCGGAAGAGATTGCGATAGTAGTCTGAGGAGCGAGTGGATCCTGCGGTGGTAATGATGGGAAGTACTGTGACAGATCTGGTTGTCCCGACAGGCTCCTAGGAGTACCTGTATTGGCAGAAATCCTCCTATTCAAGTTGCGTTGTGTTGCGCTAGGTCGGGTTGCCTAGTTGGTACTGCTAGCTCCTACCTGAGACACTGACGAGGTCACAGTATCCTAGTAGATGAGTGTATGCTCATCAATAGGAAGTACTTCTTGCTGTAATTGCACATCAAATGGGTTTTGCGCAAGGGTAGCGCCTTGTACTCTTATGCCAAGTTGCACCAAGGTAGCAGCTGCTTGCTCCTCTTGAGTTGTGGTGTGATTAACGATCCATTCACTCTGCTGTAGTTCAGGTTGTAGACACAGAAGACGTGCCACCACCTACCATACAAGGCACAGTAGATTGACTGATAGAGATAGGCAAGGGGCTATATCCATCTCGATCAATCGGATTTGAGGGTATGAATCGTATCCGCATGTCATCATGACATGCTGAGGCTGCGCCGTCGTTTGCGGCCCCTGCTTTCCTCCCGGCCATCCAAGTATCCGGATCTCTTCTGTCCACCAGCTTCTTTCTCATCAAATATGATCGAATCGTTGTAGCTATTTGGTGAGATTGCCCGATCCCAATCGAGCGCGAGCTCGTCTTCCCTGGGCCCGTCGTCAGCAGGAGAGGTATAACCCCTCTTTTTTGGGGACGGTGTCCGGGATCTAATCGCAAAAGCAGGAATTGCAAATCTGCTTAGATTCTTGGTTGTGTAGGCGCTATCGGATCGCACCAACACTCTGCGTTTAACGCCCTGCGGAAAGAAAGTTGCTACCCTTGAGAAGATCTGGAGAGCAAATCGAGCGTACATGAATGCGGCGCAACAATGTGTGTCCGGTACAAGAGTAGCTCGATTTTGATAGTCCGTGTGGAAGCCAGGCAGATCACTCAAAAGATGCACCACCAGCCGCGTCTTCCCTTGTTGATCTTTCTTTGGGACTAGAGCGAACTTGTTTTTGTCCCACATCTGATGCACATCGCTTCGGAGGGACAGTATATTGTACGAGTCGTCTAGACCTTGTCGACCAGCGTCGAAAGCACTACAGAATCGGGACATGGCATTTCTTGCAAACCATTCCGTTCTCGCCAGAGGTACCACATGAGCTGTCTGTATTTCGGTTTGCTCCGCGGTAATCATGCAGACAGAATCGAGTGTACGATCAGTTGATGATGCGAACCGAACTTTATCGTCAAGGTCCGCCCATGGTGTGGGTAGCTGGCCGTCTGAAGGGAAGCGCCAGTCGTCGAATGATGGGATGATCGGATAAGGCGATTGACCTCTCTCGCTCTCCGAGGCAAGATCAGGTAGGTGAAAGTAATAGATCCCTGCTCTTACGATCCCTTGCTCCTCTGAACCAAATTCAACCTTGCCCTGGGGACCAGGCTCTTTATGCGTCGAAAGGTATCCATCAGATCGATTGTTGGCGATGATTCCGCAAGCGGCGAGCAGAGTCTGATAGTGCACACCCTGCACCTTGGATGCCTCGCTGTTCATCAAGGTGCTGTCGGTCGCATCGGGGGAGGTCGTGCTATCACTAGCCGGCAGGCGAAGCAGAATGTTTACTTCCTCGTATCCAGGGTGCCGCACTTCGACCGACGGTAGGATTGTGGATGGTCGAAGGGACGGTGCATTTCTGATGTCGAGGACGAAAGATCCAGCTGATCGTGGCAAAGACATCTGCGCGGCGATGATGATCTTGTGAGTAATTCGATCAAGTCGCGACCCGAGTTGGTAGCAGATCATGAGAAAGCGAAAAGGTGTGGCCCGGTGCCGCGGATACTTCCGGCTACCTTTGATGACGGCCAGTTGGCAGAGCAACGTCCGACCGCCACGTGCTCAAAATAGATCGCGTTTAGGTCTATGTTTTTTTTCTCGTAACATTAGAACGAGGCACAGGACAGGCGGACGATGAAGATTATAATCTCTAGACAATTAATACAAAATATGGTTTATATTTATATATTCTAAAAAGCCTTAGTACTAATTATACTATAATTAATATATATAGAGAGTAACTCTACTCTATAGTATCCTAGTTATATAGTACTAGATAGTTTAGTATAAGGGTTTTCTATAAGTAGAATTATCTATTATAGTAGCTATTAATCTTATTATCTAGATACTAAGTACTCTTATTAATATATAAATCTAGGGATAAACTAATCTTCTCTATTTAATTACTTATAATAGAGTATTTAGATAGAGTAGATACAATGTCTCTAAGACAGAGAAGCAATAGAGGAGAAGTATACACTATATAAATACAATAATAAATTTCTAATCTTCTAGTAGAAAGTTAGGAATAGCTATATATACTATATAGAATTACTATCGAAACAATGTATCTCCGATAGCTATCTACTGTAAGGGTAGGTATGTAGCAATGTATAGAACCACCAATATCCAATGGCTAGATTAATGGATGAACTAATAGCTGCCTTTGTTTATTATGGCCGGAGGCCGTACGGAAGGCAGCCGGAGAGGGCTCGTCACGTGACGGACTCAGCCGGAGCTGCATGCCAAGTCTCCCCTACAACACAACTACGCGTAGGGCTTAATAGTAATTAGTTCTACTACCAATAGACCGTTTAGTTAAATAGGCGTTCTCTACATTGTGATATACGTAGCTTTTATTAAAGGCTATAATACTTACTCCTCTCGGACGCCTACGAACTTGCAAGAATCCTGCCATAGCTGATCTTCTAAGGCAGTATCGAAATGCAACGCGGCGTATCCAGGTTCAATCGACGGATTCTCGACCTGTACAGGTCCCCACTCGCCCGCATCCTCTAAATATTTACGTCCGACACCCTCGTAGTCCTTGCCGATTGCGGCCAGCACGGTTGTTGCGGCGCCCTGCGGGATAGACTTCAAATGCAGGCCAAATTTGGGGTCTTTAACAACATTCTCCAGGAAGGAAGGATCCAAGTGACGGCTCAATTCAGTCTGGATAACACCCGGATGGACAGCCGTGCTGTGTAGACCCCTAGAGCCATGGTATACGCGGGGAAATAGCCGCGCTCAGCGCGTACAGAGGCGTGCCTCATTTCTAGTAGTTTTTATGTTAATTTGAAAATACAACAATCGATATTATCTCCTATTCATCCGTCTTGTCCCCTGGCGAGATTTCTACATCGCAGGGATCTAGGCGATGTCTGTCTCGCTGCTCTTGCTGGGTCCGGGCAGCCGCTCATGGAACACAAAGGACGCCGCTGGTAATGATCCAGATATCCCCTGCCGACACGAATTACCACACAGAACATCGTCATGAAACAAGTAAAATGCATAATTGTCCCTTCTATATGTCTCATGCTCATCTCGAAGATCCAAAGTACCAGCCTGGGCTTCCCAGTGATCATCCAAGGCATCAAGTCCGGAGACTACTCGACAGATCCTTGAGCACATACAACTGATCGTATAGATCTGTAACATCACAGAAATACCGGAGCAGCTGAACCACTCTTAAGTGCTTGCTCTCCACCACGCCTCCTGGCGTCGGAGTAGCCACAGCTTTCTCCAGCCTGTTCAACGTATCCCGTAGGAAATTATACTCATACTCTCCCAACGATAGCAGTGCTTTTTTCTTCGCCTTTGTCGGATCATCTCCAGTGGCCGTTGTCTGGCGAAACTCAGGGAAGTGCATGGAATTCACGTTCCGTTCCGCTGTGTCCCGCGCGAGAGAGCCGTAGTCGTTGGAGATTCGGCACATGGTCGTCAGATGGCGGGCGGCTGCAGCTGCGAGATACTTCTCCTCTGCGGTGCGGAAGACTTCGCCTCCGTCCACTATATAAGAGGAAATCAGGCATAGCATGAAAGACAGTGAGTAGGCGCAAGCTACATGGTCGCCACCGGTCGTGCGCACGTATTGGAAGAGGGTCTGGCTTGGGGAGTGCAATTCATCCCAATTCTCCTGAGCTGCGAATCGTCGGTTCTCGTCTGACTGGTCGCAGTGTGCGTGTAGAAAGGCTCGCAATTCTCGATGAAGTTCGGACCGTGAGGTTGGGTGAGCATTGCTGACAGACGGATATTTCAAGATGAAGGTTATGAAGCGAATCAGCCCAGCAGACATCTCTGGCATAGAAATCGCTGCTTCTTGGGTCGTCGGCGACTGAGCAGCCGTATCGTGTTTGGAGATACCATTGCTCAGTCCTGCGCATGCCGTGATGGTCTGTTCCAGGACGTCATCGACGAGTCTTTTGAGGTCGCTGCCACTATGGTAGTGACCAGCCATTGCATGAGATTCAAAGAACTCGTCGACCTGGTAGCCATACATGGACAGGAGCATCATGTCTAGGGCCAGGCTCGGGGAAGTATGGATGCCGATTCTGTTACTGCAAATGACCCAGGTGTATGGTATAATGTCGATGTAGTCATCAGGAGTCAGCATTGTCCCATCGCGAGGGAAGATGGCCTGTTTCTCCTTTCGAAGGAGCGGAAGGAATAGTGCTGATTCAGTGAGGGATGCTGAGATTTGCCACAGGGGAGTCGCTTGCAACAGAGGGAGACGTTTCGAAGTTTCCAGGTAAGTGGTGAACTTCTTCATGGGTATAAAGTCTTCTCGCTTCGGTCCGAATGCAGTCCTGTCAGATAGATCTTGAGCCATCTTCCGGGCGGCGAGTATGTAAGCCCTGCCAACCAAGTCTACAGAATATACCGTCTTCGATGTCCAATTCTGTCCCATCTGAGCTTCGGGGCCGTCTAGGTAGCGAATGCCAGCTTGGATCGCCACTCGTAGATCAGACCGCATGTCAACGAACAGATTGAGGCGCTGAGCTCGAGCCAATGTGCATATGGCATGAGCTGTTTGCTCTGTGCATCTATTCCAGGATCCGTCCTGATTCTGCGCAAGTAGTGTCCGGAGACAAGTCTGAAACAGCACAATGTAGACTCTGTGCTGTTCATCGAAGGTCAGTAGCTGATCCAACTTCTGCTTATCTTGCAATCGAAGCAGTTCCAAGAATGCCTCGACGAGCAGCATCGAGGGATACGAGGATGTCATGTGCTACGGACAGAGCAAGTCAGCGTCTTCCTCATGATCCCTCGTATAGCATCCAACTCACCCATTTATCTTTGACCGGACCGTTGCGATAGAAGAGGAAGTCACACAAGAACTTTGTAGCCTTGTGGATCTGAGCACGATAGTGACACAAATCACTCTCTTGCGCAAGAAGAGAGAGCAGTACATGGCAATTAGATGTGAAACTTGGATCTCGCTCTGATCCGAATGTGGTGAAGTGATCGTCCCTCTCGAAGACTTTGATCATCGGTCTGGGATCAGCTGGGGTGTAGCGGCGCATCGAAGTCAAGGCAAGGAGCCCTTTCGCAGTGTCGTCAACGTCGGCAGTACGAGGTGCTTATCGACAGTCAGTCTGCAGCAATGTGAGGGAGATCTGATAGTGTACCGAAACCGATCACGCCCTTCCCGGCTTGAAAGGTTTCTTCAAGAGTTCGACTGAGACATTCAAGAGCGGGACTAACCAAATCTTCATAAGTGAAGCAATCCCGGAGAAGCGTTGCTGTGATCTTCGGCTGTTTTCAGAGCTTGCAAACAAGTCAATGAACAATTTAGTACTTACCCAACTGTACTCGAAGTTCGTGATTGGGTATGTGCCGGGGATGCCTCCCAGATTCTGCCCAGCGGCTCGATCAAGGATGTGAGTCAAGTAGGCTTCTGCTGTCGCATCATACGTAGATGCACCAATCAGGTATGCCGCGGTGGAAGAAGGTGAAGCCATCATGGAGCCATGATAAAGGTGGTGGCTAACACGATCGAAATCTATCTTTCCCAGGAATGCTTCCAGAGAATGCAGAGCAGACGAGGGCGGACTGCCATACAGGCTTGAGACGTCAAAATTGCGCAGCTTCTCGGCGTTCATTCTTAATAGATCCTCCTCCGCGGTAAACCGAGTGCTGCGGAGCAGAGGATCAACCTGTCGGAGCTGCTCAAGCAAAGGCGGAAGGATGAGCTCCACACCAATATGATTCGATTCGACTAGATCATCCCATTGCTGCAGTTGAGATACAAGGCTCTTGCTTGCTCTTTCAATTCGATCCTGCACGTCCATGCGGGTGACGTCCATGATCTGCAGTGGTCGACCCAAATGACGGTGCAAGGTAAGAAGCGCAGCTGCAGTGTCGAGGATGCCTGCGGTCCTCGATGATTTCGATTCCCCCCAACCCCCATCGCTTGCCTGAGCTCGCAGGATGTATTGAAAGCTCAGTGGGAAAGCCCACGTGTCTTCGCCATTATCCAGACGCTTCACGACCATAGCAACCCATGCTGTGTCATATACCTGACAGCTTGCAGTACTGAGTCCATAGAAGGGGTCTGTCTTGTTGCATGCTTCCGCAATGAGATCTTTGGCGCTGTTCAGCAACTTTTGAGGGCTTGCCCCTTCAGATATTCCTTCGAGCATTCCAAATGACAATCAGGCACGCGTAATGTTTGGGATAAGATGTCGCTGAGGATACGGGTATGCTGTGGAACGTGGTGGTAAGCTAGAGAGCACTTGTGATTAAGACTTGGGTGGGACGATGTGTAACACCGATAACACCAATACTGTCCTATCGCCTGGTGTTCCTCTGCTGGGGCGATGATATGACTCGCGCAAAAGTATGTATTAAGCACTTCAGGGCAGTAACGTACTGGGCAAAAGTGTGTCTTGAGCCGAGAGCTAGTCGATCATGCTTAGTCCGGATTTGCATCGACGCACCGTATGGCGAGTGAATTGCGATTCAACGGACCTTGCCGACTGGTTCCCATGATTGACGCCTGCAGCCTACCTCTGACACTGGTCCCGAACCAAGCACGTGGTGGGGCCGTACTATATTTAGTCACCACCTGGGGTCGCAGAAGGGCTTTGTACAGCTCTGTCCGCTGGACCACAAAGTTGCGATAGCAGCACTCCGTGCGTTATAGTGGGTGCGACCTCCAGTAGGTGTATCAGCTTGTGATTCAATTCGAGCATGCCACACCGTATAATTGTTCATTCACCGCAACCTTGTCGTTTTGACGAATCCAAGGGCTCCGACGAGCTGCGAATGACCATGGACTCGCATCAGGTATGTATTACTTGGCCCTACCGTCCTTTCTCGGAGTTACTCATACCACCAACCAGATCTTTCAGGCCATCGTCGACTCGCCCCTACTGTACATTTCACGCCTGCCTTCGAAGCATTTCCGCGTGCATCTCCTCGAGGCTTTGAACACATGGTACGAGATTCCGCAGAACGACATGTCCAGGGTCAGCGACATACTGCAGCTACTGCACAACTGTTCGTTGATGTAAGTATGACTTGTGTCTTACTTTTCCCGTGTTATTGGACGTAGACTGACGTTGCGAGCCTGGATGACTTCCAGGACCGATCTCCGCTTCGGAGAGGACGACCTGCTGCTCATGCTTTGTTTGGTGAGGCTCAAGCAATAAAATCGTCAAGTTATGGCTTCATCAAAGCCGTGGCACTTGCTCAAGAGTCTTTTGATCTGGAGAGTACCAAAGCTGTTACCAGTGAGCCAAGGACAACAACCTGGTAGTCGTCTCCTGACCAAGATCTCGCAGCTGCCATGCTACGCTCCTTCGAGGGACAAGCAGCCGAATTGTACTGGACGTACACAAAGATATGCCCCAGTGTTCAGGAGTATCTGGAAATGGTGGACCTCAGTAAGTCTCGTTCAGCTGCTGAACAAGGTTCGGCCAGTCTGATGCGCTGGCAGAGACGGGGTCATTACTGCATCTAGCTCCTCAACTGATGCGAGCCAAAAGCCGATCCACAATTCCGGTGAAAGCAAGCTCTATGGTAACCTTGATGAGACTGTTGGGCCAGTTCTACCAGATCCGAGACGACTACATGAACTTGACGTCAGCCCAGGTGAGCGACAAACTAGAAGCCTGGCAGGACACAAGGACAGTAGACTGATCTCGCCAGTATGAGAAAAACAAGGGATTCTGTGAGGACCTCGACGAAGGTAAATATGCCCTGCCGCTGATCCATGCTCTGGCGGCCAAGCCACGGAGCGTGTTGCTGTCGAGCGCTTTATCCGCGGGCGGAGCTTATGGTCGTCTTTCGAGGGAACAGAAGGTTTGCATTCTGGAAGAGCTGGAGAAATCTCGGAGTCTGGAATGGACGAAGGCGACTTTGTGTGAGCTGCAGGTAGCCATTAGCGAAGAGATTGCGCGGCTTGAGAGCAGCTTTGGACAACCAAATGAGTCGCTGCGAACCTTGATTAGCAAGGTTGCGATATAATGAATCAGTCTGTCTTGTGGGCCCCTTGAGGTGGAGAAGGTTACATTGGCTTGATCCTCTTGCGAATGTAACCATAATCCAAAAGTGCATGTTGATATAGGGCATGGTGGAGGTGAAGTCGTAGACCCGCACCTGTCCCTGCTTCTCTTGGTGTGGTCCACCAATCGGAACCTTGGAGCTGCCGACACACGATCAACGGTTCTTTCCGTGCTGCCGAACATTTGGCCCCGAAGTACCACGCGAGGGACAACCTTAAGTCCTACCCAATAGAAGGACTGGAACACACAGTGTTCCTTAACAAAAAAATTATCTTGGCAAAATCCGTTTGGTATTCTACCTAGACTTGTAGTTTTTTTTTCTACTTAGACTTATAGTTTTTCTATTTCTAACGCCCAATGAAAATTCCACCCAGGCAGGGTACCATTTAGTATTTTAGTTAGCTAGGGTACCATTTAGTATTTTAGTTAGCTATAGACAGGCTTACCGCCCGTATGTGCTCGGGTTCGGTCGGTCGGAGTATATCTGGTCCGACGCGACAGGCCACTGGGAGACGGACAAGATGTCAAGGATCATCAGCACGGAGACTGCGAAGCACCTAGGAGTGAGGTTGACCACGCTGACGTGCCGTTACTGCGCCGCGGCCATTGGCAGGTAAAAGTAGGAGCCAAGTTCGCGAAGGGCTATCAAGGAGAGAATGGGGATGTAAAGAAGAGGATGTGGACGATGATTTGGAGGACGAAGTGGAGCTCGGAGCTTACACATACACGCTGGATAGAGCTCTGCCGGGTAAGCACACTGTTCAGCTATAAGGGGAGCTGACTAGAGAATAGGCGGCTATCTCTGTTCAGGCAAGGACAGGCAACACCTTCCTTAAGTCCTTTCAGGCTAGAGTCGATCGAATAGCTTTCCCGGCGTTGCGAATGTGGCGCGCCACGGGAAGATGTACATCATGTGATGCCCGTGTGCCTGCGTTGGGACAGACCAGAGGGCGGTGCTTAGGGGCTGCTTGGGCACGGCAGGGCGACCTGTCGTACCTACTTGGCGGATGGGGTGGGAGGATCACCCCCCTTACCGGGAAACTCCTGGACGGTCCCAAGGAGAAATGGGCCGCCAACGTGAGAGTTGTCAAGGCGAGCATCGAGTTTCTCAAGCAAACCACTCGTATGCAGGCGCCTCCAACCAGAACTAACAAGGAAGACTGCGGACTGCGACGCTCTTAGACAAACACAGTTGGCAACTACTCTGTGAGTGTCAGAGGGCAGGGCAGTCCCGTGACGAGCTGTGTGGGCACAGCGAGCAGTATCTTTCTGCTTTATCAAAGTGAGAATCCATAGTTGGAGATAGGTTGTCTACATCCCGGGCGATATGGTACTAAATAGGGGCTGCATGAGTGGAGATACTAAGTTTGAACGACAAAGTAAGGTCATGAAATGGACAACTTGCACGGGTACCTGGCCTGTCCGTAGCTTAACAGAATCAACCAATCAATCTAATCAAAGACAGATCTGATCTCAAACCACAAACCTACTAATCAAATGCCAAATTGCTTGCTATGTTAGCATTTTGCGGTCGAAGAGATATGATAGCATCGAAAAGCCAATATTGGCGTTTCTCAAGAATGTGCAGTGCTAGAGAGACGCCGTAGGTGAATGTAAAAATGAGCATAGTTATGTTTGTTAACGAGTGGCTGTCAGCTAGGCTAGACTAAGATCGGAAAGTAATACACTAGCCCGTATATAGAATGCGTGATACACAATCTACCCTAGGACTTGTGTTGAGAACAACTACAAAATGAAGCACTACATTTTCCCGCGTGAAAACGATCTCTTCCACGCTAACTACCCCTAGCCGCCCCATAAGCGACACCGTTCTTCGTTGTGTCAGCGTTTTAGGCGTCTACTTAGGAACGGCAGAAACTTCAAGGACGTCGCCCGGAGCGAAATTTCCAGGATTGGTGTACACGTCCTGCCTTCCAATCCCACCAGGGACAACTCCATCAATTATTCCTCCCGGGGCGTGACGGATACTGTACGAAGCTGCGTGCGTGGCCAGGTTCTGGACGTAGATCTCAATGGCGCCCTGTACGGTGTAGTAGGTTATGACCTTGATAGCTCCGACCACGACACTATTGAAAAGAGGTGTCCGGCGATTTGGGATGCTGATATGACCAGATGGGTTTGCGCGTTTTGCCATATCCGTGTCCCGCTCCCTGTTGTGGGTTAGTGTCCACTTTTGCTCAATCACCTTGATGCTCACGTTAAAGTTGTGTCCAAAACATCGACTGCGTCCTCATATGGGGCAGGTAGGGGAGCGTTGTCGCTGACGACTCTCACATCGCTTGTGTCACGCGAGGCGACTGGCGAAGCAGCAGCAAGGCTCATCCAGAGGCAGAGTACTGTCAGAATGACACGACTTAATCGACCGAGAATCATTTTCGCGTTAGAAGTCGACTGAAGTGATAGTGGCTGTGCAGGTAAATGGGAAAGATGCTGGATCTAGTAGATGGTGGAAAGGTGAGCTAATTTATATTTGACGCTTGCCGAGGCAACATCCAGAAGTTCCCGAGACCCAATTCCTACTTACACCAGAAAGGTCTAGGTTGGGGATAATCGACAAAGCTAAGCATGAAAATTTTTGACGCGAGACGAGGGCTAATAAGGGTTGATTTCTATCTTTTCCGGGCGATTGTCTTAAAGAATACAGTACTACGATCGCAATGGTACGACCCATGTGTAGATACTCTGGTGGTAAAATGTTCATAATCAGAAAATTCTAGTCCCGACTGGAGCAGGCGTAGATACATCACTCTGCGGTGCCGCTTAGTACGACATCCCTAGCAGAACTAGATTGTCTAAGCTCTGCTAAGGTTTGCAAGAATTGGATAGCCCTCGTTAGGGTAAATGTAAGTGTTGAGAACCTAGATGGCCTTGTAAGATCACACGAGACAGGTAAGACGTTGATTTTGTCTGTATGAGGGGGAGGGGGCAGGAAAGGCGAGTCGGAAAGGAGGACGTGTACTATCTTCTCGCAGAACCAAATTGTGTGCAACGCCCGTGAACAGCTGCGTGTGACAAGGTTCCTATCCTTTAATCATGACGTTGACGAAGACGATGACTGCGCCACCTGAGCTATCCGTGATTCACAGGCATTTGCATCCTCACCACATGCACTTAATCAACCACGTTGAGATGTTGTCCTACCCAATAGAAGGACTGGAACACACAGTGTTCCTTAGTTCTAACAAAAAAATTATCTTGGCAAAATCCGTTTAGTAAACGTCCCTTTGAGATCCAACGCAGTGATCCAGTTTTTACTTTTCGATACGAAAGGTTTTTCAGCATCGCAAGGCATCTCATTTGAAGAGAAAATTTCACTCATGACGATAAAATGAACAGTGAGACCTGAAAAGGAACAGTGGTATGTAGAAGGGACATAGAAATTGTCGCTGTTGTGATTAAAGTTCGCAGAGAAAATGCACACATTTGCGGGGGACGACTAAGGAAACCCTACAGCCTAGGTACTGTATAGTACACGATTCTTCGGGCCCCGGTTCCATTATGCCCAAACGCGTTCCATCTTTTCTGTCTTTCTTCTCTCTACTTTGATCTAAATCGTCTCTACTTCGATCTAAATCGTTATGGCTGAATAGAGGATCGAGCAGGGTAACAGGCGACTTCTTAACCTACTACTCGATATTCGTATTATAATCTTCCAAGCCATCGTCAACTTGGACTATAGTCGAGATGGGAGAGTAAGCTTTGATGGCCCCTCTCTACGCCGCCGAAGAGAGAAGACAGCGACGGCTGAAAATAGGATGTGCAGAGTAAGATATATAGAGTAGCATAAGTCGACAGACTACATAGTAAGATGTAGGTAGGGGACGCCCCAGTAATAAGGCATAATACATGACGGACAACCTCTGGAGAAGGAGGTGGATTACACAGTGATCCCCGCCAAAACAAAAGGCTTGGCCAACTTCATTTAGAGAGCGTCCCGGTGTGATCCAGCGCAGTGATCCACATGCCGACTCTGGCATTTGACACTCGACATGCAATGAATGTACAATAAAATGGGAGCGAAAAATCATCTTGTACAGGACATAATATCCACATACCTGTCAAAGATGGGAGAAAGGTGAGGGAAGTCATTGAAGATGTCGCTGCATGAAAATGAAGTTCTAGGGGAATCGCTTGTCAACCACGTTCAGAAGCTTAGGGTCACACTAGTACCCGCCTTTTGGTTTTTTAGGGTCGGAACCACGTTTATAAGGAGCGCAGCATCTTGGGGTCATACTTGCAAGACGTTTAGGCTTCGGTCAACTAACGTATATCGTAACGACCACGGTTATACACCGTAAGTGCTACCATCATAGCCAAGATGAGGAACAAATATTCACAAGGATGAGCAGGTACCGAATCCGGCTTAGTCGGTGCTGCAGGTAAAGTGCAAGTGGAGTCTACCTTACTCGAACAGAAGCATATGCATGCATGAGCAGGAACGCGTCCACAACGCGTGACGAGGGGTTTTTTTTTATTGCTCTGTCACGCATCAAACTATTGTTACTATCTATACCGAGTCTGGATTCCCAATTTACTCCAGACAAATTCAGTCCAGACAACATTATTCCAGAAAGCGTAGCCATGTCAAGCGAGGAGATGAATGTCGGCGATGGTAGACAAGCCAGCGATATTTTCATCTACCTGGAAGAATACAAGGTGCTGGTATGTAGCGAGCACAAGTACGCGGTATCCAACCTGAAGCGTCATCTCTCTGATTTACACCCTTCTTTACCCTTGGCCGTGAGAGAGTCGATTCGAGAGGAGTACAGGGGAAAAGAATTGGCCCTGCCTGGCCAGAACGAGGTACCGGAGGATGGAAGACCCGCGCTGTCCATACTCGCCGAACCTATCTCTGGTTTTCTTTGTATAGGGGAAGATTGTCAAGAGCGATCGAGTAATCGACAGGTGATTTCGCGACACTGTCGGGGTTCCGCTCACAAATGGAAGCCGAGCTCGGAGGACAAGACGCACTGGACACACGTACGATTGCAGACCTTCTTCACCAAGCATGGACAGCAACGTTGGTTTGTGGTACAGGCGGATGGTAGGGAGGGCAGGCAAGGTAGGCAGGGTAGGCGTGGTAGGGTCGGGCGAACAGAGGTCACTACAGTGATGGATGAATTTCAGCGTTTACTGGAGCAAAGACAAGAGGAACTCGCACACATGGAGTCCAAGATGATCAAAACGGACGCCACGGGATGGTGGAGTCTGACGAGGTGGAGGATACATTTGTTGAAGTGTCATCTGCGACATCTGGAGCATGCTAGTCGACTTCCCGACAGAGAGGAGAAGGCGTTGAGCTATCTAGCTTTGGGTGTGACAATGGTACTCGAAGAATCGGTAGCAGGATTGCCCCAGCTAAGCAGGAATATCCGTCGATGGGTCCGTAGTTCGAAGATGGAAGAGTGCGACAAGAGACCGATTGCTCGGCTCCAGAACGAGGAGAGTCAAGCAAGGTATGCCAGGTATTGGCAGCGCATACTCATCTACATTGTCCGCGTTTGGCAAAGCCAGCAAGGGCATGATGGGACGGAGGAGATGGACAGTCAGGATAGGACAGAGGAGATGGACAGTCAGGATAGGACAGAGGAGATGGACGGTCAGGAGAGGGCAGAGGAGATGGACCAGAGTGAGGACAGCTGTGAGGAAGGCGGGGAGACCAGGCGTGAGGAGGAGAGAGACGAGGGTGCCGAGAGCAGAAGGAGAGACAGGATGTACGATGCGAAGAGGTTGTTCCCCTGGACCGATGAGCTAAGAGCAAGTGTGGCCGAGCTATGGGCGTCATTTGAGGCTTGTGAAGGTAGCCCTAAATCGCCTTAGCAGATCATAGCGATGGCATCAGACGCTACTAAGCAGATATGGATGGCCGGGATATTAAGGGTGGTAAAGGCGTTGATCATGCAGAACCACTATGGGGACATGTTCGAGTGTGCCTTACTGCATTGCATAGCCGTACTAGGCATCAGCGGGGAACAGTTGCGCTTGATAGATGGGAATGAGTTCGCGCCGGTCGTGGCAGGGGTGGTGTACGCGGCGCGGGTGTTCATCGTCGAGGCCTTTCTCCCGACACCGAGCCGACGAAGTCTCGGTAAGGCAGAAGTGGAGGGGTATCTACAGCTGAGGAAGAAGTACGTGGCGGATGGGTCGAGAGCGCCAATGGATCACTTGTTCACCATGCTCGCGGTCGGGAAACATATTGCCCTAAACCATTTAAACACAGGCAAAACACACTGGTTGGAGGATGGAGAGGCCATGTCGTTGGGGGCGAAGAAGCTGTACATGCGAGATTTCCGTCGCATGGCGCAGACCGTGATCTTCGACTTGGAGGAGTCGCTGTGGCGGGACTTGATGTGGGTGACGGATCAACGTGACAGGAAGGTGGTGGATCTAGGGGAGATATCGGACGACCTGACGGCCAAGAGACGAGGGCTCTACTTCGGCAACATGAAAGACGTGGACGACGGCGGAGCGCAGAGCATGGAAGAGGAAGGTCTCCGTTGGATGACGGAGAAGATGATGGCGTGCCGGAAGGGAAGGGGTCTTCAGCGGCATGGGGTGTGGCAGATGAGGATGGCAGGTCACTACCTTCGAAAGGTCGACAAGTTCAGGAAACGGCTGTTGTTTGCCGTCCACCTGACAAGCGGTCAACCGGCAAGGGCGACGGAGATCACAAGTCTAAGGTTCCGCAACGGGGTGGGAAACGTGAGGAACATGTTTGTGTTCGACGCAAGGGTGATGACGGTGACGACGTATCACAAGTCACAACACGGATGGGACAAACCGAAGATTATCCCCCGGTTCTTGCCCTACCGCCTAGGACAGGTCATGGTGATGTATCTGACGCACGTGAGGGCGTTTGCCGAGTTGTTGTCGGTCAAGACGGGATACGGCGAAGGGTGGAGTGATTACGTCTGGTCGGACAAGAAGGGACCGTGGGAGACGGAGAAGGTATCTTCCATCATCAAGCAAGAGACAGGGAAGAAGTTGAAGGCGCGGTTGGGCACGTTGGAGTATCGGCATGCGGCGACGTTTATCGGGCGGCGCTTTGTAAATCTCCATTTTGGAGAAGGACATCTCGAGGACATGGCCCTAGAAGAGATCGAAGAGGCCGAGATGGACGATGAGGATGAGAATGGCGGCAGACGGGGGGATATTCTGGAGTTTGGCAAGGCGGGAGGGGTGGTGACGGGAGCGATGAGGTATGCCATTGATGCATCCATGCTTCAACATTTGAATCAAGGATTGATTGACAAGTTTGGTGACCTGAGTGAAGGTTGGCAGAAGATTTTTGGCCTGGCGGTGAGGTATGTGAGTAGAAAGAAGAGAGGTCCCGGGGCGAGGGAAGGGGCGAGTGAAGGGACGAGTAGAGGGCAGGGTGTGAGTGAGGCAGCCAGGAGAATTTTCAGGGCGGGAGGGGCAGCCGCCCACTCGACAGAAGGGGATGGATCATATGATGATGGTGTAGATGATGATGGTGTAGATGATGATGGTGTAGATGATGATGGTGTAGATGATGATGGTGTAGATGATGATGGTGTAGATGATGATGGTGTAGATGATGATGGTGTAGATGATGATGGTGTAGATGAGAAGGGTGTAGATGAGGTTTGGACAGGGAGGAAGGCGGAACGACTAGGACAGGTCCGTGCCAGAAGGGCCATACAGTGGAAGAGGGGATACAATGGAGATGATGGCACGAAAATGGTCAGAGGAGTAGACCTGACGCCGATGGTCGGGTTGACGGAAAGGTTACAAGTGCAGTTGAACGAAGCGAAGGCGAGAGAAGTGCAACTACGGTTGCAGATAGAGCTCTTACAAGAGAGAGGGCCCCTTCCCTCCCCGGCCCCAGGCGGTAGGTCCGCAGGTTGGATGATGGCTGACAAACGGATAGGTCTCGGGTTAATCACGCCGCCCACGACGAGCGATGCGCCTTGCATGACAGGCGAGGGTGATGGTCACATGACAGGCGATGGCGAGTCTCACGTGATAAGAGAAGAAATGATCACAAGCGTGGGGATGATAGAGGGCAGGATAGGTGGCGAGACGGTGCCAGCTGAGGACAGTAGCCCTCCCATGCACCCTTCCGAGCTTGCTATACGTTCCGAGCTTGCGTTCAACGGCGAACGTCCCATCATCGACGAAGAGAGTCCGGTCGTGAACGAGGTGAGTGTAGTAGGGGGGGACACGAGTCCGGTCATGGACGAGGTGCAAGACAGTCCCGTCATACAGCGTGAACAAAGGCGAATCGTGCAGGCCCAGCGGAGACTGGTGGGACGACCGAGATTCGACGAGGAAAGTAAGATGAGAGCGGTGAGGAAGGCACTAGGTAGGCCCCTGGACGACATAGGTACCGTCGTTACGTATCGGTCGCAAGAGCAAGGACAGGCATTACATCGAATCATGGACGGTGGCTTCCAGGCGTTGACGGTAGTGTTACCAACCGCGGGCGGCAAGACACTCTTATTTAGCGCACCGGCGTGTCTGGAAGGGAACGCTCTAGGGATGACATTGGTCGTGGTGCCCTACCGGAAGTTGATCAACGAGACAGTGGCGGAGTGTAAGACGAGGGTCGGCAAGGACGAGTGTGTGGAGTGGGACGTGGGCGTGAGCGATGCGGTGAGACTGGTGATCGTCAGCGTGGACAAGATGAACATGACGTTTTGGGCGTACCTGCGAAAGGTGACGACGGAGAAGAGACTACGACGGATCGTGGTGGATGAGTGTCATTTGGTCGTGACGGCGCACGATTGGAGACCAGTAATGACCAGGTTGATGGAGGTGAAGACGTACGGAGTGCCCTTGGTGTTGGTGACGGCGACGCTGCCGGTGTACATGGAGGTGGACCTCCGACGCAATCTCGGTCTCGGTGTGGGCAGTATAGAGGTAATCAGGAGGGGTACGGCGCGACGGGGGATCCGTTACACCGTTAAGGAGGACATCGAGTGGGGGAAGTTGCAGGAAGAGACGGTGGCGATGTGGAAGGAATGGGAACTAGACCTAGCGTATGGAAGTAAGGTGGTCATCTATTGCAGGACAAAGAAGGAATGTGAGTCGTTGGCGGGATGGATCGGATGTGGCTACTTTTACGCAGGCAACGTCGACAACGACGAGATGATCGACGAGTGGAAGGAGAAGGGGGGATGCATCGTGGCGACGACGGCGTTGGGGACAGGGGTGAATTATCGGGACATTGTGGCGGTGATCCATTCGGGTTTGCCGTACGATATCATCGACTTTGCGCAGGAGAGCGGAAGGGCGGGACGAGATGGGGAGGAAGTGGACTCGGTCATTCTCTTAGAGAAGGGATGGGAGGAGGAGACACAACGCCGGCGTGATCGGGAGGGGAGAGAGGCGAGTAGGCAGGAAAAGGCGATGGCCGACTTTGTCAACACCGGGTCATGTAGGCGACTAGTTCTAGGGCGGTACTTTGACAAGGAGGGTAGTGAACGGGAATGTGAAGTGCATGGCAGTGGGGACCCTAAGGAGACGGAGGCAGAATGGGCAAGGTGTGACCGTTGTTTGGGAGGATTATCGGGAAGGGCGGAAGAGGTGCGGCGGGAGAGTGATGAGAAGGAGATCTTTGAAGAATCGATGGAGGAGATGAAGGGTGGTTGTGTGATATGTTGGATGAGCGGGGAGGGGGAAGAACTGGCTTATCTGGAGCACCGGCTGAGTACTTGCCCGCGTGCCGAACAGGAACTGACAATGACAGATGACGACGGGACGGAGGTGATGACGGCGGAGAGGTTACGAGGTTTGATACGATACTCCAAGTCCAGCAAGACATGCCACAAGTGTGGTATCAGTCAACGATTGTGTGAGACGAAAGAGGTGGGTGGGTCATGTCAATGGCCGGGATTGAGCAGTGTGATCTTGATGATGATACCACAGGACGGTGTAGGAAGGAATATAATGAGACGGGCAGGATGGGAAGGAAAGACGCGATTGGAGGGGGTCGAGGATTGGAAGAGGTACAGTGTATGGTGCGGTCGGAGAAGAGAGAGGAGGGTATGGGGGGAGTTGATGAGTCATTCGATGGTGTTGATCAAAGAATGGGTCTTGTATAAGGCGCAAGATCGTCAGAAGCAGTCTGATAGTAGTCAACAGCGAATGGGGAGTAGTCAAGCAGGCATGACAGGGACAAGGCAGGGAAAAACGAGGGAGATGGCGACAGAAGGCCAGGAGGTTGGTAAGGAAAAGGAAAAGGAAAAGGAAAAGGAAAAGGAAATCTTGTCGGAGGATGACAGGACAGAAGATGAAGGGGACACGTTGGGAGAAGATGAGGGGGACATAGTAGGAGAAGACGAGGATAACGACCAGCCCCATTGGCACGGTAGACAGGGAGAAGCGAGCAGGGAGGCGTTCTGGGAGGTGGTGCAGAGGAACCATCAACAATGCCATCTGTGTGATCGAGGTCATCAAGACTGGAGGGAATGTTCCCAGGTGGAGGCGAGGCGATTGCAACAGATGAAGAGGGAGGCGGAGACGTTGTTGGACAGCAGGCAGATCAAGTGCATGGCGGGTTGCCAAAGGTGTTGGGGACCGCTGGTACTCTGTGGTCGGATGGAAACTGGACGTACGGGTTGGTTGAAGAAGGGACATTTCGTAGGATGGGAGTTCCGCCAGGGTGGATGGTGTGGAGATGGTCTACCAGGTTGGAAGGATTCGGAGATAGTAAAGAAGAGACTAGTAGATGCTTGCATCAATGTTTTATATAGCGGGAGAGAGGAGGTGTACAGGTGGCTAGAAGAGCCAGAGAATAGTGGCCTAGTCCAGGCGGAAGGAGAAGTTGAGATTGCGCGATGGTTAGTAGGCCCAAGTGAGATGGGAATTGAAGTGGAATGGCACGGCAGGAATCGAGGTACAGGGGAGAAGGAGAGTGGGTTCAGCGAGTGTAATCGGGTGTGTGAGATGATCTGGAAGTTTGGAAGGTAAAGGCCTAGCTATCTTTTAGGAGTCTTTAGAGTAGAGAGGGAGGCCTATTATTTTAAGAGAAGGTAGGTACCCTATATGAGAAATGTACACTGTGTTTTAGGAGTATTCTTAGTGTACTACCTAATAGAAGGACTAGAATATACAAGTACTATCTTCTTTATTTTTTATTTTTTTTTACTTAGAGCTCTTTTATATTAAGAAGTAGAGATATTTTACTTCTCTCTCTAAAAAATAATAAAGAGAAGAAAGACTATAAGACTCTACTTGTTCTACTTATTTCTCTATTTATATTAAGAAGTAGAGATATTTTACTTACTTTAAGAACTTTTACTTTTACTAAGAACTTTCTTAAAGGCATTTTTTTTAAGAGTATAATCTTATCTCTAAGATACTTTTTTTTTTAAGGTTCTTTAATTTTTTTTAGAGTACTTACTTACTTATCTATCTTACTTAGGGTATTATCTTAAAGAGTAAAAAAAGAAGTATAATAAGTAAGTTAACTAAGAATAATTATTTATATTTTCTATCTTTTATTTCTTATATTATATTACTTGCCTATAAGAGTAAGAAAAAGAAGAAAATAGTTTAAGATAAGTTAATTAAGAATGATTATTTTAGAGTTTTTTTTATTTATTCTTATATTTATATAACTAGTTGCCTTATAGAGTAAGAAAAGAAAGAGATGAGCCTAAAATGCCTAGGCTAGCACTAGAAACCCCAAAACCCCCGGGTTAGCACTAGAAACTAACTAGAATACTAAACTGGACCTAGGCTAGGTCCAATTAGGGTAAGAAATATTTGTATGTAGGGAAATAACCCCAAGGGGGCAGAGTCCAATTTTTTAAGTAACCCAGGGTCCAATTATGTTCCTAAGTGATTTCTGGCTCGAAATTGGTGTCAATTTAAAGAGCGTCCAAATCAAGGGTAAGTCCTCTATACAAAAAGTCCAGAATGGACAAAAACCAAGGAGTTATGATGGCTTAAAAACTGCATCAAGTTAGGGATATTCAGAATGAAGTTCCTGCAATTTGTGGGGGAAGAACTGGTACCACACACAACAGACAGTTTATAGGGATAGACCAGCAGAAATAGAGCGCTCTAGGCTTGGCAAAGAAGCTCTTGACTGTTTATTCAACTTTGCAAATGTGAATACCATTACTACAACATAGTTATAAGACATTACATCAGTAAATCAAATCATTGACCTTCTGTTTCAAAACTTTACATTGCTAACTCTATACAGCCTAAAGCTATGGAGGACAACCAAAATAGAACAGAAACAAGTCTTAAGGACACAAGAAGGACCTTTGTATGTTTTGTCCTGTTAAGACTAGGGCTACCAGCTGACAAGAACAGCTAAAGACACTAGAGTACATCGATAGCCTTGACTTTAAACAGGTTAAGGTACAGCTTCAAGAGGTTCCTTCTAATGGTGCTAGCCTATGGGAGATCCTAGAAAGAGACACTTAGGGGCAGACAAAGGCCCAGGTTGTAAGGGATGTCATGTCTAGGCTAACTGATGCTGCCTTGACCTCGAGTAAAGACATGGTACTTATGTGGAAGTATGCGACACACTATCAGGTATAGAAGACAGAGGAGAAGGAAGTTTAGAGAAGTGCAGATAGCCTACTTCGAGGTCTACCACAAGAGCAATTAAGCAGGCTTTTGCTCATGCTTAGAGCATCTACGCAGAGGAATAGGAGGCGTTTTAGGAATGTCATTGCGGAAGGGTAGGGCCTAGATTAGCTACAGAAGATCCCGAAGGAGTTACTACCTCCTAAGAAACAGGGCAGGCAAGTAGAAAAGGTGGAGGATCTTAGCAAGCCTATCCTCGAGGCCCTTGCTAGGAATATAAAGGTAGATCTGTCTCTAGACGAGGCTACTCTTAAATGGAGAGAAGCCATTACAAAGAGGACAGATTCTCGGGTCAGGAAGGCTACTAGGACAAGGGCAAGCAGGTAAGACTAGGTCACCGCCGGTGACATCAATTAAGCTTTAAAGCCGGCAAGAGAGTTTTTAACCTAAGAAGCTTTACGACCGACCTAAGGCAGGTTTACCGTGGACATTCCCGAAGATCAGATTATGTTTAGGGCAGGAGAGGGTAGCTAAGGGGCGATCCTAAGCCAGCCGGGAGATGGGGGCAAGAAGGGGAAAAACAAGAGGAAAGAGCAAGGAGGAGAGCGGGTAGAGGGGAAAAGGAAGAGGGAGGAGACCACTGGCTCTAAGATTCGATCCTATCCTAATCTCCAACCTTTGTTAGATAGCATTAGGAGGATAGAGGGTAATAATAAGTTGTTAGACTCGGATCCTATTAAGAGAAAGAGTAGGAGGACAGTAGTATAGGATGAAGGGAAGTGTAGTTATAAAGAGACAGGGAAGGCTACTATCTAACGGCTTATCTCTTATCTTTACGATGTAGTACAGACAGCTTCCGGAGAGGATGTTTACATTGACTACAGACATTGTATACAGGATGCAGGGCAGGACCTTGCTAAAGCTATTATAGAAAGTAGAGAGGAGGTAGCAGAGATGGAGGGAGACAGGGTAGAGAGGTCTACTATCCTTATAGAGGAAGTAGAGGAGGATATAGGGGAGGATATAGAGGAGGAAGTAGAAGAGGATATAGGGGAGAGTATAGAGGAAGAGAGTTTAATGTCTAATGAAGAATGAAAATTGTAGAGGAAAAGCTTCATGTTATATGAAGCTACATTAATTTGCTTCATCTATCTATTAAGGCATTGGCAACCCCATTGTGCTAGAAAACAAAGGAAAAGACTCCTACTATCTCCCCTGCTCTTCTACTCCCTATCCCCTTTACTCCCTATCCCCCTAACTCCCTATCTCTCTATCTCCCTATCTCCCTATCTCTCTATCTCTCTATCTCCCTATCTCCTTATCTCCCTATCTCCCTATCTCCTTATCTCCCTATCTCCCTATCTCCCTATCTCTCTATCTCCCTATCTCTCTATCTCCCTATCTCTCTATCTCCCTATCTCCCTATCTCCCCTGCTCCTTATTATCTTAGATAATAGACTTAACCCTTAGGCTAGCCCTATAGCCAATCTTCAGGAGAAGAACTATTAACTCCCTAATCATAGAGGTAGTGCCATTAGGAGCTAGTGTGCCACTATAGATAGCTATGAACCTCTAATGCATGTTCTGTAAGGACTGGTTATTAGACTAGTTATTACTAAGGGGAGGACAGGTGTTATAAATCTAGATAAGTCTAGAGTATGTTAGTATCCATTAAGTGGAAGAGAAGAGGACAACATACTCGGTAGAAATCTCCTTCATGATCTCTATTATCTTGTTAATGTTGGCAACTAGAGTACCATAGTACTAGATGCCCTTGTTAAGTGCTTCTTGCTAGGTAGCAACTACAGGGAATAGGCAGTTAGGAACAGTAAAAAGCTTGTTGTAAAGGGCCTTAGCCTAGTTAATCTAGTTGTTGTAGAGAATAGTCCTTATACCTTTAAGAAAGTTAATAAAGTCAGAGAGGAGGCCTTTAATAACCCAGATTGAAGTAGTGATCTCTTCTACCTCTTCTTCTGTGCACCAGGAAGGCAGGGTGGCCAAGTGAATAGCCTTAGCAGTGCTGTTATCTGTGGGCTAAACAAGGCAGACAAGAGGGTTAGTAGCAGACATAGCTAGTAGGTTGACTATGGTAGTGTGATATGATGTAGATTGTGGTGTAATGTGGGGTCTAGTGGTAGTGGTGTAAGTTGTAGTAGCAGTAGAGTAGATAAAAGAAGAGAAGTGTGAGGGGAAAAGAAAGAGAGATATACATCCTAAGAGAGATTAGGCAGCCATGTAAGATGTGAAAACTAACTAGCATGTAGGATATGAAAACTAACAAGCATGTGGAATATAAGAACTGACAAGCATGTGGGTTATAAAAACTGCCAAGCATGTGGGATGTGAAAACTGCCAAGTATGTGAAATATGAGAACTAGCAAGCATTTAGATTGAAGCTGGCTGTGGTGAGGGAGCTGGCTATAGTAAGGGAGCTAGCTATGTTAAGGGAGCTGTCTGTAGTGTTAAAGCTATTGATAATAGAGCTGCCTGTAATGTTGAAGCTAGCTGTGATGTTAAAGCTATCTGTAATGATGAAGCTAGCTATAATGATGAAGCTAGCTGTAATAATGAAGCTAGCTGTAATGTTAAAGCTATCTGTGATAATGAAGCTAGCTATAATAATGAACTCCGACTGTCACTTGTTAGCTTCATATCACATAACATCGAAAGAGCAACGAACTATTCCAGCAGGACGCTAACCACCATTCTTATAGGCACGACGCTCACGGATCTACGAACTGTAGGCACGAAGATAATACGCCTTTAATCCGTCGTGTCTAGCAGCTTGCCTCCCGTCGATCACGGACATGCGGAGTAGCTTCTCCTTAGTAGACAGCTTAATCGCTTGTCGGAGCGACTAGAAAAAGTCATTGGCGACTAAGATGAAAGGTGATAGTATAGTCGAACGATTAACATAGTGTTTAATCGCGTTAAACAGGAACTCTACATCGTGCGGGAGTGGCTATACGATGCCTCTTTTGCTCGACAAGAAGTACCTAGCGATGTAACCCTTAGTTGCTAGAAGGTTACCTACATGAGCAGCATCTTCGAGGTAGAACCTATAGAGCAGTGTCGATGGCGGCGGCTATGCCTGTTCCCTTAAGGGTGCTCTGTATAGACCGTGCATCATAGCTCTAGTGGCTTCGAGTCTAGCAGCAAGCTGCTCTCGTGAGGATCGACCTATGCTAGGTTAAATCGCTAGTAATGGGACTAAAGGTACGAAGTAATAGGATCTTATGAATCTTGAACTTGTTGCCGGAGAACGCCCAGTGAGCGAGTTTAGAGCTGTTTATAAGGTTAGAGTAATCGGAATACTTATTCTAGAGCTAGCTACGGTCTAAGATGTTATAGCTGTCGTTTTAACTTGTATATGACTAGTCTAGATATAGTCCGCTAGTAATAGCGTAGGGAGTAAGGAGGCGGGAGGGTCTACGTTAGCTAATAGTTGCTTCATCTAAGCTACAAGGTCTAGGGCATACTTCTTAATATCCTCGGTAGACTAGAGAATACCATCCTAGCTTTTCTTTTGTGGATTAAACTGTTCCCTCTAAGTAGCGTAAAGTAAGTATATGCTAGGGTACATGCTAGAGTACTAGCTAGCTAGTATGCTAGAATTCAAGGGGGAGTATATGCTAGAGTACATGCTAGAGTACATGCTAGGGTACATGGTAGAGTACCTGCTGGCTAATATGCTGGAATTCAAGGGGGAGTATATGCTAGGGTACATGCTAGTGTACATGCTAGAGTACATGCTCGAGTACATGCTAGAGTATATACTAGGGTACCTGCTAGCTAGTATACTGGAATTCAGGGGGGAGTACATGTTAGAGTATATATAGGAGTACATGCTAGAGTACCTGCTGGCTAGTATACTAGAATTCAAGGGGGAGTATATGCTAGAGTACATGCTAGAGTACATACTAGAATATCTGCTGGCTAGTATGCTAGAGTTTTAAGTGGAGTTATAGGGGGAGTACATAGTAAAGTACATGGTGACGGCCACACATATACTTGTATACCTTTCCTAGATCATAGACAAGGTAGAGCTCGCTTGTTACACGAGCAAAGGAGGCTAATACCATTGATTCCTTAGTATCCACGTAGGATGGGTCTTACAAAGGCGCATAAATTAGGCAAGATACTAGAACCGTAAGTACAACGCTAGCTTAGTAACAAGACTCGGTCAGCGACAAATAGCAAGTCCTTTAGTAGGGTACAGCTAGATACTATCATTACGACTATCACGACCGGACTACACACTATCGACGCTTTCGTTGCAACATGCATTCATCCTAATTAGAACAGACTTCTCACAGTTATAGAAGCTTAACGTGCGTAAGGCTTTCCCGACCACGAGGTTATCCTTAGGGGGCGGGAGTAGCAATAGAAGATCATTAGTAACTCCGTTTACAGGAACGTTGCCTTTGCCCTAGGTCTTAGTCTAAGAACGACTATAAAGAGGAGGTAAGAATAGTGATTTTACCACTGGGCCAAAAAAAGATAGAATCCGATTCACGTGGTGCTTAATCTATTCTAAGATTAAGCACCACGTAAATCGCAATAGGAAGATATCTTAGGTAATACATGTAGTTACAGGAAAGAGATAGCATGTGACGTTAAAGCCGGGGCCCTATGTCTAGTATCAGAGAGGCCTTCTATAATAACTAATAAACTATTCTCTAGGCTAATTACTGCGTTTACCTTATCCCTCCCGGCCCTCTCTCCTACTGTTCCGCCTAAAGAGGAAGAAAAGAGGAAGAGCTACGTCGCCGCCATTAGCTGCATTAATAGCCATCTGTTGGATCCATTACTGAAGTTCGGTGACCTAGTTGTTTAAGGTGACCTAGTCATTTAGAAGTCGAGCATCGAAACCCTAGGGTAATGCTACTACTAGAAAGCGGGTGCCTGTAGTAATTGTCGTGCCGAGGAACGAATTCGCAGAGCCTGGGTTAGGAACATTAGTGGCTACAGCATCGAGAGCAGTTCGGGAATTTACTGTGCCAGGGCCGGAGAAGGTAGAAGGCCTCCCGGAAAGGTTAAAATTAGCCGGTAGAAAGGTGACCGTTCCTGTGGTAGGCCTATTTCGAGTTTAAATAGGCGCTGCCGGGCTAGTTAGCACCACAGGGGGAGGAGGGGCGACTCTAGGTTAGCTAGCATGGGTACAGCTATTGTGGTGGTTAGATAGGAGACAGTTCGTGCACTCTCCGTTGAAAAGTCCAGGGAAGGTAATACACTAATCTATATAGCTATTGCCGCGACCGCAGCGGTCACAAGGGACAGCATTACTTCTCCTACTAATAGCGGTATACGCCTACAACGCTGGGATGTAGTTGCGATTTGATGGAGCCATAGTGATAGTGCTACCTAAGGAAGTCCTTAATGTTAGCGGATGACTATACTAGTTGTTTAGAGCGCTGACTATAGACAACAAATTCTGGCTAGAAAAGGGTGCCTATAATTAATTACTTCCTCCGTGGGCGTAGATGAAGGTGAGGACATTAATAAGAGATTGTATGTTTGTATTGCTTATATGAAGTGTGGCGCGGACTATGGCCCCCGTTAGTGTTACTATACCATCTCCCGGGCGAAAACACTTACCACCACTGTTGACAAGATGGACGAGATGGTTGAGCATAGTCTAGGTCTGTTAGGCTGTCAGGTTACTAGGAGGGCTCTAAACCTAGGTATTGCCCCTCCTAAAGATAGTAGCTAGCGTCGTTGTTAATGTTAACATAACGAGATCAACGAGTGAGATAAGGTTAAGAGTAAGCCTTAGGGATGTATAGAAGAGAAAGGAAGGAAGAGGAAGAGAGGGCTAGAACATGAGAAATAGATATCACTTGTTCTTTGTTTAGGTCTTAGGCGAAAACCCTAGATTTGCTAGGCAAGTAAACAAAGAGAAGCGATAAGGTAACGAAACACAGCTTTTATACAAGTGAAGGAGTATAGCCCTGTACTGCTATAGATTATCACTTTTAGGGTGAGGACTATAGATAGGTTAACAGAATCCATATATAAGGAGGAAAGAACACAAGCTCTCCCTAAAAAATCCTCATTGTTAGTTTTGATATTTGTGTCTTATGCGTCCCATAGGATTACCCTTACTTTATATTTATAAAAAGCTCTTTTCATGTAGAATCAGAAGGGAAGAAGACTTTTTTCCGTTTCTAGGCTATTATTCCAAAAATGGGGGATTTTCCGCCAGGGTACGCCGTTAGAACTACTGGACACCGGAATTCTAGGGTCTTTAACCACCAGTACCTCCTGGTAGAATAAGGAATATAGGGCAATAAAGTAGTCAGTAAGCGGGCTATATCAACGTCAAAATAGGACTAACATCTATAGGTACTGCCTTAAAACTGTCCGACTTGGGAGGGACCTAAATCTCTCAACTGTGAAAAATGGCATACGTAATGATAATGTATTCACGCTAGACTTTGATTTCTTTGCTGCTCATCCTCCACTAGAATTTGGCATTTACTCTCTCTTTCCTCCTCTCCCTTCCTTACTCCCCTTACTCTGTCCGTCCTGCGGGTCTCTAGGGAACAAGCGTCCTCCACCCAGCCACCCCATGGTTCACTCTCCAGGTACAAGTGTCGGCCACATCGGGCAAGCTCTGGGTATCTTGACATCCGACCAGGATCTCTGCAATGTCAAGTAGGGCGTGAAAGGTCTGCATAAGGCACTGCTGTTGTCTTGGAAACCGCCGCCTGCAACGCGAGTCTGATCGGAGCTTGGTCCTGCTTTCTGGGCGGTATCAAAGGCGAGTGACGCTCCTCGTAGCTGACCACGACGGATGTCTCCAGGAGCAGGTGCGGTGTTAGGATCCAACCCCATTTCGGCATCAAGGATGGAATGGATGGCGGTACCATTGGTGTTCTGGAAGACCAGGAGAACTGCATGCCAGGCGTTGTTGGCGCGTGCAGTGACGCTGCCCGGGCGTGTACAGACAACAGCCATTGCTGGCAGAAGAGATCCGGCTCTGACCGTTTGATTCCAGCTGTTACTGGTGGTGGAAAAGGCGTGGCCATCTGCAAAGACCGGGTTGACAGAAGCAGAGACCCTAACTAGAATACTAAATAGTACCTAGCCTAACTAGAATACTAAATAGTACCTAGCCTAACTAGAATACTAAATAGTACCTAACTAGAATACTAAATAGTACCTAGCCTAACTAGAATACTAAATAGTACCTAGCCTGGGTACCATTTCCATTAGGCGTTAGGGTTAGACTTGGCAGGGCAGGGTGGAATTTTCAAATCGGACCCAGGGTGGAATTAATTTCATTCCACCACAACGCCATTAATCCATCAGATATTCATTTGAAAAACAGTCGCCATTGATATCAAAATGCAAGCATTCGTCCAAGATATAGTAGCATATGTGTAGACCTATAGGGTGGTTGTTTACAAGCTATGTGGACATTGTATGTGGCTAGACCAGATCACCAACCATTTCAAAGGCAAGCACCACTAACAACCACATAAAGATGCACAGAAAATTGCGCAAATCATTCATGATCAATATGGTACATCAATGAAGACCCCAGGGAATTTTCAGATGCCAGTAGGTGTACAGGAGGTGGTAGAGAATATTCCAGTCCATGAGGATGGGTTACAGTGCATGTTACAGCCCAGCAGTTGCCAATCCATCAGAACAAGCACAAAAAAGATGAGAATCCATTGCAAAGAGGAGCACAATTGGAAGCAGCATGATATTGGCAGGCCGAGTAAATTACAGATTGCACAGGCAGCAGAGCAAGAATCACAAGCATGGAGGACAAATGTCCATTGTCAGAGGTTGTTTATCCAGGGAGCACATTCGAGATATTTCGAAGTAGCTACACCACAGGGGTCACAGAATCCAAGAACAACCCGGCAGGAAGGGGAGATGGCAGGTCAAAGAGGGCAGATGGCAAGGCAGGGGTGGGAAGAATTTATCACCAAGGGGGCCAAAGAAGTGGAGGCCATCAGGGAAGCCATGGAGAGGAGGATTGAGGATGGTGAGAAGGATGAGGTCAATCATTGGTTAGAAAGGACAGGATGGTTGAAATTTTTGTCAGGGTTTGACAGGAGGGATTTGGTGGAGAGTATCCAAGAGCCAGACAAGGAGGAAGTATCAGAGAGGGTAGAGCATGCCATTTGGATGGCAGTTGGCAGGTTGACCAGGATGGCACAGCACACAATTGGACAAAAGGCAGGGATTTTTGTGAGGATGGAGGCCATTAGGAATGAGAAGGAACAGAAAAGGTATGTGCCATTGATGGCATATCAAGATGAAGAGGCAATGGGGTTGAATGCAAGGCCATGGCAGCAGGTGTTGATGTTTTTTGCAAGGACAAGGAAGGTACATCAGTGGAAGAGTCCAAAGTACAGGTTTACCAAGGAGCAAAAGAAGTGTTGGCAAGAAGTGGTGGAAGAGGCAGGAATTGAAGTTCATCAGCAGCAAGAAGGGAACAATGGAGGAGAAAGACAAGGAAGGGATTGGAGAAGTAGCCAGAGATGGCAAGGCAGTAGGAGGGGCCAGAATCATGGCAGAGATGATGACAGAATTGATGAGGTGGTGGAAGCAAGAGAAGAAGCAGCAGTAGAAGCACAAGAGGGGGAATTAACAGCATTACAAGCGGCAGTGATGGATTTTTGCATTTCATTGTTGGACCAGAAGGCATCCAGCAGTGAGTATGAATGCGCATTGGTCAAGGCCATTGCAGTGTTGGGAGTTGACATGGATGGATGGAAGGGTGTTGACAGGTACCCACCCATTTTGTCAAAATTAATCAAGGTGGCCAGGTTCATGGTTGTTCAAAAGGCATACCATATAGTGAAGCCAGTGGATGAGAAAGAAATTATGGAGGATGGCAGCAGTTTTGATGGTGAAGGGGAGGAGGAGGAAATAGAGGAGGAGGAGGAGGAGGAGGAGGAGAGTAATGGCAGTGTAAGCAGTTCAGGAAGCATGCCAAGAGGTCCAGGCAGGGCAAATAGAAGGGCAAACAGGAGTAGGCCAAGCAGCCAGAATATTCCCAGCAGCGCCAACAGCACAGTTTGGCAGGAAGAAAATTTGTCAGAGCAATGGTGGGGAGGTAGGGAAAAATTGACGAGAGAACAACATCATGGCAAGGAAGTTGGTGTAGTTGAAATGGTGGGTCAGATGGTGGACAAATTCATGGTGAGGGGCACAAATTCACCCATGCAATGGATGTTGGATTTGAGGACATATGGGTTGAAGATGCATTACAACACAACATCAGCAGGCAAGGTGGATTGGAAAGGGGAGGATGAGTTGATTTACAAGGCATTGCATTTTAATATGGATGCATTCCGAGGTTGGGTGCACATGACATTGGAGGAAGCAAAAAGGCAGATGGAGGTGGAATTATTGAGGGGTTTCCAGGCACCAGAAGTGGTTTGGAATGAGTTGTTTGATGATGCCAGTAATGGATCAAACGGATGGAATTTTTTGAAAGATGAGAGGAATAGATTTGAGGTGGATGGGCAGAGGTGGTTAATGGACAGAATTGGAAGAGATGGTAAGGCATTACATGATTTTGTTGACCCAGTCACAGGCAAGATCAGGAGGGTAGAGGTGGAAAGGTACATGAAATCAGTGGTAAGATTCAGGGAATTGATGTTAATGTTGATGCATATCACAGGTGGTCAACCAGCAAGAGGGCCAGAAATATTAAGTGTAAGGCACAGCAACACCAGCAAGGGTCAACACAGGAATTTATTTATAGAGGATGGGATGGTTTGTTTTGTGACAGTGTACCACAAGAATGTGGTTTCAACAGACAAGAGCAAGATCATCCACAGGTATTTGCCAAGGGAGGTTGGTGAGTTGGTTGTGTTATATTTGTGGTTAGTATTGCCATTTCATGTCATGTTAGAGAGTCAAAAAGATGGGTATGGAAGGAGAAAGAGGCAACAAGGCCATCAGGTGGGCAACAGAGGACATGAAGAAGAGGAGGAGGAGGAGGAGGACAAGAGAAAAATATCCCATCATTTGTGGCCAGCAGATGCAGATGGTAAGGTATGGACATCAGCCAGGATGAGTAGGGTGTTAAGAAAGCAATCAACACAGGGATTAGGACAGAAGGTAGGCATTCAGGCATACAGAGAGATTGCCATTGCCATCAGCAGAAAGTTTTTGAGGGGCACCAACAAGGGGGTAGATTTGGATGATGATGATGAAGATGGAGATTGGAATGAGGACAATTTCGATGACAAGTTGGCCAGGATAGCAGACAGACAGGCAGGACATGGATCCCATGTGGCAGGGATGATTTATGCCAGGTTGATGCAGGAGATGACAGGGAGTGTGACGGAGGTGAGGAAGGGATACAGGGCCAGCAGCAGGATGTGGCATGCATTTTTGAGGTTTCCATCCGCCACGGATGGGACAGGAGAGGGGACAGAGTATGGGACGGGAGACAAGAGAAGTAGGTCGGATACAGACAAGGTAATCATCCAGTGGCAGGATGGGCAGGAGAGGGCACAGGTGGCAAGGTGGAAATTGGCCAGACAGATCGATTTGGACATGGAATTGAGGAGGGCATTTGGGGAAGAGGCAGAGTTCAGAGGTCAGCAGAGAGAGGCATTGCAGGCCATCATGAGGGGAGATGCCAGGGTGGTGGCCATTATGGCAACAGGTGAGGGTAAGAGTATGTTGTTTATGTTGCCAGCGGTTTGTGTACGAGGTGGGATGACCATTGTTGTTTTACCATTGATTTCATTACGACAGGACATGATAAGGAGGTGTAGAAAGTTGGGATTGTCATGCGTGGAATGGTGCGGTAGGAGGGTAGTCGATGATGTAGCGATTGTCATGGTGACACCAGAGGGGGCGGGAAGTGATGGATTCGAGACATTTTTGAACAGGGTGAGCGGGAAGATTGATAGGATTGTGATCGATGAGTGTCACGTTGTGTTAAATGAGGACAGCACATTCAGGACAAGGATGCAGCAGTTGGGGAAGTTGACAAGGGCAGGGGTACAGATGGTGTTGTTGACCGCGACATTGCCCGTTTGCAAGAGAGGAGAGATGTGGAAGAGGATGCATTGGAACAGGGATGGGGATGGGATCCAGTTGTTCCATGGAAGCACGACCAGGAAGAATATCAGGTATATTGTGAGGGAGTTAGACAAGGGAATAAAGAAGGAGGAAGCAGAAGAGGTGATTTTAAGGATGATCCGGAGGAAGCACAAGCAGCATTTGCCAGGCAAGGTGATTGTATATTGCAACACAGTCAGAGAGGTGCAGATGTACAGTGATAAGTTAGGGGTGGATGGATATTTCAGCAGGGCAGAGATGAAGAAGGAAAAGTTGGATGATTTTATAGCAGGTAGGCAGCAGTTGATTGTGGCCACCAGTGCGTTAGGGATGGGAGTTGACATAGGGGACATCAGGGCAGTGATCCATGTAGGGAGACCAAGGAAGTTAGAGGAGTATTTGCAAGAGAGTGGAAGGGCAGGTAGGGACAGGAGAAGGAGTGAGGCAATTGTGATTTTACAGGAGAGAAAGGGGCAAAGAGGGAGTCAAGAGGGTAGTAAGAGGGGGAAGTATGGATTTGTCCAGAGGAGTGATAATGAGTTAGTAGGAGAGTATTTACAGGATAAGACGTGGTTAGAAGGGGAGGAAGGGAGAGTAAGGAAGTGTAGGAGGATGATGATTGATGAGTACATGGATGGTGTTTTGGCAAGAGGGGAATGCGAAGGAGATGAAGAGAGGTGTAATGTGTGTAGAGAAGAGGAGGAAGGAGAGGAAGAAGAAGGAGGGGAAGAAGAAGGAGAGGGAGAAGGAAGAGAGGAGGAAGAAGGAGAAGGAGAAGAGGAGGAGGAAGAAGGAGAGGGAGAGATAGTGCGAGTAGCAAGCAGCATGAGGAGCAGCAGAGATGTACAAGTGGTGGAAGAGGATAGGATAGAATGGAGGAGGCAGCAAATGGACAGACAGATAGGGAGTAGTAGTCAAGTAGAGCAGAGCCGGGAAGATGGGATGAAGTGGGCGGATTTGGAGAGGTATTTAAGGGAATGGGATGGAAGGTGTGGATTTTGCCATGTCAGATGGGGAGGAAGAGTAGATGACAGGCATAGGTTTGTGGATTGCAAGAGAGAGGAGAGTTTAGAAGGGCGAGAGGCGTTTTTTTTAGTGAGGAAGAGGGTGGAATATGAAGGGTATTGTGCATGTTTCCAGTGTGGAGCGCCACAGGGAATGTGTAGGAGATGGATAGAAGCGAGGGATGGTGGATGGAAGACAAGGGAAGACAAGGGGGAGAGGAGTGAGGTGTAGTTACCCGGATGGAGTGATTGGCGGATTGATTGGGATGTTGTATGGAATAGGGGATGGATGGAAAGTAGGATGGAAGAGGAGATTAAGAAAGATAGGGGGGATTTGGGAGCGAGAAGGAGATGAGGTAGATTTTACAGCAGGAAGTAGGTTGATGAGATGGTTTGGAAAGAGAGTGGAATGGAATGGGGAGGGGGTAAGTGTGATTGCAAAGGAGATGATGATGGTAAGTCGAAAGGTAGAGAGGGCAACAAGAGGAGTAGTATAGGAGAGGAAGGAATATAGTAAGGAAGAGGGACAGGGAGAGGGACAGGGAGAGGGACAGGGAGAGGGACAGGGAGAGGGACAGGGAGAGGGACAGGGAGAGGGACAGGGAGAGGGACAGGGAGAGGGACAGGGAGAGGGACAGGGAGAGGGACAGGGAGAGGGACAGGGAGAGGGACAGGGAGAGGGACAGGGAGAGGGACAGGGAGAGAGAGAAGGTAAAGAGTAAAAAAAAAGCCCCCCAGGTTCCGAAGGAGACGCCCCGCGGTAAAGCGCCCCCAGGCAGGGCCGCCGGAGGCAGAGGGTACGGATTAGGGTTAGGGGTTAGGGTTAGGGTTAGAAGCATATATTCAGAGGATCTACAGCGATATCCTGTATCTAAAGGGTAGTAAAACGAAAGTGACGAAGTCAAAACAAAAGCAACCAACTTCCAACTCTTACTATATTTTCTCCACCTCGTTTAGAATAGAACGCAGCAAAAACGGGCTCATTTCGGCCAGAAATGACCGAGAAATGAGCGTTCGAAGTGAAAACCAAGGCGTCGACAGGTTTCCGGTCATATCTCGAGAACTAGACGAGCTACGACGACGATTCGACATCGACGACGTAGGTCTAGCTCCGTAGATACTCCGCAAAGGTCCAACGGGTCCGAAATGTCGACAGAAAGCCAAGATATTCCAGGGGGAAGTCCGGAATAGAAAGTAGGAAGTCGGTAGTAAGAAGGCGGTAAAGTCGATAGTTCCTAGAGTCCGTAGTAGCCATCCGGGTTGCCCCTTCCATACATGTGTGTTTCGAGTCGTAATCGGCCACCGGGAACCTAGAAATATCGAAGTAGAAGAGAAGGAAGTCGAGAGAAAGAGGTAAGGGAGGGTCGACAGGTTTTCGGCAATATCTCGAGAACTAGACAAGCTACGACGACGATTTGACATCGACGACGTAGGTCTAGCTCCGTAGATACTCCGTAAAGGTCCAACGGGTCCGAAATGTCGATAGAAAGCCAAGATATTCCAGGGGGAAGTCCGGAATAGAAAGTAGAGAGTCGGCAGTAAGAGAGCGATAAAATCGATAAATCCTAGAATCCGTAGCGGCCATCCGGGTTGCCCCTTCCATACATGTGTGTTTTAAATCGTAATCGGCCGCCGGGAACCTAGAAGTATCGAAGTAGAGAGGAGCGAGGTCGAGAGAAAGAGGTAGGGAAAGATCGACAGGTTTTCGGCAATATCTCGAGAACTAGACGGCCTACGACGACGATTTAACATCGACGACGTACTTCTAGCTCCGTAGATGCTCCGTAAAGGTCCAACGGGTCCGAAATGTCGAGAAATGGCCGAGATATTCCAGGGGGACGTCCGGAATAGAAGGTAGGAAGTCGATAGTAAGAAAGCGATAAGATCAGCGATGCCTTGGGCTAATAGCTGCCATCCGGGTTGCCCCTTCCATACATGTGTGTTTTTAATCGTAATCGGCAGCCTATCCCAAGGGTATCCTGAAATAGGAGAGGTAAAAGTCGGCAAAAGAGAATCGGGGGAAATCGACAGGTTTTCGGCAATATCTCGAGAACTAGACAAGCTACGACGACGATTCAACATCGACGACGTACGTCTAGTTCCGTAGATACTCCGCAAAGGTCCAACGGGTCCGAAATGTCGAGAAATGGCCGAGATATTCCAGGGGGAAGTCCGGAATAGAAGGTAGGAGGTCGGTAGTAAGAAAGCGGTAAGATTAGCGATGCCTTAGGCTAATAGCTGCCATCCGGGTTGCCCCTTCCATACATGTGTGTTATAAGTCGTAATCGGCAGCCTATCCCAAGGGTATCCTAAAATAGGAGAGGTAAAAGTCGGCAAAAGAGAATCGGGGGAAGTCGACAGGTTTTCGGCAATATCTCGGGAGCTAGACAAGCTACGACGACGATTTAACATCGACGACGTACGTCTAGCTCCGTAGATGCCCCGCAAAGGTCCAGCGGGTCCGAAATGTCGAGGAATAGCCGAGATATTCCAGGGGGAAGTCCGGAATAGAAGGTAGAGGAACGGTAGTAAGAAGGCGGTAAGATCAGCGATGCCTTGGGCTAATAGCTGCCATTCGGGTTGCCCCTCATATACGGTGTGGTTTTGAAGTGTAAGCGGCAGCCTATCCCAAGGGTGTCCTGAAATAGAAGGGGTAGAAATCGGCATAGAGAAATCGAGGGAAATCGACAGGTTTTCGGCGATATCTCGAGAACTAGATAAGCTACGACGACGATTCGACGTCGACGATGTTCGTCTAGCTCCGTAGATGCCCCGCAAAGGTCGAACGGGTCCGAAATGTCGATAAATAGTCGAAATATCCTAGGGTGAAGGTAGGATAAGGTAGGGTAGTTTCGAGTCGAATTCTGGAGTCAATAGGCGAACCCTTTGCCTATTTTTGACGTCGAGTAGGATCACCTAGTGAAAGGCTCCTACGTAGGTGTCCTCCGACGTGAATAAGACTCGAAATGAGTGAGATATCCTCTGCTTTCTTCCCTTGCTCTTTCTCGGCTGTTTTCGCTTCTAGCGGCGGCGGCAATAACGCTAGCGATACTTTCGTAGTACCGTTCGATACGGAATCGCAAACCGAGTCGAATGGTGTCGGTTTCGTAGCCGTAGCTAGTCGCGCCGTTGAGATATCGATGGTTTTGTCCCAGAGGTCGAATTTTGAAGTTCTTCCTGTCGGATTTTTCCGCCAAGACCTCGGTTTTACACTGCAAATTCTGCACAACGACAGAATGACAGATTTCAACCGGCGATAACTCCACCAAAACAGCTCTAAACGAGATAAAACAAGGTGCAAAATGCTCAGAATTTCGAGGAGAAGAGAATGAGCCTAGTTACACCCCGACAGGTTAGGGTCAGGGTGGTTAGGTCGGGTTGGGTTAGGGTTAGAAGCATTCATTCAGTGAGTTCCACTATGATATACTCTATCCAAATCGGTGGCAAAACCAAATAACACAGCAACGAGTAGCCTTCTTGCTACGAAACTTGCACCGTAATTAGTCCACCTCTTTACGCATATAATAAACTAAAAACGAGCAAAATCCAATAAGAACTCCCTGAGATATTGTCAATTTTAGTTGACAAAGTATCCCGCCCAATTTCTAGCTCGTATACGAGCTAGATTCACGGATATATAGCCTAATAGCCATTGTTCCGTGCCGTAGGATAGGGAATGTTGAATTTCCCTAAACGTCGTCGCCGTCTCTTTCCCAAGGAGGCCGCCTTGACTTAAAATAAACGGCTTAAACCCGCGCCCTAAGGCGGCGTGTTTTCGCTTCTTATCCTCCTCTACGCCCCTAAGGGTTTCGAGGGGGTCGTCCGCGCCGAATTCCTCGTCAAGGATGCAATAGAAACGTCGATAAAGGTCGTTCGGTCGGCCTATCGATTTTTACATCGGTACGTCGATCGAATTCTCTTCGCCGCGGTTCTAATACAGCTTGCGTTTGCGGTATTGTGTTAATTGCACGGGTTAGTGCGTGACAAATAAGGTCGTGTTTGACCCTAGTTTGCGCGTCGTGCCCGGCAACGATCCTCGTGTCGAAGAGTAACTTTGTCCGCAGTGGCGACAAAGTTCTTGTGCCTTCTCTACCGGGGTTAAGAGGCGAATTGATAGAGCTGCCGCGACGTCTAGGTCGCTAAGAAGCACGTCTCGCCTTATAGGGAGCGTAGTAAGCCAGCGGGAGCCTAGAAAACTTGCGTTTTCTGGTCGCGTACTTTCTTGCTCTTCCGTGAGGTTTCGGCGGATTCTCGCGAGTCTAGCGAGGTGGAGCTCTTGGATCCGGGTCCGGTAGCGTTTCCTAGCGTCGTCCACGTCCGGTAGATCCATTAGAATGTCCATAGGGGGGGGGGGAGAGGAGAGGGGGGCCGAAATAGCCGCCGACGCACCTGTATAAACAGTGTGGTTTCGAAGCGCTCGCGGCGCGTCGGCGGGGGTTCCGGCAGTTCGGGGGGCAGTAGTAGGTCCTACTAGAGCCCGTAGATCCGGCGGTAAGTCCGGGGGACGAGGAGGAGGGTCCGTAGAGCGCGGGAGAGAGACTACCCCTTTTAGGGTCGTTTCGGCGATTTCCCTTGCATTTACAAAGGAAGGCGCCAAAATTTCCTTATAAAGGGTAATTCCTAGGCCGCCGTGTCGGAGGGGAAGAGCGATAAGGTCTCTATCTAGCTCGGTAACCTCGGAATTGCCTTGGAAGTCCTTAATAGCCCGTCACGAGAGCGTCGTCGATTTCGGCGAAACCGTCGACGATTCCTGCGCTATCAAGGGTCCGGGGGAGGTGTCGGAGTAGGATAGAGGTAGAAGACCGGAGGAGGAGAAGTGCATGCTGCCGGGGAAGTTTCTGTAAGTCCGAAACGACACGACGAAGTTCCTGCGTTTTTGACGCTAAGAACTCGCGTCGGGCTTGTTCCGGGCCGACAAAAGAGCCTAGTACCTTCATTCCGGTTTGCTTAATCTCGCTTAGCGGCGTAGACTTTGTCTTTGCCGCGTTTAGCGAGATCGGCGCGCCTTTAAGAAGGTTGTCGACCGTTTCGACCGAAAGAGGAGATCCCGTGAGTATATAGACGTCGTCTAGGTAGGCGACGACTATCGGCGGCGGCGTAGAAGGTCCAGAGAGGGCGCGAAGACGTGTTCGAAGCCGTTCGAGCGTTGTACGGATCGCAAGCGAAAAGAAGAACGGGCCTAGCGGGTCGCCTTGTCGTACACCTTCCGAGGAGATAATTGTCGTCCCGTCGTACATTACAAGGGACGTAGGATCCTCGTAGGCCCACCGAGCGAGTTTTGCAAATTCCGGAGCGAACTGTCGAATTCCCGTCGAGATTGCTCTCCGTTTCGTCGCGTTAAAGGCGTTTTTAAAGTAGGGTTTGGGTTTAGGGTAGGGTTAGAAGCATTCATTCAGTGAGTTCCACTATAATATACTCTATCTAAATTGGTGGCAAAACTAAATAACATAACAACGAGTAGCCTTCTTGCTACGAAACTTATACCGTAATTAGTCCACCTCTTTACGTATATAATAAACCAAAAACAAGCAAAATCCAATAAGAACTCCTTAAGGTATTGTCAATTTTAGTTAACAAAGTATCCTACTTAATTTTTAGCTTGTATATAAGCTAAATTCACAGATATATAGCCTAATAGCTATTGTTCCGTGCCGTAGGATAGGAATGTTGAATTTCCTAAACGTCGTCGCCGTCTCTTTCCCAAGGAGGCCGCCTTGACTTAAAATAAACGGCTTAAACCCGCGCCCTAAGGCGGCGTGTTTTCGCTTCTTATCCTCCTCTACGCCCCTAAGGGTTTCGAGGGGGGTCGTCCGCGCCGAATTCCTCGTCAAGGATGCAATAGAAACGTCGATAAAGGTCGTTCCGGTCGGCCTATCGATTTTTACATCGGTACGTCGATCGGAATTCTCTTCGCCGCGCGGTTCTAATACAGCTTGCGTTTGCGGTATTGTGTTAATTGCACGGGTTAGTGCGTGACAAATAAGGTCGTGTTTGACCCTAGTTTGCGCGTACGTGCCCGGCAACGATCCTCGTGTCGAAGAGTAACTTTGTCCGCAGTGGCGACAAAGTTCTTGTGCCTTCTCTACCGGGGTTAAGAGGCGAATTGATAGAGCTGCCGCGACGTCTAGGTCGCTAAGAAGCACGTCTCGCCTTATAGGGAGCGTAGTAAGCCAGCGGGAGCCTAGAAAACTTGCGTTTTCTAGTCGCGTACTTTCTTGCTCTTCCGTGAGGTTTCGACGGATTCTCGCGAGTCTAGCGAGGTGGAGCTCTTGGATCCGGGTCCGGTAGCGTTTCCTAGCGTCGTCCACGTCCGGTAGATCCATTAGAATGTCCATAGGGGGGGGGGGAGAGGAGAGGGGGCGAAATAGCCGCCCGACGCACCTGTATAAACAGTGTGGTTTCGAAGCGCTCGCGGCGCGTCGGCGGGGGTTCCGGCAGTTCGGGGGGCAGTAGTAGGTCCTACTAGAGCCCGTAGATCCGGCGGTAAGTCCGGGGGACGAGGAGGAGGGTCCGTAGAGCGCGGGAGAGAGACTACCCCTTTTAGGGTCGTTTCGGCGATTTCCCTTGCATTTACAAAGGAAGGCGCCAAAATTTCCTTATAAAGGGTAATTCCTAGGCCGCCGTGTCGGAGGGGAAGAGCGATAAGGTCTCTATCTAGCTCGGTAACCTCGGAATTGCCTTGGAAGTCCTTAATAGCCCGTACGAGAACGTCGTCGATTTCGGCGAAACCGTCGACGATTCCCGCGCTATCAAGGGTCCGGGGGAGGTGTCGGAGTAGGATAGAGGTAGAAGACCGGAGGAGGAGAAGTGCATGCTGCCGGGGAAGTTTCTGTAAGTCCGAAACGACGCGACAAAGTTCCTGCGTTTTTGACGCTAAGAACTCGCGTCGGGCTTGTTCCGGGCCGACAAAAGAGCCTAGTACCTTCATTCCGGTTTGCTTAATCTCGCTTAGCGGCGTAGACTTTGTCTTTGCCGCGTTTAGCGAGATCGGCGCGCCTTTAAGAAGGTTGTCGACCGTTTCGACCAAAAGAGGAGATCCCGTGAGTATATAGACGTCGTCTAGGTAGGCGACGACTATCGGCGGCGGCGTAGAAGGTCCAGAGAGGGCGCGAAGACGTGTTCGAAGCCGTTCGAGCGTTGTACGGATCGCAAGCGAAAAGAAGAACGGGCCTAGCGGGTCGCCTTGTCGTACACCTTCCGAGGAGATAATTGTCGTCCCGTCGTACATTACAAGGGACGTAGGATCCTCGTAGGCCCACCGAGCGAGTTTTGCAAATTCCGGAGCGAACTGTCGAATTCCCGTCGAGATTGCTCTCCGTTTCGTCGCGTTAAAGGCGTTTTTAAAGTAGGGTTTGGGTTTAGGGTAGGGTTAGAAGCATTCATTCAGTGAGTTCCACTATGATATACTCTATCCAAATCGGTGGCAAAACCAAATAACACAGCAACGAGTAGCCTTCTTGCTACGAAACTTGCACCGTAATTAGTCCACCTCTTTACGCATATAATAAACTAAAAACGAGCAAAATCCAATAAGAACTCCCTGAGATATTGTCAATTTTAGTTGACAAAGTATCCCGCCCAATTTCTAGCTCGTATACGAGCTAGATTCACGGATATATAGCCTAATAGCCATTGTTCCGTGCCGTAGGATAGGGAATGTTGAATTTCCCTAAACGTCGTCGCCGTCTCTTTCCCAAGGAGGCCGCCTTGACTTAAAATAAACGGCTTAAACCCGCGCCCTAAGGCGGCGTGTTTTCGCTTCTTATCCTCCTCTACGCCCCTAAGGGTTTCGAGGGGGGTCGTCCGCGCCGAATTCCTCGTCAAGGATGCAATAGAAACGTCGATAAAGGTCGTTCCGGTCGGCCTATCGATTTTTACATCGGTACGTCGATCGGAATTCTCTTCGCCGCGCGGTTCTAATACAGCTTGCGTTTGCGGTATTGTGTTAATTGCACGGGTTAGTGCGTGACAAATAAGGTCGTGTTTGACCCTAGTTTGCCGCGTACGTGCCCGGCAACGATCCTCGTGTCCGAAAGAGTAACTTTGTCCGCAGTGGCGACAAAGTTCTTGTGCCTTCTCTACCGGGGTTAAGAGGCGAATTGATAGAGCTGCCGCGACGTCTAGGTCGCTAAGAAGCACGTCTCGCCTTATAGGGAGCGTAGTAAGCCAGCGGGAGCCTAGAAAACTTGCGTTTTCTAGTCGCGTACTTTCTTGCTCTTCCGTGAGGTTTCGACGGATTCTCGCGAGTCTAGCGAGGTGGAGCTCTTGGATCCGGGTCCGGTAGCGTTTCCTAGCGTCGTCCACGTCCGGTAGATCCATTAGAATGTCCATAGGGGGGGGGGGAGAGGAGAGGGGGGCCGAAATAGCCGCCGACGCACCTGTATAAACAGTGTGGTTTCGAAGCGCTCGCGGCGCGTCGGCGGGGGTTCCGGCAGTTCGGGGGGCAGTAGTAGGTCCTACTAGAGCCCGTAGATCCGGCGGTAAGTCCGGGGGACGAGGAGGAGGGTCCGTAGAGCGCGGGAGAGAGACTACCCCTTTTAGGGTCGTTTCGGCGATTTCCCTTGCATTTACAAAGGAAGGCGCCAAAATTTCCTTATAAAGGGTAATTCCTAGGCCGCCGTGTCGGAGGGGAAGAGCGATAAGGTCTCTATCTAGCTCGGTAACCTCGGAATTGCCTTGGAAGTCCTTAATAGCCCGTACGAGAACGTCGTCGATTTCGGCGAAACCGTCGACGATTCCCGCGCTATCAAGGGTCCGGGGGAGGTGTCGGAGTAGGATAGAGGTAGAAGACCGGAGGAGGAGAAGTGCATGCTGCCGGGGAAGTTTCTGTAAGTCCGAAACGACGCGACAAAGTTCCTGCGTTTTTGACGCTAAGAACTCGCGTCGGGCTTGTTCCGGGCCGACAAAAGAGCCTAGTACCTTCATTCCGGTTTGCTTAATCTCGCTTAGCGGCGTAGACTTTGTCTTTGCCGCGTTTAGCGAGATCGGCGCGCCTTTAAGAAGGTTGTCGACCGTTTCGACCAAAAGAGGAGATCCCGTGAGTATATAGACGTCGTCTAGGTAGGCGACGACTATCGGCGGCGGCGTAGAAGGTCCAGAGAGGGCGCGAAGACGTGTTCGAAGCCGTTCGAGCGTTGTACGGATCGCAAGCGAAAAGAAGAACGGGCCTAGCGGGTCGCCTTGTCGTACACCTTCCGAGGAGATAATTGTCGTCCCGTCGTACATTACAAGGGACGTAGGATCCTCGTAGGCCCACCGAGCGAGTTTTGCAAATTCCGGAGCGAACTGTCGAATTCCCGTCGAGATTGCTCTCCGTTTCGTCGCGTTAAAGGCGTTTTTAAAGTAGGGTTTGGGTTTAGGGTAGGGTTAGAAGCATTCATTCAGTGAGTTCCACTATGATATACTCTATCCAAATCGGTGGCAAAACCAAATAACACAGCAACGAGTAGCCTTCTTGCTACGAAACTTGCACCGTAATTAGTCCACCTCTTTACGCATATAATAAACTAAAAACGAGCAAAATCCAATAAGAACTCCCTGAGATATTGTCAATTTTAGTTGACAAAGTATCCTGCTCAATTTCTAGCTCGTATACGAGCTAGATTCACGGATATATAGCCTAATAGCCATTGTTCCGTGCCGTAGGATAGGAATGTTGAATTTCCTAAACGTCGTCGCCGTCTCTTTCCCAAGGAGGCCGCCTTGACTTAAAATAAACGGCTTAAACCCGCGCCCTAAGGCGGCGTGTTTTCGCTTCTTATCCTCCTCTACGCCCCTAAGGGTTTCGAGGGGGGTCGTCCGCGCCGAATTCCTCGTCAAGGATGCAATAGAAACGTCGATAAAGGTCGTTCCGGTCGGCCTATCGATTTTTACATCGGTACGTCGATCGGAATTCTCTTCGCCGCGCGGTTCTAATACAGCTTGCGTTTGCGGTATTGTGTTAATTGCACGGGTTAGTGCGTGACAAATAAGGTCGTGTTTGACCCTAGTTTGCCGCGTACGTGCCCGGCAACGATCCTCGTGTCCGAAAGAGTAACTTTGTCCGCAGTGGCGACAAAGTTCTTGTGCCTTCTCTACCGGGGTTAAGAGGCGAATTGATAGAGCTGCCGCGACGTCTAGGTCGCTAAGAAGCACGTCTCGCCTTATAGGGAGCGTAGTAAGCCAGCGGGAGCCTAGAAAACTTGCGTTTTCTAGTCGCGTACTTTCTTGCTCTTCCGTGAGGTTTCGACGGATTCTCGCGAGTCTAGCGAGGTGGAGCTCTTGGATCCGGGTCCGGTAGCGTTTCCTAGCGTCGTCCACGTCCGGTAGATCCATTAGAATGTCCATAGGGGAGAGGAGAGGGGGCCGAAATAGCCGCCGACGCACCTGTATAAACAGTGTGGTTTCGGGCGCTCGCGGCGCGTCGGCGGGGTTCCGGCAGTTCGGGGGCAGTAGTAGGTCCTACTAGAGCCCGTAGATCCGGCGGTAAGTCCGGGGACGAGGAGGAGGGTCCGTAGAGCGCGGAGAGAGACTACCCTTTTAGGTCGTTTCGGCGATTTCCTTGCATTTACAAAGGAAGGCGCCAAAATTTCCTTATAAAGGGTAATTCCTAGGCCGCCGTGTCGGAGGGGAAGAGCGATAAGGTCTCTATCTAGCTCGGTAACCTCGGAATTGCCTTGGAAGTCCTTAATAGCCCGTACGAGAACGTCGTCGATTTCGCGAAACCGCCGACGATTCCCGCGCTATCAAGGGTCCGGGGGAGGTGTCGGAGTAGGATAGAGGTAGAAGACCGGAGGAGGAGAAGTGCATGCTGCCGGGGAAGTTTCTGTAAGTCCGAAACGACGCGACAAAGTTCCTGCGTTTTTGACGCTAAGAACTCGCGTCGGGCTTGTTCCGGGCCGACAAAAGAGCCTAGTACCTTCATTCCGGTTTGCTTAATCTCGCTTAGCGGCGTAGACTTTGTCTTTGCCGCGTTTAGCGAGATCGGCGCGCCTTTAAGAAGGTTGTCGACCGTTTCGACCGAAAGAGGAGATCCCGTGAGTATATAGACGTCGTCTAGGTAGGCGACGACTATCGGCGGCGGCGTAGAAGGTCCAGAGAGGGCGCGAAGACGTGTTCGAAGCCGTTCGAGCGTTGTACGGATCGCAAGCGAAAAGAAGAACGGGCCTAGCGGGTCGCCTTGTCGTACACCTTCCGAGGAGATAATTGTCGTCCCGTCGTACATTACAAGGGACGTAGGATCCTCGTAGGCCCACCGAGCGAGTTTTGCAAATTCCGGAGCGAACTGTCGAATTCCCGTCGAGATTGCTCTCCGTTTCGTCGCGTTAAAGGCGTTTTTAAAGTAGGGTTTGGGTTTAGGGTAGGGTTAGAAGCATTCATTCAGTGAGTTCCACTATGATATACTCTATCCAAATCGGTGGCAAAACCAAATAACACAGCAACGAGTAGCCTTCTTGCTACGAAACTTGCACCGTAATTAGTCCACCTCTTTACGCATATAATAAACTAAAAACGAGCAAAATCCAATAAGAACTCCCTGAGATATTGTCAATTTTAGTTGACAAAGTATCCCGCCCAATTTCTAGCTCGTATACGAGCTAGATTCACGGATATATAGCCTAATAGCCATTGTTCCGTGCCGTAGGATAGGGAATGTTGAATTTCCCTAAACGTCGTCGCCGTCTCTTTCCCAAGGAGGCCGCCTTGACTTAAAATAAACGGCTTAAACCCGCGCCCTAAGGCGGCGTGTTTTCGCTTCTTATCCTCCTCTACGCCCCTAAGGGTTTCGAGGGGGGTCGTCCGCGCCGAATTCCTCGTCAAGGATGCAATAGAAACGTCGATAAAGGTCGTTCCGGTCGGCCTATCGATTTTTACATCGGTACGTCGATCGGAATTCTCTTCGCCGCGCGGTTCTAATACAGCTTGCGTTTGCGGTATTGTGTTAATTGCACGGGTTAGTGCGTGACAAATAAGGTCGTGTTTGACCCTAGTTTGCCGCGTACGTGCCCGGCAACGATCCTCGTGTCCGAAAGAGTAACTTTGTCCGCAGTGGCGACAAAGTTCTTGTGCCTTCTCTACCGGGGTTAAGAGGCGAATTGATAGAGCTGCCGCGACGTCTAGGTCGCTAAGAAGCACGTCTCGCCTCATAGGGAGCGTAGTAAGCCAGCGGGAGCCTAGAAAACTTGCGTTTTCTAGTCGCGTACTTTCTTGCTCTTCCGTGAGGTTTCGACGGATTCTCGCGAGTCTAGCGAGGTGGAGCTCTTGGATCCGGGTCCGGTAGCGTTTCCTAGCGTCGTCCACGTCCGGTAGATCCATTAGAATGTCCATAGAGGGGGGGGGAGAGGAGAGGGGGGCCGAAATAGCCGCCGACGCACCTGTGTGAACAGTGTGGTTTCGAAGCGCTCGCGGCGCGTCGGCGGGGGTTCCGGCAGTTCGGGGGGCAGTAGTAGGTCCTACTAGAGCCCGTAGATCCGGCGGTAAGTCCGGGGGACGAGGAGGAGGGTCCGTAGAGCGCGGGAGAGAGACTACCCCTTTTAGGGTTGTTTCGGCGATTTCCCTTGCATTTACAACTCGAGAGAATACCTCCCCCCCGCACCTTCCCCGGACCTCCCCCCGCCTAATAGACACCCGTAGACGGATATACGGCGACGAGAACACCCCCCCTCCCCTAGATCAGGCCCCCCCCCCCTCCGACTATTCGTTTCGCGCGTTTCGACCTCAAGATAGATGTCTACAGAGGCTATTTAGCTTCCACCACATTCAGGTCGATGATACGATTGTTCGAGGGAAGACAGCGATCATATTCTGCGCCGCAGCAAAGAAGGTAGCCTCTCTCTTTCTCCGGAATCCGCTCGAAAAGCAGCTTCTCGACTTTCTTCTTCTTCCGAAGGTAGGCCTCGTTATCGGACATCAGGATCCAAACCGGGACCTAAAGGCTACGCTACGGCACTATCCGGACATCGAGATTACGGCTCCTTCGGAAGAAACCCTCGCCGGATGGAAATAAACAAGCGGAAAGAGCGATAGACGCTTCGACGCCTCTAGAGACTCGCCGGCGGCGAGAGCACAACGTCTCGTCGAACGTGGGTTTCTAGGACGGGCGGCTAGAGCGTTAGCAACCCCCTCGACACTCGCGAAAGGGTCGGACGATGTACGGGCGAAATTACAAGAGAAACACCCGCAAGGCGAACCGCGTGCCTTTTCGACTACCGCGAGCCCCTACCCTGGTCCCCCCCCTACTCCGGAGGACATTCTCGATGCTCTAGCTTCTTTTCCGACTGATACGGCGCCTGGACTTTCTGGATGGACTGTCCCGTTACTAAAAGAGGCGATAAAACAGAGAGAAGTTGTCGAATTTCTTGTGAAACTCTGCCGCATGTTTCAAGAGGGAACGGCGCCGGGTAAGCAGCTTCTAGCTACTTCCCGACTCGTAGCTCTCGACAAAGATGACGGCGGAGTACGCCCGATTGCCGTTGGATGCCTTATCTACCGGTTCTTACTACCGTTCCTCTACCTTCTATTCCGGACTTCCCCCTGGAATATCTCGGCTATTCCTCGACATTTCGGACCCGCTGGACCTTTGCGGGGCATCTACAGAGCTAGACGTACGTCGTCGATGTTAAATCGTCGTCGTAGCTTGTCTAGCTCCCGAGATATTGCCGAAAACCTGTCGACTTCCCCCGATTCTCTTTTGCCGACTTTTACCTCTCCTATTTTAGGATACCCTTGGGATAGGCTGCCGATTACGACTTATAACACACATGTATGGAAGGGGCAACCCGGATGGCAGCTATTAGCCCAAGGCATCGCTAATCTTACCGCTTTCTTACTACCGACTTCCTACCTTCTATTCCGGACTTCCCCCTGGAATATCTCGGCTATTTCTCGACATTTCGGACCCGTTGGACCTTTGCGGAGTATCTACGGAACTAGACGTACGTCGTCGATGTTGAATCGTCGTCGTAGCTTGTCTAGTTCTCGAGATATTGCCGAAAACCTGTCGATTTCCCCCGATTCTCTTTTGCCGACTTTTACCTCTCTTATTTTAGGATACCCTTAGGATAGGCTGCCGATTACGATTAAAAACACACATGTATGGAAGGGGCAACCCGGATGGCAGCTATTAGCCCAAGGCATCGCTGATCTTATCGCTTTCTTACTATCGACTTCCTACCTTCTATTCCGGACGTCCCCCTAGAATATCTCGGCCATTTCTCGACATTTCGGACCCGTTGGACCTTTACGGAGCATCTACGGAGCTAGAAGTACGTCGTCGATGTTAAATCGTCGTCGTAGGCCGTCTAGTTCTCGAGATATTGCCGAAAACCTGTCGATCTTTCCCTACCTCTTTCTCTCGACCTCGCTCCTCTCTACTTCGATACTTCTAGGTTCCCGGCGGCCGATTACGATTTAAAACACACATGTATGGAAGGGGCAACCCGGATAGTCGCTACGGATTCTAGGATTTATCGATTTTATCGCTCTCTTACTGCCGACTCTTTACCTTCTATTCCGGACTTCCCCCTGGAATATCTTGGCTTTCTATCGACATTTCGGACCCGCTCGACCTCTGCGGAGCATCTATAGAGCTAGACCTACGTCGTCGATGTCGAATCGTCGTCGTAGCTCGTCTAGTTCTCGAGATACTGCCGAAAACCTGTCGATTTCCCTGCCACCCCTTCGGACCCCTACTTCTAGGCCCCCCCTTAGGGATTCTACTACCCTCCTGGCTCTAGCGCTCTTTCTAGGTCCTTATCTGTTTCTAAACCTCACCGCGGAATAGGTGGTAGGCCTGTTTAGGTCTAGAAAAAGCAACACTACTAAGGGTAGTATTCTGTCTTGTTTAGGTAGCCCTACACTACCTTACACCTTCTCTTTCTGGATTTGGGCTTTTATCCTACGAAAACTAGCTCTAGGGGAACCTAGCCGCCTTAGGGTAGCCTTAATACCCTATCTATTAGTAGTAGAACTAGCTCATTTTCGACCCTTCTTATTCTGGACTTCCCCCTGGAATATCTTGGCTCTTTGTCGACATTTCGGACCCGCTAGACCTTCACGGAGTATCTACGGAACTAGACCTACGTCGTCGATGTCGAATCGTCGTCGTAGCTTATCTAGTTCTCGAGATATAGCCGGAAACCTGTCGACGCTTCGGTTTTCACTTCGAACGCTCATTTCTCGGTCATTTCTGGCCGAAATGAGCCCGTTTTTGTTGCGTTCTATTCTAAAAGAGGAGGACTAATTACGGTGCAAGTTTTGTAGCGAGAAGGCTACTCGTTGTTTTGTTATTTGGTTTTGCCACCGATTTGGATAGAGTATATCATAGTGGAACTCACTGAATGAATGCTTCTAACCCTAACCCTACTATTGCCTAATTACGCATAGTAGAATAAGTAAATAAGCACTGCTTACTAATCGAATTCAGGGTTAGTAACATAGTGTAGTTATTAATAAAGAACCTCTACCTATATAGTAATCCTAAGCTATTACTAAAGAGAGTTAGTCCTTATAAGGTACTCGAAAAGCAATTACCTCTATTATATAAACTAGATCTACTAGTTACTTTACACTATATTTACTCTATGTTCTACGCTAACCTACTTAGTGTAACCGTTGGGTCGGGGTTAAGGGGTTATACTAAACCTAAAAGAGTTATATTACCCTATTGTTTTTTCGTGGGTTTTTCGTGTTAAAACGCGATTTCTCGTATTAAATGAATTATTATCTTAATAAAAATTATATCATTAGAATCCCTATAAAATTCTCTATATTTTATATATATAAATTGATTACGTAATATGATTCTCTGATTTTTAAACTAGGTTCAAAAACTTTGATAGCTATTTCAAAAATACTAGAGTTATATTACGTAAGCATGCTATATATTATTAAATGCGCGTTTTTTTATAGATTATTTTAGACAATCCAATTTTAAAAAAAAATTCATTTTGAAAGAGTTATTATAGAAAAAGAGCAAAAATCCCGCAAAAATTTCAGATTTTGAAGTTCCTGACCTTAACCTAATAGTCACACTAAACCTACTTACTAAATATCTAGACAACTCTTTACCTAGCTAGTTCTTTAAAGAGCTACTACTAATCGAGGTTAAGAGTAAAGAGGAATACAAAGTAGACAATGTAATTAATATATAGATGCTATACAGTAAACTAGTCGCTTATGTAAGCTAGAAGAGATATCTAGAAGATCTTACCTAGTAGCTAATTAACAACCTTAAAGGAGTAGCTAATGTACTATATAACTACCTAGACTCTTATATAGATAAACTAAGGCTAAAATAGATTAATAGATAATGTATATTAGTATTTAAGAGTAAACGCCTTTAAGAGAGAGAGTAGTAATATAAGATAGATATAAACTAGATTTAGTTAGAGCCTAGTTTAGTTTAGTTACGTAATCTTAGCATTGTGGCCTAGGCTTCTAGCTACTCTGCCCTCGATATTATGTGTACTTTATATACTAGCTTTCTCTTCTTCTTTTCTAAGTCTTAATATCTTAACGAATAGATGTAATTAACCTTCTATCTTACTAGTCGTAATTAGTATCTACGCTAATAGTATACTATGCGAGGTAACTAATTATATAAGTACACCCTTATAAAAGCGTTAGCGGATTTACTAGCTAGGTTATATTTATACTTCTAGTATAATTTATATATTTTACCTACTGTCTCCCCTTATGTAATAAAGTACTATAATAAAGTTAAGCCTAAAAATTAGTAAGGTATAGTAATATACTAAGCTATAGAGTAAGCGCTTTAACTACTAGCCTATTAGGTACTATTAGGTAGGCACTAGGTTAGGTACCCCCCCCCTAAGAGTAACACTACAACTATATACTAACTCTATCTACCTTAGTATAATACTTAACCTAGAGTAGCCTCTCTCTACTAAGCTTTTATACCTAACCTCTACCTAATATAGTGCTACCTCTACCTAAAAACTACCCTAGTCTAAAGATCTTAAGGCCTAAAATTTAATAGATTCTAGCTATGTTCCTTGCTAAGGATTAGTAAAATTACTACTATAGATATTAAATTTAGGCCCTAAATCTACTATAGATAAGAGTTAGAGATAACTATTATATACTACCTCTATATCTATACTTAGTAATTAGAAAGTAATCTATACTATAATACTATATTCCTTACTAAGGATTAGTAAAATTACTACTATAGATATTAGATTTAGACTTTAAATCTACTATAGATAAGAGTTAGAAATTATCTTTTCTCTTAAGTAATACTTCTTCTTTTCTCGAGTATTACTTGTTCTCTTAAGTGTCTCTTATCTCTTACCTATAAGTGTATAAGAGATACTTTCTCGATGTATTTACCCGAAGAGACAATTTAGCAAGTCGTTCGGGCGCTGCCTTTATACAAACGAAATGACTCACTTCTTGCGCTGTCTCTTACGAGCCAAGTATTCCGTAGACATGCGCAGCGCGAAATCTATCGCGTGTACAACCATACCAATGTCGGCAGCCTATACGCCTTGCTCCGTACGCTCGTCGCACGGCCGGACCTCCGTTCAAGCATGCGAACGCTCTTCTTGAATCACTTCGAAGCAGATAACGATCCTCTGACAGACGACCGCATACCACATTGCGACAGCCCCTCCTCAACCCTGGCTCAGGCAGCAGCCTCATGTCAGCTTCCGGGCGAGGTCGGTTCGATGCTGCAGACTGGTTTGCGAGCAGGGACGGAGGACGCTGGGCTTGCGCTGCTCATGTGCATGTGTAGAAACTTCACATTCATCGAGATGCAGGACCTGCCGCGCAGTGCTATCACACCTTCCACCGCAAGCTCTGGACAGACTTGTCGCCTCATATTCGGATACAGAGAATTCGTTTGCCATATCCAGTATCAGCCCCCTCCTCTCCTCACCAACGTTGCGGAGGTTCGAGGGTTATACTGCACTGTCGGGAAGGCGCCCTTCTCACACAGACGAGCACTGTGCAGGAGATGACATTGGGATATTCCGTCATTGACGCAGTCGGTCTGCAGAGCATCCTCGAGCAATGCCCTTCTTTGACTGAACTTGACATCGAGTTTGGCGACGCTTGCGTGGACGACGAGTGCGACATCAACTACAGTCGGCTCGGGGAAGTCCTCACCACCCAAAAGCATAATCTGAAGCGTCTAAGCCTCGATGACGCCCAGGCTGAGGGCGTGGTTGGGACGGAAGGAACTCTGGGATCTCTCGCAACTCTCGCTTTGAAAACCCTCATTCTCCCAACGGTCGCAATATTTGCGGATGAAGATGAGAACATTCGGACTCGCTGGCTGGCGGAGAGACTGCCGACTACACTTGCCGCACTTGAGCTGAAGTGGGGGGAGACGAGAGTGCAGGACTATCAGCTTGATCAGGTGCGCCGTGTGACGCGAGATTCTAGATTCGAGCAGCTGGAGAAGGTCATTCTGTGCTTCCCAATGACACTGACTTTCAATTTCAACTGGCCGGGCTGGAAACTCGAGTACAGGCAAAGCACGATAATCGCTGTACGAGTGGGCAGAAGAGAATAGAAATGGTCATTAAAAGATGTATCATAATAGAAACCCAGATCAAACCCCCAAATAACCCTAGCAAAATATTCACGGAAAGACCTGCTAATCGCTTACAAAAGCACAGCAAGACCGGCAACACCAGCGAGCAGACCAGACCCAGCGACGGCCTTGTTGGCAGCACCCTTGTATGGCACTGGAGTAGGCGAGGATGTGACATTCTTCGCACCGGTCGGGACAGCGACAGCCGGGGTGGTGACGGTGCATGGGCAGTTGGTGATGGTCAGCTTGGTAGACGAGCTAGCGACGTAGACCTGCCCGTTGTAGGTGACAGACGTTGCGTATGGGCAGTCGACGGTTAAAGTCTGGACGACAGCGGTGACCATGGGGGCGGTGGTAGTTCCGGCGTTCCCAGCGTTCCCAGCGTTCCCAGCGTTCCCAGCGTTCCCAGCGTTCCCAGCGTTCACTCCAGCAGGAAGCTCGCCCAAGCAGGTTGCGTATGATGCGACGCAGGTGGCCTGGTTGGCATTCGGTCCGGTGCGGCAGCCATTGTAGATGACCTCGCACTTGGCGCGGCAGTCGCCGGATTGGCAGCGGCCAGACAAGCGGGAGCACTCGTCGTAGTAGTCCCGGCAGGACTGGGTGTAGCCTGGGGCGAAGGCGCTGCCGGCGTTGGCGGTGTTGTTGTTCTGGGCGGCGACGGCGCCGACGAGGGCGAGGGCGGCGATGGTGAATTGCATCTTGACTGTGTTGATGTTGCTGGAAGCGATTGGAGTTGGCTGAATGAGTGTGTTGAACGAGTGTGGTTGTGTGAAGGATGTGTTGAAGGAGTGTTGGAAAGTGATGATGGTCCAATTCTGCACGTCTGATGCCCAGTCTTTATGTGCTCTTCATTTTCTATGTTATGTCCGCGGATACTTTCCTGTGACAGTTTGGAAATTGCATACACGGCCTAAAAACATAGCAATACGAGGTTATTCATTTCGTTGGCTTTGCGAAACCGTTCGCATACGGGACGTTTTCATAATGAGCTTGATCCGTCGCCGCAAGACGCAGGATCTAGAGCCACAACCCGCTGTGTTTTCAGCGGCTGGCAATTACAGTGACTTCACGACGGTTGTCGCTGGGAGTAGCCAGATCGGAAACAGATCCAAGTGGCGAGACGCTAAGGAGAAATATCGAACCCCGATTGAAGCCTACCTTGATCAAATCAAACCTACAGCATCATACTTGGCGGCAGATATTGCTGGCCGGTCTGTACGCCTGATCGTCATGCGCTTTGGGTGTTGAAAGGCTCGGCGCGGTGGCCTGAAAAGTCCATCAGGCTGCCTAAGAGTGCTGTCGATGATTATGTCGGTGAGCATGTCGATGAGGATGGGTAAGAGATGGCCAGACAGGCAGTGTGAGGCGTCTCGTCGACGTGCGGGGCTGATGTTTGTCTCGGACACTTTTGCTCGTCGGAAACTTCTCCAGCTCGGCGACATTATGGAGACCTTTAGTCCTGATCAGGATACATATAAGCTGCTGTACATGCCCATCAAGTGATGGAACATTTCAAAAACATCTCCAGTCTACCCCGTTGACACAACCAAGCACAACTCACTTCCCAATAACACCAACATCGAAAGAGCCATGACTGACGTCGCAGAGAGCATTAGAAAGCTTTGGAAGTAAGCGACATTCAAGCTCACACCACTGGTACATTTCTAACGTTTCGTAGTAAGTGTGCATCCCAGTATGACACTGGAGATTGGCAGAAAGAACTGTTCAAGCAAGCGGCAAGCTTCATCCAAGACAGCGTCAATAACAGCTTGCTGCAATTGCCACCGAAGAAGGATGGTGTATACTTGCTTGACTATGCTTGCGGTACTGGCAAGGTCACAATGGTACGCCTGTCGATGGTATTTATGGATCGCGCTGACCATCCAGGCTTTGAAAGACCACATCACCAGCGCCCTCGGAATCGACATCTCCGATGGCATGGTCGAGATCTACAATACCCGTATGTCCGAAGCTGATGTTTCAAATGCACACGCAGTTGTCGGGAACCTCCTCAGCGAACAAGGCTTGACTGGCGACATTGATGAACAAGCTCGCAACTTTGACATCGCCTTTGTCGGCTTCGGCTTCCACCACTTCGAGGATCCAGAACTCACCATCAAGCGCCTGTCATCCCGCCTCAAGCCGGGAGGAATCTTGGCCATACTGGACTGGCTGCCATCGAACGAGGATCCACAGTACGAAGCCGAGGGGGGGCCTGGTCACCACCATCACCATCACCATGGTCATGGTCATGGGCACAAGCACGGCCATGGGTCTGCTCAATCAAGTGAGCCTCAACACACCATCCATCATGATGGATTCAGTCAGAGTATGATGGACAAACTCTACTCACAAGCTGGACTGGTTGACTTTGGGTTCGCCACCATGGAGAAGCCTCTCGTTATCGAGATGTGCGGCAAGCGGGTCAAGAGGACGGGCTTTATAGCGAAAGCCAGGCGGTCCATCTAAAGCATTATCATCACGTGCGGCTGATACGATACTGCTTTACTGGTTTCCTGAGGTTTCTGGCGCACGGTGGCTGCAGGTTGATGATATGGCTACCGTTGTGGGTCTCTGAATCGGTAGCGCTCCATCACGATCAAGCCCGAGGAGTCCTGGATCAGAGACATCGCAAGTGATCGCAGAACCACGGCGGTACATGGGTGGGCGGCTGGACAAGCGTTGGAGGATGGTTGTATTTAGTCGGTCTGGCTTCAGGAGTTTTCTTTCTGCATATTTGCCGCTATAATCTCTCTGCATAAATATGAAGCTTCAATTACGATCCTCGTTGCCGTGACAGAAGAATCAACCACACCCCAACAATCAGTATAGAATATGTCGATGAAACATCGGGCAGGTGTGCAAGGCCGACCTGATCTGATAGAGAGCCCAGAGACAAAGGTGTGACAGCTGCTCCGACTTGCCCGACGGCGACGGCGATGGCAACAGCATGAGAGGTGCAGTCGGCCGGTATGGCCCTCATCAGGACTAGGTTTGCTGATGGAAAGGTAGGTCCGAGGAAGAAACCGACGGCGAAGACGACCGTGTAGAATACGGACAGGTCTTTACAGCGAAAGAACAAAGATGACGCCAGAGACGATGATGTGGGAGATGCACCCTTCTCTCTTCTCGCATATTCGGGACCCCAGTCGGTGAAGATAGCCTCACTGCCAACATAGAAGAGGAAGAAGACCGAGCAGGTCCGGACTGCGGGTAGGTGCCATGCCCGGCGGCTGATCCCATCATTGGCAGGGGATGAAGAAGGAATGTTATGCTTTGCAAATGAGTAATAGAACAACATGCCGCAAGCAAGCTGGCCAAAGATCTGGTCGGTCAGCCCTGGGGACCAATACCAGCCATATTTGAGCATGAAGGCTGCTAACGACGGGCCGATAACGCTGCCGAATGAGAATGAGCTGTGTATGAACTCCTGGACCACATGCGGTCGTGCCATTTGAGATGCCCAGATATTGAACCCTGAGTCACCCATACCGAGGCCAAACATGAGCACGAGATAGCCAAATAGGACGACAGGAAATGGAGGACCAAAGCTGAGTATTACAGAGCCTATCAGAGCCGCGAAGAGCACCATCGAAGCTATGGTCCTCCAGCCGCGAGCAACTACTCGCCCAAGAGTTGCAGTGGCGGCCAGGTACCCGCAAGTGCTGGCGGCGAAGATTGTGGCGGCTCGTCCATCTCCGAGTTCATATTGACTCTTGATCGGTGCGATGAAGACCCCAACAGCAGACATGCATGATCCCGTCAGTAGCCAAAGCACCATCACGCTGATCAGCTGCGGAGAGGTGATAGATTGGGGACGCACCCGCTCATCGTTATTGACTTCCGGATCCATCACACTTGCTGATAGGCTGATGAGGTCCGTTGAGAATCATTCCAGGGAGATACTGATGGTCCACCGGTCTTCGTTGAGAGATTGTTGAAATTGTATTCATCCGGGTATGCTGGCATGGAAGGGAAAGAGCAGGATCAGGCGTTACCAAGAATGTACCTTCTCTGCTAGATACAAAGTCCGCCTGCACGACGGGCAGAGGAGCAGTGAAATGCCAACATCATGGCTAGGAGTTCATGAATTCTTTCTATCGCTTTGCTTCGAGTTTGCTTGCAGACTCCACTACACTCTCATATTGATGGTTTGACTATATGCCACTGCCGCTACATGACACCCTCTTGCCAATCCTCAATATACCCTTTCCCAGTCCCAGCTAATGCACTGTGGGCACAAAAGGGGATGCTCCAGTCTCAACCCCACCAGCAAGAGATACAAGCTCACCTATGTTTGTTCACCAACCCACACCTTTGACCAGGCGTCGTGGCTGGACAAGCTGACACCTTGGAGATGGGTTCACCTACCGCGCCATTTAAACACAGACAGATCCTGTTTGATCTCTGACAGCACTCTCTCCATGCGTCGCAATGTTCGGATAGGTGAGGTGCAGGACTGGGAACGTGCTGGTATGTGTGGCTCCTTCGCGATCAGACTCTTCCAACCTACCGCCCTGCATTCCCTTCATTACAATCACTACCGCCCTGAGTTTCCTAGTTCTTTTCACCCTAACACAGACACTGTCACAAACGCCATTCTCGTGTCTTGCTCAAACATTCAATGCAGAGGCAGCATGCAGTTCGCTCGGTGGTCGTCCAGGGATGATTTGGATTAAGCCAGATGAGACCTCGAGACGGACGTGATCCGTACCATGCTAGAAGAGAGCAACCAAGGCAGAGGGAGTACCAGATGGTGACCAGAAGATTGCTGTCTGCGCTGGCGTGGGAGGAAGACTCGGAGAGAAGCTTATGTAATCACCGCGCTTTGTACCCACCATACCACCATGCACTCTTTAATGTTGCGCTTCAACTATCGTCACATGCGGAACAAAAGCTTCGTGGGCCAGATATGAACGATCGAGCCCCCAGCATTCCCAAAGACACCGAACCGCCTCGAAAGTGAGCGACCACGGTCCCGGAGCAAGAGTTGCACTCCAATGGCTGACGCAGTGGTACTGTCATACCTCAAGAGGTGGAATGGCATTGGACTCCCAACCGTTCATTGCTTCGCCGTTGCCATGTGATGCCAGCCAACGGACATCTCAACGGTATCGAATCCCCTCCGCTGTTGCTACACATCCGTCACTATACTATGCCAGACCGGTCGTCATCAAGACCGCCGCCAAGACAGGACAAGATTCCGCGGGTGTGAAGGGCCACACCAGTATAGAACGGCTGTCAACCTGCGTGCCCAACTCGACTCATTCGTCGGCATCTCTGCGGTCTGCATGAAGTACTAAAACATCGGAGACGAACGGTGAACTGCTCACGAGCCACATGTCATGGGAAAGTCCGTCATCAAGCTGCCCTTGTCCGGAGCTTCCGAATCCGGCTTCGGCTTCCATATCGTAACCGTTGTGATATACCATCGGCCGTTGGACCAACATGTTCGAAGAGTTGGGAGTAAGTGGCTGTGAACCACGACAAGCAAACGCCAACTGCTTGTGCATGCTTGTCCTTACTGCCTCCAAGGTTCAAACCGAGCACTGCAGTCATCCACGAAGGATTTCGAGTCTCTCGAAGCCTGCCGTCGCTGCTCCAAGAGAAGGTGTTCGACCTGAATCAATGACCCAACTTACGGCTTCGTTCACGGCCACATCCTCACAGTTCTCCACGAGGATGGCAACGCTTCGCTTGTCGGTGTATCGAAGAACGGTCAAACTACCGACATACCAGCACCTCGACAAATTCCATGTGCTTATCGGCTCTCCACATGGTTGCGCATGTCTTCCCCAAGACAACCAATAACCGTCTTCGATAGAGTATTGATTTCAGTATAGCCTTGTGATTGCCGGACAATGCTTAAAGGCTCAACAACTGGCGCCCTTGGCCACCTCGCCACACCACCACCACCACCATGATGATCACCGCCGATGCTGCCAACAATGCAACCTACGTCTGCTGCGGCATGGCGGCACTTCTCGTCGTCGCCCGCCTCATCGTCTCCGAGTTCCAGCCTCGCATGCTTGACTGGTCCTTCTTCATCGCCCTCATCGGCCTCATCTCTATCATCGCCAAGGTTGTCGTGACCTACTTTGTGCTGCATGAGAGTTGGAGTGGGACCTTCCATCGTTGCCGCTGTCACCATGCTCGAAGGCAGCACCCACACCGCCGGGTGCGTCGCTGTCGAGGTCGGCCATAATCTATATTTTCGCGGACAATTGCGGGGAAAATGAGAGGTGCGAACAGTAACAAAGAACAGATTTTCTTGTGAGCTACGAGGGTGATTTGAGGGGCGTTGTGTTGCCTTTGTGGTTTCACAATCTTCAGGAAGGTATTGAGAAAGGAACAAGATGATAGAAAAGTCGAGTTCACCAGGTAGTCGGCCCAAGCTGATGATCCAAGAGTGGCAAAATATTCTCTAGCGCTATCGATCCGTTCGCAATTTCCAATGTGATGATTGGTTACAGTGAAAACATCAATTGCCTTTACTTGCCTGTTCCGAACCAGTCCAGTCACAAGAAGCATCCTTGTCGTTATAGCCTTGGTCATCGCTACAGGCAACGCCTGTGGTCACTACTCTCACGGTCACATCTTGTTTGCAAGCAGCCCCTGGTCGAACAAAGAAGAACCTCACTGTCTTACTTCACAGATACAAGTATCTTCACCGACGTCGCACACCACCGGCACTTACCTTCTCCCCCATCACGCTTCTCCCCTGGCAATTCCCGTATCGACAGAGGGTCCGAACACGCCGGGTCCATGCGGGATGACCCAAGCCTCGCGGAACACTGGACCCATTCGGCAATTCAGAAGCTTCTCCAGATCAATGCAGAGCTTGCGAGCACAAACGCGAAACTCACCAGGCAGCTTCTCAAGTCGATGGAGGGTCAGGAAGAGATTGTCGCGGTTTCAGAGAAGCTCCACAAAGCCGAAAAAGAACTCCTCGCAATCCGTCTCGACACCGGCCCGGGACAAGAGCAGTATTGTTTGAGGGGGAGTATGGGGCATCCTAGAAGTGGAATAAGGGATCGACCGGATTTGTGGTAGTTTCTCGCGATATGAGCATGGCCTGCCGGGTCGCCGTCAATGATATGTCAAGGAGAAGGCGGAGGGACATAGCAGAATCGCACCAAGACAAAATGAGATACAGAGAGGATTACTTGCGTTCCGTAGGTCCGGTTGAGCTGCCTGCCCGACCAGCGACTGCACACGTGCAAACCTCGCAGCCTTCAGTATATGCCAGTCTGCTCCAACCGCTAGAAAGCCATTCCGCTCTGTGTTGGTGGGACCAACGAGCCGGGATTAACTTGTCTTCGTTTCCACCTTCTGGAACCGGCCATTCAGGGTACCAGAAAAGGTCTGACCATGCATGAATCCCGTCGGAGAAAAGTGTCGTTTACCACCTGGGAGGGCTGATGAAGAGATTGACCACCAGAGACCTGCGGAGAGGTCTCATGACGACTGCAATGTGACTTGTCTCGCCGGGAAGAGCTGTAAGAGCTGTTCCACACCATCTAGGTTCGGGACCATCATAGGTCGTGCCAGGACTTCTTCAAAATCCTCGAAGGGCAAGACGCCGCGCTATGATATGGCCTGCCACTCGCCTGTTGTGGATTGCCATGAAAGCGTCTTCCTCGCGGTAGAGATGTGATTGAGCGAGAAAGGGTACTGGCCATGTCGATATATCAAGTGCGGGTCCAGGAGTATGTCCCACATTGATTGACCTTCGCAGAACACCTGCTACATGGCAAAAGCGCCCTCTTGTCGAAATCAGATGCCGTTGTCCGTGTATATCCCTGCTCTTTCTTCTGGCTTTGCATGTACCGGCTTCCCATAGAGATTCTCCAATGATCCCGAGTCGTGGTAGCCAAGGGAGTGCATGTATGTATCGAGGTGTCAGCACAAGGCATTGGAGATGCTGTGTGGTAGGGTTCGGACTGTCGACATGCACGCAGCGGACAGATGCTACTTGGAGGAGTGACATTGGAAGAACAGATAAGGATAGGTGTTGGGTGTAGTCGTTTGATTGATAGCCTGCAGGTGGTGATTGTGGGGCGGACCCGGCGAAATCCTCGCCTAGGATGGCTCTCGGATAGTGGACTCGACCACCCATGCAGCAATGGGAAATGGTTGCCAGGATTTGCCAGTCAGATCATCATAAACTGGCATCTCCTGGCGACTTTTTGGCTAGGTGACCAGCGATACCGAGCACCATCCACCGTCCGACCAGCCAAACCGCTAACACCAGCACACTACAGCCGACCATATACATTTTTTGAAGAGCCAGAATTTCGGAAAAGAAGCATGAAGTGGTCCTTTCTAAGATTTGTACCTTTGGATAGACTGTCCCTCCCAGGCGTTCGCTCCGGACATCGCTACTGATGGACACGCTGACGGAGACGACGACCCACGTGCGGCGACAGGGATGACTTGCCAATGACTGCCATTCGAGGCATACACTCTCCCTGCGCAGCTCTGGCCTTAGGGCCTGGTCCGAAGGTATGGCGACGTTATGCGGGCATTTCCCAGGGACCTCAACCCTCCACGCCAGCGTTGTGGTCCTCCAGCTCCAGTGGCACCAAGTCCACAATATCGGTCAGGCATGTCTTACACATGTCAGCGGAATGTCGGCAGTGCCGGAACGAAGTCATCTGGCAATCCAAAGTCAAAATCCAGGATTTATTCGAGACATAGGTTCTCACCATGCGTAGGACGCAAATCCTATCCTGAGAAGGCGATGTACATGACATCCCACTACCACGTAGTCGATGGCGTACCATGCCATTGATATCGCTAGAAGGCCATCAATCAGCAATGGCAGTTGCCTGTATCTGGAGTCATGGCAACAATTTGCTCGATCTCACTGCCACGCTGTCGCTTCAATGGGACAGCAGAGTCCGGCGCAAGTGCCACTATGGGCAATCCATGCATGTAGCATGGGAATCCGCTACAGAGACTGGCATTGTGGTGGAGAACGTCCTCAAATGGTCGGATTTGAACGGCAAGACATGGCACATACTGCCAGCGCTTCCATGTTGCGCTACCAGAAACGGAAACAACCCCTTGCGGTTCACTGGGGTCTTCCCAGCATGCCGGAGTAAATTTGTGTCCTGGCAGGTACATACACGCCGTCGCCACATCGCGCCCGAAATCCACTCAGTCAGCCATGCACCGGGTGGGAATTCCGAGCATGTCACCGCCATGCCATGCCATCACGGAGGAACACTCTTCAGACTGTATCGAATGGATGTCGGCAGCTCGGCTGATCTGCCGATGCCAGATCTTGGATTGGCCCCGCCTTCTGGACGATCTGGTGGTCATAGCGTAAGCCACACGATTGCGACTCGGTCGATGGGATTTCTCTCGTGATTTCCTCGATCCTTGACCACTACGACACGGGCCGCCTGCACAAAGCTTGTTGGTATTCCCCATCACCGTCAGCCATGTGGGCCAAGTATCGTTCGAATTTTTGGGTGTGGGTCTTGCAGGACAAGAGCATGTAGAGGCAAACTCGTGCCTCTACCCATTTCTGTCAAGCTGAGCACCTTCAGACTCGGGTCTAGCACCTCCGATAGCTGGCAAGTATTGGCGCTCGTTGGGTGGATCACTGTCGCCGCCGCCAGACTCGGCTCGATCACGAGATTTGACAACTTTACTCGGACGATCCGATGACAACCTCAGTCTTACCAGCTTGATCAGCGCGATGCTGTAAACTCTGAGTTGCTCGGAAGTCGCAATATACGCCTTCGGGCGCCCCTCGAGGTACAGATTGTCGCCAGTACAATCTCTGAGGTTCCGAGAGCACACGAGACCATCAGCACGGTCTCGTGCTCGTCCAGGATGGACAGGAGAAAGAGCAGGCAAGCATATCCAGCTGGTAGGAACAAGAGAATAGTCTCGTATTAGGGATGCCAACCAGTCGCAGGGAACTTTTGAGTGTTCTCTAGCCCACTATGGACCGGATGCATTAGTCAAGTGTAGTGTACGGTCGTCAATATTGAAGGACCACAATCAAGGTACTTCGAAGAAGCCCACAGTGTGTTCCAGACGAATGACGATCTCGGTAGCGCGCTTCAGTGCGTAAGCCAGAGTACATTCGTACTCGTCAGCCCGATTGGGATCACCCGATGGATCGTGCAACATGAATTTCCCTGTCTCGTCGCGAAGAGCCTTGATTTCATCATAGACGCTCTCCATATCCAGGTTGAGACCGCGCCTGGTAGTGGTGCCGACAACATGGAGAAGCAAAAGAAGGAGCTCGTAAGCGCTGACAGTCTCTTCACCGTCGGGCAAGTACCGTGGCCTCCACTCTTCTGTCATGGGGTTGCTGTCCCCCGTAATGTCATCGTTCAAGCGTTTACGAAGCTTGGGCTCACCGACGGTCCTCCTAGTAGCGGCGATGTCGGTAGTCATGATCTGAAGCTGGTCGGCGCTGGTGTCGGCCTTGGTTTTGAGATCTTCTAGCTTCGACTTGACCGTGGTGGAGTCGGCGGTGAAGTCACCGAGACTGTCGGTGATGGTGGTGGAGGAGTCGTTGATGAACTTGAGCTGGCTGGCTACAGTCTAGTTCTCGCCGAAGGCGCCCATGGTGTCGGCGTTGGTGTCCAATTTGGCATTGGCGTCCTTCAACTCGCTCGCAGCAGTCTTGTCCTTCTCAAAGGTACCCATGACCTCAGCCGCAGTGTCCAATTTGGTATTCGCCATACCAACCTCCTTCTTGACGTCCTCCAGACTGGTATTCGCAGCACCGAGCTCTTTGGCGACTGTCTTGTCATCCTCAAAGGCACCCATGGACTTCTCATGACGATCAAGCCTCTCATGAACGGATGTGAGCTCAGTCGAGACGGTCTTGTCCTTCTCGAAGTCGCCCAGGGTGTTGGCGGCCTTGTCCAGCGTAGCGTTGGCGTCCTTGAGTTCACCAGCGACAGTCTTGTCCTTCTCAAACTTGCCCATACTCTCAGCTGTCTTCTCAAGCTTCTCATTCGCAGCCGCCAACTCCGACTGGACAGTTTTGGTCTCGTCAAAGGTACCCATGCTCTTCACGGTCGTGTCCAACTTCTTCCCGACACTCTCAAACTCAGTCGATGCAGAGTGGCCATCAGCGAAGGTGCCGAGAGCGGTGTTGTGGGCGTCAAGCTTCTCATGCGACTTGGCCATCTCCGTCTGGACTGCTTCGAGACGGTCGCGGAGGTTGTCGGTGCTGCTGAGTCCGCCCATGGCCTCTTTGGTGGACTTGCTGGTCTCTGCCACCTCCTCGACATGTTTCTTGAGGGTGTTGTCGACGTCGTAGCCTTGTAGAGCCTCACCAGTGAGTTTGCCGCGATCTTCGATGCTGTCGATGTGGGTCTTGATGGTGTTGGTCTTGCTGAACCCCTCCAAGGCTTCATTGGCGTCGCGGTTATCCTTGTCCAAGGTATCGAAGCGAGCCTTGACGGTGTTGGTGCGGTCGAAGCCGGCGAATGCTTCATGGTTGTCCTTGACCATCTTGGATGCCTCCTCCATCGCCGACTTGAGGGTGTTGTCTTTGCCGTAACCAGAGAGGGCTTCGTTCACGGTATCGCTTTTGCTGGCCATGTCCTGCAATTCTTTCTTGACAGTGTTGGTCTTGTCGAAACCGGTGAGGGCGTCGTTGGCGGCGGCGGCGTTCTTGTTGATGTCATCCAGGTCTCGCTTGAGGGTGTGGTTGCGGCTGTAACCATCAAGGGCTTCGTTGATAGCGGTGGTGTCGTTGAAAAGATCACCGAGCCTGCCAGCCTTCTCTCGACCGCTACCCCCACCACTCATGGCACCAGCCATATCGTCGATAAACCTGATGATCCTCTTGATATCCGCATCATTGCTGCTGGTTGCTGAGGCTGTCGACAAATTTTGCAACGTCTTCTCAAAGCTGCCCAACTGCTCGCCGATGGTGTTGTTCGTTGCGATCTGCTTTTTGTGGCTCTCCATAATGACATTCTCAAGACGCCTGCGAACACTTGCAGTCTGCTCCAAGTTGCGCAGTCGGGCAAGGACGGCCGAGGCGTTCGCCTTCACATTGGGTTCAGTCATGTATTTGAGGCAATCTTGAGCGGCGTTGACAAAGCCCTGGTTGACTGTGGTTATTGCGCTCTCGAGATGAGGTAGATCCCTGATATTCTCCGGCTTGAAAAATGCCTGCATTCGCTTCTGATCATCATCGGAAAGACTTCCAAGTATCGACCCCTGGAGAAGTCCCCTCCCCGAACCAACGCTGTCCGCCATGATGCAATCCTGGTGGTTGAACAGTGGTGATAAAGAGATTGACACATGTTCCTGGCGCCGATCTCCTCGTCAACACCACGTTCTTCAGAGCCACTCTAATCACCTCCTGTTTCTCAATCATACGAGCAGATCCCGAACCTGCAGCGCGGATGCCAGGCCACAAACACTACATCGATACCTGTTGGCTGTGATACTGCTCACCATGGCGTTACGATGCTCGATCTGTACCGGAGCCTGTCTCAGACAACGCATTGGATGCTCTAGCGTTAAGCTTCCGTTTGTCATTTCGCCGCGGGACCACTTGCAATACTGCGTGGACCTACCGATCTGCTGTTGGGTGTTTCTGGAGCGGGAGTATCGATTTGTGTATGTCTCACGCCAACATTTCCAGCCACGCACTTGAAGGAAGGCGAAATGGAAGGTACTCACTTCAATATCGCCAATTCCGATGACCTCGTTTGCTGAGCACGGTACTTATGCAACCGGGAGATCATCCAGCCCAAACGAGCCATGGGTCGCCTGGATCTGACCCACCTGCGCCATGACCATGCGCTTGTTGTGTCGATATGCACCAGCGGGGAGCCACAGATCCACTTCGACGCAGCCATAAATACAGGGATCACAAATTGGTTCCCGCGGACATACTCCCGGTCAACGCGAGACATCCGAACGATCCCCGCTCGTCGCTCTCTTCACCCCGCTTCCCCCGGCGGCGACATCGCGTAATGATGATCATGGAACGGTATAATATGAACAAAAGTGCAGGGCCGCAACAAATATGGAAGAAGGGAAAGATAGTTATGCTATGTGTGATGGAGATGAAGGATACTCGTCGCAATCCCGGTCCCTCCATGGATCCTGGACTGCGGACTGCCGTATGAGTCCGCCGGCGAAGTACCGAGGCTTCCCCCTGGTCACACGACCACTCATCCTGCCAGCATCGCCTCCATCTCTGCCAGTCCACGATCAAATGCCTCCTCGTCTGCTCTGTTCACTGTCTCTGCAGCATCCGCGCCAGTCTCCGTGGTTTCTGCAGTGTCCCCCGCCCTCTGATCATCAGGGCCAAGCTGAGGCGACAAAGACACTTCCAGCAGATGGGAGTAGAGTCCGGAGATGATGTTAGCGCTCGCTTCGTCCATGTCGCTTCGGAGCTCAAGCTCAACCTTGTCCCAGACCAGCTTGGTGGTACCTCGGAAGGTCATGGTGACTTTGGGATTGCCAATCATCCAGGTAATCGTGCCGTCCTCCTTGTCGATGCGAACTGGAGTGTGGCGATCGATGTGACGAGGTTCCGGTGTGGATTCATTCGAAGAATCACCGGAAGGTTGCTTGTCAGGTTGCTTGTCGGCGGCACCAGCCTCAACTTCCGGATTGTCTACATCCATCGCATCGTCTGAATCGACAGGACCAAGCCCGTCCCTGCCAGCTGTGTTGGTAGGTGTGTCAGTGTCTCCAGAGTCCCTCTCATCAGCGGCATTGTCTGCTTCGTCATTTGCAGGCCGAGAGCCATTGTCTGCACTGCCAATATCATTCCTCATCAGCAGCGGAACCGGCAGATCGGCATCTTTGACGAAATACCACATCGCCTTGTCCGTCTCGTACGAGGTAAAGTCCTCACTCGTGGTCGCCATGTTCTCCAGCAGTTGGCCGAGGTTGTTGCTGTTGTGCACCAGATCTGGCACGCCATTCGGCAGACGCTGGTCGATCTCGATGTCGGAGCAGGTGCTGGTGATGAGGACAGCTGCGGAGATCTTACCCAGCAAGCCCAACTGGTCGTAGGGACGATTGTTCATGGCGAGGTCTAGACAACACACCCAGTCGGCCTCTGGCAATTCGAACAGCCTCGTCAAGATCATCAAGTCGTGCAGCAGGACCGCGAAAGAGTGGCCAGACGCCTGCCGGGCCATGCTGATCAAGAGCAAGCAGAGCGCATAAACCCTCGGTGTCAGGCTCTTGTCAAGGACGTTGCCGGTTTGGTGTGCAAGGCACATGGCATGGATCGAGACCACGACGGCCATCCAGCGCATGCCTCCGGAACACAATGAGCTGGGAGAGATACTCAACCACTTCAACGGGTCCATGACTGTTCTGTGGAGTTTCTTCTCGAGCCCACGTGTGTTGTAGTAGTCGTCGTTGCTCGCAAAGCTAGTAACAAGGACAACTAGATCTGGCATTTGCCCAACCCTGGTCTGGAGATGCTGGAGCTTGACGTACAAGGGATCCCGCTCGAGGTAAGGTTGGAGGCTAGTCATGTCGAGGTCTGGCTGCTCCTTGTCTCGAACATCCTTCTTGTCGTATCTAATGAGGCGGTTCACGAGTCGAACGAAGTTGACCTTGCATAGCTCGACGAGGTTGTTGTGCTCCTCTTTGAGACGACGAATTTCCTCTTGAGCATTGCCGTGCGCGGTCTCGGCTTGACGGCGGCTGGTCACTTCACTGGTGATTTGAGACTGCGCTCTGGTATGTGCATGCTCCCAATTCTCGCTGGCCAGTCGTTCCATGCAGTAGTACCCAGCCGCGACCCTGAACTGCAGCTGGTAGTGCTTCTTGAGAGCGAGCTGAACGTCCCTGTCGAGCTCCATGGCGCGGAGGGCTGCGGCCTGCCGGTTCATTGGTCCAAGCCGCTGACGGAGAAGTCGAAAAAGCTGAAAATTGAGAAAAGTATGCTACAAAATGACCATGTCTAATCTTGGTCGACAGCGTGGAGCGTCACTGGTCGTTTGGTGACGGCAATGGCGCCCGTAAATAGCTCACTCGCATGCGCTGTGCTCGACTCAACTCCAGATATGCAGAGACGCACGACGAAAGAGCTGATGCTGTATGGACCAGTTGCGGTGCTCTGTAGATCCGGGTAGGGCGAATGATCAGACCAAAGGCTTTCGTTTGGTCTGAATGGCCATATCGTACTTCTTGACCAAGTTCTTCAGCGCATCCCGTTCCTCTTTCTTCCAACGCTGCATCGATTCCAGATCAAGGGTGAAAGTAGTCAACCACGGATGCGTGAATTTCCAAAACGCCAGGAAATTTTCGACTGCCTTCAATATCTTGACTGCCTGCCAACCTTCTTCCACGATAGTATCCCAAGTAATGGAGGGCATCACAGCCTCTGTCATGAACACACTCTCGATATGCTCGGGAAGGATCTCCTTGATATGAGAACTCGCCCAGTGGACTTGTGGCCCAGCATGAAATGCAGAGGTATGTCGAGATGCTTGAGACGCGGGAAAGATGCGAGATTGCGGAGATGTCCATGAGTGTTCATTTTCGATGGCGGAGCACCAGGGACGCAGAGTATATCGATCGCCAGATGTTGCAGTGTTGGCTTCACATGGTCCAGAGCAGCGGCAAGCTGATCGAGCTGAATGGTAGACCCGAACTTGAAGGACCGGCGTGAATCATGAGGCCAAACCCATCTTAGCTTCTCAAGTCTGACCATATGATATAAAGCCGAAGGTGACTCCGTCTCGTAGACATTGTGAAGGTCCAATTGGATGATCTCCCTCCGAATGACGAAGAGATTGTTCAGCTCCTTGTCCCCACCCTTCTCGATATCGCTGCTGTCGCACCTCCAGTCACGTTCGTCATGGCCATCAGTATCCTCCGCGGTCTCAACAAGACGCTTCCCGCGACATGCCCTGTCAAACGGGGCTCCTTCATGGACCAGCTTCTCCTGCCAAGAGTCAAAGAGTGGGATACCCTTGGTCCTGTCTGTAGGGCTCCATTGAATATGCTCCTGGTCGACCGCATTGCCAAGCAGGCAGCGATTGATTTGACAGGCGAGTCTGCGTAGTCGACTTTGGTGGACTGTGCAGACCTGATCCAAGCAATCCGTAGCATGTACCATCAGTGTGATCATCAAGGGACGGCCGAGCGGAAGGCGCTGGGCGGTTGGAAGCTGATTCTACGAGAAAATCCACAAATCGACATTTACCTGGACAAAGACGTTGTCGACATCGACCTCACTTGCCGATTTAAGATCCTGATCCGAGGCAAAATGGGCTGCTAGGACACGGATTACGAAACCACGATCAATCCCTGTTGTGGTCTACACGGCATCCAATCGCGGGTCTGGAGAGACGTGGTCCCAGGTGGGGTTCTTCCGAGTCTGGACAGCCGCGTGGAGGAATTGGAGTAAGAGCAGAGATCGAGGATGTCAGGGAGCAGATCGGAGAGCGAGAAAATCGATGACCTGCTGCACTCGGGGCAGTCTCGTCGAGGAGGATGGCGCTTCGAGTCGCACGTTGTCAGGACCCAATTTGCTCTTGCCCGTAGGCTCAACGCCTGGCGGTCGGGGTCATCGGTATACAACATAATAAACTTTACTTCATGATGAATCAATTCATCCCGTCGTGCTTGTGATGAACTTGCATGCTTGCCGGTAATTTCTTTGAAGAAGCAAAGGAGCAAATTTGAATGAAAAAGCGGAAATGTTGGGCGGGGATGAAGGCTGCTGACAAACAAAATTCACACTTCCACTCTGACAATCGTGGCATGAACAAGTTGGGTTGTTACTCCGACGTCGATGATGAGGAGTCGGAAACTATGTTACAAAGCTGCCCAATAACAGTGATGAGCCTATTCATATACATGCTTCAGGATAGCGGTCATAGCCTGGAACGCCGCCATCCCATTCTACCATCCTATCCCGCACCCCGTGTTTGCCTCCTCAGCTCGTCGCCACAAGACAGCACTTGGATCCGTCTCAGGCAGTCTCCCTAATGGGTGTAATGACCTTCAAATCGTACATCCTGCTCCAAGCGTCCAACTGTCCCCAGTCCAACCTCGCCCATGTCTGCATTGAATCCAGGGAGAGTGTCAAGGTCTTCGACCAAGGATTTGTGTGCGTCCAGGTCTTGATAAAGCTTTCCACGAGGTCCAGAGTTTCCTGACGGCCCCACGCACGGTTGTGGTTTCCCCGGTCCCATATCGGATGTGGCCAGAAGCTACCAGTGATGACCAGAGACTCCACCTGCCTGGGAACAACCTCCTGGATTGGGTTCCCCACAGCTGGCTGATATCCCGCGATGAAGTGTAGAGGTAGCTCAAGATGCTGCAGCTTGATTTGCTCACGAAGACCGCGCAGCGATCCAACGGTCATGAACTTTGGATGATTAGGTACGTATGGGCCACTTCAATTCTTAATGGTCAGGTGGGTCAATGTGTTCCATGATGAGGACAAGGCTTGGATGATATTGTCGAGATAGATTCGTTGAACTCCAGGGCCATCCATGTAAAGGTCAGACGGATCATAGGTCCATCCATACGTCCATTTCTTGAGGCTCATGTTTTGCAGAAGACTTGGAAGAGACTTTTCCCTCATGTTTTCGACATACAGTTCGACAATGGACGACCGACAGGGGTGGAAAAAAGAGTCATCGGGTCTGAATGGGTCGACTGGCCAGTGTGGAAAGTACAGCGTGAGCGAGGCAGTCTCAAGGCCGGGAAGCTGAATGACATGTCGCGTACGGTTGGGTTCGCCACTGCCGGCGCCACGACATGCCGGAGTCTGATAGGTGATCTTCTTGAGGTGAGGGAAAAATGGCTTTCGATTCTCGCGCAAAACTCGAAAGTCATCACAGAAGATACCCGAATAGGCAAGATCATGATTGAAAATCCGGTCAAGCTGCAGAGACCTCAGATTGCGGACCTGGGACAAGAGCAGTACTACCAGCTTTCCAAGCTCGCCCCAGCGCAGTCGGTTTGATGCGATCTCATATGGACGTGGCAGGAAGGGCTCCATGAGTCTGCAAGCTTTGGCCACGTCGAGGGAGGTCGTACGAAGATTTAGCCGTGGTGCGTCGTGGAAAAGACGAGGGAAAGGACGTGGATCGAGAAGCGTGATGGCCTTGACGTGTGTGGCGAGATCGGGGCAGTCCATGAGAGTTCGAATAAAGAGCACGAGGGGAGAATTTTTTTGTTCCGAGGAGTTATGCTCGCATTTTTTACCGTGCGATCGCTGCTCTGGCTCTTTCGACCAGGTCCAGCTGAATTCAGAGTATAGGACGGGTTCCACGAAGATTCGGGTGTATGAGTTGACGAGGCAGAGGTTCGCAAGATCCTGGATGGAGAGATGAGTGAGAACGATGGTCGATATGTCATGCCCCAGGTAGCTGAAAGGGGCCTTCTTGACTCGCTTGAGGTCTTGATGGTATTTTTCGATCCGCTTGATATCCTGCTCCATCTCCGTGAGGTGAGATAGATCCCCATACCATTCCTCGCGTCGGCTCATTGTCCGATCATCTTTCTGTTTTTTCTCCATCGCATGGAGGACATCCTCTGGTGGATCCATTGGACAAAGAAGTATATCCCAAAGAAGATCCTGCAGAGTGGTCGTCTTTGGTGAAAGCTTGGCGGAAGATTTGGTTCACGTGATGGCGCCGCGATCGCCCAAGACACATCGGCGAAGGGAAGACATGCAAATAGAACACTCCTTCGGATTGACTGCCAGCAAAGATCCTGCCATTGTCTGCACCATGCGCAAATCCTCTGGACCCGACTGCCTACTACTTGGTCCACCCCTTCCTCTTCTTCCCCTCCTTCTCCCAATAGCGATCCCTCTCATCCTTCTCCCTCTGCCTCTTCCGCCCCTCGGCCTCGGTCTTCTTCTCCCTGTACGCCTGCCGCTTCTCCTCCTTCTTCGCCGCGCGCTTCCCCTCCTTCTCATTCCTGACCGCCCGCAGCTGCTCCAGCAGCGCCCTCTGCCTCTTCTCCTCCCCACCGGCAACGACCGCCCGCTTCTGCATATACGTATCCTTCCTCTGCGGCTTCATCTGCGCGATTTGACTCTTAAACGGCAGCTCCGCCCGCACCGCTCGCGGCACCCTCAGCGGGTTAAAGTGCCTCTCCTCCCGCTCCACCGGCCTGTATGCCGAGTTCCTCTCCTTCGGCGTCGCCACGTTATGCACCACGCGTAGCTCACCAGTCGTCCGCATCCCCTCCCAGCCGACCAGCTCAGTCACCGGGTTATAATACCTGTGCGGCCTCACCCCATACCACGCCCTTAAGAACACAATATCGCTCATCAATATCTTATCCTCAAAAGTCGCCCTGAAACACCCCTCGGGCTTGGCCAGCGCCTTCTTGATCTGCCCACGGATGCCCGAAACCGTCTTGATACTAGCCCCCTCGAATTTGGCAATCTCCAGCGCCGAGGTAAACATATCCTTGATGAACGCAGTATTCTTGAAGATCTTGTAGGCATGGCCAGTAAGCTTCAGCTTCTTGACAATCTCCACACTCTCGTCGACCTTCTCAACAACCCCAGTCGCAGCGATCCTGAATCCAGGGTTATTCGAGAAGGACTGAACACAGCAGAACCCAGTATTCGGCGCAATCAGCGGCCCGTAGAACGTCCCAAAGCAGTGCATGTGCTCGGGCGTATACTTCAACATCCTATTCCTGGTCCGAGAATCCGAGATGGCGTACATCGGCATGGTCTGAAACCTTCTCCACCCCAGCGAGAAGATCAGCGGGTCGTTGGTCTTTAAGATCTTCTTATGCCAGCGGTGCCTCTTAATCCTCACCTGGACATACCCGAACCTCTCCTCGGTCGGTGTCAATCCCCCAATCAAGACCGGCACCCGTGGATTGAAACCAGTCGAGAACTCAAACGGAACATTCTCCAGCACCAGTTTCGCATACGTTCCAGCCTTGTATCCCTCCACCCTTGCTCGCGAGGTCGGATCCAGCTGCTCAAACTCCGCCCTGTTGATATCCTGCTGTTTCTGCAATTTCGATTTCTGCGCATCATACCAGTCATCCTCGCCAAACTCATCCTCCTTCTCCTTATCATTCAGAAACCCATCGCGATCCTCCTCCTCAAATCGCTGTTTCAATTCCTCTTTCCTCTTCACATTGCGCTCCCGCTCCTTGTCCAGGTCCTCCTCACCCTCCTCCTCATCCCCACCATGCACCTCCCCAGTCTCCAGATCCTCAAACTCCCCATCACCCTCACTCTCTTCGTCCTGTATCTTGGCGGCGGCGAATCGTTCCCGCAGAAGGTCCAGATTATCCGGGTCGGCCCACTTCTCCTCCAGCGCCGCCTTCCTCTCATCCGTCATGCCCACCTTTACCTCCCGCTTCTTCCTGAACAGCCCATCATCTTCCTCAATCACCTCCTCCTCCCCCTTCCACCTCCGCAGCACCTCGGCAGTCGACAGCATGGAATCGTAGAGCATCTTCGCAAAGTCGACAACTCGGTAAGGTCTCGATCGGCGGTGTAGTTGTGCGGCTCGTCCAGACAGATTATTCTTCCATTTCGAGGCCCCATCCCCAACCTCCTCATCCTCTTCGTCTCCAGTCTCAGCATCCACCTCCCCATCCGACAACGACCCCAGATCAGAATCACTGTCCGCAAAAGCAAGCTCCCCCTCTTCATCCTCACTCTCCACCTTCTCCGGCGGGTCCACCAGCTCGTCATCATCCTCGTCGCTCCCACTGACAAACCCCTCATCCTCGGGCGTCCCCTCCTCCACCTCCCTATCCACCACCCTCGCACTCTTCCTCCCCGTCGTCTCCACCATCCCACCCTTCCCAAACAGCTGCAGGCCCCCCTCAGTCCTCCCCAACACCTTCCCGCCATGAAGATCCACCACCATCTGCTCACCCAACCCCAGCTCCTGCCCTTCCTCAAACGTCGAGCTCTTCACATCAACATACACAGCATCCTTATCCACAAGCACACCCCCAACGTCCGACATGGGCGCGAATATCAACTTCTGCTTCTCTCCAAGTCTCCGTCTCTTCTTCTTCCCAGTCGCCTTGGACAGCGCATCCTCATAAAACGGAGTCGGACACGGATCAGGCAGCGCTTCGACCTCAGCCACTCGCAGATCCCCCAGCCCGGGCACATGCACCTTCGCATCGGTCGGCAGGTTCGTCCCTCGGAGGTAGCCATACAAGGCAATGGTCCGGTCGCATTTCGGATCGGCCTCGATCGACGTCGGTGGCGTGATATCCAGAAATCGATCAGCCAGACAGTACGGATGGCTATTCCTCCAAACCAGCGGTCGAGGATTCTTCATCACCCCGAGAAATCGCGAAAGGTTATGTATCTCCCGATCAGGATACCGCCCATTCACCACACCAGACAGGTAGAAGAGCTTCGCACCCTGGTACAGCTCACTCCACAGCCTATGCCTCAGCCTCTTCTTCTGCGCCTTCAGTGTCTCCGGCTTCTTGAACAGGTCCAGATGCGTGAGGATCGTAAAGACGTTTCCAGGCATTCCAGTGGCGGACAGAACATTCAGAAACTCCATCGTTTCCATCTCGAACCCATAGTTGCCATCGACCATGAGCAGGACGATATCCACCACCTTGGCCATATCGATCATGGCGGAGAGCGAGTCCGACGGACACTCCATGATTGTGAGCCTCCTTCTCTTCGCAGTCACCACCGTAAGCGGTCCTCGAGGGTCGGAGATTGTCTGCTTGGTATATCGCCTGATGAGGGATTTGACGAGGGTGGTCTTGCCAACGCCGGGTGGACCGATGACGCCGACGATGACGGGAGGAGCCTCTTCAGGCAGGCGATCGACGAGAGGAACATGGAGGCGCTTCTCTTTGATCTGCACATATTAGCAACGCCTTCCCCCAATGAAAACCACATACATCATGAGCTCGAGCAGCTTGTTTCGCATATCGTCCTGGCGTAGAGAAGGCAAATGCTTTCGGATTTGGTCCTCCAGAATGTGATTTCTTCTTCTCCTTGGACGGCCGATGAGTACGATGACTCTGTGACTCGGCCATGTTGTCGACGATTGGAAGTCGAAGTTGGAAAGTTTGAGCGAAGTCGAGGAAAGAATGATCGTCCAAAAATTTGGGAAGCCAAGATTTCGCGGGGTCGACGCCGCAGAGCCGCACCTTGATTTGACAGTGGCAAAGATGCTCCGAAATGAATGGTACATTATTAAAACAATCAAATCCATCTTCGACTCACAGACCATTCGACTCACCGGAATATGTCCCATAAACCTCTGTCCGCCCTAAACCTCGCTTCGTTCACCTAGCAGCTTACCTGCAGGTCATCTCGATTAGCCAGGATATATCCTCTAACCCCCTAACCACCCTAGCCCTTGCTTCACTCGCCTAGATGTGTGGGTTGGTGGGGTATGGGCCAACCATGTCGAAAGCGATTCTGCTCCAGTGTGAATGTGTGCAGCCTGACCTGATGTTTGCCGACCAGTATGAGATCAAAAGTGACCAGGACATGCTAGTGTATGCCATCGAGATCCATACGGCCTTTGTATTCACAAATTGATCCGCATAATGCAACTTAGACCGTCCGGACTGGCGGCTAGTGGCTGGTGGCCTCCGCAGCAGCCTTCCATGCGGATGATGTAGTATTAATTGTATTCTACATGATCATCATGATGTTCAAGTGTCAAAGTTCCTGCCGGCCGGATAAAGGGGTGGTGGGGAATTCCGATACGAACAAGCTTCGTACATCTGACCAATGATGGTATCAGCCAGATCAGATGCCGCGAGAAAAATCCTGTCAACGGTATTGCATTGCCTCAGGCCTTTCCAGAATTGACCACAATACCAAAGGAATTGCGTGTCAGACAAAACAGCCATTTGCTGCTGCCTGTAGGTGAAAGAATTCAAGTATCGATCTCTCTCTTCTATTCATCATCACCATGCCACATAACAAGATCCAGATGCCTCTCGAACCAACATCAGACGACGACGAGGTGCCACCGCCGTACGAGGAGATTCAGCATGTGGTTGCTGACATACAGGGTCTTATATCGTTTCTTCCATGGGTCGACAGTGATTGACGACTATAGATGACGGCCGCATTCCGATCTCGCTGAACAGACGAGTAGCTCAGCGCTTCTCTCGGTCTCTCGCACAGCGACACACCAAACAAGTTCGAGATCCAAGTGCTCAAGCATCATGGACAATCCCTATGAACATAGTGATTCAAGTTGTCGGCAGTCGGGGAGACGTCCAACCATTCATCGCTCTCGGTTGTGAGCTCCGCAAGTTCAAGCACAGAGTCCGTATAGCAACCCACGCCGAATTCGAGCATTTCGTCAAAGATTCCGGCCTCGAGTTCTTCTCGATCGGTGGTAATCCTGAAGAATTGATGGCCTACATGGTCAAGAATCCTTCACTGATCCCCAGCATGACCAGTCTTCGCAACGGCGACATCCAGCGCAAGCGAATCATGGTGGCAGAGATGCTCGAAGGCTGTTGGCGGTCCTGCATCGAACCAGTCAACGACAAGCCATTCGTGGCGGATGCAATCATCGCGAATCCACCCAGCTTTGCTCACGTACATTGTGCACAAGCGCTCGGCATTCCTCTTCATATCATGTTCACCATGCCATGGACAAGCACAAAAGCATTCCCACATCCTCTCGCAAACCTCCAAGCCCACGGAATCGATCCAGGACTGGCCAATTATGCTTATTACGGAATTGTCGAGTTCCTAACATGGCAGGTGTATGTTGAATTTTACTCTGCTGAACGTCGCTGACCATGTAGACTGGGCGACGTTATCAACAAGTTCAGAAAGAATCTCGACCTTGAGCCAGTGCCAGCATGGGAAGGATCTGGCCTGATAGAGACCTTGAGCATCCCCACAACATACTGTTGGTCACCGGCTCTCATCCCAAAGCCAGAAGATTGGGCATCACATCTCAGTAAGTGCTCAATGATGTGATAGAATCGACTGACCGGCACAGACATCTCCGGCTTCTTTTTTTGCGATCCTCCAGACTACAAGCCACCAATCAGGATCGCAGACTTCTTAGACAAGGGTTCAACGCCGATCTACATTGGTTTCGGTAGTATTGTCCTTGAAGATCCAGCAGGAATGACCAAGATCATCCTCGAAGCTGTCCAAACATGCGGCGTGCGAGCCATTGTCTCCCGAGGTTGGAGCAAGCTGGACGGCGATTATGGTGATGATGTCCTCTTCATTGACGATTGCCCTTCTTCAGAAATTAGCTAATAGACTAGCCAACCATTCTGGGGTGAAATGGTCTCAAAGGCTGGAGCCGGACCCCCGCCAATCCCGTGGCGCAAGCTCGACGTGACAGTCTTGGTCGACGCTATCCAAAATTGCCTGGCTCCAGACACGAAGAAGGCAGCCGAAAGTATCGCCGCCCGGATGAAGGTCGAGAATGGAGTAAAGACAGCGGCAAAGACATTCCAAAGCTTTCTCCCATTCGACACAATGCCATGCTCCATACTTCCCAACCAGCCTGCAACTTGGCGGTATAAGAAACGAGGCATACGTTTGTCAAGTACCGCCACGGAGATTCTAATCGAGAAGGGCTACGTCCGTGAAAAGGATTTGACCTCGTGGGTTTTGAATGCTTCCTAAAGACACACACTGACTAAATCAGCCTCGAGACAGAGCCCATCCACATAGAAAACCGCCGCTGGGATCCAATCACAGCAAGTTCTTCATCCATGATCGGACTAACCACCGACATGGTCAATCACACATTCGGAATCTTCAAGAATCCATACGATGAGATCATGGCATCCAAAGCCCGAGAAGAAGATGACCAAAGCGGTGGAAAAACAGCTTTGAGAGCAGTAGGATCATCGGCCAAGAGCGTCAGCATGATGAATGTCTCCTTGTTCAAGGGAACCATGGTAGACCTGCCACTGGCACTCACCGAAGGTCTAAAAGCTGTTCCCAAGCTGTACGGAGAAGCGCCACAAAAGCATGGTGCAGTAGACGGATGGATGAGTGGTGGTGTCGTTGCTGGCAAGGTATGTCATTTCCAGTCTCGCACAAGCTAAGCTGACATGTCCAGTCCTTCGCCCATGGCATGGTTGACGGCATCACCGACCTGGTCAAGCAACCAATGCAAGGGTCTCGAGAGGGGGCTGCGGGTTTGGCAAAAGGGCTTGGGAAAGGTATGCTGGGATTCACCACCAAGACTGCAGCAGGTATGTACCGATTTCTCCGTCCTGGGACGATGCTAATCAGCCCTAGCGTCGCTCGGTCTCGTAGCGTACACCGGAGATGGGATCTGCAAGAGTATTCACCGGAGCGTTTCCGGATCTACGAGGAAGTTGATCGCCAAACGAAAACATGAAGAAGGTGTATGGCTGCTTCGACAGATGGCGAACCAGGACATGGTTGCGACGGTAGTGAGGAAGTTTGACCTGCTGAAGAATGCGTGAATGACGCTTTGTCACCGGGGCGAATTCGTAGTCAGTGGCAGTAGATGCATAGTAGACGGACTCATCGCAGTGTGAGGTACAGATTCTGATTTGCAGCGACATTACGAGCAATGAACTCCCACAGCAAGCATTCAAGGACCACTCACTCCTCCACCTATGTCTATCGCTAGCAGGTCTTCACATGTCGGTCATCCAGCCAGCCCGACGAAAAAGCCTCCAGGCAAGAGCCGATTAGCATTACAATATGGCTCTACCAACGATCATCTCACGGCTATCAATCCCAGATGCACCTCTACATCCTGGAATCCAAATGTCTGCAATCATCATCTGCTTTGCATATTTGGCCAAAGGTCCTCAACCTGGAGAATACCTGGTTTTCAGCGATAGTGGCGAAGCTCAATGGTTCACCCTGTTCCGAGGAGCCAGATCAATCATCAAGGATACTCTTATGGCACAAATACGACGAGAAAGAATGACCGACTCTTTGGGAACACCAGATTCGACTGGATACGAGCGCCAACTTCCACCCGACTTCATCGACCGGTTTCAAAGGTTTCACGAGTTTCTCAGTAACGCAGCGGTGGGTGAAGAAGCATTCCAGGTCCCACTCGATGCTATGAACCTTTTGAAGACAACCATGGTGGCAAGGTACGGTCTACCGGTGGCTTGGGACGAGGGTGACCACAAGTACTCCCATGTCCTCTTCTCTTGGTTGTACCGGATATCGGACGACTTCTTATCGACCCTGGCACAAAAGCGACCAGCATCTCTTGTCATCTTTTCTTTCTATGCCACGCTGCTAAGAGACTACCACCCTAGATGGATGATGAATGATTGGCCAGACCACATTGAGGATGGGATTCGAAAGTATCTGCATCCTAGATATAAGCAGTGGGTGGAGAACCCTGAACAGAGCGGAGAAGGTTCAGCGGTATAGTCATCAGCGATTGAAACCCAGACTGGCTGGTATGAGGTTATGACAAATAGATTCATTCATTGGGGTGAACAGATCATTGACATCTCCGGTGGACCAATATTTATGGACAGTGTGTGTGCTTTCGGTGAATCGGGCATCTCGAGGCATCCAAATGGTGTAGCAGAGGCTCATACTCTATGACCCGGGTGCATGTTGTCCAAATTCCGTTGTCGAACCTCTCTCATATACTGCTCCTGTTCGGGCTTCAAGGTTGGGAAGGTCCTGTCTGTCGAATGTGACATTCTCCACGCTCCATAGATCAACATGAAGGCCACTCCGACAGCCACAATGATGATCACGATCATCGCACTGTAGCTGAGGTCTGCCATGTTGGTGATGCTTGCGGGATGAATGACAGGAAATGGATATGGAGATTCGTTGATAAGCCAGAAGATGTGAACGATGTCGGACCAGTGGTGACTTCAAGCGATCGTTGCGCGGCGGTGGTAAATCAGGTATGCGGAAGGTGTATAGCAGGCGTTCGAGCAGTGCTGCGGAGTAAACAGAACGACTGTGGTGTACCTCTAGAAACGAGTGTGCTGACCGCGAGATATTTAGATCAAAGAACAGCAGACAAGGATACCGTACTTGTCGTGCATTATGAAGGCCAGACATTGCTTCAATCATGTCCCGGAAGTCAATTACACCACAAGGCGTGCATCCATTATAGATGCATGATCGTGCCGCATTCATCCCATAGACATGATTGGCCACAGGGCGACGAGTCCAATGACAGGCCGCAAAGAAGCGAATAGCTCGTCGGACTCGAAATTCTACCGAAACATGTCCGTGTCGACAACAAGGAAAGACGGAAAGTCGTTGAAGCACGGAAGAAACGCCTGAAATGTCAGCTTCTTTCTGATTGGCGAGTTCGCGACACAGCCAATCACGATCCTCCCCTCGATCGTTTCAAAGCAAGGACCATCAATCCGCCGACAACATAGCCTCCTGGGACCTTGACAATGTTTCTCTTCCTCCCCCCAGCGGCATCAGTCGTGCATGATCCACCATGAGAGGAAGGACTGGGCAGGGTTGCCAGACGTGCAAGTATGTTATCGGCCCAATCGAGAACGCAGCTGACCATCCAGAATCCGCAGAGTCAAATGCGATCGAGCTATTCCATCATGCAACAAGTGCGTGACAACCGGCAGGATATGCGACGGTAAACAAAGACAGATCTTACCAGACCAGCAACTTGTCAAACGGCTGGCCGCAAAATCCATCGATCCCATGACCGACGGACGAAATTTGCCAACCTTTGTCTTCCATGTGACTGATTTCGAACGCCATGCATTCGAAATGTTCCGAAAATACATGGTGTGGCCAATGACACTGGTATCCCCTGACCCAGAATGGGTCTACCTTGCTCTCCAGCTAAGCTCGACCTCGCACATCACATTCCAGGCCATTACTGCAGCATCTGGAGCAGCAGGAGCTATGATCAATGTCCACGACGGCATCCTTCGACGGATCCGCAATGTAGAAGCAGATAGCGTCGCCATGAAGCAATACTCAAAGGCCATGGCAAACACCAGACGACTGATGATGGAGTCTGGTCATTCAGCAGATCCGGAACCAATCCTAATTGCATCAATGCTGTTTGCCACCTTCGAGGTATACCTTGAAAGCAAAAGCTCTCTAGCACTCCAGCATATCGATTACGCCAAGGCAATCCTCAAAGGGTATAGCGAGGCGCCACTTAAAGTATCCCTGCAATCCTGCCACAGCATGATGTTGTCGATGGACAGGTGGTCTCTTGATCATGTGCAGATCATTACACCGCAAGGTCATTCCAAATCCAGTTGGCTTCACTCTCTGTCGTCAAAGCAGGATGCCTATCAATCTGTCAAGCAATTGATCGAGGATGCAGACAAGCTCATGCAGGGCAGACTCGATTGGGCCGAAAAGCACATCAACGACCTTGCGCTAGGTCTCAACCACGGCCCCCGGTTCTGTCTGATTCGCTCGATCTCCAGAATGACCAATCATATCACTCAGGATCATCAAGTGGACCGCCTGAAGAAATTCCGCAATCTCCATGCTTACTGGTGTGGACCATTACTGGAAGGCAAGGCAACCCCAGAAACTCCAGCAGATCTGCTCTTAGCAATCCAATTGTTACTCTCAGATCTCTTACTCTCCATGTGCGACTCGGAAGATGAGAAGACAGAGCATTGCATTCCACATTTCGAGCGAACTTTGGATCTCATGTCGCTGTACCTCAAACGGTGGCCAGAATGTATCATGATGGATCCGCCAACTCTCAGACACACAGGACGTGAAGCCCAAATCTCATTCAGTCTTGACCCAGAGGTTCTACCCGCATTGAATATGATGGCGTATAGATGCCGGGATCAAGCTCTACGCCGAAGGATCATACAACTCATGTACAAAATGAAGCGGCGAGAAGGAACAAACTACTCGGTCGCTTTAGCCGATGGGTGCCGCTGGCTGACTAATATAGAGGAAGATCGAGCAGAAAAACTAGGTCTGCCTTGCAAGATCGTACCCGACGAGGTCAGATCTCATGAAGTCGTCATCGTGCACGAAATCGATTGCCTCAGACTTGTCACGACTAGCATCATCCGCAGACCAGGCTATGCCGCTTTTGAGATCAACACATACGCAGGAGGTGGCGATCCAATGCCCCTAAAGCCGGTGAAGACGCAGACAATACCATTCCGGAGGTTGGGTCTTGATAAAGCTGGATGAAGAATATATTCAGGCGAACCTGACACCATTGACGAGGGTCCCGATTCCAGAAATGACCACCCGCATCTCGTCGCCAGGCTTGAGATATTGAGGAGGACTCATACCAGCTCCGACACCTACACCAGTCAGTCCAGTATCTTTGTCGTCCAAGATCGACTTACCACCAGGAGTTCAGTGGTCTCGCACCTGATCAAACGATTCCAGGAAGTCTTCATGATGACAATAGCTCTACTGCACACCATCGTGCGTTTGCTCGAGGGTAAAAGCGATTGATTGACCCCGGGGAGCTACCGGAACGACCGGGGAACTTCCGGCAACGACTGAAACGCTCAAAGAATCTCATACACTTCAATCTTGACATGCCCCGGTCGATCTGGTCTCAATAGCTCCCCGAGGAAACAGCTTTTCCCCAGCCATTCGTGCTTCCCCGCCTCCACATCAAAACGTGGCCAGGTCTTGGTGTACCATTCCGAGGAAGCATCCGGAGCGCCGTTGTAGTCACTTGCGAAGACTCCCTTCATTTCCTCCTGACTCGATCGACCATAGCCTTCATTGGTGACGCTGATTATGGTCCCATCTTCGGTGTGAGTGCTGTATTTTGCATAGACGTGGACCACTCCATCAGAGCGAACATTGCAGTGCTTCGCCCAGAAAGACGGGTATGTAGCGGATGCATGTCTTATTGACAAATCGCGGGGGTGTGTCGGGAATCGGGTGTTAGGGCTCAACGACGAGCATTCATCTCCAGGTACCGATGTCCTAAAGAACCATAACAACATTGTGGGGACCCCACAAGATCAGAGCAGAGCACAACGACAAATCAACATGACCGTCGATCGAATCACCGTTGGCTCCTCGAGTAATCATCATGGCATAGCACTCTGGCCACCGCCTTCCACAGACGAGAAGGATCCACTAAGATGGCCAAAATGGGTCAAGATTGTGGCGATTCTTTCGGTAGCATTGTTCAACTTCACAGCCAACTTTGCAGGAGCAGGATTTTCGGTAGCGACACCGGTATTGGAAATGCAGTTCCAGAAGACGGCCAGCCAAGTTAACGCCCTCTTGACAGTAAGTCATCGTCCTTCAAAGCAGAGAGTCTCGTCGTAATTGTTCCGCCGGCCCACCAGACCAGAAGTACTACAGTAGAGATCTACACAAGAGCAGACACGGCGCAAGCGCCACTGCTGCTCGTGTAGTACTCCGCTATGGTACTTCTGGTTAATATGGACCGGCTCGGGTCCGAGTTATTGGTTCTTGATTCAGAATAGAACTGGCAAGAACATCGGACTGTCTGGCAACAGGTGACTAACATACTCCAGTTCAACTTCCTGCTTCTCGGTGTTGGTAATATGTTCTGGGTTCCTATCGCCACCAAGTTCGGCAAACGCTTCTCCCTACTTGCCTCCATGGCGATGCTATTTGCCATACTGATCTGGACCGCTAAAGCAAAGACATATAACGAACTACTCGCAGCTCGATGTCTGTCCGGCTTCGCTTCCTCTGCAGGCGAGTCTTTGGTACCAGAAATCGTTGCTGACATCTTTTTCCTCCATGAAAGAGCTGGAATGATGTCCTTGTATGTCATCTTGACATCAGGCGCCACAGCGATCGGACCATTGATAGCCGGATTTGTTATTGCAGGCAATCCTGGAACATGGCGGGACTTTTCCTGGGTATGTGCAGCATTGGCCGGATTCAATCTGGTTGTCATCTACCTCTTCTACCCGGAATCGACATTCAGAAGACCCATGATATACGAAGTGGTCGATGCCGAGGAGATTGAGAAGGAGAATGATACTCGCGTGGGGGTTGTAGAGACTGAGGGTCTTGGAGTCCAGCATGTCAGCCATGTGCAAGTGTCCTGGCCAAAGGTCTGGACATCCTTGATACGATACGACCGCAGCATTGGATTCTTCCAGGCATTTACTCGACAGCTGGCTTTCATTCTCTACCCGAGTGTGCTGTGGGCGGTACTTGTATACGGCACGGCACTGGCATCCCAAGTGATCTTGATGTAAGTGAACCAGAAATCCGAGATATCAAAGCTGACACAACAACAGCTTCGCCTTTCCATCTCTTCTGCTCGCACCGCCTTACTTCTTTGCCGAGACAAGTGTTGGCTTAATCCAGGTCGCCGCGATCATCGGCTTCGTCCTTGCTTGTTTCGGAGGTGGCTACTTGTCTGACCTCATCACGACTCGTCAAATCGTCAAGGCCAAAGGAGCATATTTCCCAGAGCAGCGCCTAATCTCTTTGATGCCGGGAGCTTGGGTCGGATGTGTTGGCTGCATTGTGATCGCCTTCACCTGTGCCAACCGGCTCTCATGGATTGGCATCGCTTTCGGATTCGGCATTGGTAAGTCAGAGGCGTAGAAGAATCGATACAAGTTGACCAGCGATAGTATCCTTTGGTACCGTCTTCGCACCCAACATCGCCATCACCTACGTCGTAGAAAGTCATTCCGCTTTTGCTTCCGACTGCCTCGTCATCATCAATGTGTTCAAGAACTTGGTGGCCTTTATCTTCTTGTATGTGGCGGTAGACTGGGTGCAAGCATCCGGCTGGATCCAGGTATACATGATCATGTTCATGCTCGTTGCTATTGCAGCGTTGTTGGCGATCCCTCTGTATCTGTATGGTGAGAAGCTGAGAGGATGGTCGGAACGACTATATAGTCCCAAGAGAGCTGAGTGAAGCTCGAAGGATCGTGATAGCTGAGAAGTAGTTCATATCGAAGCAGAATGGAGGTGTTGCTTAGGGCGTTCACAGAGTCAGATCTTGGGTTGAGCGCATCTGATATGACGACGAGGCAATGGACTCCCACCTGTGTTCCGGCGGTCACAGCATCGTGATGGCCTCCTTGCTCCTACGTAGAGTATCGAGAAATTCCGTCGTTGACTGCGGATGTCACTTGGTGACTAGTTGGGTGTGAAGTCCTGACCATGGATTGGGACGGTCCCCCAAGTAGGCGCAACGACCGTGCTTCGAGGTGCAGTGTGAACATGTTGAGCAGTTCTCATGGCTTAGGCTTTCAATGAACCGCGGGGCAGATGTTCGTGTCGGATGATGTCGATGAAGGAAGGGAAGTGGCGGACTGATGATCTGCGGAATTTCTCCACCAAGAAGATGCCGAATTCCGGTCGAGACTCTCCCACCTTGCTACCTCGATATATATCATCAAAATGTAAGTCATTGTGATACCAACTCTCTCTCACTTCCATCTGTATCTCCAGTTCCTTCCCCGGCACAGTTTTAGAATTTGCCACTTGCTATAATGAGTTCGCCACCCGGACGATGTGATGTCCTAGTAATCGGAGGAGGCAACGCCGGCTTCTGCGCCGCCATCTCAGCTGTCCAGAATGGCGCCAAGGATGTCATAATCATTGACAAATGCCCGGAGGAATGGTCAGGCGGGAATTCATACTTCACTGCTGGTGCGATGCGGACAGTTCACGCAGGCCTGCCAGATCTACTACCACTGGTCAACAACGTCGACGACGAGCTTGCGGGCAGGATCGATCTAGCTTCATACACGACATCAGACTTTCAGGCAGATATGGATCGCGTATGTCAAGGCAAATCAGACCCGACACTCTGCGGTATTCTCATCAACGAATCCAACCAGACTATCAAATGGCTCTCTACACTAGGCGTGCGCTTCCAGCTCTCCTTCAACCGTCAGTCATTCCTTGTTGACGATAGATACAAGTTCTGGGGTGGCCTCGCCCTCAAGACAGAGGATGGTGGCAAAGGGCTGATCGAAGATCACAAAGCAACTGCAGAACGTCACGGCATCAAGGTCTACTATTCTACCGCTGCTACGGGACTTCATACCTGTCCCACTGGCGCAGTGACGTCTGTCTCGATCATTTCGCATGGAAGATCGGTAGATATTCCCACCCAGGCAGTGATTCTTGCAGCTGGTGGCTTTGAGGCCAACCCGGAGCTGCGTGCGAAGCATCTAGGCCACGGCTGGGACCTAGCATATGTCCGCGGTACCCCTCACAACACTGGCGATCTACTAGATATTTCAGTCAGAGATGCAGGTGCCAAGACAGCAGGAGACTGGTCTGGCTGTCATGCAACATGTTGGGATGCAAATGCACCTCGGAACAGTGGTGACAGAGGTGTCAGCAACGAGTTCACCAAATCAGGATATCCTCTCGGAGTCATGATCAACGTGAATGGTGAGAGATTTGTGGATGAAGGTGTCGACTATCGCAACTACACATATGCCATCTTTGGAAGGCAGATACTTGCTCAGCCGAATGGAGCAGCATTTCAGGTGTGGGATTCTAGAACGATACCGTGGTTGAGAGAGGAAGAATACCGAGAAGAAGTTGTAAAGAAGATTACTGCCAGTACAATTGAGGAGCTGGCGGAGAAGTGTGGTCAGGCTGGATTGAAAGACAAGAACAGATTCGTGCAGACGCTGAAGCAGTACAGTGCTGCGGTACACAAGCACATGAGTGCTCATCCCGAAAAGAAGTGGGATCCGGCGGTCAAGGACGGCATGGCGACGGAAGGTCTCACTCTGCCAAAGACGAACTGGGCGCTGCCGATAGACAAACCGCCCTTCCTGGCTGTAAAGGTCACAGGTGGTATCACTTTCACGTTCGGCAGGCTTGAAGTAGAACCCCAATCAGCCGCGGTGATCTCAGAACAGACAGGCAGCGAAATACCAGGGTTGTTCTGCGTTGGAGAAATGCTTGGTGGATTGTTCTACAGCAACTATCCAGGAGGCAGTGGCCTGACATCTGGAGCGGTGTTTGGGAGAAGAGCAGGTGCTGCAGCTGCAAGAAGAGTCCTCGAATAGGAAAGGCAGGCAAGGCTCTAGGTTGAGACATACTCTTCCACATCGGTCCCCTCAACCCGATAGAACCCAAGCGCCTGAAGCATGGGCTTGTCGTCGAAGCGATAGAGGTAGACTGTACCCGAGTCATCAGCAAAGTGTTGGTAGTTATTCCATGTTGGAATGCAGAAGGTATCTCCTTGCTTCCAGGAGAATCGCTTTCCGTCAATAATGCTATGACCAGAACCAGTGACGACAGGGTATACTGATGAAGCAGTCTCCCGAATAGATGGAGATTCTGAGCCAGCTTCAAGTCGTTCAGCTGATCCACCAAGAGTGAGACTAACTGGGAGGTGTGAGATGCGAACGCAGACTGGGCACAAATACCAACCTTGTCGACCATCAGGTTTCAAATAGGGTCTGGTCACCCAGGACAAACCTCCATCAGCTGCCGCGTCCAATTCCGCTTGCATCTGCTTCCAAGGATACACAATTGGACTGTCCTCCTTGTCAATATTCGTGGCAGGATACCTCTCCTTCTCAAAGTGTTGCACAAAATGAACCGGAAGGTCTCGGAACAAAGGAAGATCCAGACCATCAAGCCAGATCATTGGCCCATCTCCATTTTTCCCATGATCATGCCAGTTCCATGTCGGTGTGAGAATCACATCACCCCTCTCCATTGGAATCCTAGATCCATGAAATGCAGTGAAACCACCTTTTCCAGAGATGATAAAGCGCATAGCGAAAGCGACATGGCGATGTGCTGGAGCTGTCTCATTCGGCATCACCAATTGAAGACCAGCATAGACTGTGTCAGTGGTATACGGCGCCTCTGGTAGATGATCAGCCAGGTTCAGTTTCAATCTTCCCATACATACCCCTTGCAGGATTGACCAGCATCAAGACTCGCCTCTCAGCTTGCTTCTCCGGCACAAGATCGCCCGCTCGTAGCAAATACGGCTCCACCTCGGAGAACTTCCACACATGAGGTACACATGTTGGATTCGGCGCCGGTGGATTCAGCTTCGCCATCTGAGCCCATAGTGGCAGGGTGTGAGTGGCGGGCAATTCGGAGATCAATTGTTCTGCGGTGTCGATCTGTAAGGCCATTGTCTGTGTCTTCGTGATAGCTGTGGTCGACATATTGTTCGGTCGTCGCAATCGTCCTCCTTACTAGTTGCAATCATGGCCCAATTCGTGTCAGTATGATATCCCAGCAGTATACTCAGCATGAAAGGTCTCGGGGAACTTCCGGCAGTGTTGTGACCCCGTGGGAACAAGCTCTCGGTACCTATTTCGAAAGTGGTCCGGGGAACTGTCGGATGAGCTATCGGGCGCCGTTGAGATCCATCAAACTCCGCTGTGTAAGCGGAGGAAAGATGCCTTGCGTTCCATCAAATAGCTCGAGCTGGAAACATGAATCGATGCAGGTATCCAGCATTCCTAGATCATGGCAGGTCATCTACGGCGGCTGCCACCAGTGGCGAATCACTTTCCAGATCGACCACAATTCTCGGGTTTCATGAAGCCATGTAGATTCGAGGGAGAGATTCAGGACCTCGAAGTCCATGGCGGGATACCCCAAGAGATCGACGGAACTTTCTATCGGGTTATGCCAGACCCACAGCATGCTCCATTCATAGAGGATGATCCGGTATGTACCACCAACACCGATAAGGGCCTGGACTGAATAGTCAAGTGGTTCAATGGCGACGGCAATATCAGTGCTTTCCGAATTCATGCCGGCAAGGTTCATTTCAAGCAAAGATATGTCCGAACCGAAAAGTTTGTCAGAGAGCGAGAAGCGAAGCGTGCTCTACTTGGTGAGGATGACTATGCCTTCTGGCTCCAAGCTGACATGAGTAGGCAAGTATCGCAACAAATACACCGACGCCGTAGAGTTCAAAGTAAGGACAACGGCAAATACCAACGTCTTCTACTTCAACGGGCAGCTGTTGGCGATCAAGGAAGATGCCCCGCCGTATAGCCTCGACCCAAGAACGCTTGGGACCATCAGATTGGAGGATTTTGACGGACAGCTTCCAAGCACGACCTTCACTGCTCATCCAAAAGTCGATCCGAAGACGGGTGAGCTGATCGGATTTGGGTACGAAGCTAGAGGTGACGGTACACCTGACATCTGCTACTTCAGCATCAGTCCGAAAGGCAAGTTCACAGAAACAGTCTGGACAATCTGTCCTGTCGTCGCGATGATCCATGACTTTGCCGTGACGGAAAACTGGGTCATCTTTCCATGTATACCTCAAACATGCGATATCGAACGGATGAAAGCAGGTGGCGAACACTGGCAGTGGAATCCAGACATTCGCTTCTACATTGGTGTGCTACCTCGACGGGGAGCAAAGGGAGAAGATGTCAAGGTACGTCCTACAAGTAAGCGAGTGACCAAGACTGATCTATCCAGTGGTTCCGAGCTCCAAACTGTTTTCCCGGCCATACGGCAAATGCATATGAGAATGCAGAGGGCAAGATTGTCTTTGATCTCCCAATCAGCGACAAGAATGTATTCTTCTGGTGGCCAGACTCGCAAGGGAACTCTCCAGATCCTCACACTATCACGGCTCACATGTCTCGCTTCATCATCGATCCACATACGGACGACCTCGATCTGAAGCCAGCCGAACTCCTCAAAATGGATAGCGAGTTTCCGCGGATCGATGACAGATATTCGATGCAAGAGTATCGCCACATGTTCTTCAACCTGATGGATATGTCTCTTGGCACAGACATGTCCAAGATTGTACCAGTTATGGGTGGAGGACATCCGGTGTACAACGGGATTGGTCATCTTGATATCGTTACAAAGACACTGAGGCAATACTGCCCGGGACCGACCCATCTTGTTCAAGAGCCAGTATTCCTTGAGAGATCAAGCTCCGCAGAAGAAGGTGACGGCTGGGTCATGTTCTTGGTGAACAATTATGCCACAATGTCCAGCGAGCTCCACATCATCGACACAAAGGACTTTTCAAAGGCCCAAGCAGTCGTCTTACTCCCTGTACGATTGAGACATGGTCTACATGGTAATTGGGTGCCAGCTCAGGAAATAAATTTGATGGATAGATAGTTTATGATGTGAAGAAGTTTGCAATCTCCATATCGGCATTTACCAGCGAGTTGATATCAGGCATGTCCAGTCCTGGAAAGTAGTTGAAGAAGTTCGCATCCGTCGCAAACGGATCAATCGTTCTGTTGATATCGAGGCTACCAGGTGTGGCGAGCTGCGTTCTCGAGTCCTTCTCTACAGTACGAGACGTGGATAGTCCAAAGTTTCGAAGCTGATCAGATGGGGTATTGCCATAATCTACCAGGACTTGGGATATCCGCTCAATGTACTGCCGGCATCTAGCCAGGATGACGGCTTCTCCAGGTATTCCATCGAGACACTTGATGGCTTTGTTGAGATAAGTCTGGAACATCTGGACCTGTTGAGCACCGTCGTGTACGGTAAGATTGAGAGTGATGACTGTATTGGCCGCAAAGACAAGGGCGGCGCTGAAAACTAGGACGATCAGCAAGAGCCTACGACATAAATAGATGACCTACCATAATGCAAAGTAAACCACCAGGCACCCATGACAGCACTGCCAACGCCTGGAGTCGCAAGTGCAGTCTCTATCAGATCTATGGTTTCTTTTGCGGCATCGGTACAAGGCTGCTTGACATGACCGATCATGGGCTGTACCGATGTCTGAGATCCTACACGATCGACCGTTGCAACATCTTGGAGCATTCTTGAGACGAATGGTCGATACGCCATTAGCTTGACATTATGATATCTCAAGGTCATGATGAATGGTAGCTTCATTGCAGTCACTTCTCCAACCTTCAAAGCGTCGGTGGTCAGCAGAGTCATCTCAGAAGGTAGCCGAGCTCGCCATCGATCCAGTTCAACACCCACATTGAGGACTTGGGTGATGAGAAGGCTTTCATCCGTCACGAAATCGATATTGAGGCCATACATATGGTGTATGGTCTGGTAAGAAATCTGGTGTAGATTTCTATGTAATTAGCACCGGTCAAATACTCGGAAGCAAGAGGACTTACGCAGAACAGCCAAAGAATACCGAGCTGTAATGTGACGGGTCTTGAGGGCCGGCATCGGGCCAAGGAGCTGGCAATGGAAGGCGGACATAGTCTTGTGGTATCATTGGTGGTCTCCCAAAGCTGAAACTCAATGTGCTACAACGGTCAGCAGATGTTCATAATACGGATGCTAGACTGACCGGTCCAGTATTACACAAGTGTAGAATGTTCGCTTGCGGATCTCGTTCTCGACCGGTGAGAAACGATGCGAAGACTGACTTGAATGGAGGCCTAAGGAGAAGCAAGCTTTGACGGCCAGGCCATGGATCGTGAATGTCTGGACACTCTTGTGTGCGCCCTGGAGATACAAGCTCATGAGAAGAAGGAATTGAACTACCACGGTCAGTTTAAGCATTGATAGCGTCGGTACCCATACCTGTCTCAATTGTAGTGCCCCTCAACATCTCTTCATGACCGAGCTTGCTAGCCCGCTCGTAAAAGATGTTTGACTTGGGATACTTTCCTCCAGCTGGCGTTTGAGACAAATCAATGTTGATAGCCATAGCAAAGATCATGTTCAGTAGTCCTAACCACGATTTGCGGACCTTCTTGAATGCCATGCCCTTTGCAGTATTGTATTCATGCATGAAGGTAGCCTCATGAATGAATGGGAAGATCAAGCCTGTATTCCCAAAGTATGCTCTCAACATCTGTACCATATCATCTTCTGGTGGAAGAACATATGATTGAACACCCTCGTGGTCAGCTCGTGCTTCATTGGCATGTGTTCTCGAAGCTTTGAGTATGCTGTCAACGGTGAGAGTCATGGCTGAAGGAGTATTCGGGTTTCCAGGTGCCACAGCACTGATAATGGCGCGCATGAAATGGATGTTGGATGAAGGTCCTATCGCGAATCAGCCTCGCTTTGTGGATACGGCATCAGCATTACCATAGAAAGCAAAATCGTTCTCGTCCACAAAGGATATCCCCATGCCATCAGTTGTAGGCTGGCCGTCGCCATCCTCAGAAGTGTCTGCTTGTGCAATTGTAGCAGACTCGGACATCCCAGCTGCAACAGTATTACCAGTAAATGGCCTTGTGGGTTCTCCGTTGCTACAAGCATTCCAGTGTGAGCGGAGGAATTCTGCATGCAGGGCCAGCTGCTTCTCAATCTCCTGCAGTCGATTGTCCAATACTGCCATCTGTCTAGTCAAATCAGCAGCAAGCCCCCAGTCACCCGTAATTCCAGCGCAAATGGTAAAGGGCCACTTACTCCTTGCGAACAATCAAGTTCGAGGTGCCTTCAGAGGCTTCATAATTACACTCGAAACCAAGGCCGATACAATTGGAGCACTTTGGATGACCACCATTGCACTAGGAGTGTCAGCATGTAGCTGATCTCTACATCAGACTGCCAAACAGCTCGACCATCAAAGCTCTTGGCCTGTTCTGGACTACTCACTCTCGACTTCCTGATCCGACAGGCATTGCAGGCGAGCGCAATCCTCCTGCGTTTCGGCGGCGGGTTATCTTCCGCCCCGCGATCCGACGAACCATTGTTGGTCTCTCGATTCATTATGGCGGGACGGTGATCAGAAGGGATGGGGAATAGACGGAAGTGATGGAAAGGACGGGGAAGAAGAGCAACGAGTCGGACGAAGGCGGTGGCGGGGAAAGTCCGGTAACGATCCCCGACAAAACCCGGACAATGCAACAGGGTCCTAAAGGATACAGGCACAAGTAAGCTATGCATTCGAGAGAAGCTAGATGTAACCAAACATGATTTCAAAATTGGAGCCAGATCTTGTCGACGTCTCAAAAGTCACGTGCTTGGGTGGCAATGCTACAGTCTCGCCATCGTGACGAGAGTTAACCTGACAAGGGTCCTGCATATCCGACAAACAGCCTCAAGTTCCTGAACAAGATCAGTTCATCATCGTCTCCCCTCAATGTGCTAGTTGTAGGAGCAGGACTGGGAGGTCTAGCCACTGCTATTGCCCTAGCCAAACAAGGTCACCAGGTTGAGGTACTCGAGCAAGCCAAAAGACTTGGAGAGGTAAGTCCAAATGCTTTACTGATCGAGTGAACCTTGACATGGACTCCAGGTCGGCGCAGGCATCCAAATCCCACCGAACTCTGCTAGCATCCTTCTGGAATGGGGTCTGGGAGCATACCTACAAGACCGAGTAGTCGAACCAGAAAGCATCACCTTTCGCAGATGGGAAAGTGGTAAAGCTATTGGCTACACAGCTCTCAAGCCTGACTTCAGGCAAAAGTTCTCTGCTCCTTATCATGTCGTGCATCGAGCAGACTTCCACGAAGCACTCCATCGTCTTGCCGTGGACCATGGTGTGACAGTGACGACCGATTCGAAAGTGGTGAAATACATCGAAGAAGACGGAGAAGTTGTCTTGGCCACCGGAGATAGACGACGAGCAGATCTGGTCATAGCAGCAGATGGTGCGACCCACCCTCTTCCTTTCCGATCCAGTCGAGCTGACCACGACCAGGTATCCGCTCCCTAGCCCGTCCTCTCGTCGACTCATCAGCTCCTAACTCACCAATAGCCACCGGCTTCGCAGCCTATCGGGCCACTGTTCCAGTGTCCAAGATGCTCTCTGATCCAGCAACATCCTGGCTTCTCGATACTCCCAACATCAACATCTGGATCGGCCCTTTACAGCATGTCATGACTTACTCCATCTCCTCAGGATCTCAATTCAATCTGGTCCTCTCCCACCACGACATCTCTGACCCGGCTACCTGGTCCTCTGCTTCCCAAGAGAAGACGCTGGCAGATATGAAGCGCTATTTCCAGAACTGGGATCCTAGACTGGTGGCACTCATTGACAAGATCGAGGTCACGATGAAGTGGCCTCTTCTTACGGTGCCGAACTTGCAGAAGTGGACTTCCGAGTATGGCAAGCTGGTGGTGCTAGGTGATGCGGCGCATGCCATGTTACCTTACATGTCCGAGGGAGCGGCGATGGCGATTGAAGATGCGGCGGCGCTGGGTGTAGCTTTACAGGGAGCAGGGACCGAAGATCTGCTGGAGAGATTGGCCGTGTTTGAGAGGGTGAGGTCTTTACGGGCTGGACAGATGCAGAGGGCGAGTGCAGTGAATGGAGTGATCTGGCACCTTGATGATGGAGATGAGCAGAGGACGAGAGATCGACTGATGGAGGCGGAGGTGAAAGGTGAGGTATTCGCGGAGAGTCCAAACCAGTGGAGTGATCCTGTGACACAGAAGTGGGCGTATGGATATGATGCTACCTGGGAGATGGAACAAGCTCTGGCCAGTGTGTAAAGGCGAGCAGATCCTGAGAGAATCGAAATTCATGCAATGCACTACCTGGTTCACTAGCTATCCGAACTTTCCAACGTATGTACGATAAGAATCCGAATAATTCCAGTATTCACAAAACCACCTTTTGCTAGTATCCCAATTTGAAACCACCGTAGTTCAGACGCTGAAACACACCATCCACATCATACCTATCCCTAATATCAAACAGTCGATCCCTGTTCTTCTCTGGCAATATGGCGTAGGGATCCTGACTTTCCGAAGCATCACCAGAGTACAGAAACTCTGTTCCAATGCCCAGAAGAGATCTGGATTCTCCTGCCGGTTGGCCTTGACTTGAGTGCCGTTGCCGAGGATAACATCATAGTTGACCACGTTATCCATTGAAAAGCCGTACTTGTCGATGAAGTAATTGACACCACCGATGAGGGTCAAGCCTGGTACGCCAATGACCTTTAGACGACCTCCGATGACATACTTGCCGAAAGGCTCGAGGTAGGAGTATACATCAATCCATCTGTTACCAGGACCCACAGCTACAGTCTCGGTATCATCGGAGAGCTGCAGCTCATCCATACGGTTGAGTGAGAGGAGGACACCACCATCGATGTTGTTGGAACCCGGGTACTAGAAAGGTCAGCACGAATCAGCCACAGACTTTGCCTTGACCTACATTCATGTGTCCACCACCACGCAGGGCGAAGACAGCATTGCAAGAGTTGAGAATGCTGACTGCCTCGGCGGCATCATCCGCTGTTGTTGGCAAGTAGATGCACGCCGGAGACTGATTTGATCTCTTGTCCCAGACCTTGAGATTCTCGGTCTGGTAGTCGGAGCTGTCTTTTGAGACATAGTTGCTGGCGTTGAGGGCAGAAAGTTGACTACAAGCACACAGTGGACCCCGGGTGGGTGAAGTGCTGTTCTGAGCAGAAGCCCAGAGTGGCTGCAATATGGCAGCGAGGTAAAGTGTCCCAGTAACTTTGATATCAGAAAAGAGGGCAGAATCAACCGATCGCGATCAGAGTAGGGCAGAGATGAGAGATGGGTGTAGATGGCGGCTGTAGAATCGGATATCTTGAATACTTATACAAACCTGTCCATTTACCATGACGACCACATCGCGACCATTTCATCACAGCCTGTTGCATTATTAGGCTCCTAGATTCATCAAAAGTGCCCGTCCCTCGGTCGCTGGAGTAGCTGCGGCGAGTATGATGAAAGAACAAACGCGGAGGAAGAGAGTCAAATGGTTGCGCGGATCCAGAAATTGAGGGTGGCGTATACCGGTATAGAGATAATTCTAATTGGCTCGACCTACAACTCTGTTACTGCCTCAAAAGTACTGTACTAGTATTCAGACACAACGGAGATTTCCATGTGGTCATAATGCTAGTATTCCCAGGCACGTACATGGCTAGAAGCTTGAACCTGCGTGGTACCTGCCAATCCCAATATGAGACAAATTACGATGGACGTAGATCACAGGACTCTCCTTGATGCTCTGGTGATGCTATTTATGCAACGCTCGTATGGGGATATTCTAGATGCACCGGTAAGTAGTGCGTCAGTTGCCTTATTCGTCCACGGACAGAGAGGCGGATTAAAATGAGTTCATAAAGGCCGCTGATCAGCTAGCTTTGGTCATAATATGGTATCATACCGAAAAGAACCGGGGACCGAGACCATTTCAAACGACAATCTTGTCAAAGGCCTCCTCCAACGCCAGCAATCTCGTCCTTTGCATTTCCAAATTCCCCCTACTACCGTTCTTGAGAAAGTCAATCATGGTCATGACATCATTCTTGCACTTTGTGTATAGTGCGTCGTTGACATTGAGATCCTGTGTCGGTTCAATTGATAGCAATTTGGCGATAGTGACCTAGCGGTATCAGCATGTTGAGTGATGATGAGGGGACGAGTACTTACAGCCTCCTCGAATGCTCTGTGCTGAAACACCCACCACACTGTTGCCTCGAGCTCAAACAACTTCACCAACTTGAAGAAACTCCATAGTGCCTCATGTGCAGCCTCCAAACTCCCTCGGATGTTACACTCGACACCCGCTTCATCGTTCTCACTCGCTTGCAAGATCATTAAGCAATGGTAGAAGTTGCTAGTGAGAAACAAGTTCTGTCGTACTCCGCGGGGATTGACTGTTGCCTCGGCTTGAAGAGTGTTGAAATCCAACATGGTGAGAAGATTTGGAAAGGATCGATAAAGAGCTCGGAAGCTAGAGACCAGACTAGTCTTCTGTCGAGGGCTTGAAACAAGAGGTAGGTTGAGGGACATTGGTGATGAGAGGTTCTCTTGTACCAGGTTGCCAAGTTTCCACATGGACCGGATGTATTCGACATCAGCCTTGTCGACGGTATGATCCACCAGATAAGGAGTGATATCAACCGGTGGTAGTGGTAGAGAGACCTCTACTGGTGGAGCGATAACATTGATTGACATGAGATTCTCCACTCGTGATTGGAAGGGTATGTCAACCTCGAATCCATCAGCTTTAAGACTCGCTTCGTCCATGAGATTGTCCAGTTGTACGTCACTGTGTGTTGCTGTGGGTGGCAGCTTGAGCAGTACCGTCAGAAAGGTATCCTGAAAGAAGACAGCCTGCCATAGCCGCCGCCGAGTCTGCTTCTCAATTTCGGAGATGTTGAGGTCGATGAATTCTGGATCTCGATGTAGTCGCAGTGCATATGCTTGTCGTAAGAGGATGCCAGACCATGCATAAGCATCGCTGGCATGATTGTCGTTCATCAAGAAGTAGGTCAGTAAAATCATGGCGGCCATTGATCGCATTGATGCCCGATTGAGGTATGAGTAGATCCGGAGTGCTTGATTCGCCGCCGAAGCATAGAATTCTGCTGATGATGCTCTCTCCTCGTATGATGGGAATTGCATAAATTGTGTGCCGAGAGCATAGATGGTGTAGTGAAGTGCAAGTAGATCAGCATCAGCATCATTCTTGATCGACAATGGTTGTGCCCAGAAGCGTTCATAATTTGTGAAGAAGGTCCGCCGATGAATGAAGGGATAGACTGGATCCATGACTTCAAAGTACTTTGCCACAAGACTGGAATGATCAGTAACAGTCGTCAGCACCGGTGATGGAACCTACATGTCCGCCTGCTCTTTGCTGGGCAACACGCCAACCACTTCTGCGACACCACCCTGTACTGTCAGCATAGCCATCAAGACGGATGACTGCCACTTACCGAACATGTCCAGTAATTAGAAAATGGATGTTGGGCTCCAACACCAAACACATTTGAAGGAGTCGATCTCGAATACGGCAGGGCAGTTCCCAAATATGGCGTACTACTCGGCCTAATCTTCCGCTTCAGCGTGGCAGACGGCTGAGAAGGACCTTCAGACTGCATAATGTCAGCCGTGTAATGTCAAAATCACAAGCCAACTCACTCCCGCTCTCGATGTCGTTGTCGCAGTCGATGAAACACTGTTGGTCTTTCTCGCCTTGATGGATGGCTTTGTGACATAACGAGCCTTTGCGCCACCAGTAGTTCTACCATGATCAGTGCAATCCGTCAAAATCCAGCAATAGACATACTTTGCCGATGCTATTAGATTGGCAATCTGAGTATAATGACAATCCGTCTGCCGCTTGATGCAAGACAAACAATTTGGTCTCCCTCTATCGCACTGCATACCGGATATTAGATGATTGTCGCATTTCCGTTTGACATGTACAAAACCGACCTTTGTTTTCCGCTCTACACATTCCTGACACGACAAGGTAGGTTTATTCCTCTTCTGTTTAGGTTTACCACCTGCTTCGGGAGTGCTCGCAGAACTGTCGCGTGCCGGAGACTGCAAAGCAGGTGTAATGTGCCCATTCTGACCATCTACCGGACTGGCAATCGGGGTCGAAGTCAGATTCAAATTCGACATGACCAAACCTTGTTGCCGGCAAGAAGGGCAACAACAGGCGGGCCAATACTGATCTGGCGAATGAACACAAGACGAGACGAGACCTGATCTCTGGGAATTAGAAAAGGTTGAAGGCGGAAATAAAGATTCCCAGGCCTTGGCGTTGTCTTGGTCCATTGCCGTTGACCGGAAAAACGCGTCCGACGACACTGCAAAAGGAGTTTGGGATGGATACATCAACATGAGTGAAAGTCCTGACCTTTGAGAACAAGATGATGACAGTCAGGGAACACCGGCAGGGTAGGCAGTTTATCAACCGAGCCGTGTTTGCATCTCAAATCTATTCTGATGCAGTTTGTGAAATAGGATTGCCAGGAACAGACGATCCGAAATGGATTCGTATATATGACCCCTTTTGACCGATGATACCGAAATATCGGCGTATGAAGATGGTGATATGAACAAGTCCTGAAAGGCACAAAATACGTCAGTATGCATCGGATCTTGTAGGCCAAAGTGTAGATCCTGGTTCAGGCGAGAATATCAAGCCGGTGACGGGATACCGTTTCGAGGTTGAGCCGTAGAAAGGAAAGATTGTGACCAACGGATTGGTGGTGTTGAGTCGATGGTATGCATATCTCAGGCCCAACATGGACCTACCGGGTGTTATCGGTTGACTGTGGGCCGATTGACAGGGAAGATTCTTCATAATCGTCGTCAATGCTGGGCAGAAGAATTGTTTCCAGTCTCTTTTGCACTGCCTCAATTCTGGTCGGCCCGTATATCCCCATCTTCGACGAGCTGTCGTTGGGAATTGACCCGATCTAACAAGCTCTCCCCCATTCCATACCAGGAATCCTGTCCGAGGCCGACCATCGGACGGAGAAATGTCTGGGGTGCCTATCTGCGGAATTCCATCCATCCATCGGACATGCATATACCCTCGATCGGATGTTGCATTTCTTCTCGGCCTCCTCATGACCGTACAGAACAGGGTTAGTGGTTCATGTAAGAGGAACAAGACAGGGCTTGTGAGATCATCTCCAACGGAGAAACAAAGACAAGGTTTTTGCGTAGAACCTTTTTCCATCCAGCCCTCGATGACCAGATGACCTCGTTCCTCAAGATGATATTGACTTGACAGAAAAAACACCTGTCTCTCACGTCGGAGACAATTATCAAGCCCTGACGATCAACGACCATCAGCTTCAACAACCATGAGTAATGCTGCGAGATATGCAACAAGCAATGACCAGAGCAATTCCACAAGCCACCCAAGCTTTGTGAAACCAGCTAGCGGAGCGGAATCTGTCTTCTGATTAGTCGTGGGACATGGGATCTGTGAGAGACCCACGCCCGGTCTCTCGCTTGCAGAGGCTTGTGACGCTTGTCACAGGCTTGTGCTGCATGTCCTGCTTGTCCGCTGTAAAGCCTGCCTCCCAAGCACTCGTAGATTACACCCAAGCACCGTCGATCGTGGGGCCTCGACCTGTTTCAACCACCTTGCCTGACCGGGAGTGTCGTCCGCCACCATTCTTGCATCACAAATCTTCCCCGGGGGACCCACGGAGGGCGTCCACTTTCAGCTCCTGTAATGTCTGAATGGATGGAAAATCTTGGATGACCATGACCGAGCGCGTATTCGTCGGTCCATGTTATACCGTCCGAGTGGAGGAGACATTGGTAGGTATATAGTCTCCTTTGAATCCTCCTATTCAAATCGGTCCTTTTCTTCAAGCAAGAGCAGAGCTCCAGCAAGACATTCATTCGTTCAACTTTTACTCCTCCAGACCAAAAATGCAGTACCTTACTCTCGCCCTCCTGGCCGCTCCTTTGGCCATGGCCTCCCCTGCGCAGAACATTCCTCGCGCCATCTCCTTCAACATCCCCGCCTCCAAGGGTACCGTCGACTACACTGCCCCGCAGAAGGTCTCTGGCACCTTTGACGGTGGTCTCAAGACCTACGGCCGCAAGGGTGTCAAGTGCAGTGGTCAGTCCGAGGGTGGTCAGGCAGACACTGTCTTCCTTCTATCCAACGGAGCTACCCTCCAAAACGCCATCATTGGCGCCAACCAGAAGGAAGGTGTCTACTGCCTCGGTTCCTGCACCATCAAGAGTGAGAAGACCCTCAATCTATCTCAAACACATCTAACATTCCCTAGACGTCTGGTGGACCGATGTCTGCGAGGATGCCCTCTCCATCAAGGGTGACGGCAACGCCCTCATCTCCGGCGGTGGTGCCCAGGGCGCCGACGACAAGGTGATCCAGCACAATGGCTTCGGCACCGTCACCATCGACGGCTTCAAGGTCCAGAACTTCGGCAAGCTCTACAGGTCATGCGGCAACTGCAGCAACAACGGCAAGGCTCGCTCGGTCGTTGTCAAGAATGTCCAGGCTTCTTCCGGCAAGACCCTCGTCGGTATCAACAGCAACTACGGTGACAAGGCCACCATCACTGGTACCTGCGCCACCAGCGTCAAGAAGATCTGCTCTCAGTTCACTGGTAACAACAAGGGTGATGAGCCAAAGGAGGTCTCCTCCGGCCCAGGTGGTGCTTGCGGTAGCTTCACTGTCAAGTCTTGCTAGACGAAACAATTGAGCATTCGCCGGCGAATGCTGCTAGGTATGAGGAATGGTGGGATTGAAAAATGGGTTTACTTCATAGCGGATATTTGAATCAACTATACTTTTGTACTTTGATTGGCAAATGGTAGTGAAGTGTATCCTTGACCAGCTCCGTGGTCGATGTATGCGTGTATCTAATGACCCTTCTTCCTGGCTTCTGCCTGATCATTCAATGTTTTTGTGATTGCTGGCCTGCTCTTTACCTTCTTCCACCATGCAAAGTATGTAGGGTAGTCTCTCTCAAACTCTTTCTCAACCTCCGGCTGTTGCAGGGCGTATGGGACAAGGTTGAACCACGGAATGAACGACAGGTCGGCGTAGGTATATTTATTACCGACCAGATACTCGCTGCCGGTGCTCTTCAAGTGCATGTCGATGACGCCAACAACTCGCTTGATCTCCTTCTCGTAGCGCTCGATGGCAGAGGGAAGCTTTTCACTGTGGTAATACGTGAACCACATTTTCTGACCAAAGTATGGACCTAGAACAGTTAGCCAACGATCGTGGGACATGCAAGTACCAGCGTACCCTGTCCAGACATCTGAAAGTGTAGCCATTGTTTCAGCTGGAACTTCTCTGGACTCGAGGTGTAGGTGAAGTCGCCATTCTTGTCGTAGGTTTCGATAAGATACTCGACGATAGCACCAGACTCCCAGAGAGTGATGCCGGTATTCGGGTCTTCAATGGTAGGAGTCCTTCCATTCGGGTTCATCTTCTCGTAAGGATCCTTGTGAAGCTCGGAAAAGTCCCAGAACTTGACTTCATAAGGAACCTTGAGCTCCTCGAGCATCATGACGACCTTCCATGGGTTGGGGCCCTGTAGAGCTTGTCAGATGGTTCCGCGATACGTCAATGGTATCTACACTTACGCCAATGTGACCGTGGACGAGAATTGGCTTTGACATGATTGCTGTTGACCTGTTTCGAGCTCAGTGACAATGTGGGCGATGAATTGTCAGTCAGCGGGGAGCAGAGGATCTCTTGACCTTATACCTGCCTCTACATGAAGTTGCCATTAATCATCTTGACTAAGGGTAGAGGAAAAATTCCGTACTTAGTGGGGCGCTTTCTCCAAGAAAAAAACTGCCATTTTGGAGACTGGATAACAATTCCCGTTTTGGACATGTTCCTGAGGCTGATGACGTACGAGATCTTCAACTTGATCGGCAGATGGACAGCAACAAGAGGGGCAGATATCATCAGATCCTCGGCTAATGCATCACTCTAGGCTTGCAATGCACAGACAGTGACGATAGATCAATCAATAAACTCGTGGGTATCTCATAAAGCGCCTCGAATAATACACACGAAAGGAACCCAAGCTATACACGTATCATGACCCTTCCAATCCATCAAACAAATCTCTACTCCCCCGTCTTCTCCCCTTCTCCTGAAGCAGACGGAGAGCTGCGACGTAATTTAGCGAGTTTCCTTCTGTTCGGACTCCCTCTTGTCCCTCTCCCATCTTCTTCTGTCCCTCCCTCACCCTGTCCGCTTTGAGTATATTGTCCATGGATCCCATTGCTGATGACAGTACCAATTCCATCTGTTTGGCCTTGACTTGGTTTGCTGGCTTCGCAGGTGTCGGTGGAGGAGGTTGAGTTCCTCCTGGAGTCGACTCTTCCGATATCAAATCTGACATGTCGTTGTCTGTCGACGTTGTTGATGGTGCCTTCATCATCTGTAGTAGATCTTCGTCTGTCAGGCGTCGTCTGAGACGTTTTTCGTTGGCTGCTGATATTCTTTAGACCTTGTACAATGTTAAACATGCACATCAGATCGAACCTATGCTTGGGGAAGAATGATCGGGAGTACCATCAATCGAATCGGTCTTTGGTGTCCATGCACTATCTGATGTCGTGCTTGACGATTCCACATCCTTGATCAGATCGGGAGGAAGATCCCAGCCTGCTAGCAGCATTTCATGTCGTAAAGCAGGTCGTGTTTGGAGAAATGAAAAAGCAGACCTACCCATTGTTCTCGGTCGATGCCGGCAAGCAGCACCATTCTCATGGTCGTGATATTCGCAGTCGTTGCCTTCTGTCGGATCGTCGAATAGTACACCACCAGTACCAGTCTTGATTTCATTGACCATGTCGACAGCAAAGTCCGGATTATCCTGAAAGCAAGATCGATAGCTCTCAGCATCCTTGTCAGTATCAGGATCCATGATTTGTCGAGCTGCAATCTGCGTCATGAGCTTGCGGAATGGTGACCCTTTTGGAGAAATCTTGTAAATATCATTGATCTCTTCAGCATCCGGGACCAGCTGAGCTTCATTCAGACATAGCCGATACTGATCGACAGACATGTTCTTGAGGTCGGGTAGCTCGAACCGTTCGCAGAGAAGGTACAACTTGTGGCAAGCTACAGCGTACTCGTACTTCTGTTCGTCTGACATTGTCCCAGTATCGTCCAGTCGCCCTTGGTAAAGCCATTTGACAAACAGCTCAAATCCCGCAGGATCATCTTTGAGCAGTTCCAACGTCTGATTCGCCTGTTTCGACTTTGGTAGATGTGCGCCCATAAAGGCAGTTTCGAAATATCCAGAATGATGAACGAGTAGATTGCGGTGTATCGACCACCGTCGCTTATCCTTGCCGACAAAGATTTCTACCGTCGGTCCAGAGAGCAGTCTGCAGAATGTTAGTCGTCACTTTGGATGAGGCCAAATGCGACCATGGATTCACCAAAAATGAACCACAGTCCAGGTGAAACATGACCGGTCGAAAAGTACATACTCTGAAAAGTCCTTTGCGCTCGATATACTAATCTCTCCTCGAGACTCGGGCAAGATCATGGGAACTTGATCTATATAGGCAAAATCGCGTTCCTTGATGGGAGGAAGTGAATCGGCCTTTTCAGACCACATGCGAGAGAGAAGCTCGTATTGAGATATTCTGGCGAGTAGACGCAAGGAAGGAGACCGAGCATGGCCCTGGAATGTGGCCACTGGTTCAGTCGGCATGCAGGAGACTCCAGAGCATGTTTTCTAGACCATTTCAGTCGAATAGACAGGTGGCGCGATTGTCGCAATGATGTGTATGACAATGCCAGCTCTCACGTGGATTGATTATTGGTGACGAAGATGAACCTGTCAAAGAGGTGAGGCTCCGCCAAACGAGGAAGCCGCGGGAATTTCAGCCCTAAATTTAGTCGCGTCGTCCTAGAACGCGTCGAGGTCACTTTTCGCGCTTCTGCTGTCTACCACCTTTCAATACTCTACAGACAGGACGATTAGACGTCTGCTGGACTATACACAGAGTGCAAACTGGCAACATGCCGTTCATATCTTCTCCAGTAGCATATCCACCCAGCTCTTCACCACAAGTCACATCTCCACGGAAAAGGAAGCGGTCAGATCATGGAGGGAGATCTCCATTGCGACCAAAGACCGCGAACAACACACAAAGGCATGGTTTGTTCCAAGAGGACTCGGACAGTGACGATGCAGGTCACGAAATCATTCATCAAAAGACGTCCGAGCAAATTACAGTCCAAGGCAAGGAGAATGCTATACTGCAGAAGCCCAAGACTGTAGAAGTGATCAAGACGAATCTACGGCCAACTCTTGGAAGCAGCATCCTCAGCCAGCAGCGAAGCCTTGTCCAGGATGAATCAAATGAAGGTTTTGTAGATATTGACACCCCGGCACTCTTGACACCTCCATCCTCACAAGGCCAAGGGCTGGCAATTCGAAGCACATCTGGAAAGTGTTTTCGCCTTCGGAAACGAGTGGCAACCAAATTTGCCACATATGAGCAGATCATCGCTTCCCGATCAGTGACCGAGGCTGGCAAAGCACGGCGAAGCTACTATGGCATCGATATTAACAGCCTGATGGAGACAGCTGAAGCTGAATCGATCATCTCCGAGAGCGAGAAGACGGTGGCACCTGCTGTACAATCAGTGGAAACTACGACGACCAAATCAACAAAAGGCCGTACTCTAATGTGGACGGAAAAGTACAGAGCTCGCAAATTCACAGATCTGGTTGGCGACGACCGTACTCATCGAACAGTCATGCATTGGCTCAAAGCCTGGGATCCAGTAGTGTTTCCCGGCTCGGCAAAGAGGACTCACATTTCCAAGAACAGACAACAGCAACCAGACCAGGAGCAGAAGCAACACCGGAAGATTCTTTTATTGACTGGACCACCTGGACTCGGAAAGACAACCCTCGCCCATGTCTGTGCCAAACAAGCAGGCTATGAAGTCACCGAGATCAACGCGAGCGATGATCGATCCAAAGATGTGGTCAAAGGTCGAATTCGAGACATGCTCGGTACCGAAAATGTCAAATCTGGATCTACGACAACTGCCTCAGGAGCGATGAAGATTGCAAAGCCTATCTGCGTAATTGTTGACGAGGTTGATGGCGTAGTATCTGGTTCTTCAGGTGGTGAAGGTGGATTTATGAAGGCATTGATCGACCTGGTGCTGCTCGATCAGAAGAATGCCAGAAACGCGGCTGGACCTGCGGCAAACTCAACAAACAAGTCGAAGCGGAAAGGGGACAACTTCCGCATGATGAGACCATTAATCATGATCTGCAACGATGCCTACCATGCATCTCTCCGTCCTCTTCGGTCCAGCAATCTTGTAGAGATCATCCACTGTGGTCGACCAGCTTTGAACACAGTTGCGAGCAGAGTCAAGAGCATCTTTGAGCGTGAAGGTATCCCAGCCGATGGTGATGCTGTCCGACGTCTTTGTGAAGGCTGCTGGGGCACTGTCAGCAAGAAGGAAGGCGGTGCTGGTGCCGGAGCAGGTGAAGGCGACATTCGATCTGTGCTGGTCATGAGTGAATGGATAGCAGGTCGGATCATGTCTCTAGCCATCAACACCTCCCCTCGCCTGACAAAGAAGTGGCTAGAGACTCATATGTCAGACCCAACAGCTAACGGAACCATTCGAGGTCTTGGTCGAGGTGGTACCAGAGAGATCGTCGATCGTGTGTTCATGGAAGGCGCAGGAGTCTCTCGTCCATCGACCATCACCACATCTTCGTCGAGCTCCGCCCTACTGACCACTAGCGTCAAATCCGTCAACGAAGCCCTCAAATCAGCATCATCTTCCCACCTCCGGACCCTAATCGACGGCTATGGCGAACCAGACCGTATCATGACCGATCTCTTCTCCTCATATCCCTCCCAACCTTTCCAAGACGACAATTTCCTCACCAAACCCAGTCAAGCCTACGAATGGCTGCACTTCCATGACGTTCTCAGCTCGGCCGTCTTTTCCTCTTCCGAATGGGAACTCGCACCCTACCTCTCCACCCCAGCTCTCGGCTTCCATCACCTCTTCGCCACCTCCGCAGCAACCCGAGCTCGCTACACCAGCTACAACAAACCCACCTTCCAATCCAGTACCGACACAGTTCAACAACCTGACGAGCCCCACCCGTTCACCCTCCCCACCGCTTCCTTCGCCGCTCACGAACGACAAAAGTCCCACACCGCCCTGCTTCAAACCCTACACGAATCCCTTTCTCTCCCTCTTACTCGTCTCTACCCCCGCATCGAAGGCCTAGCCATCGAATTCATCCCCTATCTCCTCCGCATGCTCTCCCCCGCAGTCAATCCTGTCCTCATCACCTCCTCCCACGGCCAAAGCAAAGGGGACAATCGCACTACTGCTTCCGTCCGGAAAGCTTCTGAGCGACTCCTCATCGAGAGGGCGGTGAAGGCTATGCTTGCCACTGGTTGCCGATTTGAGAGGCACAGAGTCGAGCTACTGCCTGGCCAGACGGCGGGACAGGGAGGGAAGAATGTAGGCGGGTGGGTGTATCGTCTGGCTCCTGGGGTGGATGAGTATGGGGTGTACGAAACGGCAGGGAAGGGGTGGGGCAATGATGTCGCTGGTATCTCGGCGGCAGGGGGCAGATATGGTGTGAGACAGGTTCTGGTGCAGGAATGTGGGAATGAGGAGCGGAAATTGGAGGGAGAGAAGAGGGGAAGGAGGGGCAAGAAGGGTGATGGTGAGGAGGTCGAAGAGGACAAGACGGAGGAAGTGGTGAAGAAGGGCAAGGGGGTGAAGAGGGATTTCTTCGGAAGGGCGGTGATCGAGGAGCCGAGAGGGAATGGGGCGCAGATCAAAGAAAGGAAGAGGGAAGGAAAGGGTGAGGGGAGGATTTGGGTGAGTTTTCATGAAGGGTACTCGAATGCGGTAAGGAAACCGATTACCTTGAAGGAGTTGATGAGAGGGCTTTGATAGCATTCGGTATACATCCATTATAGATGGCGCGGTGGATCCACAAGATCATTCGAAATTGATATGCCATTGAGCTGTGTCGACACCTTTGTGTCCTCTATAAAACGCCCTGCGCCGTAAAGATAGATCCGAGATCCTCGTTTTGAGCGCCGTCGGCGTGCAGCAGTCGTAAAAATGACGATGATCCACGAGATGAATGTCCGCAGACGACTTATCATGCAGCAGTAGAAACCTCCTCAGCAGCCTTCTCCGTCTTGACCTCGCTCTCATCCTCCTTGACCTTCTTCGCTTCCGGCTCGGCACCTCCGTCAGCATCATCTCTCGACCTCTTCTTGGACGCGAGCTTGCTGACTTCATCGCCCGACTCTGGAGTCCTCTCGCGCTTATCCTGCTTCTCTTCACGATCCTCACGATCATCATCCCTGTCGCGCTTCGAACGACGGTCATCCCCACGCCTGCCCTTGTTGTTATCCCGACGACCTCCCCGATCCCGACGATCACCTCGCTCTCTGTCGCGGCGATCGCGCCAATCTTCATCGTCACCCCTGCGGCGAGGGCTGCGGCTGCGGCTCCTGCTCCTGTCGCTGCTCCTATCCCGGCTCCTGTCACGACGGCCTCCACCGCGTCCCTTGTACCCACGGTTCTCGTACCTGCCACCACGATCGTCCCGGCGGTTGTCTCTGCGGTCAAACTTTTTGCCCTTGTTCTGATATCTGTCGTTGTCGCGGCGAGGGTGATCAGCCTCCCACTTCTTCTTCTCTTCTGACCAATCCTTCTTGGTTCGGAATTCGAGCTCGTGCTTGCCCTGCCACTTTGGCTTTGGATCGAGGTCGAGGAATGATTTGGCGGTCTCTTCGTCTGCGAATTCGACAAGGACGCTGCCTTTGAATTCGCCTTGAGCAGACCAGCGACGAAGACGGACAGCACTGACGTCTCCATAGGGGGCAAAGAATTCTTCAATGTCGGTCTGGGTTGTCTCAGTCTCTTCGCCGAAGCCCTTGGCATAAACAGTGCGGGCCATGGACTTTTCCTCGTAGATGCGCTTGTTCTGGCGGGTATCCTCCTCATCGTAGTCCCCGCTCATGGGGGTCTTGCGGGTGATTTCGTCATGATCGTTGACTTGGAGAACCTTGCTGTCCTTGACTGCTGCGAGTACGGCGCTGAACGGCTGGAATCGTCTCATGCGCTTGAACGTGTGAAGCTGCTTGAGAGGGAAGGGTCTGTTCTTGCTGCCACCAGTCTCTCGGAGGAGGAATGCGTCCTGATGGAGGTTGGCGTCGGAGAAGTAAAACTCGACCTGGCGTCTGATCTCATCGGCATCGTCCGTCTCTGGGAGGTTCTCAAAGTTGGACCTGATCTGCTTGGGCTTTCTCTGAAATGGACGCTTGGTCTCGCGGGCGTAGCGGTCAATCTTCTCGTCAATCTCGTCTCGTTCTCTGCCACCAGTCTTCCCCTCTGACTTGGTCTCTCCATTCTGTACGTTCTCTTTGTCCTCGGTCTCCGCATTGCCATTCTTCTCTGGCTCGGCGGTCTCGACAGTCTGCTTGACCTCAGAGTCTGAGAGAAAGTACATTAGCTGGAGTCGCCAATTGAGATCAGACCCTCGTACCGGTAGTCGTATTGACCTTCTTTTCAGTAGTCTTCACGCCGTTCTCGTCAGCAGGCTTGGACTCAGTCCCATTGGACTGGACCTGCTCTTCAGCGGCCACGGGGGCCTTTTCGACCTCGGACATTGTGATGAGAGATGCGCGTTGCTTGATTGAATGTCAGATTGGTATCTCTCGGTCCAATTATTGGGAGCACTGCAGTTGCAGCGGAGGAACAGTGTCAGACAGTGTCGTCTGATGAGCAATTCGCAAAGAGGGCGGGGATGCAGAAAAAGTGAAGCAAAGCTCAGAAAGAAAGCGGCGGTGGAGATGAATGACTCGATTCTCCGCGGACAATGACTCGAAGAATAGAGCTTGGATGAGGCTCCAATTGTGATTGTTCACAATAGAAATCCAGTCATTCTCGACTCAATCAGCTTGTTATTGTCAAAGTCTCATTGTGAAAGTATGGCGAGGGATGTGGAAAAAAAAATTGAATACATGTGGAGCGCCAGCGTGTGATGATCCGGCTTCTTACAAGGTTGGGTACGGTCTTTGCCATTTTCTTCCCTTTATCACATGGGAGTTTCCTGCGATATCATACCAACACCATTTATGGGAGGAATCACGTAAATCAACGGTGTATTCCATCGAATGGTCGGACTACTAGGCTGCGGATGACCCGCCACGATCTCTTCAATGGAAGGTATCTCTGCAGATAACCTGCAGCAAGCCATCAGGCTCTACCGATGCATACTGCAGTGATTCATGAGACTTGAGCTTGACTCTCATGATCGAGAGAATGACGTTCAGTACGACCATGCCACTAAACACTCTGCCCTATCCCTGGTTCATCCAGCTCGTGAGCGATCCTGACATGTGAAGGCGAGGCAGCAAGCTTGAGATCACATGCTCACGACGATCTTCTTCACTTCGAGTATCACATGCTGTTTACTTACGTCAGATCAACACGTCTCTTCGCGTCTCCGATCCTGAGAGACCAGCTACTCACACCTCTCCTCATCACAATATTACCTTTCATCAACCTGCATCCCAAAGGCAGGCGACCGAGAGGATCTGACAGGACCATGGCTACTACCAGCGACTCGGACGACATGCCCATCGCTCTGGGAAGGAAGGCGACAAAGGCTGCAAGCAGCAGCAACAAGACCGACGCTTCCGCGGCGCCGGAACCAAAGACTGGCACGCCAAAAGCAACCATGGCACAGAAGACCCCTTCGGCCTCGAACAAAGGAAAGCGCAAGCATATTGCTGAGGAAGAATTCGACGAGAACGAAGCTCCAGCCCCTGCTTCGAAGAAGGTCAAGAACTCAAAGACGCGTCAGAAGACTACAGCCTCGATCCAAGGACAGACGACGACGACTCCAGCGGCCAACAATGTCGTCACCAAAGCTCCCACTCCGGCATCGAAGGGCAAGACTCCAACAGCCGCAGTAAGAAGCCTCACGTCCAAGTCAACCACTCCAGCAGCCAAGGTAAGGTCCTTGAAGTCCATGCCAGCCACAGCGCCAAACAAGGTCATCACGCCGGTAGCGAAAACGACAGCCATCCCAGCAAGCTCAGTCGCGCCAAATAAGGTCACCACGCCGGCAGCGAAAACGACAGCCACTCCAGCAAGCTCAGTCACAAAGGCCAAGAAGACCCCCACTGCCGCCGCCAAGAAGATTCACACAGCCGAGGAGTCTGACAACGAAAGTGCTTTCATCAAAGCCGTCACTGGCAAGGGAGGCAGCGCGGCAAAGAAAGCACCGGCGCCGACCAAGAAGAGAAGCAAGACAGTGATTGTCGAAAGCTCTGAAGAGAGTGCTTCCCAGGACAGCGACGCTGGGGAGGAGTACAAGGACGAGGATGGCAAACAGAAGATGCAAATGGTAGTCTACAAATCAAGGACGACAGTCCGCGGCACTGCTAGGAAGCGCAAGGTAAGCATGTTTGAGATTACCGGTGACAGTGATGCTGACCTGGACAGGCACCAAGCAAGCCCCCCATCGCCAAGCAGCCGATCCCAAAGTCGTATGCAGAGTGCAACGAAGCAGACAAGGCACTGATCGACATGAGAGACGTAGGCACGCTCTCCTTAGTCGACTTCCACGAGCTGACAATATGCAGGCCGGAGAAGACTGGGACACCATCACTGCCAGGTACGGCGAGATCTCTGGACTTCACACGGACTGCAAGTCCACTCTGCCCAACCGCTACAACAGGATGAAGACTAACTTTGTCACCATCAATGATGAAGACGCAATCGTCCTCTTCCAAGCCAAGATTGAGGTAGACAAACAAATGGCTGACGAGTTGTGGGAACGCGTGGCAGAAAAGGTTGAAGAGATGGGAGGAATGCCTTACACTGTAAGTCTTAGGCATCACGGTCGTATGTCACTACTGACTGTTCACAGCCTGATGCTCTATTCCGCAATTGGAAACGCCTTTGCCTTGCTGGAGATCCTATCGCTGTCAAGTCTAGACAAGGGCAACTCAATACCCAACAGACAGAGGCAGAGGAAGAGGACGAAGGATAGACAGAGGTTGAACAGATCGACGACGATGAAATGCAGTGAGAAAAAAACGACCACGCAGGAAACACGTGGAAGAGGCGACCCAAAAGGTGGGTCAACGGATACTTGACAGGAATCGTCAACGCGGCGGGAAGAACAGACGAATTGGCTGGGTATTGAGCGCCTTGAAGGACCGAGAATGACGATGCTGCGGTCAATAGCCTTTCGTACACCGTTTAATAGTCGTTGTTCAACGGCAAATAATCGATTGCAACGGTGTTCGTCAGAGGTTAGCCGACGCTAAAGGCACGAAACGATAGGAATGTAACAAGAAGCGAATGCGAGTAAAAGTATGGGAATAGCAAAAGTATACAGAATGAAGATGTTCTGGACAATGATATGCAAACTGAGGATACAGGACGGGAGGATGCGGCGGGCAGAATAGGGGGAGATTTCGTATTGAACTCTTTGACCACAAAAGATTAGTGGCTACAACCACATGACCTTAGTTGACAAGTTGCTGCCGGACCTGCCCTGAGTAGGATCCCTGAAGGTGGTGATGAGGGGTACAAGGGAAAAGTCAATAGTGAGAAGGAAAAAGGAGGAAAAGTGACCAATCAGAAATCAAAAGCTCTCAAATGGTCAATGCCCAAACACCAAAAAGGGAAAGAGAGGTTCCAGATTTCGTCCTCTTTTTTTTGCTTCTCCTCAGCCTGAACCATGCCTGAATCCTGATCATGCAAGCCCTCTATGCATGCCGCCGATCAGGATTCATCAAACGAAGAGCTACTGTCGCAGATTCTCTCCAGGCTCAAAAAATGGCCCATGCTTCAAGTAGATCACAACGCAGGAACCCTCTGTACATGCAGCATCCCACCACACTGGATCTGACATGGCATGATCTGCGTACTAAACTCTACCAAGTCGCCTCTTCGGGACCGCCAGCGGGCCAGGTTTACGCCGCCTCGCGTGGTAACCGCATTGGCTCACACTATGGGCAAAACGAGGCGTCACTTGGGGGTTGACCACACACGGCAGTCGCTTGTCCTTGCACGGTATGTCCGGCAGACAGACACCGGTTTTGGTCAAGAGAGATATCTCCCATGAGGATCATCCAGAAGATTGACAAGATCAAAGCGCCAGAGCGGTCCCGAAATAGCGTTTGCCCGCTTCACACGCTACGCACCGACCTCTACAACGGCTCTACGACTTGTAGACTTCCCATGTCCCCCATCACGAGCCCGTTCTTTCCATCTCCAACGTTTGGCACCCGATTCCGGCTGGCGCTACCGTATGCTTTGCCTTTCCATACTTTCAAGACGGGGGAGGGATTTCGTCTTCCAATGGCTCGACCGTTTTTATCTACCAGAGTGTAGCCTCTGACGCCAGAACCGATGTACTGGTAATCGATCATTCTTTTGTACATGTCACCCTCCCATTTTGTGAATTAATCCTTTTGCTTCTTCCCTACTATCCGGAACTCACACTATTGGGGAAAGAACTACTGTCGAATTTTGGTCTGTCACTCTTGTGGATCACTGGATTACCTGGACTACTTGGATAACCACAAGGATATACCATAATTGGATCCGAAACAATCCATAACCACTTGACTCAAAAGACCACAACCCCCCCACGCAAGCACCCAAGGAAGCCTATACCACGCGGATACCTGCAGGACATCCACCCGCCTTGTCTCACTATCCGACCTGTCAATTCACCTTGACACTTCAACTGGCAGATACCTTTTGGACTACAAGACTGATCAAAGATCCCTTCTTGTCTTACAGTTCTGTATATACGATTTGCATGTGAGGTGTAGGAGTTCTTTGGTTAGTATGCTCTACTACATTTCTCATACCATACTGACAAATATAGAAATCATCCTTGATCATTCTTTCAATACTGTTCCAGCCATTCTTTCCAGGTGTGCAACTACAAACGCCGCATCTTTGTACCTATTGGTCAATATCCCTGTCAACCCACCCGCATATCCCGCTGCGAACTCCTGTCTTTCATCGTCATATCCAGCCTTCTGGGATCTGCCTGTCCTGGTAGACGGTCATACTATATCGGTTTCGAATCTGGAACATTGCCAATAGATCATCTGGACGCTGATAGTGCTTACAAAAACCTTTAGACACCCAAAGTCTGAGAGAGCTGTCTCTACCAGCCTCTCAGCATTTCCAATCACATGGTAATCGTCCTCGGAATCCTTGTTGCCCCAAGACTGACTCGTCCAGACTGATAGCAGAGGACCACTCATTGTAGACGACGAGACCGGTATTCCACCAGAAGCGATTGTATCCGCCAACAGTCAATCAGGATCACCAACAGGAGGTTACGAAAGTCTGGTCTCAATGTCGGGCTATCAAAAGCAGGAGATATATGGTGAGTTTACTCAGCAGACCACTTCAGGGTCTCATGACCTGACAATCGACCGATTAGACTACAATGTCACCACGAGACTCAATCAGACATCAAACTATCCCGGATATGGTCAACCTACTTTTGACGGACAATACATGAATACTCATGCGCAGGTACCATCTGGTCTACCAAATTCAGAGTTGCCTCTCCTGTCTGGTGAACAGTACGAAGCGCATGACGCATACAACCAGCAAAACACATTCCAGAATTTCGCCCCTCGCACAGAAGTTACCAACTTTACACCAGCTCAAGGTCCTGCAGGTCGCAAGCTTTTTGTCTATCTCAATGCTACACAAGACTTGGAGACTTCCAATTCTTTACCCACAGTCCTCTTCGGAAGCCGCCGCTGCTCTGGTATGCTCTCAAAGTTGACTGGACCAAACCAACCCGGCAACTACGCTATTTCAGTCGACGTACCTGCTTTTGACTCTACTGGATCCTCCAACACCAACGTTTCCCTCTCCCTTGACACCAACGACGGTTCAAACCCAGGCATGGCTGTCGCATTCGGTACTTACAACTACACCGATGCGACCAGCTTCATGGGCTCTCCAACACCAAGCTTGTCGCGAAAGCGCAAGTTGTCGCCTGAACACACCGAGCAATCTCCTGGAAAGCGCATGAACACAAACCTTCGTGCTGGAGAATTTGACAATGTCACATCTTCTCCCATGTCGACCAATACTCTCTCGCCATACTCAAACCCTCCTCAACCGGTCAACTACGCCTACGCCCATACTCCCACTCGTCCTCAGAACTTCCAATCTCCTCAACAGAATGTTCCTCGCTATGGCGCATCTCCGGCCTCTGCGGCATCTCACCTTTCAGTCCAACCCCCAGAGTATCACGGCTTCACCGGTTACATCCAAGAACGTCCAGGTGTTGCTACCAGCATGGCCGGACATCTCCCATCCACCTCCGGCGTCACTGCTCCCACCCTTGTCCGCACATCCACCCTTCAAGACAGCAGCCCAGGAATGCCAGCAAGCACCTTCTACCCAGGCACCATGTATACCAACACCAACAAGGCCATCCTCAAACTCGACGGCGACCTCAATTCCATGGCCGAAGGCTGGACCCAAGACGAAATCTCCGCCCACCGCCGTCTAGTCCGCTTCCGCCGCAACCAGGCAGGCAGCACCATCAATGCTACCTTTGAACCGGTCACACCAGAAGATCACGCGCGCGCCCCTGGCAACATCTATGTCAACTGCATCTGGTGGAAGGAGAAGCAGGCATGTTACATCACCAGTGTCGACACGATCCAGCTGCTAGAGTCACTCGTGGCTGTTCGTTTCACCGTTGAGGAAAAGAACCGGATCCGGCGTAATCTGGAAGGTTTCCGACCAATGACTGTCAGCAAAACCCGAGCCGAGTGTGAAGACTTCTTCAAGATCATCATGGGATTCCCCAGCCCCAAGCCGCGCAATATCGAAAAGGATGTCAAGGTATTCCCATGGAGAATCCTCAGTCATGCCTTGAAGAAGATCATTGGGAAATACGTGAGTTATCTATACATGTTTCCACCCACATTGTACACAATACTGATCATCGATTTACAGTCTGCTACGTTTGCATCTCCCGCTGGAGCTCTTCCTTCGTCCATGCCATCGATCGGAGGACACGCCAACGCATCAAGATCTCCTCAACCAGCATCAGTTCCAGGACCCATGCACTACCCTACTCAATCAATGCCACCCACCGCCCTACCATCTCAAACCATGATGGCAGTGTCAGGAGGACCACCCGTCACAATGTCACAAGGAGTATCCTGGCATCAGCCGACATCCAACTACATGTCAGGCGAGACTGGCAGCGGACGACCATCATTTGACTTTACTTCATTCTTGGAAGGCGGCAACAGTCTCCCGATGGGTGGTCGACATGAGCGCATTCCGTCCATCAGCCAATCGTTGGGGTACAACTACGGCATGCCCGACTACAACTCCCGTGGTCAATCGTGAGAAGTGGATTACACGCGACGCGACGAAGGTTGAGGCTTGTAGTCGGGTGATCTGCGACCCGACCGTCCTTCTGACCATTTTTCGGCATGTCCCGGCGGCGTGGCTTGGCCGGTGGGATCTGGATGGGGCTAACTGGATCGGGACACCCTCTTCGCCCATTCCGTCTCTTTTCATCTCGCAACGAGTCGCATCTGATGGAGACTGGCATCATCATCGCGTATCTTTCTGTTTTTCTGTCAGCCACGGCGCCTCTCTTATTGTACAGCTTCCTCGGTTCATCTTCTCGCAAGGCGTCTTTCGGTTCTTGCAATAATCAAGCGGTGAAGGAGATGGATCGGCGTTTTTTCTTTCGGGGACCGCAGCATGTTCTCGGGTAGAACACGGATCAACAGACCAGACATGGTAGAAGGCTGTTGCATTGTTCTTGTTTGTTCTGGAGTCTGATACCCCCACTGGTTGGATGGAGTTTTATGGCACTCGTTGAGCTAGATGCAGTGGTCGGTGTGGTTTTTCTTTTTGGGATATACCCTGTGGCTTTTGATACAGAAGAAGACGCATTGCTATTTGGGAGTAGAATTATGAAGCAGTAATAAGAGATGAATATGGCTTTCTACCTGCCTGCTTACCTTGTCCTGGGCCCTCGTCCTGTGCCTCTCAAGTCTTTGCCGGTATTTTCCTTTCAATCATGTCGAGGACGAACCGGTCCAGGTACCATCTACTCCCAAGGCATCGAGAGTCATTGTCTCATACCCCTGACATCGTTCGAAGTTGTCAAAGATGGTCGAACTTGTCTCATCTCAGTCATTCTCGGGTACCTTTGTCGAAGATGGTGTCAAGCGTGGAAGGTCTCAGATTAGGAAGAGCTTGACCATGTGTCCGGAGACGATCACGTGATCGACAGCAAGCTTCGACTTGTGATAGTACTGAACAATTGGTGCCATGTCTTTGTCAATGGAGGTATGCTCGATGAAAATGATGAGTGACGCTGGAGAAAAGAGCATTACACCACTCATCGGTGAACCTCGGATAACGTGGCCCAAGCTCCGTTCTCGGGATGGATGGAAAAAGTTTCCCCCAGCAACATGACCAGCATACAAACGACAGTTCTCCATCTCCATCTTCACATCTTTCAATTGACCTCTCATCTTCTTCATAATATCCACAATGTTCGCCGCCCGCTCAGCATCTAGCCTCTTTGGCCGTCGCGCCTTCTCCACCACCGCCAGACTCGTAAGCTCTCAACCATAGCTACCCGCCGAGCCGAACATGTCTAACTTGTTATACAGGACTCCAAGGTCGCTGTTCTCGGTGCCGCCGGTGGCATTGGTCAACCTCTGTCACTTCTCCTCAAGCTGAACCCCCGTGTCACCGACCTCGCTCTCTACGATATCAAGGGTGGCCCTGGTATGACGCCATTCAACATCTTGTACGACATGGACTGATATGAAGACAACAGGTGTCGCCGCTGATGTCTCGCACATTAACACCAAGAGCACTGTAAGAGGAGAACAAAGGTAGCACGAGGATACGGTCTGATAAGGAACAGGTCAAGGGCTACGCTCCCGACTCTGCCGGTATCAAGGCATGCTTGGAGGGGGCCGAGATTGTTCTCATCCCCGCCGGTGTTCCTCGCAAGCCTGGCATGACCCGTGATGGTACGGCAAAGATAAGAACACTTGGAAGGCATATACTGAGATAAGCTAGACCTCTTCAACACCAATGCCTCCATCGTCCGCGACTTGGCCAAGGCTGTTGCAGACCACGCACCAAAGGCAAAGGTCTTGATCATCTCCAACCCAGTATGTATCCACTCTCACTTCACGGAAACAGTCTAATGGTTGTAGGTCAACTCGACCGTCCCAATCACCGCCGAGGTCTTCAAGTCCAAGGGTGTCTACGATCCCAAGCGCCTCTTCGGTGTCACCACTCTCGACGTCGTCCGTGCCTCCCGCTTCATCTCCGAACTCAAGGGTAACGACCCAGCCAACGAGAACATCCTCGTCGTCGGTGGTCACTCTGGCGCCACCATTGTCCCCGTCCTCAGCCAGGCAGGCCACAACCTCGAGGGCTCTGAGCGCGACACCTATGTCAACCGTGTCCAATTCGGTGGTGACGAGGTCGTCAAGGCCAAGGACGGTGCTGGATCAGCTACCCTCTCCATGGCCATGGCCGGTGCTCGTTTCGCCGAGTCCCTCCTCAAGGCCAGCCAGGGACAGAAGGGTGTCATTGAGCCTACCTTTGTCGAGAGCCCGCTCTACAAGGACCAGGGTGTCGAGTATTTTGCCAGCAACGTCGAGCTTGGACCAGATGGTGTTGAGAAGATTCACCCAGTCGGCAAGGTCACCGAGTACGAGCAGGGACTTTTGGATGTTTGCTTGAAGGATCTCAAGGGCAACATTGCCAAGGGTGTCAAGTTTGTCAAGGAGAACCCTTAGATTGGATGAAGAGAGACGATAGATTTGTGTATGATTCTATACCGTAAGCATATATCAAATCGTGTGATGTGATTGACGCCCGTCTACCTGTTCGTGTGTCGGAGTTGGACAAGGCATGATCACCAGGAAAGAGCAAGGAGGGGAAAAGGAAGGAAGAAAAGTGGGTATGTACATTCTGGGTTTCATTTCTGTATCGATTCCTTGTATATTTCTCCAGAAAGAAACTCTGATCCTTCTGTGCTGTAGACATTACTCCCTACTCCCCACCCTCCCTCTGGCTCCTCCCCGACCTGCTCGCCCCCATCGAAGTCTTCGATCAAGTCACAATAACACCATCCCTACTCCTGCCAAGACAGCCACGAAGCTGGACCACGTGACTGCCCTTCGGCCTGCAGCACCAGTGGGTGTCCCTGACGCGCTACCACCCGTGCGACTCTGTGTCCCGTCTCCATTGCCGCCGCTTGTACCTGTACCTGTCCCTGATCCTGAGCCGGAGCCTGAGCCGCCATTACCACCTTCCCCATCTACACCGCTCGTCACGGGCGTGGGACCAATAGCTTGGCTCCTCGCGGCGATCGCAGCGCATGCAGTCCGATCTGGCTCTCCTCCGCCGACACGGGAACCGATCTTGGCCGCCAAGGCCTCGGAGTCACGTACTTGGAGCGTGGCTGTCCCGTCTTGCCCAATACGGACTGTGCGGTCTGTCTGGTCGATTGTCTCGGGTGTGCCGTCGCCCGAGCGTTCGTAAGAGGTGCCGTTCCAGACTGTGTCGGCTGTCGCGTCTGCACCTGGGGCGGTGAGGTAGGAGAGGTGGAGATCTTGGCCTGCGAAGCTGGTAGGGAGGGTGATGGTCACGCTTAGTGAGCCCTTGGTTTGTTGGGAGACGTTGGCCATTTGGGCGTTGATGATGACGATGGTGGAGAGTTGCGAGGCTTCGTAGATGGAGTAGGTCTTGATCTTGCCTTGGTAGGATGAGGGTTGAGGACCGAGGTCGAGAGGGGCGATTTGGGTCTTGCAGCTAGGTCCAATGATCTGGGCGAATGCGGCGTAGGCTGAGTAGGATGGGCGGACAAAGGCTTGGCGGCCGTACATTTCTAGTGGCTGCCAGGCCGAGGCGTTGGAGTTATCGGTCATGTGCATTTGCACGGTCGTGATGTTGAGGGTTGCTGCGTACATGAAGAAGTTGAGGGTCCATAGAGCTCCGCCAAAAGTGTTGGTGATACCGTCCATGCCAATGGGGCCAACAGAGCACATCTCACGGAGAGCGTAGGGGTAGGGGGTGTCTCCTGCCTGGTCAATCTGCTCCTCCCAAGCACGGAACTGCACGTTGGTTGTCTGTAGCGTCATGAATTCTCTTAGAGTCAGCGGGCTCCTTGTGACTCCGACAAAATAGTAGTAGTCGTGCTGGTTCCAGGAAGAAATGAAAGTCGAGGTACTATCAGTGTTGTTTGCTGTCGCGGTGATCCCAAGCTCGATCATGTCGGAGATCTGAAATGAAGTGCCAATAGTGCTGGCGGTGGCACCGGGCTCGAAGAAGTTTGGTGTGATGTTAAGAGGCTTGAGCACACGGTCGTAGACCGTCTGAGCACGAGCTAGCCACTGCTGGGCATAGACACGACCTCCCCACTCACCGGTCCTGAAACCATTACCAAGATAGAGGTCAGGTTCGTTGCCAATCTCCAACGATACTAGCTTGACATTGGGCAAGTTGTCAACCACTTGCTGGGCCATGGTAGTGAGACGATCCATGTAGTCGGGATCATTATAGGCCAGGTTGAGACCCCATGTCACCGGAGTACCGTATGGGAACCTGTTGACGACCTCCAAGAACTTTGGCCCAATAAGCATGTGGTCGGTGGCAAGAGCACCCTGTCCAGTCGCATTCGGGTTGTTGATCCATGTGTATTGATTCTGGCCTTCATCATAGATCATGTAATCCTGTGTGTTGCCGCCCAATCGGATATGTGGTGGTGCGCCAGTGTAATTTGTGAGTGTGTCGATAAGATTGAATGATAATTGATTTGGTTTATCATATCCAGTGAATGAGAACAAGTTCGAGGGCTCTATCCCAAATCCTGCAAATGATGGGTCGATGAAATCTGAAAATCTACCAGAAGGTGATGCTTGAGGTCTGAGGTTGATCGAGTTGCCCTGTTGTGTCGTATGTTGTGCTGTAACCAAAGATGCAACAGACAAAAGTCCTGTAATTATTGAGATGGCCATGAGGGGCGTCTGCCGGAAAAGAAACGTGCGTGGCTGAATCGTAAATTTTTGTGGAGTAGCGACCGGATCTGAAAAGGACAATAACACTGCTGGTCTATTTGGGTATCATGAGTGAAGTGTAGAGGAAAAAGATTCGAAAGATGTAAAGTGACAACATTCCAGGTCAAGTAGGATCCACCACAGTATCCTTCAGTTTCAAATGCTGAGAAAAGGATGGTACTAAAGCCGGCGCGAGGCTGTGGGCCTGTGGCGCTAAGAGCTTGTAGGCCAAAGATGCGGCTCAAAGATCCGGTTTTATTTGCGTGCTAGCATCACCGAAGGATCATGACGATCTCTTGGGGGAGATTGGCGTTGTGCATGCATGTGGCTGTTGTATGCCGTTTGTGTACAGAAGGACGGCGTCTTTGTGCTGATGGTGCTCTCCAGATAGTCCATCCATCACGCGTTGTGAGACGGTGAATTGTCACAAGTATCATTCCAGCCAAGTGCCAAAACAGCCTTCCAAGACATCCGGCGCATCAGGCGAGAGATCCAATCTTCTTGTGTGCGGCTCACCATCTTAGCCAGCTGACGAGGCACGGGAACGGCTTCAAGAATTAAAATTTGAGGCTGCTTTCGATTTCAATGACCTTGATGACGGCCTGTCGTCAAGCCGCGTTCCCGCACGCGAGCCTCTTGTTGCCTGTCATGTCTTCCATGCCGTGGCGTGAGAACGGAGATTTTGCCTGTTCTTGCCAGTCTTTTTATCTCTTGGTCTGCCCTACCTTTACCGATGAGAATTGTGGGGTATGCTCTGGGGGAAATTAACCATGAAGCTGTGACCAGTTCTCAGTGATGCTGTCGGTCACGTGGTTTGTGCTGTTGACATGGCATTGACATTGGCCACATGGCAGTAGTAATCAACCCTTCGCACGAGAGATGGTCCTTCCAGCTGTTCCCATACCAGATACCATATGTAGATCATGGCAGATCATGGTTCTGTCCGTAGCCTTCCTCTCTGCCGGGTCATGATCCGACTATCCGTTACATAGCCGAGCTTATGCAGGTGAAGTAGTCTGTATTCTCGTTCATCTCAAAGGCCCGCGGCATCATCGCAATGGCTACACTAGAAAGTCAGATGAATCGAGGAATGACTGCTGGTATGCAGTCTGCTTGTCACATGCTTGTGTCCTCACCATGAAACCTTGTCTCGGACGAATGGGAGCAGACCTTGCTATAGTGGGGGATCTCCAGCTAGACCATCATCAGCTGCCTGATTGCCTCGGCTCAGCCCAAAACTCTGGCACGAGCAAGTCTCCGTTACCGAAACCGAGCTACACTAACAGGTCACTCTACTCTCACCCTGCAGAAAAATAACTCCCGTCGCCAGGCTGCGTACTAATTGAGCAATCGATCCATCCTACATATCCCACCTCGGCGCTTTCTAGGTGATGTTCAGACACACCCTCTCTTCTCCTCTCCTCCGTCAACGTCTGGCATCTCCTGTTACATCCTCAAGAGTATCTCACTCTCCACTAAATCCTTCTGAACCCCACTAACCTCGCCAGATCATAGCAATGGCGTCTCGAAAACAATCCACCCTGCCCGAGGGCTACAAGGAGGACTCTAGCAAAGGCAAGATGCTACGCTTCGAAGACTCCTTGCCCCGCCTCCCTGTCCCGACCCTCGAAGAGACCGCGAAACGATACCTCAAGTCCGTCCGTCCTCTCATCAATCAGAAAGAGTTTGAGCACACTTCAAAAGCTGTATCCGACTTTGTTGCCCCTGGCGCATTCGGCGAGGAGCTCCAGAAACGTCTTGTCGCACGGAGGGAGGACCCAAAGCACAGGAACTGGATCTACGAATGGTGGAACGATGCAGCCTACCTCTCCTACCGTGATCCCGTTGTCCCATACGTCAGCTACTTCTACAGCCATAGAGATGACCGGAAACGACGAAACCCAGTCAAGCGCGCTGCTGCCATTACTACCGGTGTCCTCGAATTCAAGAAGCAGGTCGATTCCGGCGAGCTTGAACCGGAATACATGAAGAAGCTCCCAATCTCAATGGAAAGCTACCAATGGATGTTCAACTGCTGCCGTATCCCTGCCAAACCCGCCGACTATCCCAAGAAGTACTCTCCTGTAGAGAACAAGCACATCATCGTTATCCGAAAGAACCAATTCTTCAAGGTCCAGCACGAGATCAATGGCCAGCAATTGACCACGAAAGAGCTAGAACAACAATTCGAGCGTGTCTACAAGCTTGCAGAAAAGGCTCCAGGTGTCGGCATCATGACTACCGAGAACCGCGATACTTGGACCGAGATGCGCGACGCTCTGATCGCTTCCAACCCTGCCAACAAGACCGCCCTTGAGACCATCGAATCTTCCTCGTTTGTAGTCTGCCTGGACGACGCCGCACCCATCACTCTCGAAGAGCGCGCCCACCAGTACTGGCACGGTGATGGCCAGAACAGATGGTTCGACAAGCCTCTTCAATTCATCGTCAACGACAACGGTACTTCTGGATTCATGGGCGAACACAGCATGATGGACGGCACTCCTACCCACCGCCTCAATGACACCATCAACGAATGGATTTTCAACGAGAAGCTCGACTTCAACAACCCGACTGTCCGTAGCAACCTGCCAGACCCCACTCCCATCCGCTGGAAGCTCACTCCGGAAAACACCGAGGATATTGGACGAGCACAAGCACACTTCACCCGCGTCATTGGCGAGCACGAGCTCCGCGTACAAGCATACCAGGGCTACGGCAAGGGTCTGATCAAGAAGTTCAAGTGCTCTCCAGATGCCTATGTCCAGCTTGTCATCCAATTGGCGTACCACAAGTTCTATGGCAAGAACAGACCGACCTACGAATCTGCAGCCACCCGTCGTTTTCAGCAAGGCCGTACAGAGACCTGCCGCTCCGTATCGGAAGAGAGCGTCATCTTCTGCGATGCCATGGCCAACCCAGACGCTACTGCCGAGACTTGCCAGGATGCCTTCAGGAAAGCTCTCAACGCCCACGTCGCATACATCTCCGCCGCATCAGACGGGAAGGGTGTAGACAGGCATCTCTTCGGTCTTAAGAAGTTGATCAAGTCCGGTGAAGAAATACCTGCTATTTTCCAAGACCCCGCCTTCTCCTACAGCAGCACATGGTTTATCTCCAGCAGTCAACTGTCTTCCGAGTACTTCAATGGCTACGGCTGGTCTCAAGTCGTCGATGAGGGCTGGGGGTAAGCTAATTCCCTCGCGTTCGGCCTGTACTCACTGACATCTCCCAGAATTGCCTACATGATCAATGAAAACTCGATCCAGTTCAACATTGTCAGCAAACACCTCGGCGTAGAACGAATGAGCCATTTCCTCAACGAAGCAGCCGGTGATATTCGCGATCTCATGCTCCCAACCATCGAGACAAAGGCGAAGCTCTAGGTCAGCTCGTTCTCAGACTTGTCGACAGAGAAGAGCAGTCTTCAGAAGGCTGCAACTATCATGAAGAGCATTCCCATCCAAGGCAGTGGCACCATGCTTGTCATTGGTCTGTTTTGACCGTCTCGGACCATTAGCGAAAAGTTTCCTCATGTACAACCTGGGTATAGATAGAGTGTAGCTCTACCACAGTAGACGTTGTATACAACCATTTATCCTATACATGTCAAGATCTGGTGCTTGATTGTGATGAAGCTTTTGACCAATCATCACGTCTCAAGCAAACCCCGCTCGGCACCTCGATCCTTCACCTAGCACTACCTAGCACTAGCACAATACACACATCATGATTCCATATCTGGCTGCCTGACAGTTGCTTATCTTTGACATGTAGGTCCATCATTCTGTGTCGCTTTTTAATCCTTTCAGTTCATCGATTCGCCATATCCTGGCACTGCCTCTAGTATTTTTCACCACCGGAGCTGCAATAGCGCTGGTCTATTTGCTCTTTCTCTCCCAGCCATGGTCGTATAAAGATACAACACTACCAGCTCTAGTACCAGCAAAGGCAAATAAGACTGCATTCAAAGCTCCGAGGCAGAATGTCTGGCACGAACTATCCCCACACGAGGCCGACTCTATCTACACCTTCCTCGAATCGCACCCGTCGATATGGGATGTGCCGGGGCTGAATCGGAAGAGATCTACGATTCAATGGTTGGAAGCAATTCGACCGAACAAGACTGATATAACAGCTTTCTGGCAAGATGATTCAAAAGATCCTACCAGATGGGCCAAGGCGGTGATCAGCCAGTCTATCAATGGCTCAACTCTCTTAAATTACTATACAATCGGACCGCTCCCAGTATCGTCAGAAACGCAGGTATTACCACTAACTTGGCCATTCAAGCACGGTCGGCACGGTATCAGAAGTGCCATCTCTAGTTTCGATGACCTACAAGGATACGCCATGGCAATCGCCAGAAACATCTCCGACATTACCGAAGAGCTACTTGACGGGTCGCCAGTTGATGACGGTACCAACAATCCAAACACACTGCGAATCAATGCCCGCATGACATTCATCGAAGAAGGTAAAGCCTATCTCTGGTGCGGATCAATGCGGACTGGTTCCCACAGCTCAGCCTGGTCAATACTACCGCAAGGTCTATTCATTAAGATTGAAGCCAATCCGAGCTTGGAACATGGTTACCAGGTATTGCAATGGTACTACAACGGTCTCTACTACGACACTGGAGACGACCTCCGAGCGGCCATCAAAGAGCCCGGCTTCCAAAAGGCGCTCCCAAACTATGACGGCGACTGGACCGAGACCGAAGATCTCACCGAGAACGAAGAGCGAGCCGATCCTCCACCAGTCATGATACAGCCATTTGGACCAAGATACAAGCTTGATCGAAAGGCCCAATACGTTTCCTACATGGGCTGGACATTCTACTTTACCTCTTTCCTTTCAACCGGCCCGGCGCTGTACGATATCCGCTTCCGTGGTAGTCCAGTCCTCTACGAGCTGACAATGAATGAAGCTATGGCTCACTACGCCGGTGACGATCCGATTCAAGGTGGTCAAGAGTTCCTGGACGCAGTCTTTGGCATGGGCAAGTTTGCCTTTGAGTTGGTACCAGGCTACGACTGTCCTGCCTACGCCGACTACATCTCGACCACATACCATCTCAATCGCCGCACCTGGACGAATACAAACTCAATTTGTCTGTTTGAGTACACTGACTCCGCAATCCTTCAACGGCACACTTGGCAGTATCAAGTCACTGTCAGCCGCAATACCTTCCTCACCCTTCGCTACGTTGCAACTGTTGGCAATTACGACTATACCTTCGACTATGTATTCTACCTAGACGGGACTCTCGAAGTCAAAGTACGAGCATCTGGATTCATCTTTGCGGCATTCGACTCAAATTCCTCTCACCCATATCACCCGTCTGGCACCGAGGCGGACAGATACGGCTACCGCATCCATGACGCTGCTTCATCTTCAATGCACGGCCACGTCATCCTTTTCCGTGCCGATACCGACATCGCCGGACAGAACAACACCTTCTCCCGGCTGCAGATCCTTCCAGCCCACCGCAGCTACGAGTGGGAGCAACCTGAGATCCCAACCCGCAACACTATGGTCCTCCACTCCGAGTCCGTCAACCACGAGACTGGTCTTACCTGGCCCGCCAACTCCGGCGAGATGTACCTCATCGAATCCGACCAACTCAACAAGTGGGGTGAGAAGCGAGCCTACCGCATCACACCTGGTACAGGCATGGGCACCCCTCCCCATCTCACAGTCGAAAACAGCACCGTCCTCGGTCGCAGTGCCAAATGGGCAGAGAAAGACATCTGGATCCTCAACCGTAAGGACGAAGAGCGAAGCGGCGCTGAGCCACTGAATTGGTTCTCCCCCAAGGATCCCCTCGTGGACTTCTCGGAGATGGTCAACGGAGAGAAACTCAGCGATGGTGACGGAAATCTGGTGGTCTACTTCAACCTTGGAGCACATCATATCCCTCATTCAGGCGATATCCCAAACACCCTCATGCATACTTCGGCAAGCAGCGTCATGTTTGTGCCTCACAACTTTGGGGATAAGGATGCGAGCAGGATCACGAGTCAGGGCGTGCGGATGGGATTGAAGGGAGGGAATGGCGCAGGTTGGGTACAAAAACAGCACGGCGGGAGGTATGGGAAGGAGGAGAAGGATGTGGGCAAGGGCGTGGAGACGGTGGAGTATTTCGGTGGAAGATATCACGGAGGCTTTGAGATGCAGGGGGAGGAGGTGGAGCCGGATTTGAGGAGGTATGATGGAGAGGTGGAGGAGACAGGATTGGAGATCAATGGGACGATCTTTGGTGGAATGTGATAGTATAAACTATCAATAGAAGACTCTCAAGACAATGAGGAGCTCGTGAGGAAGATGAGGGAGTTGAAGGAGGAGAATGAAGAGCTGAAGCAGTCGACGCACTCCCGCAATAGTCGAAGGGCATGGACTGGAACTATCGTACCAGAGAGAGAGACATTGTATGCGCATGCAGGTGGCCATCTGGCTTCCTAGGACACCCTGTATAGCTACTGCAAGGTTTCCTTGAGTGCAAGACGAGTCTGAGGACATTCAGGCGTCAATCCCAAAGAGATTTGACAAAGGTCCTGCATTTGGATTGCTGATAGCAGAGCAGCACACTGCCACGAGAACAACCGTTCCATCATGATTGCAGGCATACTCGGGAGGAAGCTGAGCAACAGCAATCAAGGACCACGCCGGCCGACGTGAAAGCGACGTGAAAGCGACAGCAGGATCAAATACAGTGCTTTGGACCATGCCATGCACAGATACAAAACCACACTTCCTGCCTTGCATACCACAGCTACAAGAGAACTTTCGCCCATGTAAAAACAATCCCAAGTCATGGAAGTCGCAAGAATACCGTCCAACCCCCGCCATACAGAAGAAGACCACATCGCCTGCATCCACAGAGACCTCGAGTACCTCTCTCACATCCAGGACATGGTCATCAATCGCTCGGCCAGCATCAGAGCCCACCTGTCTGCCATACGCAAGACACGACTCCGGCAGAAGAGAAGGCATGCGAGAAGGCTGAGGAGGGCGATGGAAAGGCTGGAGGATAGTGAATTCTTGGTTGACCTGTTGGAGAGAGAGGTGGAGGATGTTGAGGAGGTACTTGAGAAGCGGGAGAGGGAGATCGTGGAGTTGAGGAAGGAAGTTGAGGAGAGGGACAAGGAGATTGAAGGTCAGCATCAGTCGTCAGGACCGAACGGCCTAGATGTTTTTCAGAGGGCTCAGGTCCAAGGGGATCCAATTGGGGAGGTAGCAGGCGAAAAGGTCAGGACAGAGCACCCCACCGCAGAGCACGGAGCGTTGGTGGTTAGGGTCAAGCAGTAGAGGCTTCAGCGATGACCTCTGTGTTTCTCGAAGAGTCAGTGCTGGAACAAGCATTCGGCGCGCGAATCATCATGGCTGGAACATGACCAATGAAACATCTCACAACCAACAGCTGCTATCTCGTTTGGAGCACACTAAGAGGGTGGGACAACAAGCATCCATGTTTGGGCAGAAGTGTCGTAGACTCCACAAACGCGGAGCCAAGGGCTCTGGCGACCTGCAGACGTCTTGGTAGGGAGAATGAGAGATTGAAGACGGAGGTCGAAGAGCTGAAGAAGGAAGTCGAAGAAATGGAGAAAAAACGTGAAGAAATGAGGAGGTCGGTTCACTTCGTGGAGTGAGAATGGGTGGTGCAGAGTGGCGGGTCACGTGACGGGCAGATAAAGTAGAATCTTCACATGCAAGCCTGGAACTCACAAACTGTTCTTACTTTTGTCCCGTTTGTGATGACTTCTGCATGCATTCACCATAGATCTGGCCCTTACCAGACAACCAGAAGTGCCACATCATGTCCGACGATCAGCTACAGAACGGCGACTTCGCCACCCAGCATGAAATTCACGAAGGCTTTTTCAACATGACGCGTCGCGACTACGTTCCTTCATACTATCATTCTGGCGAATCTACAAACGGCACTTCTCATGAAGCAGCGATCGAGACAAAACCAGCAGAATGGCATGCCGTCGAGCTTCTTCACGCGACGCTGGATGTGGACTTCGCAAAGCAGGTCCTTGACAAAGCAGTGCTCAGCCTCAAGAATAACATCAGTCACATTCATCCGAAGATCATGGAGATGAGAGAGGTTGATGCGAGAAAGGATGAAATGATTCAAGAGCTGGAGTGGGAGGTGGAGAGATTGAAGAGGGAGATGAGAGGGCTGAAGGAGGAAGTGAGAAGTCTGAAGAGGGATAAAGAAGGCCTTGAAAAGGAGAGGGAAGGCCTGAAAGAAGAGATGCGAGTGAAGAGCGAGTATCACATGGAGGATTTCGATATCGACATCGAGATCTGAGGGGAGAGAAAGCGAGTGACGGTGGTGAGTGGCGGGAATTGTGATGGTCTCGTATAGCAGCAAGCGCTTCCTTGGGCAAAGAGAGAGACAAATGGAGGCAATTGAGGTCTGTGATAGAAGCAAAGACTGTCCAGCAGCAAGCAGACATGGTGATAGGAGATCAGACTTGCAATTTGGCAGTACTTAAGGTCCTCCTTCAACCAGACTGTACTTCTCAACGCCAGATCATCCACCCACCCAGCTAAGCATCAGCCGCCATCATGCCACCCAAGCGTGCAATGGCACTTCTACCCACCCCACCTTCCAGTTCCACATCATCCAGCAATGCCTCATCCTCCGGCGCTACCGCATCATCCTCCACTGCTGCCTCCTCTGGCGCCACCAATTCCTCCTCCACTGCCTCCGACAACGGGACCCACCAGAACAACAACCCGTCCAGACTCAGCATTGCACTCCGCAACGCACGCCGCCTCAAAGCCGAAGTTGACAGCCACGTGGACGACTTAGCGGCGATGGAAAGGGAAGATACCGAATTCAGGGCCATTGCAGCGAAAAATGCTGCCGAGAACAATCTGCTATGGAGTGCGAATGCAAGGCTTGGTAAAGAGATGGAGAGCATGACAGACCTTGCTGCGCGCTATGCTCTGCAAATGACGGCAATGAGGGGGGAGAGCGATGGATACAGGGCAGAGAGGGACACAGCAAGGGCAGAAATGGAGGAGACAGAGCGTCAGCATGCGAAGATGAGAGTCGAGTTGGACAAGATGGGCTGGATGGATACTATAGAGTAGTCGTGCCTGCCTTGTTTCGTATGAGTCGTAGAAAAAGCAGACACCACCACAAACCAGAGACGAGAAGAATTGATCAGCTTCAGTGCTACAAAAGTATCGCAACTTCTCGACATGATGACAAACCAGACGTCAGACTCTGCGTCCAACCCACTTCGTTCGTCTCGACACAAAGCACTCAGAAACCCACCCATCCTACACACAATCAGACTCTCACTACCCATGCAAGATATTCTACGATGCTCGCGGGTCGACACGTTCTAGCAAAGCCTCACTGCACAGCCCCAGATCCAGCGCAAGCTTTTCTTGAAGGCCGACCACACAAACACAACAGTATCGAGACAGCCGACGCTGTTCCAGCATGCGAAATACATCCCATGCTAGGGTTACTCCTCGATATAGACTGCCAAATCTTCTACTTCTTCAACATGACCCCAATGGAAGGTCTCACTGAACGAACAATAGGCTTTGAACCGGATGAGCCATTCCTCAAGAACGCCTTCAATGGCCCAAGACCAAGCTGGACAAGATGTTCGTCAGTCAGCCTCCACCGAATGAGGTGAGGATCATCATCGACACGTGTTGCGAGACCTTGGAGAGGGATACCAAGGTGAAAAGAGAAGGCGGAGTGACTTGGGGACATCTCGCGGCCGAGCTGCCATGGGTACTGTCTCTGGACCTCGACTTGGGCCCAGAAGGATTGCTGTTCCATTTCAAAATCTCCAATGTTTACCTGCTACAAGAAGGTCAGCCGAGACGACAAGAGGCAAAGACCTGCCGACACATGTCGATGGTCCGGAGTAGTATCGATTCGACATGGCATTGCAAACTCTCGGCCCGTCACCTTTAGTGCAAGGACCCACTGGAGCCGGGCATGCTTACAGTTGCTGATCAACACGACAGATCGATCTCGAGCAATGACAAAGCAGCTGAGACCATATAGTCGTCATATATCCGGATGGTGATCATGCAAAGATGTCTTCGAAAGAAAAAAGACACAGAGAAGGTTTACATTTTATTCTTGGTGTGGGAAAAACCAACAACGACTCCAAAAGGCTCCTCTCTTTGCTCGGCCGCACACCTGGCCTCGAATAACTTTCTTCAGCGTCTCAGTCACTTTCAATACACTTCATGAAGCTCGTACCAAAATGCCGGCATCGATCAAGACGGCGGAGACATCTCTGCTGTGGATCCATGTCGAGAATGGAAACAAGGATGGGAAAGATGGCATCAACCCCGCAAGCCGAGCGGCACTCCGATCTCATGTCATCAAAGTGCACCGAGGACGCCAAAACGGCAGGGAAATCACATGCAGGAACCGTCCCCACGGCGCCACGAAAGCCCCCGTCGAACTGCAAGCGATATGCGTATCAAGACCTCGCTCGACGCTTGAGCAGAGCCAGGTCGCCGTGAAAGGTACCGTCCTGGAAGCATCCACAAGTCTGCCAGATCAACGACGGTGGGAATTAGACATCAGGCCACTACTTCCACAGTCGCCCAGCCATACTTCTATTGACCGGACAGGCTTCACAGCTATCTGGCTAGTCAATTTCCTGCCCACGGAATACCTTACATCCTCGAAACCGCTTTCTACCCTGCAACTTTGGACCACGATCGACTCTCCATCCCATCAGGTAGCCAACGACACTGTCGGATGGCTCAATCTTGGTAGCATCTTCAACGACTCTGCCCTGCTACTTGAAGGTCGAAGGCACCAGGTCATGGCGACTACTGCTCTACGGCGCGAGATCTCGCGGGAGAAATACAATGTCCATACAGTCTTCACCGCCGCCATCGACCTGATTCTCTGCGAAATTTGGCGGGCTCACCACACCGATGCGGAGTCCCTGAATGCCTACATCTCCGGCATGATCGCAGTGGCTTCTGCTTCCCAACTATCGGCACCGTTCTATGCCCGCCTTTTCGAGCACTGCCGTCATATCAGTGTCTTCCATTCGCTCGTGTCTGGGACAAAGATGCCGCGTGGCTGTGGCTTTTGGAAAAGACCAGGAAGTGCATCACCGGGTACTGTGGACTCTCTAATGGAGCTGGCTGTAAGCATTCCAGACCTGGCTGTTAAGAGCAATAACGTCCGGGCCTCGGCGTCCTTTGGCGCCATCTCGGACACCAAATCTCATATTGCGGCCTTGGTACGTCGGTTGGAAAGCCGGCGAGATGACTACCAGACGTATGAAGCCGCGACAACCACAAGGCCTGAAGTGGCATGCGCGAAGAATGACCTCCGCTTTTCTGACGTCCTCGATGGTGCGATCTTGAGCTGCTACTGGTGCTTTCAATTAGCATTGCAGCATGCGCTCGCCAGCCTTGAAGGCGATCGATCTGGCGCATCATTCATTGCGACCTCCGACATTACCGCTGGTAACTACTATGCCAATCCTCTGATGCGGGCCATCCCCCATCTGCGTGAAATGGCTGGAGCTGCCGTCAGTCAGGCTGCCACCGTCCGAGCACCATTGTTCTTCGCCATCCGCTGGTATGAATTGACAAACAATACGGTAGCGCTCGAAAAGTGCCGGACAATCGAAGCTGAAGTCAGAAGCAAGCTGCATCACATAGATTGGGATGCATTGCTGCCTTTTAGCTTCCTGTTCATCATCCTTTGGGCTCCAGGTTGAAGCAAAGATTGTGCCAGCGTACCCTCGATGGTATGCTATGACCAAGCAAATCATCGGCCGGCAAACTCGTGGTGTGGAAAGACCAATGTTGAAAGGACCACCATACCAGAATGTTTGCCAGCGAGGCTCCATGGACTCAGCAAACGAGCAGTCCGATATAATCGCCATCCTTCGTCAGAGATTCCACTGTCAATACCGCCAATCACACCACCATGATACCTCTACCCAGCGTCTCCACGCCGGACCGTGAGCCCTCACCCTCTCAGGACGATGCGACCACTTCAGACGCTACGACAGCTACGGTTCCGACCACAAGTGCCACTCCAAGCACATCTAACATTCCGACCGCAACAGCCACCCCAAGCAACGCGACCACAGCGTCCAACAGCAACACTGCAGGAGGCCCTGTCTTCACCTACGAGGCCATGATGGCATCTGCTACCGCCTCCAATAGCAGACCCGCCGTATCAACCCCTCGACTCACCCGTGCCGCCGCGATAGCATCTGCCAACTCCCCCGATAGAGGTCCCTTTAATACCTCCCCTGTCCTCACACTCGACAAGGTCATGAAGTCTGCCTCCTCTTCCACCACCGGTCCAGCAACAACATCTTCGACTGTCCCTCCCAGAAGCAGCTGCCAACAAACTCCTTCTATCGAGAGCTTCGAGTACCCACTCCCGGCACCCGCTTTCGTCCCAAACCACCCTCGCCCGCACGCATTTCGCTATCAACTCCACGCTGGCGACCCTGTCCCTTTCAGTACCGAGAGTTGGGCCGACCAATCCGGCTACCAATGCCGTCCCGATGGCAGAGCCACAGCCCACACAAGTCTGCACCAGCTCCGCGCCAAGCTCTTCGAACTCTACATCGCTGGTCACACCATCGACGAAACGTATCAGACCCTTGACGACCTGGCCGCGAACATCACCGAAGTTCTCAATCTGCTTCAGACAGAGGTGATTGAGCAGAGTGTCAAGCGCGAGGTGGAGCATGGAGATCGCCTGGCCTTGATCGAGTCAACTGACTTCGGGACTGGTGCTTTCGACGTCATGGCCGAGTTCAGGGACAAGGAGGCTGAGGAGAAGGCGGGTCGTAAAAGGGAATTGGAGAAAGTGAAGGAGGATAATCTCTTACTGGGCTGCATCATTGAGGCTTGGAGGAAGGTGGCCGAGGAGAGAGCTGAGGAGTTGGGGATATTGAAGAAGGACGGGAAAGGGAAAGAGGAGAAACAAGAGGGAGGAGAGATGGGAAATGATCAAGGAGAGATTGCAAACGAGGAAGAGAAAAAGAAGACGAATGATGCGAGTAAGCCAACTGTCGATGACGGGGGCAAAGATGACGTGGGCAAAGAAAGAGAAGAGGACTCTGACCTGGTGACCATGTTGCGGGCCGCCTTTGCTGGGGACTGTGCAGCTTCTGGTGATGCGGCTACAGGAGAGAAAGAGAATGAGGCCAAGTGAGCTCCGAATGACTGCCAAAGACCGGCCCTGGCCAGTAATCCCGAGAGCTCCAGTGGTGTACCAACCAAAGAGGATGATTGAATGATGACGGCCGTTGAGTATAGATAATGTGAGGACCACTCACGCTGGCAGGCGCCTGTCCGGATGTCGACGCCGCAGCCAAATCCAACTTTTGCTATATACAATAATCCACCTTTTGCTCGCCACCTCGTCTTCTCCTAGCGTTCCACAACTTACGACACACCATTCGCCACCCCCGCCTTCGGACTCGTCAGCCCCTTGTCCCTCGCCACACCCTCGGTCTTCTTCGCCTTGGCATTGACATTCTCCATATCAAACCCCGCAATCGCCTTATACTGCGCCCCGATCCCCTCCAACTCCTCCTTCGGAATCACGTCATACACATTCTTGAACCCCTTCGGCGCCCTCTCAAACGCAAGCTGCAGCACCTGATCTGGTCCATTGGCTCGGTTCGCCATGACAATCTTGGCGGTCGGAGGGAGCCGGAGAGTCTGGTACTTCTCCAATGCCGCCGGGATGTCGTCCACGCTCTCGGATATGCAATTGGCCAATGCCTCTGCGTCTAGCACAGCTTGTGACGCGCCATTGGAGCCGATAGGGTACATGGCATGGGCACTATCACCCAAAAGGCTAAGGCGTCCGAAGCTCCACCGCTCCACCGGGTCGCGGTCAGACATTGGGAACTCGTAGACCTTCTCCGTATCTTTGATGAGTTGTGCCATGCTCAGACCACCGCATTGCCAGCTCTCGAACGGGCCGGCGAACTTCTCCTTCGGTACACTCTTGGTCCAGTCAGCTTTGGGAGGCGTGAGGTCGGGGTCGTCCTTGTGTCGGATACGCAGCTCAGCGATCCAATTGATGAGGGATTTGCCATTCTTCCGCGAGCGTTCGGAGATGGGGTAAGCGATGAACTTCTGGTTCTCGTGACCGGCCCAGACCATGCTTGCTCCGGTGAGGTAGGGAGATTGCTCGATGCAGCCTCGCCAGAGCATACGGCCGGAGAAAGAAGGAGGGCCTTCGTCGGGGTAGAGAATGCGGCGGGCTGTACTGTTGATCCCGTCAGCGGCGATGAGGAGTGAGCCAGAGGTGGAAGGGATGTCGGCTGGTAATGATGGGTCGGAACGGCGAGTGAAGTGAGCAGTGACGGTCTTATTGTCTTGTTCGAAGTGCGAGAGGGCGTGATTGAGGTGGATGCGGTCTGCTCCTATGCGCTCTTTGACGGCATCGAGAAGGAGCATCTGGAGCTCGCCACGGTGGATACTGAATTGAGGGACAGCATATCCAGCTTGGACACCTCTAGGCTCACTCAGGATGCTGTCGCCTTGGAGATTGTAGAAGTTCAATTCTTCAGTCTGGATGCCGGTGCCCTCGAGAGCGTCCAGAAGACCAAGGTTGCGGAGGATCAGGACTGCTGACGGCTGTACATTAATGCCTACTCCGAGTGTCGTCAATTGAGCGGCAGCCTCGAACAAGTGAATGTCTGTGAATCCTTGAGCATGTAGCGCCAAAGCAGCACTCAGTCCAGCGATGCCAGCACCGGCGATGAGGATACGAGGTTGAGCGTTCAGATACGGCATATTGGTCCTATACCATTGTCACCAGGTCAGTAAAAAGGGAAATGAGGGTGTGATGGTCCATCTCCAAGTAAAACATTCTAGGCCCGATACCGGCTCTGTCAGGGACGTTCCTCGGCACTTGGTCGAACCAGAGATGAATGCATGCTGCTCTTGATGAGCCTCTCGTGTGAAGATCTGCTGACCACGGACAGGCACTCTGAGTCTGAAGGCTGCTCAAGCTGACCCAGGATTTGTTAATTGGCTAAATTGCCTCTCCATTGCGTGCCGCCATTGTCGTGCGGAAGAGAAGTCGAATTGGAGACCTGTCATCCTCTACGGGGACCATTGAGGTTCCCGACGTCGCAATCATTACGAAGCGAAGTCGAAAACCGCCAAGAGATCTGGTGAAGAAATGTGGTGACGTGGCGGTTCCGCAGAATAAAGGGTCCGAGCCAGGAACTGCAGGTCCCAAAAAAATTTCCGGACAAAGGACAGTCATACACCAGTCACCAATCCCAATAACATATCTTGACAGAGCCGTGCAGCAGTCTCCAACCTCAGGCACTCATCGACATTCGATTCTCAATTGAGCGACTCCCTCGCCTCTCTGAATCGGCCAGCAGTCCTCTGCCCCGCCATCCATCATGGAGGGGATCAAGAAGACATTTGCCCAGTGCAAGCGTGAGAAGCGCGTGAGTCCAGGTGAATCATCCAACACCGTTCTGTCTAACACTTGCAGTCTGCACTCGTCACCTATGTCACAGCGGGCTACCCGACTGCGGAGGAGACTCCCGACATTCTTCTCGGTATGGAGAAGGGAGGAGCTGACCTGATCGAGCTGGGCATGCCTTTCACAGATCCAATCGCAGATGGACCGACGATCCAGAAAGCCAACACCGTCGCCCTGAAGAACGGTGTCAACGTCACTGGCTGCTTACGGATGGTCAAGGAAGCGAGGAGCAAGGGATTGAAGGCGCCGGTCCTTCTCATGGGATACTACAACCCGTTGCTGTCGTATGGTGAGGAGAGGATGCTGAAGGACGCAAAAGAGTCGGGAGTGAACGGCTTCATCATGGTCGATCTGCCGCCTGAGGAAGCTGTACGGTTCCGGAACCACTGCACAAACACAGGCCTCTCATACATCCCTCTCATTGCTCCTTCGACCTCCGAGTCGCGGATGAAGCTGCTTTGCAAGATTGCCGACTCATTTATCTACGTCGTATCGAGAATGGGCGTCACTGGCGCATCAGGGACGATGAACGCTGCACTGCCGGAGCTGGTCGAGCGTGTGAAGAAGTACTCCGGCAATATTCCAGCAGCGGTAGGATTCGGTGTGTCAACACGCGATCACTTCGTCAGTGTTGGCAAGATCGCGGATGGTGTCGTCATTGGATCACAGATTGTCTCGACGTTAGAGAAAGCTTCACCAGGCGAGCGACCAAAGGCTGTTGAGGAGTACTGCGCCATGATCACTGCCCGGGACCACACCAATGGCACTACGCGGGAAGTCGGTATCGTGGAGACAACGTCAGAAGCTGCCGAGCCCAACGGTGTACATGTCAATGGCGTAGTGAAAGACGAGGACGTACCAAACGGCGCAGGTTTGGCCGACCAGCTAGACGCCCTCTCAACAGCCGAGGATCCATCAAAGCTTCCCATGCGATTCGGCGAGTTCGGCGGACAGTACGTACCAGAGTCCCTCATGGACTGTCTTCGAGAGCTGGAAGAGGGCTTCAATGCTGCGAAGTCAGACCCCAAGTTCTGGGAAGAGTTCCGCAGCCATTACTCCTGGATGGGACGACCAGGCCATTTGCACATGGCCGAGCGTCTGACCGAATTTGCGGGCGGCGCCAACATCTGGCTCAAGCGTGAAGATCTCAACCATACCGGCTCGCACAAGATCAACAATGCTCTCGGTCAAATCCTCCTCGCTCGCCGCTTGGGCAAGACTGAGATTATCGCCGAGACTGGCGCAGGTCAACACGGCGTGGCCACCGCGACCGTGTGCGCCAAGTTCGGTATGCCCTGCACCATCTACATGGGCGCCGAAGACGTCCGACGTCAAGCACTCAACGTCTTCCGCATCAAGCTTCTCGGTGCAAAGGTCGTTGCAGTCGAGGCCGGGTCCCGCACACTCCGCGATGCCGTCAATGAAGCTATGCGCAGCTGGGTCACCAACTTGTCGTCGACACATTACGTCATCGGCAGTGCGATCGGACCTCATCCTTTCCCGACCATCGTCCGGACGTTCCAGTCTGTGATCGGTCAAGAGACAAAGGAGCAGATGCAGGCGCTCAAGGGCAAGCTTCCCGATGCGGTTGTTGCATGTGTGGGTGGTGGATCCAACGCCACTGGCATGTTCTTTCCCTTCGCCGACGATCCAAGCGTCAAGCTTCTCGGTGTCGAGGCCGGTGGTGACGGTCTCGATACTGCTCGCCATTCAGCTACACTGTCCGGTGGAACGAAGGGTGTCCTTCATGGCGTAAGGACATATGTCTTGCAGGATGAGCATGGACAGATCAGCGATACCCACTCCGTTTCTGCTGGCTTGGATTACCCTGGTGTCGGTCCCGAGCTGGCGTCCTGGAAGGATAAGGACCGAGCGAAGTTCGTGGCAGCTACCGATGCGGAGGCGTTCAAGGGGTTCAGGTGGTTGAGCGAGCTCGAGGGTATCATTCCGGCGTTGGAGACGAGTCACGCCGTGTTTGGCGCCGTGGAGCTCGCGAAGCAGATGGGCCAGGGCAAGGATATCGTCATTTGCTTGTCGGGTCGGGGTGATAAGGATGTACAAAGCGTCGCCGAGGAGTTGCCAAGGTTGGGTCCTGGTATTGGGTGGGACTTGAGGTTCTAGGTAGTTGTTGTCGATGCAAATACAAGCGATTCGAAAAAACTCCGAGACGAAATACTCCGTTTGTGAAATCAAACATCAAGTAGAATGCTGCATCTTTTGCCGTCGGAACACCATACCTCAGCGGTAGGTGGCAAGGTGCTGGCGGTATTATCGTAAGCAGGTTTGGTACATCTGACCCACAAATTATGGATCACCGCAAATTGGCTATCTCCTGACAGTAAGTTGTCCATCTCTCAACAGCAAGTTGTGTATCTCCTGCCAGTAAGTCGTCTATTTCCTGACAGCAAGTCGTCCATTTCCTGATAGCAAGTCGTCTATTTCCCAACAGCAAGTTATGTATCTCCTGGCAGCAAGTTGTGTATCTCCCATCAGCAAGTCATGCTGTCTCCGCGCAAGAAGTTGTGGGTCCTCATCCAGTAAGGGTCGTATGGTTAACCAGCAAGTCTTACATACTCGACCCACAAGTAGTGCATCTCCGACCCACAAGTAGCGTATCTCCGGGCCTCAAGTACCGTATCTCCAGGTAGCCAACATCATATCTCGAAGGAGCAAGTCTGATATACACGGCCCACAAGTATCGCATCTGCGACCCACAAGTATACCATGTCTGACCCAAAACTATCGCGCCTCGAGGCAATAAGTATTGCATCCGCCAACAGCAAGTATCGCAAACCCCAACAGCAAGTCCCGCATGTCGAGACACAATCCAATGCGTCGAGCTCGCGAGTCCAGTATCTTCCACCAGCAAGTCTTGCGTCTTCGTGGTGCAACCCCAGACAGCAAGTGTCGGATGTCCAGCCAGCAAGCTCGATATGTCTAGGCCGCAAGCATCATTCCCCCAAAAACAGAGGTCTCGAATCTGGTGTGAGGATATCCATCTCAAATGACAGGGCCGGCGAGAGTGCATGACAATTTTGGTGATGCTGAATGACAGGTGTGAGAAGTGGAAGGCAGCAACGCCTGGTCTCGAAGACGAGCACCAACCTCGGTCAGCAGAAAAAATCCCAATACCAAGCTAAACTTTCAAAGTAGAGAAGCAATGCAAATTCAATCGCTACCTACAAGGCCTCATCCAAGGCAGTGGTATTCCATATCCTTCCAATAAACGCCAGTGCAGTCCTCAGACTGTATGCCCATCTGTTCTTGCATCCGATTATCCCCAAAGGTCGCTAATGACGGAAAAGTGCTATATCCACATCCACTACTGTGCTTCATCCAATTCGATCATGATTCGTTTCTCCTGTGTCATCTTCCTGGGGGAGACCCTGTGGTTGAAAGAGTGTACTACCTTCCACTTCCTGTCGGGCTGATGGCTGCGGCGCTGGCTGCACCTCCGAGCATTTGTTGAATGGTAGCTAGCTTCTGCTTGACATGTTCGTAGTCTGCGTTGAGCTATCGACTGTCAGTATATCACCCAGAGAGGACGAGAAGTGTTCTTGCCTCTGCAAACTTCATCTTGGTTCCCACCAACTCTTGCTCCATCTCGGCCATCTGATCTTCCAGTCCCCTGTTCTGGTTCTGCACTTCCATGTTGCGAGCCATGATCCGCTGCATCTCTTCCTTCAACCTCTCCTCTACCTCACCAGGCTGTGCCTCGACCACCTTGCGCAGCTCATCGACTTGCATCTTAAGGGACTCGTTCTGGTCTGCCAGTGACTGATTCTCGACCTTGGTCTTGATGAGCTCGGAAGCGATGCCGACATGATCGTTATCTTGCTGCTGGACGCGAGCCTCGAGAGACCGAAGCTTGGATGAGAGGGTCGTGTTCGTAGTGCGCAGGGACTCCAGCTCATCCTCTCGTGCCTTATCCTCCTTGGTCTTGGCTTCAAACTCACTAGCATACTGAGCAAGAGTCCTTTCGCTAATGTCAACAGCACAAGCATCGCGGACCAGGGCATCGGCGTGGTAGATCTCCTTGTCCGCACCACCGGTCAAGCCACCGAAAAAGCCGGAGTCGAGGATCGAGGAAGCTGAGGGTGATTTGTCGATGTAGACATCGAAGAGACGCTCCTTGAGATGCGTGGTAAGGGCGGACATATCTTTCATGGCAAGTAGTGTTGGTGCATTCTTCTTCATCAGGACAATGCCGAACTTGAGAATGGCGGAGAGGCCCTCGGAAAGAATGAGATCGTATATGCGCTGAACTAGCTGCAGCGGGAAGCGGTAGGCGAAGAGTGTGAGGAACCATTGCGTGGCATAGAGCGTTGGCGAGACAGCCCTGCGGTGAAGGTGGCAGTAAAGAGCTGGTTCGTGGTCCTCCAGAAGTCGCTCAAATTGGTAAAGACGAAGATGAAGTCCGGTCATCTCAGGTGTGAAGAGCGAGCGGAGGTCATATTTTGACATCATCCTCACAAACAAGGTGAAAGCCTCGTCCTCGGGCATGTTGAAGAGGAGTGGCATGGCGATAAAGTTCATGCCTTGAGCGTATCCAATCTCCGAGTCGTAAAGAGCATATGCCTTGCAGACGCCAAAAAGACCTTCTTGGAGTCCCGAGCTAGCAAGGTACTTTGAGTATGCCGTCCGCGATCCAAGATCCTTCCTGATCATCTTCTCCAGCTTTTGTACTGATGCAGTCTGATCTGCACTCTTCTTCCTGCCCGCCGGAACTGGTGTGTCTTGCGACTTGTCCTCCTCGTCATGCTCTGCTGATGTGGTAGGTGTTGGTGATGTCGCGTGCGTGCTCGTTGCAGGTGTGGAAGTGTGTGAGTGTACCGATGATGCTGAAGACGCCAACGATTCCTGCTTCTCTCCGTTCATCTGTGTTGTCGAGTCTCCTCTTGACAATGCTGGCGATTTCACGCTGTTGGTATCCTCCTTGCCCAGTAGTGTCTGGTATACTGTCTCCAAGTGCTCGCTCTTGCTATCGGCCAATACTTGCCAGACCACTCCCCGAATAGGTGCCGGGATGCCATTCTGAATCGCAGCATTGAGTTGTGCTCCACTCGTCTTTGCTACTGCTGAAGGACCTTCGTACACCAGTGTCTGCCAGAGATCCCAGTTGACATGAGATTCGTCCTCGGTCGAAGGTCCCATGGAAATACCAGCAGCAGTTCCAGGCGGCAGCTTCAAGTCCACATTCGTCGTAGCTCTCGACCTGTTCTGCTGATCTTGAGGCTGTGGACTCGCTGGTCCTCCATCTGGACTGTACTCTGAAGTCGGACTCTTCAATGGCTCTCCGTTCGCTGGCGGTGTCGTGTCGCTCGATGACCGCCTAGTGCTAGCCTCGCCTTCCATCCTGGCAGCCTGAAATCTTTCTTGCAGACTCGGTCCTCTCTCTCTGTCCTGTCCGTCCTTGATCGGCGGTAATGCCTTGTCCTGGTGGCTGGCGATTGTCGAGACTGAAGATGTAGTACTTCTTCTTGCAGCAAAGCCGGGGAAGGAAGGTTGATTTTGTCTCGGAGGAGATGCAGTGTTCTTCCTTATATTCGTTGCTCTTGATAACCACGAAAAGGTACCAGTCATCTTCCGGGAGATACCTTCAGAGATCGTCCGGTTCGGGACACTTGGTCGATCTGTTTCTTCAACGGCTGGAGGGGACTGGACAATCTGTTCGCCATTGTCGCTTTTGTTTGGTGATATTGGCGATTCTGTCAGACCCAGTCCGGTATTGCCAGGCTGTAATGATGGAGCAGTGTCGAGAATATTTGTAGGAGATTGAACAGGTTTAGAGTCGGCTAGATCAGTCTGAGCACCGATCGGAGGTTGCATTCCATGTTGGGATCGCTCGTCTTCCAATGACATGTCCTCCATACCAGAAGTCGCGATCTTCTGTGAATGTATAGGTCCATCCTCCATCTCTTCATGCTGTGTAGGTTGTGTATCACTCATTGTCGGATCTTCCAGTAGTGACTTGTCTGTTGATTGTTCGGTAGTTGCGCTTTGTGGCTTGTCATCCTTGTCGTGATCCTCCATTGTCACCTATTTCTGGAATTAGTGTCGAAACTCGCCGGAGTATTTGCCCGTCATGCATACGAGATGTTCTGTAATATCTGGAGACTAATGATTGTCGTCAGCCAAGTTTACCAACTTTCTGCAAACATTCAAGCTTCATATCCCAGGTACCCCGTCGGTGTTTCAGGGTTGATGATGCTGTGGAGATCGACACGGGGAAATTGTCAAATTATTGACTTGATCGATCTACTCACCTTTAGATTGTGCTCCGAATCACCTCCATCGACACTTTCGACCGGAGTGTCGTGTTCAACATGATCTCCTTCTGCCATGTCGCGCAGGGCGGCAATCCAGGATATTGTCTCGATTTTCGGTATGAGGGCAAGTCAGTCGCGTCGGTAATGCAGGAAGAACAGACCAACCTCGTAGTTTCCTTTGCGAGTTTGATGTATGCAGGAGATGAGCAGGCGAGTAAAGGAGAGGCCAACGGTTTGTCAACCGAAGCTGTCTGCATGGCCGATACTTCTCCCTGGACCCAAGAGCCGTTAATGTCAACGTCTACGGGATTTGTTAGTTGTGACTCTAGGCCTGTGTGGGTTTTCTGTAGAATAATGTTGAGTGTCGTATGGGATGCTCACTCACCTCCGAGCACAATCGTTGATGGTATAGCCCAAGCTGGACAGATGATTCACGTCGGCCAGTTTCCTCAGTCTCATGAGCAGCAGTTCCATCTGGTCAAGTATTTGATCCTTTCATTGCTATTTTCTACGTGTCGTTTGTATGACATGTGCGTCACTCGTGATATGTCCACAGCCTTGTGCTGTCCTCTCCATACCGATATTGAACACCTAACGCAATTCAACCAATGACGGCCTCCAATATTGGACATATCCTGCTACTTCTTCTCCCAGACCTTGATCCCGGCTAGCCATGTCTGAAGAACCTCACCTTCGTCATTCAGGACAACAAAGTCTGCCCTCCTTCCCGCTTCTAGCTTCCCTCTATCTTCCAGTCCCATGAAACCTGCTACATTCTCCGTCACGGTCTTGACTGCTTCGGCCACGTTGCACCCAGTCCATGACATAAGATTGCGGACACATTCCTGCAAACTTGCACAGCCGCCGATGAGTGTCTCGGTGCCATCGATGGTGACCCTCGACCCAACCTTGCGCTGTTGGTGTGGGATTTGAGCATGACCGGGGTAGATGCCATCATCAAGCCCTGCCATCTCGATACTGTCTGTAATGACAATGGCTTTGTCAGGATTAGCCCGGTAGAGCATAGCAACCACACTTGGGTGGAGATGATTGCCATCAGGTATCATGCTAAAGTAAGGACTCGAAGCTTCGTCTGTAGACGGCACTGTTACTAGTCCAGCCAGGCCTGGATCTCGGTGGTGGAGAGGGGCCATGGCATTGAGTGTATGGGTCAAGCATGATGCTCCAACTTTGACAGCGTCTAAGCCTTGGTCGAAAGAGGCGGCACTGTGGCCTAGGGATACCTTTGTGCCTTGGTCGACCAATTTCTTGACCAGGCTGGTGGCATTCGGTAATTCAGGCGCTACAGTGACAAGCTTCAAGGTATCTGAGGAAGTGCCATCAGGTCCATACACTTCTGCTGGTGATTGATCCGGCTGGGTGAATAGTGACTCGTTGTGGGCGCCTTTTTTGCTTGGATGGAGATAGGGCCCTTCGGCGTGTGCACCAAGCAAGCCTGCTCCATTTTCGATCTGCCGTGGCTTGAGGGAAGGGAGAATCTGACAACGTATCAGCCTTGTTTGGTCATGTCACAACAATTTCGTACATATACTTGCCTAATCTATGAATGTACAGTGTCCTCGCCGGTGATAGTGGAGAAATGAGAATACGACCTACCTGCTTGAATTGCTGACTCGAGACGGTAGGTATAGTGGCCCAAAAGCCTGTGACACCCTGAGTGATTAGGTATTCGGCCGCCTTATCAATTTCAGCCGCATATGTGTCTGGGTCCTTGTAATGAGTAAAATGGAAACCCAGCAAGCCATTCGTTTGAAGCTCGAGAAACCCGGGAGCTATTATGCCATCTTCCAGATCAACAGCATCTCCACCGATGTAGCCAGTACGTGGTAGTATCAGCCCCGTGTCATCTGAGACAACAAACTGATCCCGCAACAGCTTTCCGTCAACACAGAGCCGACAATTGAGAAAGGTAGTGAACCAGCCAGACATCGTCGATGATCATGGACATGCACTGACAGAGGCAAGAAGCGATCCAAGATTACGGGTTTCCTTGGTTGAGGCTGCAAAACGCGCTTGATGGAGATCGTCCTTGTCGATCCTTCCAAAACGTCGCTGTCGATCTGTGGACATGTGGCTGAAGCTTCCCAAACGGGATCAGGAGCTTCCTCCACCATTGTGGGATTTTGTCGTTGATATTGACAACGAACGGGCAGAGAAAGTAGTAGATAGATGCGAATGGGGATGATAGGTCTCTCAGATGCGAATGAGATAGTTTTCATTCATTTCGCAGGACTCAACTGTCTATTGAAAATACCCTGACCCATCCCCGATCACATTCCCGTTCGTCCCCCGAATCAAGCCCATGACGTAACAGCCACAGTCTGTGAAGCTCCTCTCTCCCGTGCGGTCCAAGGTCCTAAGGTGTCGCGTCCATTTCCACTTCCAAGCTTGCGACAACACGGTTGCACCTCGGTGTCGTCAGTCTCTGGTTATTTCAACCGTCTTTCTTCATGTTCACCGTCTCCTTCATCTCCGTTTCCACAGTCTCTTACAGGTGAAGCTGCAATGGCCGACCAAGCCCAACAACAGCAGCATGGCCCTGGTGGGTTCTACTCAGGGTCAAACAAGATCCCCACTGTCCATCAATTTATTGAAAAGTTGGACAAGGAGAAAAAAGAACGAGACAAGGCCATCGACCAGACGAACAAGTCAGATGTTACTCCTCACAAGCAACAGAAGCAGCCCGAGAACAACAAGGCGGCAAAGACTGTCACAGACCCTACGACAGGGAAGCAGGTTGTCGTCGCTGATGTAGGCAAAGAGATGATGGAGAGGGCTAAGAACCCTATGTTATCAGTACCAAATGCCAATCTCGGCAAAGACACTACAGTCAAGACGGATCCAAACCAGAAGAACCCAGAATATGCGCACAATCAGGATATCACTGCTCCTCCAGATCCAGTCGAGCCAGGCAGCACTTCTGACGTCCCAATCCATGGCGAAAAGACCAACATTCTCTTCCATCCAACACCCTCCGTGAGCTATGAGCCCATGTTTGAGGCATTGGAAAGGCGAGCTGGCATCCTCTGTATCGCCATCTTCCTCGGCACGATCATCATTGGTAACATGTTCGGCGGTGCGCTTAAGGGGCTAATCCCGCTCGGTGGTGTACTGGCATCTGGTGTCTGGCTATGGATGAAGGAAGTCGTCCGTTCTGGTCGCGAGATCGAATGGAGCAGCGAGAAGGAGCGCGGTGAAACAGTGAGTTCTCCTACACCTAACACGTGCTCACCACTAACAATTCCAGGCCACTGCAAATCTCCTCCCCGAATCCGTCGAATGGATGAACAGCTTCATGGGAATCGTCTGGGGTCTTGTAAACCCGGACATGTTCCAGAGTGTTGCAGATACCCTGGAGGATGTCATGCAGGCCTCGGTCCCTGGAGTCATCGAGAACGTGCGAGTCGCCGAGATCAATCAGGGCAGCAATCCTCTCCGCATCCTTAGTCTTCGATCTCTCCCCGATTCCCACATGAAGGAAATGAAGACAGCCATTCATGAGGAGAACAAGAAGAGCAAGGATCCTCAAGAAGCCGCCGCGGACGAAGAAGGTGGTGATTACTACAACCTGGAAGTCTCCTTTGCCTACCACGCTGAGCCGACCAGCTCTCGTGCATCCGACAAGGCTCGCAACATGCACATGCAGCTGGTCTTCTACCTCGGTATCAAAGGTCTCTTCGGCGTGCCTCTCCCCATCTTTGTCGAGCTGCAGGAGTTGGTCGGTACCGTCAGACTGCGACTCCACATGACGCCTGAACCACCATTCCTCAAGACTCTCACGTTCACTCTGATGGGTGTTCCTCACGTCCAAGCTGGATGCGTTCCCATGATCCAGAAGGGTGTCAACATCCTCAACCTGCCACTCATCTCAAACTTTGTCAACTACGCCATTGGAGCCGCTGCCAGCATGTATGTTGCACCCAAGTCAATGTCTCTAGACATGCGCGCCATGCTTCAAGGCGATGATATTACCAAGGACGTCTCTGCTCTCGGTGTCATGTGGATCAGAATTCACCGCGCCGTCGGTCTCAGTAAGCAGGACAAGCGCGGTAGCAAATATGGCGGAAGCGACCCCTACATCACTCTTTCCTTCTCCAAGTACGGCAAGCCCATGTACTGCACCAGAGTCATCACGGACGATCTCAACCCGATCTGGGAGGAATGCGCTGCTCTCTTGGTCACTCCCGAGCTCATCAAGGCTGACGAGAATCTCTCGGTCGAGCTGTGGGACTCTGACCGTCACAGCGCTGATGACATTGTCGGCAAGGTCGAGCTTTCCATGCAGACGATGATCCAGCATCCAGGCAAGATGTACCCCCAAGTCTCCAAATTGGCAGGCATGAACGAAGGCAGCGAGATGCCCGGTGAACTTCACTGGGAGGTTGGCTACTTTGGCAAGCCACAATTCCGCCCAGCTCTCAGGACCGATGGTAAGAACAAGGCTCTGCCAGAAGCTCTACGCGATCAGCCTGAACTTCAGGATGAGAAGGGTGCTACCAACACTGCCGTCGATGATGCTGTTCAGCATACTCCCCCTGATCCGCTCTGGCCCAGCGGTGTCTGCAGCATTGTCGTCCACCAAATCGTCAACCTCGAGCTCGACAACATCAAAGGTACTTCCGGTAGCCGCAAAGGACGTGAATTCGAGCCAGCCAAACCCAGTGGTGAAGGCAAGGAGGAAGAGGGTAACAACCTTCCAACCAGCTACTGCACCATCCTCTTCAACGATGAGCTCGTAAGTCTTCCACCATTAACCAAGAAGCCGCAAATTGACATCCCCAGGTCTATCGCACTCGTGCCAAAGCCGTCAGCAGCAAGCCAATCTTCAATGCTGGCACCGAACGCTTCCTGCGCGATTGGAGATCTGCTGTCATTACCGTCACAGTCCGTGATCAGCGTCATCGCGAGCACGATCCCATCCTCGGCGTTGTCCCTCTCAAGCTTTCCGACATCCTCGAAACAAGCTCTCAAGTCACAAGATGGTACCCTCTTGACGGTGGTGTTGGCTTTGGTCGCATTCGTATCTCACTTCTCTTCCGTTCTGTCGAGACTCGCCTGCCCCCCAACATCCTTGGCTGGGATGTCGGTACATTCGAGTTCATGTCTGAGTCTATTCACGCTACTGGCCTCAAGTCAACCGGTAAGATTAAGATGCGCACCGGTGGATCGATTGGACGTGTAGATCGCAAGCTCTGCACTTCAAGCGGCGATGGCGTTGAGTGGGATATGTCGTCCGACAAGGCCAAGCTTCATGCACGCCTTCCCGTCAAGTACCGCTACCGCTCACCAGTCGTCTTCGAGTTCCATACCGGTCGCAAGGCTGATGCATATGCTATGGTCTGGCTGCAGCACCTCATCGACAACGAGACCTCCGACATTGACGTTCCGATCTGGAAGACCAAGGCCTCTCAACGCCTTGTCCAAAATTACATCACCGAGGAGAACTACGACAAGTCAATGCCCGGTCTGGAAGACCTCGAGGTCGTTGGTCGTCTAAAGTTCCGTGGTCGCTTCAAGGCTGGAATGGACGAGTCTCACGAAGCCTTTGTCTCCGACAATGACTCTCGCGAGACGTTTGAATCCTGGGAAGCTTGTCTCGCTGAAGGTGTTCGCTCTCGTCTTGTCGAAAAGGAAATGCCCGACCGCGTCCAGTCTCTCCACGACTCATCCCTTACTGAAGGCCGCGATATCCTCAAGAAGGAAGACCCGGAGGAGAAGCAAAAGTGGCTATCCAAGTCCGGTACCGATTGGTCCGGCGCATTCGGTGAAGATCCCAAGGCGTATATGGACAGCGAGGGCAAGAAGCGTCGCGAGCCTGGTGTCGAGCCACCGCTCCACGACCCCAACCATCCTTCTTCTGACGAGGACAGCGATGGTGACCACTCCTACGCCACAGACGACACCGAAAACGACCTCGGTGTTCTCGACGCTAGCAATGCTCGCAAGCCCAGCACTAACGGTGTGGGCCACTCAGCAAAGGCAAGAGGCAGCTTCGAGACTGGCACCACCGCTTCGACGGCCGACACGGATGGCGGATCAGTCAAGAGCATCGAGAGCGTCGGCGGCATGGATCCTGACAGGCAGGCAAAGAGGACCGAGAGTAGGAAGCAGAGAGGTTTGATGCAATGGAAGCCGGCGCGCAACTTCAAGTTTGCAAAGGATGAGGGACTGATTGGGGTGAGGAAGTTGAAGAACAAGATTACTGGTGGGTTGGAGGGGAGGAAGCCAGGTGTGGAGACCGAGACTGGGACGTAGTGTCCTGGTGACGGATGGAGAGGTTTTGTATTCTTGGCGAGCATGGTTCGGTAGGGTAATGAGGTTGAGGTTTCTGATGATGTATGCATTATGATTGTTCTTGCCTTCCACAGCCCCACTCCCAAGGTGATGTGGTCGCCTCGAGTTGTGCATCCTCCTGACTCTATAACAGATCGGACGAGATAGCGAAGTTGTCGGTCAACTTGCATACTGAAGATGTATCATCAGAGCGCGAAAACTGGTCAGAGCCCTTACTGACAGCCACCCCAGAGCATTCAGCGCCACTGATTCACGTGAGACTGAAGACGATCGTGCTAGAAGTCGTTCATGGGAATGACCTTGTCGCCGTGGACCTTCAATCCTACTGTGTATACCATATCACCGACAGGTCCTGTTTCTTCTTCATCGATCCAAGGGAAGCGGGCACCAAGGAACATCTGGCTCGCTCCGGGCGTGATGGAGGCTACGAACTTCGCCCCAGCTGGTAAAAGGCACTCTGGTAGTACAAGCAGCGAGCACGTCCATCATTTGGCTCCAGGTGACGCCCACGTCGTGTTTGACTGAAACGCGATCGAAGATGTAGTCCCCTCCGTTCCAATCTGAGTAGCCTACGGTGACAGAGACCGCTGTGACTGGTGGTTGGGTAAGGTACATGCGCCGCCAGGATTCATGATGCTGGTAGGGAGGCTTCAGTTGTGGAACAATCAATGGTCTGCGATCCAGAGAGATTCTGCGGTCGGTATCATACAGTTCGTGAGTGACCAGTGAGTTGACACACACGAACGGCGGTCTAATACATGAGATGCCCATCATCAGGCTGGCTAAGCAGTCGAAAGCACTGGACGGATCATCATATGGGTCGGATTGGGACCGGCGACATTCGTGGCACCTGAGGATACGTTTGCGGCGGTCTGGCTTGAAGAATAGCTTCTTCTGAATCTTGGAAGATGTGTCGATGATGGCTTTCCAATCTTTGCAGACTCTGGTAGCCAGAAGAAGGGTCTTCATGTCGACGCGTGGAAGGATCATGCCAACGAGGTACGGGTTTGACATGACTTCGTGGGTCTTGGGTGATGGATTGTTCGCCATAATCGTCGCATGTTGTGGGTCTGGTTTTGTAAGTACATTGTGTCGACATCATCACAGGTGAGGAAACACTCACTTGCAGGACTGGTGATTGTCTGGCCTTTGAGAGGTGGAATTTCAGCGGTGAACGCTACTTGATCGTCCATTGCCTCAAAAATGATCAAACCCAGATGCAGTCACTTCAGATGGAAGTGAATGTGAGTTTGCAGAAAGAATTCAGGTTGAGGTCTTGTGGTGGGAATTCAGGAATGAAATAGACGCGGGATTGTCACGTGACATTACAGGTATTGCACGCCGGTAGCATGATAAAGTGGCATTTCACTATGACAGAGAGAAAGGAGGATATTCAAGCTAGATGACTTCTACGACCTTGATGGGAGGCTGAGTGACCAGCATCTGAGTCCACGTGCTGGTAGGAATGTCGGATAAGGTGGCCTCCAATCTGCTCAAGCGGCAGGGAAGTTTCAGTAGATTGGAGCTTGAGCTCAGAATCTGGTTCCTCAAAAAGTTAGATGCGATTGAGAGGGGATCCATGGCTTTGGTGGAGTGGAAACGACTGTCGTCGAGGACATCCACTTTCCTGCGCTGCGTGCTCGACATGTATGCAGTCATGTTGCGCTTCTTTGCCGGGCTGCCGTTCATCGTGTCAGAGCTGTTGATGGTGATGGCGGATGGGATGTGGAATGGGATGTGGGATAGGATGTGGAATAGGATGTGGGATAGGATGTGGAATGGTTAGTGAATGTGAATGGGGACGGTGCTGCAGTATAATGGAGGTGTTGTGTGAATGATGCAGACACGAAGAGAAAGAAAGATGAGAAGTAATATGCGATGGAAAGAAAGCTGTACAGAGCCACATGCATCTGCAGCAAACGGGCATCCACATGCTGCGGCTTCAGCCTTCAGCATGGTCTGTTCGCTGTGCGGCTCCGTTTCTCCACCCTCCAGCTTCATCGTATACTTCTTCGGGAACATTCTTAAGGCCAGCTCATCCCGTGGGCAAGAAAGGGAGGATAGGCAATGACAGGATCTTCTTTTTGGCGAAAACCGGTATGCAAATTCATCGAGCTTCGTATGTACAGAAGGTGCTCTGGTCGCTACCTATCGCTCGTCAACTCTTCAACTCCACTACTCAACATGTTCCGCTCCTTTTTCATCGTCTTCATCGCCGTCGTAATCGTCATCACTACTATATACACCAGAATATACTCATCAATGGTCAGCATCTTCGTCAGAGCCATCATGGATGGCTTAGTTGAGACCGACCGCAATCGCAGCCAAAGCCCACTCCATAAAGGCAGCGTTGGTGTCGATGATGTTGTTGTTGAACTCGGTCAGGGTTGGGTAGAAGTTGGTGGCATAGCCGAACTCCATGGTATAGCCGTAGACTTTGTTGACACCAGGCTTGGCCCAGTAGCGAGAGAAGGAGTAGTCGTCACTGGCACCGGATGTTGGGTAAAGACCAACAGCTTGTGAGATGCTGTAAGATCGACCACCGGCGGCAGACATACCAGCGGCAGTCTTTTGCGCAACAGTCCTGATGGCAGTAGCGTCGGCTGACGGAATGTACTCCTTGTAAACGTTGTCGCTGACGACACCACGTTTGCCATCGTAGGCGGAGTTGAGGAAGTTCTGGGTAGTGGAGGTACCTTGATTGTCGTCATCACCCCACGAGTAGAGGATATCACCGACAGCACTGTGGATGTCCATGAACCAGCGGATCTTCGGGAAGGAATCGTAGATGCTTGCAACATTCTTGGTCTCTGGTTCGGAGAAAGCAGCAGTACCAGCAAAGGTTTCGGAGCTTGGCGAAGTGCTAGCGGGCGATACAGATGGGTCAAAGTACTTCTTAAAGTCCCATAGGAAGTCGAAATTGCGGTTGAGATCAACACCGATGGATGAACCACTTGAGCCAGACTTGGTGTTACGGTTCTTGCGCCAGAGAGATCCGGAGGACTGGTCGTATGTGACACCATCGGGGTTCACTAGGAGGGGTCAGCAAAGTCAGGAGGGACAACAAGACAGACATACCGAGAGGGAAGAAGACGATGCCGGCAGCGAGGACACTCTTGACCTGAGCATTGGTGTAGACCTTCTTGCCGTAAGTCAAACCAGTACCGGCCTTGTCGGCGGCAAGCAGATCGGAGACCCAGTAGATGAGCTGATCAGGTCCACCTCGCTCACGGGCGTGAATTCCAGCACTGAGGTACAAGCGGTATGCCGACTTATCGGTACCAGCTCCGGCGAACGCTGCAATCTGGGTAGCACCATTGAAAGTCTTGTATGGCAGGGTGACAGTGCCGATACCGTAGCCCTTGACGAGACCTTGCACGGCGGAGCCAAGTTCCTTGACGTTCATGATGCTGGAGATGGTGCTACCAGCAGCTTTGGTACCCAGACCACTTGGGACGACGGAGCCGCCAGACCAGCGGTCACCGGTGCCAATGGGTGCGGTGGCGGCCCGCTTGACAAGCTTCCGGTGGATGTTGATTTCCGAGACATCCTTGTACTCGTTGGTCAAATGGCTGATCTGACTCTCAGTGAGCAGAGCGTGGAGCTTGAAAGTCCCATCGTCGGACGGCTGAGCAACTGGTCTGCAGCCAAAGTCGTAGGTGTCGTTGCGAACAATGTCGCGGAAGTGAGCTGGCGATGGAGCAGTGAGATACACTGGGAGCAACTCCGCCAAAGAGACTGAACTGCCCAAGATGAGCGATGCAACAAGTGAGTACTTCATGATGATAAGAGATGGAGTAGACAGTGGCCGCCCACAGACGAGGAGGAATGTAGCTTTTGTATCACGCAAGCAAGGTCACGAAAAAAGTCAACAATAATACCTCGAGTCTTACCACACCAGTCGCTTAACAAAGATCATCGGTGGGAGATGAAACTGCGAACCACCAGCGCTGGTTGGACGACGAATTGATCGGTCTGGACTCGGTAGCAGATAACAGGATTATTGACTTTCACGCGCGTCCTCGGGAAACGTCGCCACCTCCCGCTTTAGGCCAAGACCGTGCGGACCTTCCCTTTCCGACCTTGGCGGCTGCTCGGGATCCCCCGCTCACGACATGTCGCTGTAACGTCACGTGCTATAACTCTGCTTGATCGCGGCATTGCATTTCGACTTCCTTTTGCAGGTCTATCTGTATCTACTCGCCTCTACTCGCCATCATTTGGTGTTCCATCCACCCACACTCGCGGCACCCATGTCGTTGACCTGACGAGTGGCACTACTTCCCAATCGCAAATATCCGGACTGAAGTCCGTATGACCAGAACATTCGTACATATCCTTTCCATTTTTTCTGCAATGTGAGCTCTGTCTGCGTAGACCTTGTGCGTCTCTGGAAGATGATACCATACTTCTCTTTTGTACCAGTCCTCCGCGATTTCCGCAGCGATTGCCGTAATCATGATCTTATCGTCAGGCACCGCGAAAGAGATACTGCCGGGTCGCCAGCTTTGTCAAGCTCCCGATTTACCTGACGCCAAAGACTCCGGACACTGGTCAGCTCTTTCAGCCATACCTGAAAGATCGCTTCCATCTTGACACCCTGGGAGTCTTAGACGACATTTCCCGGAAAGAAGTCGGTGAATTTTTTTTGGCCTGCTTGACGATCACCTTGGTGACTGGTGGTTGTGTTGCGTACATCCTGCGCCATGAATTCTTAATTCCTTTCATTTCTTCCCATTGGGATGAACCATCAAAACCGGATGGGAGCACCAACTCGTGCCATTCGATATTTTTCTCATGCTTGTTCGATAGAAGAGGATTCGCCAAGCAGGCTGGGTAACCGGCTAGCTCTTTGTCGTCTGCTGTAGCCTTGCAATAGAAACAGGATTCTGGGTGGTTGGTGGTGACGTTATCGAACTTCACGCCGTCAAATGGGCACTTGAGGATATCCAGCTTACGAGGACGATGATCAGGCTGGAAGAATAGAATCTTCTGCAACAGTGCAGAGCCATCGATAGCGGCTTTCCATTCTTTGCAGACTCGAGCAGCCCTGGTGAGAAGATCCTTCATGCCAATGTTGGCGAAGATCATGTCAAAGAGCATGGGTTGACTCATGACGGCTCTCACGCACCTTGAAGGTGTAGGTTTTGCCTCCATGGTTGGATCTCCGATGCTTGGTTCCTCGATGCGCGCTCCCTCAGCGAATAATTCCACAATGAAAGGTTCTTCGATGTTCGTTTCCTCCACGTCTGATCACGTGATCGTTGATCTGGTAGGTAAGAAGAAGAGTCGCCAGTGTGAAGATGTGAATGCAGATGACCGGAAATGGCTGAGTAAGCGAGCTGATGTGAGTTGTTAGCAACGGCCAAGTGTTATCAGGAATGCTACTTATCGATCTTCTTCAAGGACGCAGGTCGGTCGAGAATGATATTGGCATCAATGCAGATCATGGATTGAAGGCATCACTAAAGAGTCACGTGAGCCTGATGGGCAAGTCGCTTGAATGTTTGATAGGTCCATGATTCTCGCAAAGGTCGGACGCAATTACTTGCAAGAAATTCTGAACATGTTAATTGGTTGTAGTACACACTGAATCCTTAACTGGTAGGGGGTACTTCCCCTTGGCCACACCTCTCGGAGCCTTCAGCTGCCAAGAATCTGGCACTGGCTCCATATTCTTCTCTTCGATATGGTACCAAAGCATCCCTTTACCTTCAAATCTCTCCATATCTTCATTGTCGGGATTGATCATCGCACCGTCAGTATCTGTGACAGTACCTGTCGAGACCTCGATGCTACGAATGAATGCGTTTGGCCTATCAAAAGTCATCATGTTGAAATACACCCAACACTCATCCACAACGTCGCCTACAGTGACGCCAGCATCATTCCTGACGCGCCAAGACATTTCATCTGTCGACACATTCGGATCGAGGCGCCAATCCATTTCATCAAACGGCCCATCCGGGTCTTCGACTACGGACGACGAGATTGTAAAGGATCCCGAGACTTCCTGCCGCGGAGGTTGAGTAACAAACATCTTCCGCCATGGATCACCGAGTAGTCGTCGATGGACGAGCACTTTTGTCTTCGGCTTCGAGATGGTGTATCGATCCCATGTGACCTCTTCGGGATCCTTCGATGCAAGAGCACCAGGCGCGAGCCAGGTAGAATACGTGGTGACTGTCTTTTCGTCGTTGATGATGCCAGCTGTCGGAGGGCAATCAAGGCACCACGAGGTCGGAGTGGCATTGCAGAGGTTGCAGAAAGCCTTCTGCAGACTACGGGGTCGCTTGTCTGGAAGGAGAAAGAGGTGTTTCTGAATATTGGAACTTGTCTCGATGAGATGCTTCCATTCCTTGCAAACTCCCATGGCGCTTGTGAGGAGCGCTTTCATGCCTGCATTGATTAGTATGGTCTCTAGAAGTAGAGGGGAAGAGAAGACCGCGCGACAAGCGGCGGAGGGCTGTTGTTGATCCTGCATATTCGGTTTGTCAATATCCCAATTCGAGTACGTAGAGGCTGGGGCTATACACTGAGATGATAGAAGCGCCAGAAGAGAAGAAGAATTTGTACAGCCTTCACGCTTGGTGTTTCATTGTTGTCGGATGCAACACAACAAAGAACACAACGAGCTGTTTGAGACATGTCCCGTCCATATCAGCCTTTGCCCATTGTTGGCGGAGATAGTGGTGAGCAAATGGGAATGAAACAAAGACTTCGATCTTCAGGGACAACAGGTACTATCGCCCTGTCCTAGCTCGTCGAGATCCACCTTGTACGTACTCATGTCGCCCAAACTTTGATCAATCCCCCATACTTCAATCGTGTCAGGCCTTCTCTAGCAGTCCGTAAGCGCGACCCCGGCCCGCCAATGAACAGCAGTCCGCCTCTGCGCGAGATTCCGCGCAATGTACCTTGTCACGGTGACCAGATCCTGTACTGGTAGGAATAGAGGATTCTCAAAGAGATATATCGATACCAGTGTCATCTGGTGATTAAAACCTTCAAGCGAGCTCAAGCTCCTTCCAATCTCGGCATAATCGATTGAAGGCCAGGTATCCCCATATATCCACTCGAGATATCGATAAGAGGCATAGATCATGTGTGAAAAGCCTTGTTGCGAGTCCAGTGTCGTTTCGGTTGAGGCTTGATCTCCGTCCATGTCGCACGTGGCCCCCACGTGTACTTTATATGGTTGTGATCCGATAGTTGATTGAAGTGTGCGAGCGGCGAAGCGCTCTAGTTCAGTTCTGCCGCGTGACCCAGCGAGCCGCTGCTCGATGGTGATCGCCCCTCGTAATCGGCATTGTGCTTGATGGTCCAGACTGCATACGCATGAAGACTGGAGCACTACGCTGTCGCTCCCAATTTATGCCTTTTCTTCTACATGAACGAATATGTCAGACCGATGTATCGTCCATGCCAATGATGAGTCAAAGGGACAGCTGGAGGCCTGAACATTGGCGTCAAGCCTACCAGCTCGACCAAGCGCAAGAGATATATTGTCAATCAGCCCCGACGACATTTCGTGAAGTATCAGCGGCACTTCCAGCCCTGGCACGTGATCAACCCCGCACTCCACCAACTTTGACCTGCACATCGATGCCTTCTTCCTCCCATCTTTCATGTTTCACCTCCTCAGCCGACCATGCGCTCCAAAAGAACCATCTCCATAGTCGGCGTCCACTGCGAAGGCGAAGTCGGCGACGTCATCACGGGCGGCGTCCTCGACCCCACGCACTGCAAAACAATGTGGGACAAACTCGTCTATTTCCGAGACCACGCCGACCACGTCCGTCAACTCCTCATGCAAGAGCCCCGCGGCAGAGTCTCGCAGTGCATGAACATGATTCTGGCGCCCTGCAATCCCGAGGCAGATGCGGGGTTTTTGGTGCTGGAGAGTGATGAGTACCCGCCCATGTCGGGGAGTAATACGATTTGTACGACGACGGTGCTGCTTGAGACGGGGATGGTGGAAATGAGGGAGCCGGTGACGGAGGTCAAGTTGGACACGCCGGCCGGGTTGATTACGGTGGAGGCGGAGTGTGTGGGTGGCAAGTGCAGCAGTGTGGCGTTTACGAATGTGCCATCTTTTGTGTACGTGCTGGATCACAAGGTAGAGGTGCCAGGGATAGGGATGATATCCGTGGATATTGCTTGGGGTGGTATGCACTATGCGATTGTCGATGTTGCTTCAGTAGGACTACGGATCAGGAATGAGGATGGGCCAGAACTGGTCAGATTGGGTGAGGAGATTAAGAAGGCTGTGAGGGAGTCGTATACGCCTGTGCATCCGGAAAACCCCGATATCAAAGGCGTATCAATTGTGGAGTTCACCGAGCCGATCAAAGATGCCCCAGATGGGACGAAGATCGGAATCAATACAGTAGTAGTGTCGCCCGGCAGGTTTGATAGATCTCCATGTGGGACCGGATCAAGTGCGAGACTGGCAGTATTGCACAGACGAGGCAAGCTTGAGGTAGGCCAGACACTTTTACATCAAAGTATCATCGGCTCGGAGTTTCATTGTACAATCAAGGAGACGACGAGAGTGGGAAACTACGATGCAGTGGTACCCATCATCAAAGGCCGAGCGTGGCTCACTGGCTTCAGGCAGTCGACTGTTGATCCAGAAGACCCATTCCCCAATGGGTTCCGGGTGGGAGACCACTGGCCTAGCATTACAACGATATCATAATTGGACAGTGGAGCATAAGTCAGTAGCAGAGGAGCAATGGGTGCGGCCACGATGTCATAGGTGTCTAGAGAATCAGAGATGATCACAGTGCCAGCAGACAAGCTCCGGCGCATCAATCCGGTTGAATCAGTCTATGACATCGGTCAAAGGGATGCTACTGATTTAGCTACAAGCTGCAGTATTAATTACGCTGGCCCAGCAGTAACGTGTTCAGGTTGGTCTAAAACCAGCGAAGGCTCTGCGGACCGGAGTAGAGACAGATGACATGGCCGTCCTGCAGATCGAGGTTGTTCTGCAGACATTCGTGCTGTTTCGTCTTCCTCATGCCATTCCCGTGTGTCCGGATCCCACACCGTCCTCAGAACGAGTAGATCATTTCGCCATTGTCTCCGTCTCCGTCCAAATGGACCCTCGGACACTCCGGATCCAGGATGATGTATCCCGGAATGACTATCTCAAACCCGATTCGATCGATCGCCCTCTTCTTGTGAAGACGAGCCGCAACGATCAACATCAACCAGATCACCTTCCACCAACGGACACCACCCTTCTCTGACACCTCGCCGACGGTGGATGGGTGGCCAGGGGTAAACGGGTGCAGCCAGATCTTGATTTCGACTCTTTTGACAGGCGGCTGCGTGAGAAAGGTGTCGCGTAGATTACTACCCATGGTCTTCAAGGTCCCTATACTCATGGCGGCATAGATGTCAGATGTAGTGGTATTGTCCGTTCTCATACAAGAGACTGAGAGACAGTTGAAGAGTACCGCTTGAAGATTCCGTGCATCGTCTGCCATTCTTTTGTGACGGCAGAACAAGCACCTCATTCCTAGGCATAGTGTCGTTTGATAGTGCCGTAGGCGGTATGGATGGTAGTCACGATCAAGTGCAGTAAGATGATGTGGACAGACGAGTCACAAAGTGAAGTCCGCTTGTGGATTGACCAAGTAGAGGCCACAATCAGCACTCAATCTTCACATTCATACTTCCAGCAATCGCAGCTTCCAATATAGCATAATCAATCATCTTCCCTGCTCCTGGGGTAATACCATCGACGAAGTTGAAACCATTGGTAGCGTTTCCGAACCCACCGAATTGCGTCCTCACATCCAACACATTCAGCAGACCGATCCTGTCGACAGTGAGGTCTCCCTGCTGCCCAGTGCTGATCTCACCACTCAAAGGATCTGTAGCGGCGGCATACTCCAGCTCAGCGACGGCTGTGGTAATGCCTAGTTGTTTGGCAATGGCTTGCACAGCGCAGTCCTTGATTCCCGCCTCCGTAGACGCCAAAAAGCGGTTCGCCTCGTACAGAGTGCCGACGAAGCGAGTGAGAATGGCGACCTTGTCAGGATCGGTCAGCGACGCTTCATTTGCTGTGATAGCACTGCTGGCGAACGGCGCTACAAAGTCCGATGCTCGGGCCAAGATGTTCAGCTGTTGTGCTTCCAATGGCGACTGTGCTTGTGCAGTGAAAGGGTAGGTCAAGATCGTGGCATAGACTGGCTGTCCATTGTAGGTACCGTTTCGAAGCGCGGCATATCTAATATTCGTGCTTCCTACCACGACAAATGAGTAATCATTGTTCTCTAGACGCAGTCCGTACAGAGACAGGATCTTGCGGAGAAGAAATGCATAGCCAGAAGTTGCACTGTCTACCATCAAGGATTTGCCGCGAGGATCGGGTACCGAAGTAATGTTCGCCACGCTGGCGATGGTGATGTCCGGTCCGGCGTCAAGTTGACCAAGAACGGTGAGTGGTCGACCCTGGTTGAAGCGAAGATTTGCCACATTGTCGATGGTCCCAGTCAAGACGTCGTAGCCGCCATTGAGCACTGAGTTGTAGCCAAATGTCGAATTAGGAATTTGCAGATACGTGACGTTGAGACCGTACGCTTCAAAGATGGCGAGTTGATTGGCTATCGAGTAGGTGGCGGTCTGTGTAAAGGCGCCATAGTTGACGTTGACCAAATTGGGTTCCGGGTCAGACTGTCCCACACTGCTGCGCCGAGCATACCGATGGCAACCGCGAAAAGCTTAGCTGAATGCATGTTGGACGGCTTGCTGAGGATGATGGGTCCACGTCGGGCAGTGTCGAGGACTTATCTGAGCCGAACCTTATACCGTGGGCATGCTGAAAGGCTACACGTGCTCGACTCGCCTCCGCACCATGCAATCAAAACGAGGGGTCAGATTATCAGCTTGGAAAGACGAACGTGATGACACACAGGATTGGAACTTATCAGCATGCTCGCTAAGATTGACGAGCTGGCCTCAATGGCTGTCTGAACGCTGAATGCTTACTTGCCGCCAAGTATGTATATCCACACTCCTTCCAACCACTACCCTCCACTCAATCCCTGGACACTGCCCAACTTCGCCCAGTTTTGTTCAGTATGTCTCATTACTTCTGCAGAGCGAGCACACTCAAATGCTCGCCATCACGCAGCAGCTCCACATCCGCTCTCAACCCCAGTGGCCTGGTATTCGTCCTCGTGGTGGGGGTATCTCTGATGAACGTCGCAAGCACCCCCTTGGACCTCCTCATACCCTTTGCACAGTCACCGCAAAGAATCAGTCCGCACTCGTGAGCCTCACCTCCTTCGCCGTCTACTTGACACTTGTGGGTTGCCGGATTGGAGCACAGCAGGCACCACGGATCGGCCCTGGTTGACTGATCCGCCATGAGTTCGCGCAGCATGGTGGAGAAGCTTCTGCCTTCCGAGATACCGCACTCGACCATGGTGTGCTGCTTGCATCTCAGGATCGAAATGCGGAGATCTGTACATTTGCCGCAAAGGTAAGTTCCCTCGTAGCCACCGTACTCCTGAATGTGCTTGACGAATGTTTTGGCTTGCTTTCCCAGCATAGCATACAAGGAAGAGCAGCAGACAGCGCAGCTTTGTTCGGAATGGAAATAAACAGGCTGGAAGAGACGGGAAGCTTCGGAGAGATAGATCGGCTTGGGTGCTTCGATCATGGTAATCTTGCGTTGCTTTCGGGGTGGTTCTGTGCCTCCCTGGACTTCGACATTCTTGGTCTGGCTGACGAACAGACCATCATCACTAGTATTGGTCGTGGACGCAGCGGATGAGATGTTGTTCTCTGCCTTCTTCTGAGGTGATGACTTTGGCGTGGTTGGCGGCTCAGCTGGCACCGTAGTAGCACCCTCGGCGGCATCGGACTCGTCTTCCTCGAAGGTAGTGGCTGGTTTCCTCTTCCTGGCAGATGGCTTCGCGTGTGTTGGTTTAGTAGTTGCTTGTTTCGTGGTCGCTGTGTTCGTGATATCCGGCCCCGTGATCTTTGGCTCGCTAGTCCTTGGTTTCACGATCGGTTGCTTCTTGGTCGGCAGGTTCTTGATCGGTGGCTTCGTGACCTTCGGTTTCGTCGCTCTTGCTTTCTGCACGATTGGTATACCATCGCAGTCCTGCCCTTCGAACTCGCAATTCTTGCATGGCGGTTTCTCGGTGAGAGGCATCTCACCCTCTTTCGCCCCTAGCGAGCAGTCTGTTCCCAAGCTCTGACAATAGCTGCAATGTCCCCATGTTTCCTCTTGAGCGTCATGAGAGAAAATCTTGGGACGAGGACCTCTGCCAGGAGCTTCACAGATGTAGCGAGTAGGTAGACCATCTTTGGTTGGCCCAGCACTGCAGCGGATACCATGTTGTTGACAGTGCTGACATGGTCCATCGGCTTTCGGATCATCTGCGAAAGTGCAACGGAGTTTCTTTGCCTTGCATGTCGTGCATGATAGCTTCTTCACAGGGGATCGGATGAGCTCGCATTCCTCCCCGATGTCTTCGCAAGCATCGCATGGCCACTTGATCGGATCATGTTGTCGTAGTGAGCATTCTTCTTTTCCGTAACATCCCCAGCAACCATTACGCTGAGGATCGCCCACAGAGATCTCAGGTCTTTCCCTGCCAATGCCGCGTGTCTGTCGGAGATCATTGTCGACAAGGTTCTTCTTGGAGATACCATCTTCCCATAGTGTGGCCCTCAGAAGAGGTCGTTTGAGACAGGCGAGGTTTGGCCAATTGTCGGGGATCTTGGCCACGGTATCCTCCATCTTGTTGTTGGTGACGGGGATTGTGAAGACAAATCGGCATCTAGTGTGCCTTGTCTTGTCACACACTTTCGTCGTCTCTCCCCATTCCCGAATATTCCGTTCCAGCCTCTCTGCTTCTTCTGCCCTGCGGATTTCAGCGTCTTTGCTTGACTTCTTCGGTGCTGTTCTACTTCCATGACTATCAGACTTCGGATCCCAGTCTCCAGACTCATCATGATCGACGTAGGTGTCTACTGCCGGACCACCACCACGTCCTGGTCGCAGCCTCTCAAGAAAGGCTTTTCTTGCTTTCTCTTGCTCCTCGCCTTCTGAAACGTCGGCCTCTGTATCTGTGTCGACTCCACGGTCTGGTTTGGATTTGGGTGGGCCAGAGGCAATCAACGAATCGAGATCAATACCTGTCAAGTCCAGGTCATTAATGTCAAGAGGCAGATCCGCTGTCTGTTCCTCGGTCATATCACTGTCGGCGACATCCTGAATTCCGTCCGCATCTAGCGGTGTGAGTCCGAGGTTGAGACCAGTCCCCGCACCAGACAAGCCATCGAGATTCTCCCAGTCCCACGATTTAGTCATGGTTAATGGCGCAAGAGGACCTGATAGTCCCTTCGATGTGTTCGTAGTCGACCGATGTCAATTGTACGTCGGCTTTGGCATGTGATGGCTGAACTGTGTCGATGCACTTGTGTTGTCCGCGGTAGTATTCTTCGCCTGTCCTAGCATGTCATATGACAGACCTGGTCGGCGAATTATATGTGCTAACAGTAGATCAAATGCTGCGGCAAACGATAGCTTGCATTCGGTATCTCACGGTCCGCCACGGCGTTCGAAGAGTGAATGAAGCTTGAAGGTGGCAGATTGCCGGGTGAAAGTAGATGAAGAAGAAAGAAACGCTTGATAAGACTGATAAGACTGATCCAGATATTCACGGATTCAAGAGACATTACTAGGAGGGAAACTGCAAAAATTTGGCCACGGCGTCGTGAAAGTACATGCTGGGTGATGAATGGTGGCGGCAGAAATGATGAGCTCAAGAAACAGGGGCAAATACGTGCAGGAGTCCAAATGAACAAAATTATCACCTTGCCGGCCATATAAATTACCAGAATGACCAATGAGACGGTCCATTGACCAAGCCAGGCATACCGAACTTTTGATATAGTCGAATATGAAGAAGGGTTCCTGATCAGCGCAGACTCGGCAAACGAGGTCGAATGATGACTAAGCGCTTCCAAAAATCTGCACGAAATCCAAGCTCCACAACTCTCAACTCTTCTGCAAGCACATTCTGCTTGGAACAGCCAATCCTACAGCATGTGGTCCCACGGGCGGCATGCTAATCTTCTTTATACGCCATGGCGAGACGGTGGATAACGTGGGAGGTATATAGTGAGTTGACACCATGCTGCTGGCTCCAGGAGCTCGACTGACCATACTTCAGTGCCGGAGTGAGAGACTCTGAGCTCACCAACCATGGCATTCTGCAAGCCCGAAGCTTAGCGGACTACTTCAAACAGTCTCGCTGTCCTGTCAGCCTCATCCTTGCTTCGCCATTGCAGCGCGCAAGACGGACCGCCGAAGCCATCCTCAATGCCCAGAACGGCAATACAGGCACGCAAACCAATTCTGGTGATGCAGCATCTCGACGCCCACAAGCGACGCTCGTCAAGACACCGCTTTTGATTGAGCAGGACTTTGGCTTTTATGAGGGCAAGCCCTTCTATGCAAGATCATCGGACTACAACAAGTCGGGCAAGGATGCACACTATGACAAGCATCGACAAGATCCGAACTTCAAGGACGTTGAGAGCAAAGAGTCAATGGCAAAGCGCTGTGACGGGTTCCTTGACGACTTCCTGGTTCCGGCTGTACACGAACGGGAAGGACAAGATACAGCAATTGCAGTGGTGTCTCATGGCATTTTGCTTTCCAATCTCTGGAGGCGATTCCTGCTGCGCCTTGCGAGGAAGAGCATTACCATTGCTGATGAGGTGACTGCTGCGAAAGGGCAGATTCTTCTGGAGCATCTTGGTGGCTGGAGCAACACTGGATTTCTTGAGGTCAGGTTGACTCGCAGAAGAGACCCAGATGCAGGCTTGGTCAACGACTCCCAGCTACCGATCGATGGTCAGGGAACGATCTCGACGGACGACGCTCTCTCTTCCATCGCCGACATGGCAGCTGCCGAAGCCGACGCTGACAGGACAATTCCACCAGTGCCAACCTCAACAGGGGAAGTAGCAGACCCGGATGCTTCATCGGTCCTTCCCAAAGTCACATCTCGCAGTCGTGGCTTGGCTTCATTCAATTTGAACATCTTGACTGTGAATGGTCAAGAGCATATGCGTGGGGTCAAGAGAGCTCGGGGCGGGATCGGCAGCGCCAAGTACGATGAAGGACAGAAAAGTCTTGACTCGTTCTTCAAGAAAGCAAAGAAATGATTGCCTTCGAACAAGTGGTATGTTCTCACCCTCTTTCCTCCCCCACCCCCTTCCCTGATGATACGGCACTTTTTTATCACAGACCTGTACCGAAAAACACATGTGGATTTGCCATGTCCAACTGCTGTCTGATCGACCTTACAAACTCAGCTTCTTGTCGTTTCGTTATCTTGTTCAAAGCTGACATGGAATCAGATATATGCTTACCTGGTAAAGTGACAGCTCGGCAGGGGTACGAGGCGTGGAACTATCGATTTGCATATTTGACAGATCTATCATGAGAATACAATTGATCTAGATCTCTCCAAAACTTGATTTCCACGTTTATGATGCATGTGGTTGACATGTCCTGCCGTGGATCCAAATCTTGATGTCCACCTGTCAAGCGTGGTCTGTGCGCTGATGTCGAACGCCTCCCAGCCACGAAAAATGACGATCCCCAGTCTCCCGCTTCTGCCGCCTGCCACCTCACTTTCTCCCTGTCAACCAATCCCATCACAACATGGACAGCGCTTAGCTGCGACTCTCATCCAACGGCTATCCTGATTGGACTCATGCACCATCAACACATCTGCAATCAATGCCATCATGTCGTGACACAGACAACAAAGTCAAGTTCACGCTATTGTGTACGCTTGCCAGCCCACGGTATAACATGAACAAGCATATATTCTTCCATCCTTGTCCATGTCATAGGTTTGGTTCAACCAGTTCTCCTTGCATCAAACAACCATACCACGGGCTTCCCTCTATCACTCACCTAATCTCAAGCATCTCCCAGTAATCCTAATACCACTTCCAACGATGCATTTCTCCCTTGGCCTCGCGCTCACGGCGCTCCCTATCTTCGCCTACGCTCAAGATTCTCCCGCCAGCGGCCAAACAATGATCATGCCCATCACACTCTTCCCCGACCAAATCTCGGCCGGCGTCTCCTTCACCACCCTGACCGCTCCCGTCGTCGTCCCCGTCACTATTCTCGGGCCTCCCAACGCTCTCTCGGTCCTCCAATCCGCCCTCTCCACGCAAACAGTCCCCTACCCCTCCAGCTTCATCAACTCGGCCACCACGCTCTCCCTGCAACCCCTCCCCTCCGCCCCATCAGTCCCCGGCACCGTCTCCCTCCCCACAGTGACCAACGTCGCTCCCTCCCCTATCGGCCCCACCACCGCCTCAGCAATCGGCACCAACTCCGTTCCCGTGGTGATCCCCGTGCCCCTCCCGAGCGGCACCGAAGTCTCCTCCATCTCCTCCGGCATCTCCTCCGCATCAGGCTCCGCCTCCTCGGCCTTCTCAACCATCACCGCCTCCGCCTCATCAGCCCTCTCCTCCGCCTCAGCGAGCATCTCCTCAGATCTCTCCTCCGCTTCAGCCTCGGCGTCATCAGACCTCTCCTCCCTCTCCGCCTCCGCTAGCTCGGCCGTCTCCTCCTCCCTCTCGTTAGCAGTTTCAGGGGCAGGCAGCACCATCACTTCGGCAGCGAGCAGTGTCGCGTCGGACGCGAGTTCGGGGTTCAGCAGCGTGACCAGCTCGGCGGCTTCGGGCGTGAGTAGCTTCACGAGCAGCGTGGCGTCAGGGGCGAGTAGTGTTACGAGCAGAGTTGCGTCGACGGCGTCGGCTGCTACGACTACGGCGGCGCCGACGACTGGGGCGGGTGTGAGGGGGAGGGATTTGGGGATGGGAGTTGGTGTGGGAGCGGTGGTGGCTGTTGTTGGGTGGGTGCTTTAGTGAAGGATCGGTGATGGAGTGAGGGAAGGGACAAGATGATACCTGATTTTATGGATTATGAGCGAGGAGTCGAAGAGATTTAATGATTTTTCTTGTAGATAGATTAGTTATGAATAATTGGATGTGATCACAACGCAAGCATGTCACATCACTGTGGTAAAATTTGACGTTGAAGATGCAAAAGTCCATTTTTGTGATTGGTCATCTCATCTTATGCTGTAAAGAGCAAGCCGTGACCGGAACCATGCATAACCGCTGGCGAATATACATCACCAGTCGGAGCGATCACTCTTCGTCGGCACAACACTCTTCGTAGGGGGACCGTCCAAGCCTCCACTCTACGAAGGAGGAGCCGCACCCCTACCACGACCAAACCCACCCCTAAACTGAGGCGCGAACTCGCCAGGCGCACCACCCTCCTTACCACCCTCACCCTGGTCACGTCTCCTGTACTCGCCCCTGTCACCCCTATCGCCACGGGGACCACCGCGTCCACCAGGTCTCCTCTCACGCTCGTCACCGCCCATCATGCCGCGAGGTGGTGCGTGGGAACGCTGTTGCTTAATGTGTGTCTGGGGAACAATCTCGGCTGGGAGGTGGAGCCACTCGCGGAGGTAATCGAGACCCTCGGGGGTCAAGGTGTAGTAGTACCATTGCCAGGAGAATTGAGTCTTGAGGTAGCCGCGCGAGGTGAGGGACTGAGCAGCCTTGACGACCTGACGACGGTGTCAGTAGAGATACCAGGGAAAGATCGCTCGTGCGCATGGCAGCCAAAGCGACTTGACAGAAAGGATATAAATTACGTAGAGGTTGCGGGTATCAATCTCGCCATGCTGGCCTTCGTACTCCTTCTTTGCGGTGAGAACGCCCTCTGTGGTGACCGTGTGTCAGCCTTTCCCTTTTGAAATGTTTGTAGGCACTGCCTATCGCGCCTGGTAATTTTTCATGGAATTGGTGAATGCATACCACGGAAGAGGTACTCGTGGATCTTCTTGCGGTCGGGCTTGGGGATCAGCCTGGGAGAGGTTAGCGTTGAGTCGCAATTGAACTTATGGTGTGCGCTCACATCTTGACGGTTGTAGATGGCTGCGAATGAAGGTGAAGGTGAAGAAGTCGTAGTCGGGTTTGTTCAAGCTGGCGCAACCAAAAGATCTTGAATGCCAAGGCGCGTGGGCGAGAGGTCAACGATGGAGAATGGTTTCGCCGGTCCCGCAAAAGTGCCAAGAGAACCTGCTTCTCGACCGAGTCATGCTCGACATCGGCCTCCTCCGTCCTCAACCCTGCATCACTTCATCAAAGCGAGATCGTACTCGTCTACAAGCACATGCCCATCATGGCCGACACTATTAACATCTTGCTGACCAGTCTTCCTGGACTTGGTCTACCCCCAACACTTTCTGTTCCCTTTTGCGCCGATCTGCCCATCTCCGCCTTCACTGATCTTCTCACTGCTCGCCTTCCGTATCACGCAGGCAATCTCATCCTCACTACCACCGGCAACCACGCAGTAGACCCATCATCCGAGTCATCCCTCTCCTCTCTTCAAGATGGTCCTTCTACCATTCTACCTCTTCGCCTCACCTCTTCCCTGCCCGGCGGCAAAGGTGGCTTCGGTTCCCAACTCCGCGCCCAGGGCGGCCGCATGTCCTCGCGGAAGAACAAGCAGAACAACCGCGACCCTAATGCTTCCAGCCGCAATCTCGATGGACGACGTCTGCGTACCGTGACAGAAGCCAAAGCTTTGGCAGAGTACCTGGCGACCAAGCCGGACATGGACAAGAAGGAGCGAGAGGAGAAGAGGAAGCGGTGGGAGAGTATCGTTGAGGCTGCAGAGAAGCGGGAAGAGGAGATCAAGAGTGGTAGGAAAGGTCAGAGGCTGGATGGAGAGTGGGTGGAGAGGAAGGAGGAGGAAGAGGGTAAGACTAGGGATGCGGTTTTGGCCATGATGAAGCAGTTTGAGGCAGAAGGCCGGACGGGCAGCGAGAGTGACGAAGGAGAGGAGGGTAGCGAAGAGATGGACGTTGTGGGTGAGGCTTCAGGAAGTGGGTCTGGTTCAGGAGAGGAGGCAGACGATGCCGGCGGGAGGAGTTTCTTTGGCTGGGACGAGGAGGATCTCAGCGAGGACGACGACGAGGAGGAAGCAGAGCCAATGTATGAAGGCAAGGGCAAAGCCAAGGCCGTATAAGAAACTTTGGCATCACGACAACGACTAGTCATGAGATACCCAGGATGCACTTGTGATGATATTATTACTCAACCTCCTCTACTCGCCCTCAGTCGATCATAGTGCAACACAGCTCCGGTCAATACCTGCGCTCCTATCGCACAGTCCTCCAGTGTTGAGTACTCTGCTGGATTGTGACTGACACCATCCCTACACGGCACGAAGATCATGCTCGTCGGTACCCTCTTACTGGTATAAACACTGTCATGTCCCGCACCACTCGTCATGGGCTTGGACATGGCCTCAGCCTGCTCTCCAAACAAGTCTTTCGTCGCGCTCTCCACGCACTTGATCGTGTTCTTGTGGAACAGCACCGCCGGACTCACACTATCCGTCGTCCACTTTACCTCGCAATGCCGATCACTCTCGTGGAAGTCCTTGTTGATCCCATCAACATCCTCGCCATTGACCAACCTCTCAAATCCCGCCCTGCACTCCTTTTCCACCTCCTCGACCACCTCATCCCTTGGGCTCCTGATGTCCAAACTGAACCTCACCGTCCCCGGCACTGTATTCGTACTACCAGGCCACAACCTCAGGATCCCCGTGCTGGCCAGCGCACCACGCCTCTTCGCCACCCGATGCGAGTACACAATCATCTTACTCGCTGCCAACATCGCATCCGCTCTATGCGCAAAGCTAGTCGTCCCAGTATGACAATCCCTCCCTTTGACCTCGATAGTGAACCACTTATAAGCCTGCACACCCTGCACCACACCCACCTTCCTCCCCTCTGCCTCCAAGATCGGTCCCTGCTCGATATGCAGCTCAAAATGCGCCGCCATAGGAATCGCCTCGTGACTCGCCTTCGTACTCCCCAGATAGCCGATGCGTTCCAGCTCAGACTTCATCGTCGCCGTTCCCCCGCCGACTTCTTGCAGGTTATGCGCGTGGGACTCCTTGATCTCGCCGGCCCAGACGCCGGACGAGACCATGCTGATCGGGAAGCGGGCGCCTTCTTCGTTAGTCCAGTTGACGACACCGACGGGAAAGGCGGTTTGCACATCGTGTTCGTGGAGGACGCGGAGCATTTCGATACCGGCGGTGACGCCGAGGATGCCATCGTATCGGCCGCCAGTGGGTTGGGTGTCGAGGTGGGAGCCGGCGAAGGTCGGGGGCCCGGGAGAGGTGCCGGGTCGGATGGCAAAGATATTGCCCATGCTGTCGACTGTGGTGGTGCAGCCGAGGGAATGGACGGTGGAGATGAACCAGTCGCGGGCGGATTTGTCCGTGTCGGAGAGGGAGAGGCGGGACATGCCTGTTTCTGTTTCGGCGCTGGTTGCGGTCAGGTACTGGTCTTCGAGCGAAGCAGACGTGACAGGTGTAGGACAGATCTTCTACCCTCCGAAATTGTGAATAGTACTTGAAGAATGAGAATACTACTTACTCTCCCCATCGCTCTCCGGGACCCCATTGACACGAGTAGTGGATATCATTCATAAGACGGTCCTGCTTGACCTTGAGGCCAGCAATTTCTTGAGCTGACATATCCGTCGTGGCCTTCCATCTCGTGGGTGTTGTGGCAAAGCATCGTGGTCTTGATGAAGACGGTGCACTCGAGGTCCGAGAAGAGAATGTGGATCGGAGAGAGTTGACTCTCAAGCCTCTTCTGGTGATCGAGGACATGTTTACGTAGGATAAATATTTCCCTCCGACGCTGACTTATCTCATGCAGCACTTGTATATTCTATGCAAGGTCATGCTTGTTGTCAACGGTCATTCATCTACGGCAAAAGGTAGCCATCCGGCAACCTCAAAGAGGAAGGAAGGGACTTCGGTGCCGACAGCGGGGTTCACTCGGATTGACTTTGATCTCGAGGCAGATAGTATTTCTATCTTTCTGCTTTCCCCATTGTCTGGAGTAACCACGTCTAATCAACACTTCATACCGTCACATCGAACAACATGGCCATTAAATGTCCTGAATGCGGTGCCGGCGCAGACATGACTCCGAGTGGGGATTATGCTCACTGTGCTTCGTGCAATACCGTCTTCGAGCCAAACAAGGAGGGAAGCAGTGAGAAGGGAACTGCCCATCCGGATTATGAGAAGAAGGACAGCGAGAAGACACAGGAAGGAGGGAAGGGCGACGGCAAATGAGGAGAGTACTCAGACACGAAGAAGCCGGTGATGCTCAGGGTTGGGAGCACAAAGAGAGTGGACAAGAAGGCAATGCGAGAGACCATAGTAGCACACAATGGGCAATCATGGTAGCAAGAGAAGAAAATCGGGACGCCAGCTGTTCCCTCACCGCCACGATGACATACACCTCATCGACAAAGATATCCTCCATCAACCGGCAGCGGAATCCCAGTCACCCATTCAGCATCATCGCTCGCCAGAAACACTGCCGCCTTTGCGATCACATCCGGATCCTCCGCCATACCTCCTAGAGGATGCATCGTATCGATCATTGCCTTGTACCCAGCATCCCCATGGGCATTCTGCGTCATGGACGTCTTGACAACTACCGATTCGTCAGCAATACATCCCTTCCTATCAGCGAGAAGATAGACATACACCCAGGGCAAATACAATTCACATGAATCCTATCCGGCGCATAATCCAACGCCATGCTCTTCGTCATCTGCACCACCGCCCCTTTACTCGCACAATAACTCGCTGTGAACCATCAGCCTTCCTCCCCTCCCCTTCCATGGCCGGGTATACTCACGTATCGACCCCAACGCCACGATCCCCATGATACTCGCCAGATTGACCACCCACCCCCTCTCCTTCGTCCCCTCCAATGGCTCCTGCTTCAACATTTGCCCAATCCCATGCTTGCACGTGAGAAACACGCCCCGCGCATTGATGGCCAGCTCTTTATCCCAATCCTCCACCGGCGTCTCATGGGCCCGGAGTGTCTCTCTTGTCGCTTCGACCGCGACACCGGCGCAGGCTACAACCATGTCGACGCGGCCGAAGGCTTGGACGCAGCTTTGGACTGCCGAGGAGATGCTGGATTCGGAGGTCACGTCGCAGGTGGCGAAGGCGGAGCGGTTGGGGCCGTGGGTGGTGTTGATGTGTTCATGGGTCAGGGTGGTTAAGGTGTCCCTCACGTCCTGGGCGTCTTGCTGGGTGGAGCCGGTTTTGAGGGTGCGAGGGGCGGGAAACAGGTCGGCGACGAAGACGTTGGCGCCTTCGTTGGCGAAGCGGAGGGATATGGCGCGGCCGAGGCCGGAAGATGCGCCTGGGAGGGTTATGCTTGATTAGTGGGAGAAGTGCAAGACTTACCCGTGATGAAAGCTGTGCGGCCTTGAAGTCTGCCTGGCATTTTGAGAGACAGGAAATAGTGAAAAGTCAAGCAAGAGAAATATAGAAACCCACAGGTATGTCTTACCCCAACTCTGCAAGCAGATCGTCCCATAAGTATGTATACATGAGTGCGGGGATGTGGAAGCTTTACCCCTCCACTGGATGCGGAGATCCCCCGCTACCGTGTCCCTGCATCGCATGAACCGTGCCGAAGAATGAATGTTCAGTATTCATGCAACCCCTAATGTCCTGCATAACTTGTGCGTGCCTGTGATTCCAATATTGTCCATGGGGCGTATACCTTGCCTGACATCTTACTTGGATGTTATTGCATGCAACGTCCAACTTCCATCATGTCCCGCTGATGTTGCCACTCTCTGGTCTGCCCTCCACCAGTCGCAAGGTTTCCTCGACCACCAGTAAATCTCTCTCAATCATCTCGGCCCAGTTCTGGACGTCACCGATTTCGTTCAAAGATCTTGTTGTCGAGCTGATGAGCTTCTCAAACTCGTCATTGTGCTTTGCGAGAGCTTGCGTCCCTCTCTGAACGTCTTTCTCTTGTCTGGCGATAGATTCGCCCCCAGCCTGGAGGATGGACGCCCTTGATTGCAGGTCTGCATCGTAGCTAGAGCCAACAGAGTTGAGAGTGGCAGTGACGGCGGCTTTGGCCTCTGCTTGTCGTTGAGCTTGGTCAATCGTTTCTGCCATGGTGTGATCGAAGCTAGCTGCAGTGGACAACGATCCCAGTGAGTCGTGTCGTGGGCTTGAAAGTAGGTGCAAGTGTGTCAGAATCTTATGGTCGATTCCAATGATCCTCGACTGACCGAACAGGTCGAAGAGTACGGATAGAAGGAAGATTACAAAGTAGAAGAGTGAGAGCGAGAGAGAAGGCAGGTGATCGCACATGAATGAGGCCGACACTCACTCTTTTATGCTCCGACCACTTCATTAGTATGAGGGCTCGACTTTCCTCATTGGCGAAGGAGGTACGGGTGCTGATGTGATCCACAAGGTACTTTACCAGAATAGGTTTATCAATTCTGCAAGTTTGTCACGAGGTATGCGTTGGCGGGCGGATTGGCGCAGAGTCTGCAGGTCCAGAGGGCCAGATCATCCTTCATGCTGTGCCCGAAGCTTGTGAGCCGTCCTTGCTGCATTCGTATGGAATCAGTGATCGGACTGTCGATGTAAGGAAACCCACACTGTCGACATAGACCTGATTCTCCAGATACCATCGTCAATTGACAGGTCCAAGTACTGTGCGCATCACAGCAGTCCTGTCGATTTCAGAAGTGCTTCGTGGCGGTGGTTGTACAGCAGACTGGAATCCTCAGGACGTCGATAGTGAGGATCTGATTGTACGTATATTGATGAGAAGTGGAGTATAATGTATGAATGTGCAAGTGAGCGAAATGCAGCAAAGATGGCGGCGGTGACTGTCCCAAAACGGCAAGATGATTGCCTAACCAAAATTTCGCGTCGGCGCGTCAAGCTCCGACCTGCACCTCCACCACATCTAACTTGCGACTTCTGCCACGACCACCATCGATCATGGCGCTCCTCGTTGACAAGCACCGCCCGAGATCTCTCGATGCTTTGTCCTATCACACTTCTCTATCATCGCGCCTGCGTTCCCTGGCGGCTTCTGGAGACTTTCCACATCTCCTCCTGTTCGGGCCTTCTGGGGCTGGAAAGAAGACCCGCATCATGGCCACACTTCGCGCACTTTACGGTCCTGGAGTAGAGAAGATCAAGATTGATGCGCGCGTATTCCAGACGTCCTCAAATCGCAAGCTGGAATTCAACATTGTATCGTCGAACTATCATCTCGAGATAACACCTAGTGATGTGGGGAATTACGATCGCGTTGTGGTTCAGGATCTGCTGAAAGAGGTGGCACAGACACAGCAAGTTGACATTGCAGCAAAGCAGAGGTTCAAGGTCGTGGTCATCAATGAGGCAGACCACTTGACCAGGGATGCACAAGCGGCACTGAGACGAACCATGGAGAAGTACTCGCCAAACTTGAGGTTGATTCTGGTGGCTGGCAGCACGAGCAATATCATCGCACCGATCAGGAGCAGAACACTACTTGTTAGGGTGGCAGCTCCGACTGTTGACGAGATTGTGGGCGTCCTGAGAAAGGTGGGCGACAAAGAGAAGTACACCAAATGCGAGGGATTGGAGAAAAGGATTGCAAAGGAGAGTGGAAGAAATTTAAGGCGAGCACTGTTGATGTATGAGGCCGTACATGCACAAAAGTTGGTGAATCCAGCACTGGTAGACTGAACGCGACAGCTGACAAACACAGCGAGAGCGTGAGCGAGATCACACCCATTCCACCCCCGGACTGGGAGGCATTGATCGAAGAGATTGCGAGGGACATGATCAAGGAACATACACCGGCACAGATCTTGAAGATCAGAGCGAAGCTGTACGACTTGCTTACGCATTGTATACCAGCAACGACGATTCTCAAGGTCAGCGAGCACATGATCGCCTTCAAAATCAGTCACTGACCTCTCCAGACGCTCACATTCAAGCTCATGCCTAAGATCGACGATGCCTTGAAGACCGAGGTCGTGAAGTGGGCTGCCTTTTACGAGCACAGGGTCAGGACGGGATCAGTAAGTCGAAGTCGTCAGTAAATGAGGAGCATACTGATCATGCTGCAGAAAGTCATTTTCCACCTCGAGGCGTTTGTTGCAAAATTCATGCGCATCTCGGAGGCTCTTCTGATGGGCATCGACTTTGACGAAGACATTTGAGGCTGTTTGACGAGGATTATGGGATGCATAGCGAGGCGTTATCAATGTACATCTAGAGTTGCATCACAGCAGTGGAAAGACTGGAGGGCGACGCGTTTCGCGTTCCTTGCAGATCAGAAAGGCTGCAGCTTTGCCCCGCTTGCGTCATGGCTGCGAGTGCTTTTTTGCTGAGGACTCCGCATGCATGGGGGTAGCTCTGGGGACTTCAACATTCTGAGCAATTGAAACAAACATCTTCAACCTCACTTTCTGATCCCATAGTACCTGATACCATCACCCCGAAGTCTACACAGAAACCCAACAGCCACCATGTCTCAAAACCTCATGGACACCGAACCAGGCGGAGAATCAGACCAGTACGTCCCTGCCATCCCATCCCATCCCATTCGCCCCCCATCAATCCCACATTCCCTCTCTCTCCCATCCCCCGCCCCCCGGCCTTGTCCTCTCTCCTAACACAATTCTCAGGTACTCATCAATCAACACCTTCAACAAACCCCACGCCACCTCCACCGGCCAACTCCAACCCCAAGACCCCTCCTCCGCCGCACCCTCCCACTCCCTCGACCCTTCCCAGACCAAATCCCACCAAGAGCGCGGCGAACAAACAGCCGCCAATATCCGTTACGGTCAAGCAATCTCGGAGCAAGGGATGGGTGGGAAAACGACGACTGCATCGGGGGAGGCGGGGCAGGAGGGGGGTTACGGGGGTACGAGTGGGAGGGGGCAGGCGGGGACGGGGGGAGGGGAGGGGAGGGAGAGGGAAAAGCAGGGATATGAAGGAGGGAGAGAGATGAGAGAGGACATTGGGGCGTGATTAGGTCAGAGGAGGAGTGAGGGGATGGTGGATGGGATGGGCACGGTGACGGTCACATAGGACGATGGCGATGGACGGTGAAGAAACATGGTCAAGGTTGAAAATAATCATGGACTTCATGTGATTGGTTTCCTTCTGTCCTAGAAGTGTGCTGCCATCTCCCGCGCCCTGTCTCTGCCGTCTGCCGTCGTCCGTCGTGTCTCATTCCTTCAGCCGTCTCGAGTCAAAGATAAATCATTCATATCGCGATCAATAATATCTGTGTCGCCACATCCATCCCTCGTGCCCTTGAAGGCAAGGCAAGGGAAAGTGTCTATCGTACAAATTGACGTTTTAGGTCGTCTCTTTCTGTACAATGGACGCCATGCGCATCCTTGTGAGATGGCGTGCCGGGAGGTGTGTCCTGTTTGGTGTTTCGGTAATTGCAAGTGTTGTAGATGTGTGAGAGTAAAGAAGCTTGTGGGATAATGTGCTACTGTTGCTGGGGTTGATTTGGCCCGGGTATCCTAGATGATGAAAAAAAGGAAAGGTCGATCCAAGGAGATTTTCTAAAATGGGTGGTGGAAACAAGGAGGTGTGGTGGGACTGTCGATGCTGAGTAGCTGTGATAATACAAGTTGCCGCCTAGGAAAAGAAGCGAGGACCTGCTCGACAAAGTGGAAGAGTAGTATGTTCAATGTGCGAACAGGTATAGCATCGACTAGTATCGAGGCACCTGTGGGGGAGGTGGTGGAATGTGCCCAGGATAGCTGTTGTAAGCATCTGAGCTGGCATGACTGCGTTGTGCGTACCCGGAGGGATGTTCATAGCCGGGAACAGGAGCGCCACGCCCATTGAAGCTTCGAGTCATGTCGTCCTCAGTGTTTTGACGCCGGAATGTCCTTCTGGAGTCTCGTCTCTGTGGACCGTCGTCATCATAGTCTCTGATGTTGGAGGCATAGTATTCCGATGGTATCTGGTTGACTTGATTGCCTTCGGATCGAGTGTAGGGATTGTGTATGTTATGGGCAGGACTTGCGCCATAGCGGAGATTTGGAGCGCCGTTCATCGACATTCTATGACTCCTGGGTGCAGAGGCGGGAATATCGGTGGGTCTGCTGGCTAGTGGGAAGGGTGGCTGAACAGGCAGTGTCGAATTGGCACGCATTGGTCGGGAACCAGTGTCTGACTTCATGCTTCCAGGCATACCGGGGAACTCTTCGTAAACACGTCCGCTGCCTTCGCGGGCAACATATGGCTTGCGTTCCCTCTCGATGGGAATGGGACCTGACGTCGCCCGGAGATCGTCATCGTCAATAGCGGAAGAGAAGACTCCTGAGGCAGCATATGGAGCACGTTCCCGCTCGCTAAACGAGCCATGTTGAGATGAAGACATTGGAGGTTGTGTAGGCGGTGGTGGCGGGCGAGGATTGGAGTGGTTTAGCTTTACATTCGGCTCTGCTGAAACAGCTGCTTGCAATTTTTGTTGAGCTTGGGAGTCGCCAGAAATTGGAAAGAGTCGCCTGGTCAGCTGCTTAGGGAATCGTTCGCTCGGAGAGTCGGCGTTGCTGATAGGCATATCCCGAGCAGCCTTGTCGAGTCGTTGGAATTCTTGATCAGGATGTGCTTGGATAAGAAGAACCATGAACGTCTCGAAGCCTTGAGGTGTAAGACCAGGGATACTAGGTGCATCCTGCAGCCCGAATTGCACCAGATGGTGCTGGCATCGTAGAGCAAGGAAGAGCCTTGAAATAGCAGAATTGGTAAGCTGACCACCAAAGATGGAAGTCCAAGGGTACATTTCCTCCTTCATCTTTGTGGTATCGAAGAAGTCGGCAAGCTTGCCGGGTGTGACGACAATACTGCCAGCTGGCTTACAGTCTTCGATGAGATGTTTGGCGAGACCTCGAAGAAATTGACCAAGTCTGGGTGTCGGCTTGCCACTTTCGAACAGGGGCTGCCACGCTTTCTCGAGCGATGTCTCTTCGACGGATGAGGGTACCCGGACTGGCCTTTGTCGTTGACGAGAGCCGACCATATCTTCTTGACCCGACATGGATGACTTGCTATCCCTTCTACTTGCTCTTGTATCTTTGCTGGCGTAGGATCCTGCTTCTGAATGTGGAGGCTCAGGTGAGCTCGACCCCCGGCTCGACGTTTCGTGTCGGTTCGGTGATGGAGGGGTATATCTCGGCGGCATTTGTGATGAAGCCGGACTGGTAGGAGAGGTGGGAACGGCGTGTCGTGCGGCGGAAGGTATAGGATGTAGAGGCGCAAGTGGTACCTCACCCTGCCCTTGACGTGGACCGTATTGAGGTGTTTGTTGTGGAGTGATTGACGAACTCGATCGATTCACTGTCGGATCAGGTCGTTGTTGTGGTTGCGCCGACACACCCTTTGCCTTTAGCGCATCGAGGACATGTTCTGTAATCTCTGCGACCAGGTTGGGATCGTATTGCTCGCCTGCAGGCGACTTGTCAAACGCAGTGTTGACAGCTTCGTGGATTCCAGGTCGGAGGGGTAAGGTGCCATTCGTAAGAGAGATTGTCGGCCGACCAGCGGACGACTCGCCTTCATACCCATTTGCCTGCATCATGACTGCGCAGTTATTCTACAGGTGTTGGCCGGGTCTGCAAGCGGCCGTGAGGCCGTCAGACGGCTCTATAGCCTCGCGAAGATGCCAGGATGTCGTAAATCAGCCAGCCCTAGATTTAATTGCGTGCAGCCGAGTCAAGCGCAGATAAAAGAGCTATATGAGTTCGCAGGACGGGAAGCACAGTAGTAAAGTGACGGTCCGTCGGCTAATGATAAGCTGTCGTCGCTCAGTGGGATGTGATGGCGCCTTGGAGTTGCCAGTCCTTCATGGGTGTGAGAGTTTCTCGTCGTGGGATGGTTGTAAATCAGGCAAACGAAACACGGCAAAGATGGCGTCGCAGTGCCTTTTGACGACACAGCCTTGTGTTCCGGCGGCAGATGAAATCTTGGTGACAGTAATTGTTTAAGTGGGAGTAGAGTGGAGAGGTTGAAATGAGAGAGCGTGCTAGGTGAGGGCAATGAGCGTTTCAGTCAATGTGGTGTTGTACGAGAGTTTTGCGCAGCATTCTGTCAGGATAACCAGGTGGATGCTTCAATTCAATTTACCTTGCCTCTGCCCGTCCCCACTAGCACAAAATATCCCACCATGCCCACTACATGCCACTAACAGCCCGCTGCACATGTCCGGCGGGACTTTACTCCCTACCACTCACCTGGCTGCTGTCATCTTGGTCAACTTGTCATGTTTCGTGCGACTCGGACAACGCTGGCAACGCGTGAGATTATCGACACGAGAGGAGATGACACAAACCCCTCATTTGACTAGCGACACGAAAGGGTTGTTTATCCCGCTTTTGCCCCCCATACCGGTGTCGCGAGTTGGTTTTTAGGACACATCAAAAAGACACAAGCACTTTGACAACCACGTCCTTGAAACGTGTGATCGCCATTCTCGCGGTCTTCTCAAACACTGTTTGTTGATTAATGGTAGTCGCCTCGGCGTGTCCGTGACTTTCACATGCTCAAAACACTGTACAGACATTATTGTCATCTTCAGCTCGCGTCCTGGCTGCATCCAAAGGCATGTGTCCTGATCCTCTCTATATCCGACAGAGTGGAAGCTTGTCCTGGCTGCAGTAGCTTCGCTCCACGCTGATGGATCGGGGCAGCGGTTGTACTCGGGGCGAGCCTTGATGCTACATCCGCACCAACCAAGACCTTTGCGTGTGTAACCTCGTGCATGGATGTTGCACGGAGGAGGGTCTTCCATGTGTCACCCCATGCCCTTGATCTTTTTCGAGCTTGTTTTCAGGCAACAAAGCGAAACATGCCAGGCAAAATGGCGAGCTCCGGCGAACTGTCCTGATGAGGCATGCACCGGGCATTTGTCAACTCGTTGATAGCGACTTTAGCAAGATGTCTGTTATACGTCAACATAACCTCAGTATGTATTATCCCAAATCTTGACCTTGTGATGCTCGCGTGAGATACTCGCATATGCATCATAGATTTCATTCACGGCACCGAGTGCACTTGGCGTAGAACGTAGACCAACCATACAAAAGACCGGTCCGACTGGGACGCTGCAGTGACTTGACCAAAGTACTGACTGCCACGCAGCTTGTGTACCATGAGGCTCGATGCGGCTGCATATGGCTTCGCTGGCAGAGTCTGTATCCGGAGGAATACTCCTCTTTCAATGGATCGGATCAGATGGAGTGCCGGCCGAAGCTGCTCACGGGACTTCGCATTTGGCATGTCATTGGTCGCATCTTCAAACGAGATCTGAAGGTATATATGGCGGGTAGCACAGAATGACCTCGTGCCTGGCTGGAGTTGGCATTCATCCTTGAAACCGACTCTGAGCGTTACATGATACAATGCCATGCACGACAATAGACCGCTTGTCCAACTTACTCGCAAAATGCGCGGACTCATTGCCAGTCAGCTAGATTGTTAGGACAGGACGACATACACGATGTGCCCTTGACAAGTGTCGATTTGCATGGCGCAAGGGAACATCGCCACATACAGGCGACCACACGCCAGCCGTTCGCCTCATGTCTCACACAGACGGTACCATTCGACCGAAGAAGGTCAAATTGGGCGAGGGAGGTCATCCGGAGGGAGCGACTTGAGCCGTTCATCTTCGCTCAACTTCAACGTGCTAGACATGCCACATAACAGTACTCCACCAGCTCGTGCCGTCCGTCGGTCGATATATCCGGCTGTGCCTTCAGACCGTCGAGTATCCACATCATTGAGCCGGTCTTCCTGCAGCTTTGCCCTTACATACCTGTAAATTCACGAATCCAGACCTTGTACCGTTGTAGACTTTGAAAATAGGATTTGCAAGAGACAACCCGTTGACAAACTCATGGCCTTAGCACGCCTTGACCTCAGCTGGTCAGGTACGCTTGCAACGCTTCCTCCACTTCTCAACGTCCTCACCAGTTCTTTCGTAAGTGGGACGCCCTTCCGAGCTCCTCCGAGCTTTGACTATTCGTATGGCGTTGACCACTATCCGTGCTTTTGCTCCTCCTGTTCCTGTTCCTGAAAGACATGCCAATAATCACTGCAACAGCTTGGACATGCAATTCATCGTAATGTTTGTTGATTGCGCCATAAGAACATCCCTGACTCACCCTGTCGCATTCCCCTCACAGACCGAGAGATCTAGCCTTGCTTACCTGATCGTGGAGGAGTAAGAGGAAGTAGCGGATAAATTGAAGTGACGAAATGATCAGCCTCAAGCTGGCCTATGTGAGGAGAAGTCGATGAATCCACCAACAAGGCGTGCGAACAGGGAGCCACAATATGACTGCGAGGCTCCCTCCTTGACAGCCCTCCCATCACGATATGTCCATGTCTATCAGTCTGGTATAGATGATTGTGACCTCACGCATGTCATGAAACGACGGCGCGGCGATGATCCCTGAGCTTCCAAGCCTGAAACGAAGCAAAACCCACATTTGATTCGCTGACCCAATCATTCAATCAAGTCAACCCAAGGATTGGTTGGACCTTTGCTGCCCTGAGTCTGCCAAAAAGCTTTCTTCTGCCGCGCCTGGCGTGGGAGTCTGATGAGAGCAAATCCTCGAGGCGCGCATTTCAGTAAATTCAGCTGAATACCACACCACGGCCTTGCTGTGCCAGTCGCCTGCTGGACTCGCACCATATCTTCACTTCTTCAACCTTTGATATCCCTGTCGTTCTCTCCATACCGTTATCTGCGCGCCGAACCTTGATCGCCCTACGCCTCCAACGATAGCACGTTTCACCCTGTCTCATCAAGTCCATCCGTCGTTGAATCGTCACTCCGAACCCGACCTCCGATACGTTCTGCACTTTCAAACCTCGTTCATTCTGTCCACCACGGACTGGGCGCTGCGCCATTGCCCAATTTGACTCAACCTTTCCACCTCGTGCAACACGAACTGGTCACGCCGTCCCAGAACGACCAGTCCTAGACAGGAGCTTTGTTTGCCCCCCCACTACCTTCTCCTGGTCGCTGGCGGCATGGCTGATTCTTGACCGCAACATCGACGAACGAGGAGGGTTCATAACAGACGGTTGACCTTCTCAATCCTCTTCCCACCCCAAGGCTGGTCACCATGGCTATGCTGGCGTCAAGGTCGCAGTACCCCGGAGCCCTGGGTAACTCCAATGGAGCATACCGGGCCGCCGCTCTAGGTGGTGTTGCTGCCCAAGGAGTATTTGCCAGTCCAACAGAGTCGGAGTTCTCGGAGTCGTATGACACTTCCGACGCGGTAAGGTATGGATATACATCAAGGTCACACGATAACAGGCTGACAGTACACAGGAGCTGGGACGAGCTCAGAGTTGGTGACTGGTTGAAGAGCATCAATTGTTCTCAATATGTAGAGCTATTTCAAAGTTCGTCACATTTTCGATCCTTTCTCTACAAGGCTGACAAGCATGCAGAACACAATATTAATGGCGAAAACTTAATCGACCTCGATCAGAGTACGTTGAAAGAGCTGGGAGTGAACAAAGTTGGCGACAGGGTCAGAATCAATTCGCAGGCGAAACTCTTCCGTGCTTCTGCTGCGAGAAGGACGTCCAAGCGTGTGGTCAACAGACATTCTTTGGCAATTCTGGACAGCACAGCCCATACCCCTCCCTCTTCGGCGTCACCACGTGCTATGCACTCTGCCCGCAACCCGGCAACTTCGCGAGCAGATAAGCGCCTTTCGAGACACTTTGATCCCTCGCAACTGGCCGCTGGAAGCGGGTCTTCAAGACCAAGCTCGCCTATGGTCGATGGTGATAGACGGCAAAAGCACGTAATACCCAGCCCGCACGAGTCAACGAAGCGAGAACAAGGAAACTCATACTTTGCAACGGGCTCGAGATCCAAGCAAGGCTCGTTGTCATCAGAGACTCCTCAAACTGCCAGATTCCCAGCACACATCAAGGGTAGCCCGAGTCTTGACAACATTGCTGGATCCATCACCGCACTTCCCTCGGACAAACCACTGATCAGAGTCATCTACGACAACGCTCAATCATCCGTGGTTAATCTCAGTGGATGCAGTACTGTCGATCAGATCATCCACAAGACACTGAAGAAGGGTGGGCTGGAAGAGCGATATGTCAAGAACTACTGCTTCTACATTCTTGAAGGCTTTGATCCAGATCCATCACACTGCCGGCGGCTTGGTGATTCTGAGCTTATTCAAATATGCAACAATCGTGTCCGGAGTGAACGTGGCCGACTTATCCTACGAAAGATTCATTCCGGAGAGCCAGAGGGAGAGCAGCTTCGCATCGCCGCCAAGCTTGCTCAGCATCAACCACCTTCACCACCGCCCATTGAAGTTCAGCCGAAGAAGACTAAGAGTCAGCTCAAGGTCGAGCAGATGCTGGGAGCCGACCTCTCAGCCCTTCCAAGCGTCAGCTACCCAATGTCACCCGCTTCTGAAGTAAAGGCTCGGACATACTTTGAAAGCTCTCTCAAACGAGAAGGCAGCGGATCGACGACGGCGAGTGCACGCGCAAGGAAGCTGAAGGACTTCTACGGTCAGCGACCACCCACCGAGCTGATCACGCAGGATCTCACGTCCTACTTCCCGGATGTTGAGAAAGATAAGATGGATCGAACCGTCCGCATGTCCATCCGACGATCCCAACGTCTTAGTCGTGCAGCCAGTCGGATGTCCACTGTCAGCAACATCAGCTTCGCTTCCAGCATGAAAGATGCACCACCACTTCCAACCATTGCTGACTCTTGGCTCAATGGAGGAGGTCAAAAACCACTTCGGCCATTATCAGTCATGCGTCTTGGCCGCCCTCAATCAGATTACCGAGACTCTGTCGCTTCGTCCGTTCTCGAACCTCTGAAGGAGGACTCCGCCTTTGAACCATCACGCAAGTCGTATGTTTCATTTGGCGAAGGCAGTGGTTCCGACTCGAACGGTGCCAATAGTACCATTGCTACATCCACCGACGCAAACACCGTCATGCGATCCTACTTTGACGACAGTGGTGCCATTGACTCGCAAAAAGACAAGGACGACGATCGAAGTCTCAACTCTCGTCTTTCTCGCTTTATTGCCGAGGACAGCGAAGAGTCCGACGAAGAGTTGATGGAGCATCTCGAGCGAGACTCTTGGGAGAACCTCAAGTACATGAAGGGAGCCATGATCGGCCAGGGCTCTTTCGGCACAGTCTACCTCGCTCTCCACGCCATCACCGGTGAACTAATGGCTCTCAAACAAGTCGAGATGCCCTCATCAGCCATGAACACCTCCCTCGACGCAAAGAAGAATAACATGGTCGAAGCTCTTAAACGCGAAATCGACCTCCTCCGCGAACTCAAACACCCCAACATCGTCCAATACCTCGGCTCCAACAGCGACGACACCCACCTCAACATTTTCCTCGAATACGTCGCCGGCGGCTCCGTCGCCACCATGCTCGTCAACTACGGCTCCCTCCCTGAACCGCTCATCTCCAACTTCGTCCGCCAAATCCTGACCGGCCTCGCGTATTTGCACTCCAAAGACATCATCCACCGCGACATCAAAGGCGCCAACATCCTCGTCGACAACCACGGCAGCGTCAAGATCTCCGATTTCGGCATCTCCAAGCGCGTGGAATCCACTCTGCGCACCTCCTCCGCCGCAGCCGGCGTCAAAGGCCGCGGCGGCCCCCGCGTTTCCCTCCAAGGCAGCGTCTTCTGGATGGCCCCCGAAGTGGTCAAGCAGACTGCCTACACACGCAAAGCCGACATCTGGTCGTTGGGGTGTTTGATAGTGGAGATGATGACCGGGAGCCACCCGCATCCGAACTGTACGCAGTTGCAGGCTATTTTCAAGATTGGAGGCAGCGGGGAGGCGAGACCTGATATCCCAGCCAGAGCGAGTAAAGAGGTCAGGGCGTTTTTGGAGCGTACGTTTGAGATTGAGCATGAGAAGAGGCCGACGGCGGATGAGTTGTTGACGTTTGACTTTGTGGGGGAGAGGGGCCTGGGGGTTGTGAAGGCTTGATCGGGTCAAAAATGGAGGTAATGATAGGTGGGGAACGAGGGGGGGGAGGGGAGGCGGGGTTCATTTCTATGGAGGTATTTGATGATGGGTGGATTGGGGAAAGATGATGATGTACGATACGAGGATGACAGAGGGCGTGACCTGGTATACAGGCGGCTTTCTATGTGATGCTGATACCATATATACATGATAGTTGCAGAGATAGGGTCCGGGTGGGGAGGAATCTGGTAATGCTAGTGTTGGACATTATACCTTCAATGTCTGTCTTGAGTCGTCGGTTCGTAGTCCTCGTAAAGGTCCTCTCCATCTCGGTATGTTTTTGTAATGATGACCGACTGCTGCTGATTCATCTAGGCAGAAGTGATATGCTCGCTACCTCCTGGTAGACCTGGTCCACTACCTCTCCTTTGTCATTAAGGACGTTCTTCGCACCCATCTCGCAGATCGCAACGCGGTCGATAGCGACGTCACGTGCCCAGATGTGGTCTTTGTACTTCTCAATGAGGGAGCGGGCGTCCAGCTTCAGGGGAGGGAGTCGACGGGTGTGCTTCTTCTTTAATGAGGGCGGAGTCTCGTGTGCTGGTGATTGGTGGATCTGTGTGATTGTTTCTCCTATTTCCACGGAATCCGAATGTGGATCTTGCAGAGCGCGTGGATCCGTTGCCGGTGGTCGTTGTGCAGAGGCCGCAGGCTTGCTGTTGGTGGACGGTCCCGCGGGAGGAGCTCGGTCTCTAGCTTTGACGTAGATGGTATTGACTATCGTGGCGTGAAGTTTGAGTAGCCTTGTGTCTGGTAGAAGAAAGCCAGCATCTGTGAACAGGTTGCGGAGCTTGTCGGCGATGCTGTAGAGACGGTCGGTTGGGTCTGAGGGAGATGCATATAGTATCGTAGTAGCTTTGGCGGACTGCATCGGATATAAAGAAGTGAGATCGACTCTCAGATCAGATGATGAGGTCTTTGAATGCTCTTCCTCGATGCTGTCCAATTTCGAAAGAGAATCTGGCCGTTCGACGGGCGGTGGTGAGATGGGAGCCTCTAGAGTACGCGGGACAATGTCTTTCTGCTTCGTCATCTGATCTGAGCCGATCGAAGCATGGTGCGCTTCTGATACTGTACCATTGACGACGCTGCTCGTCTCGATAGCATTTCCGAGAGTAGTGGATGCGTCATCTCGGCGGAAGAGTTCTGCGATGTTCAGGGACTGCAGATACTTGACAGCTTCATCCAGTCGTCCTTCTTCTTTCAGGCTCATAACACCAAGAGTCAGATGGATCGATCCTACGGGTCTGATAGCACCGGCAGGTACATGTGGAGTGTCCTCCTCGCCATGACCGTCACCGCTGAGCTCAAGTCGGAACTTTCCTAGGCTCTCCTCAAGCTCTGGTCTGGAGCTCTCACCGACCAGCGGAAGACACAAGAAATGCGTCAAAGCTGGCTTCTTACCTTGCTGAGACTTGCTCGAATCTCCGCCATGCCCCCGGCGAGGCATGTGTGAAGAGGATGCTGATGTCGAACGGAAGAAGACCTGGCGGCTGGTAGAAATCCGACATGACGATATGGCGGACGTCCAGCTCCGTGATGTTGACCAGGATGTTGAGATAGCCCCAGTATGAGAAAGTTTGATGATCCAACGATAGCCAGAGGGTGACGAACGGCATTTCATGCGTGGTGCGACGGAAGAAGGGAAGAACACAGAACGAGTACATATCACTTATCTCCCCGCTTCATGGATCTGCAACTATGGGCTTGATGGGTATACGTGACCACTACAAATACTACGTACTGGAATGCAATGCTTTCGCTAGTCATTATAGCAATGCTGTGACTGTCGACTGAAGTGGCTGTTACATGATGATAATTCTGTAGAGCACAACAAATCCAGCACGAGACAGGAGTACGATCGATTGTCTAGGTACGCAGCATGTCAGCATCAGCAATCAAAATGGTTGAATCCTAATAGTCATCACAAGCATATTCAATGATACAATCAGATGACATACATATACTAGACGCGTCAGATCGAAGAGGTCGATAATCAAGGTCACCCGCCACTTGTCATCTTGTCGCCACTATCTCCGTCTAGTCTTGGCGCTCATCTCGTCCATTGCCATCAAGGCTTCGTTTTTTTTTCGAATCGCATTTCGACGAGGACGACCGCAAGATTAGCTGCGACGACATGTTTCTCACCCAGCCGCCTAATCCCGAGCCACTAGTCTTGGGAACTGACTCCAGCTTTGGTGAAAGCACATCAAGTATTCCCGCAAAAGCGACTATTGGGCAACTTCGCATGATGCTACGTATGGACCGGGAGAGAAGAGAGAACCGCATACAGAGGATGCTTTTCGAACAACGACGTAAGGTCTGCGAGGAGTAACCAAAGTACACGGCACCATGGGGCCAATCATTCGCAGAGATCAGGGATACTTCTTCAACCACCCACCTCGGGAAAGGAAGATGTGACGATTGTGCGGGACAGAAGAGGCCGGTGTGGCGCATTGGGAGGGAGGGGTATGGTATATTGAGAGTCAGGACGCGTCGCCGGACAATCATTGGGAGACATGGCGACAATTGGGTCTTGAAGCAAGCGCAAAAAGATGAGTATTCTAGCCTCCATAGAAAAATCGCATGCCCCCTGTTCAACCACTAGACCCCTTCGACAACTACCCAGCAATGGTCTGGATTGTGTCAATTCGAGCTTTGCGCGCATAGTCAACGAATATTGGATTGGGAGATCGACTTGTCTCTGTAGATGTGTTCAAAAGCGATTCTGGCGGCAGCACCAAGGACGCGTAACGCACATCACACGCTCCGTGTCCAAACATGATGACGACTTGTTCATCGGACTTATCAGCTCTCAGAAAAAGCTTCTTCTGCAATTGGTACGAGCGCTTGACAAGATGGTTCCAATCCTTGGAGACTTGGCTGGCTCGCAAGAGATCTCGCATCGGTAGTGCTACCAGCACCATTTCGAGCAGGTAAGAATTGCTGAGAACATCGTGCGCGTATGTGTATTGGTGCTCCATCCTTGTGTGTCAGCTTGATCAGACGATATTGCGATGTGCACGATATTGTGCCAGTTGATTGGCCGAAGCTGTCAAATAGGATTGATCGCTCTGATAGTAGTATCTTGCTGGCGGGAGTGAGGATAATCAGTCAGCAGCGTGCTCGTCCCGCTAATACCCCTCAGCAAATATTGGTAGAAATTTGATCTTTGTCAACACCACTTGAACGTTGTTGTGAGTGAAGTGAGGTCCAAGTGTAAGTGAAGCAAGAGGAAATCCATGGAAGCTAGATTCTGTGCCTAGCTCATTTCGATGGTAGGCACAGGAAGGTCATTACCGAGTGTAGCCGCCGAGGTCCGATCTGAGCTCAGATCTCTATGATAAGTTCTCTCTTAAATCTGTCACATAAATCGCAGTGAATACCGTCCTCAACTGCAGGCTTTGAGAACTGGAAACAGACTTCACGTGCATCAATGTAGAATACCTCGTCGTCGCAAGCCTGATACAATCTAGCGAGGTCTTCCTGACCGCGAACTTGATCAAAAAGATGTCCCCAAATGACGCCTCCGTTTCGCTGCACAATCAATTCCGAGGTATCGCCTTTCCCGTCATCGCCATCCTCTTCCCGTAGACCACACACAGTGTATAAGCATTGGACTTCTGCCAGAGGTGACTGGCAGATGTACATATGCCGCCAAGAGGCTCTCTCGTCGTTGTTAATTAGATCCCAGATCTCATCGCATTCCTCTCCGTTAGTCATGCCTGCCATCTCCGATGCGTGGCTTGTACCCAGCAGAGGGTGGGCCATGTGCACGGGAAACAGCTGGTAGTTGTTTGGAAAGCCTTCCAGCGGTCTCGAGATTGTTGCCCGACAGCATTTCCACTTATCATGATCTTCGACATCGGTCCTGACTACGGCTTCTGGTAGGGGTCCAATTGGTTTCAGGAATAGCGTCTGCTGGATCTTCGTGTTTGTATCTATGATCGACTTTCAACAATTTGAAATGAGCTGTAACCGGAGAAGATGTCGCATGCACAGGTATTCGAGGATTTGAGCGAGCAGATATGGATTCTCCAGTACATGGGTTTGGGTTGTGTGACGTATCGATCGATTACAATCGCGAACGTCCATCAAGCAATCAGCAGACTGGTAGTCTTGACATATAATTTCTCAAGAGATGCATACATGTCACAGATGCTAAGGACAGAGAGGATAGAGGTTCGTGTTTCAGGGGGAGGATGTGAAGTGAGTGCTCGGCGAGATCGGACCGGCGCTCCGCTTGCGTCACTTTACACCTCTACCATACTACGGATCTTCCCTCATTCTGCATCATTCACGATTGAAACCATGCCAGACGAAGCAGAAGAATCGCCGGCTCAGCGGCAAGCTCGCTTACGCCGCGAGAAGCGCAATGCAAAGATAACAGGAGGAGGCGCTGACCGATTGGCGAAGATCACAGGAGTTTCTGGACGAAGTGCGCCAGCTCCCGAAGATGGTATGAATTGCGTTGCAATGATTACGTTTTGCTAGAACTGACACGCTCAAGTCGCACCTGCTGCTCCACGTCAGACTCTCTCAGCCAGCGCCGAAGACCCAGCCGAAGTCGACATCTCGGAGCACCACTGGACACCCGAATCAAGACGAGTGCCCACAGGAGCTTCGAGCAGGTCGCTCACACCGTCAATGCCCATGGACGGCAGCAATGAAGGTGATATGGATCCAATGATGCGCATGATGCAGCAGATGATGGGTGGGGGGTTGCCTGGTATGGGTGGAGAAGGCGGTGATGCGAATGGGATGCCTGGAGACTTGCCTCCTTTTCTCAAAGCAATGATGGGTGGACAAGCACAAGCGAAGCAAGAAGCTCAACAGCCGAAGAGTGACTCGGCGTACATGTGGCGGATACTGCACGCGGTCTTTGCTCTCTCACTAGCAGGGTACATCGCGCTCACGTCGACCTTCAACGGCACCAAGCTATCAAGATTCGAGAAGGTAGATCCCGAGGCTAGCGTCGGACCGAGACTATTCTACTTATTTGCGACTGTGGAAACGGTCCTGCAGAGCAGCAGGTATTTTGTAGAGAAAGGCCAACTGCAGGGAACAGGTTGGCTTGCCACGATCGCGAATTCGGGCATGGTACCGGAACCTTTCAATGGCTACCTGAAGGTGGTGGGGAGGTACGTGACGATATGGAACACGGTCGTGGCAGATGCGATGACCGTAGTGTTCGTGCTCGGCGCAATAGCTTGGTGGAGAGGAATGGCTGCAGCGTAATTACACGACAGAACATGATATCAAGGCCAGTCCCTGCTGATGATCCCTCCTGACGCCGGATATGCATGATATTGTATTGTACAGTAGACAGCTAGTTCGCTGCCGTCTCTCCTCTCGCTTCTGCGAGAATCGCCTCCTGCCTCTTCTTCTCGGCCTCAACTGCGAGACATCGCTCGCTGTCTCTCTTGCTTCTTTCCGCTTCCTCCGCTAGCTGTCGTAATTGTCCCCTTTCTTCAGCTGTCGGCTGTACCTCTGTCGCTTTTGTGAGACGTATTAAGTCGTCCAGAATCTCTTCCTCTTTCTTCCATGCCATGGTCACTGACTCTGTCCGCTCAGTGGGCGCTGAGTCTGAGGCAACTTTGTCCCCTGATGTCGAGGTGGTCGGAGCAGTACCTCCTGTGCTTGTTCCGGATGTCTTCGGTGCGTCTTTAGGTGCGAAGAAGATTGTCATGAGTGGATCGTCATCGTTCGTTGCGGTCCGGTCTATCGTGATTGATACTGCTGGGTTGTGGTATTTTAATCGTACAAGCTCGTGCCGCCAGAACTTCCTTGAGGCCTTGTTAGTTCAACCCATACATCCTAGGCTATGGTATCCTGGTACCGTGGTCCCAGATGTCCGTTCCACATCTTTGGCGCAAATCGAAGGTTAATGCGAGAAACCTCTTTCGGGAGTCTGAGCGCACCAGGTCCAAGTCGCATGGCGAGAAGCTTTCAGAACATTAGTAGAGTCCATTGTGAGTGCTTTGGCGCCTGGTCTGACCTTCTGTACACCAGTCAGCGAGCAATTCAGTAGCAGGATAAGATCACATACAGTTTGGAGCTTCCGCACCCGCAGACCGAGTCCTCCCACCATCTTGTCGTCGTGTTATAGCAATCGGACTTGTTGGAAGGTTACCGACACATCGTGCTTCGAAAGACTAGGGGGGTGATACAATGCGAAGCAGTTGACATAGTCGTCAACTTTTCATCCGACATGAAGCCGATACCAGAATGCCAAGCCATAACTTTTCTCCAGCTGATGTTCTTCGCAGAACTTCATCATCTCAACACCAATTGACCTCCGACACTCGCTCGCTCTGGCTCGCTGTCTGCGCCCGTGCTATCTGGGTTGATAAGAACATCCTTCGAAACTAATTTGTCCTCCTTCGATAGTGTACACGCCTTGAACCCTCCCATCGCAGCGCGCTCGATCTTGCACCTCCGCGGCGAGCTGAAGCTTTCCGCCGCGATCTCTTTCCTGTGTCAATCGCGACCCGATCGATCATCATGGCCAGCACAAATGGCGCCGTCGCGCCTTCAGGCGGCATGAAACCCGTTCAGATCTCCGAAGTCAAAGGCAACACGCGCGAGAACCGTACAGCAGCTCATACACACATCAAAGGCCTCGGTCTCCGATCCGATGGTCGCGCCAATGCGAACGCAGCTGGATTCGTCGGTCAAACCGCAGCTCGCGAAGCTGCTGGAGTGGTTGTCGACCTCATCAAAGCTAAGAAGATGGCTGGACGCGCCGTGCTCCTGGCGGGAGGACCGGGAACAGGAAAGACAGCACTCGCGCTGGCTGTATCACAAGAGCTCGGAACGAAAGTGCCGTTTTGTCCCATCGTCGGCAGCGAGGTATACAGCACCGAGGTCAAGAAGACGGAGGCTTTGATGGAGAACTTCAGAAGGGCGATTGGTTTGAGGGTGCAAGAGACAAAGGAGGTCTATGAGGGAGAGGTCACGGAGTTGTCGCCTGAAGAGACTGAGAACCCACTGGGAAGCTATGGCAGGACGATCAGCCATCTTGTTGTCACACTAAGATCCGCACGGGGCACGAAGAAGCTAAGACTGGACCCGAGCATCTATGAAGCGATCACCAAAGAGAGGGTCAGAGTCGGCGACGTGATCTACATTGAGGCGAACACGGGCGCTGTCAAGAGGGTCGGAAGAAGTGATGCTTTCTCGACAGAATTCGATCTCGAAGCGGAGGAGTACGTACCCGTGCCCAAGGGAGATGTGCACAAGAAGAAGCAGGTAGTGCAGGATGTGACGCTCCACGATCTTGATGTCGCCAACGCGAGGCCACAAGGAGGTCAGGATGTTATGAGCATGATGGGTCAGCTCATGAAGCCGAGGAAGACTGAGATCACAGACAAGCTGCGCGGTGAGATCAACAAGGTCGTGAACAAGTACATTGACCAGGGAGTGGCAGAGCTCGTCCCGGGTGTGCTATTCATCGACGAGGTAAGACAGCGTCCTGATGGACGGTTGACAGGCATCGCTAACGTTGGCAGGTACACATGCTCGATCTCGAATGCTTCACCTATCTCAACCGCGCTCTTGAGCAGACCATCTCGCCCATCGTCATCTTGGCCACAAACCGTGGACTCACCCACGTAAAAGGTAGTGATGGGATTCAAGCTTCTCACGGAATCCCACCTGATCTCCTCGCTCGTCTCCTCATCGTCCCGACCCATCCATACAATACCACGGAGATTCGTCAGATCCTCACCACTCGCGCAGCACTGGAATACAGCACACCTGCGCCTGCTGGCCTCTCTGGTGGTGGGCTTGTCAGCACTCAGACACTGGCAGAAGATGCCATTGAGGAGTTGACTCGACAAGGCGAGAAGGTTTCACTCAGATATGCGCTCCAGCTTCTCACGCCGGCCGGCATTCTCGCTCGAGCCCGCGGTAGCCAAGGTGGCGTTGTGACGGCGGAAGACATCAATGAGGCTACTGGTTTGTTCTGGGACGCCACAAGAAGCGCCGGGCTGTTGCGGCAAGCAAACGGCGCATTCATTTCGTAGGCATGCAATGGATTGGCGGTCTTTCACAGGAGCGGGACAGGGATATGATGACGGGCCAGGCACGCTTCGACAGACAGCGGTCTATATTTCATGTATCATTAGACGGTATCTCGCCATGCATGGCGTTGGCGGTGGCGAATGGGTATCTAGATTCGGGGGACGTCCTTCTGAATCTCCCCCAAAAAGTCTCGAATAGCCAGACCTGTTTCATCTGGAGACTCAATGACAGTCCAGTGACCTACGCCATTCAACACCTTGATGTTCTTCCTCGCCGACCCCAGTCTCTCCAAGATCGTCTCACACATCTTCACACTCGGATTCTTATCCTCCTCGCCCGCCACTATCAGCACAGGACACTCAACATCCTCATACTTCGGCACATCCTCCCACGCACTCGAAATCACCCTGCACAAACTCACATACGCGGCCGGATCATTCCTCAGGATCAAATCCCTGATGAACGCCCTCTGCAACCCCGTCGCCTTACTCCCCGGCGCCGCCCAAGGAATCAAATCCGCCAATGCCTCCATGCTCCTCGTCGCCTCGATCTTGCCGATCCGATCATCGAACACTGCCGCTGCCGCCTCGGTGGGATAGACAGGGGCACACAGCGCCAACGCCGTGATGCGCTCGGGGTACGTCGCAGCCACACAAGGTCCCGTCATGCCGGACATGCTGTGCCCCACGAACGTCGCGGTCTTGATGTCAAGCGCGTCCATGAGATCGATGACGTCTTGCGCGAGGGTGGCGACGGATTGCTCGAGGCCGGAGTAGGGGGAGAGACCCATGCCATGGAGGTCGTAGGCTATGCAGCGGTAGCCGGCAGCGGTGAGGTGGGGGATGAGAGGGGTGTAGAAGTTGTTTGTGCCGCCTAGGCCGTGGGCCTGGAGGGGAGGGTCAGGGTGAGGGAGGGTGGGTTAGTGGGGAGAGGGTGGTTACGAGGAGTACTGTGCCTTTGGCATTGCCGCTATCGGGTTTCCATTCCTTGTAGTAGGTTCGCTTGAAACCTGTTTGGATGATGGGCATGGTGGTGCAGGGTTGTTACACAATGCGATTGGGATATACAATTGGTGCGGCACGAGTATGGCAGAGGCGAAAGTGGTTCCGCAATGCGGAAAAGAGTATGAGTGATCAGCGTCACCAAATGGGCAAACCGTAATTTCCCGGGTGCACACTCCGGGGCCTTGCACCCAAGTCATCAATTAAACCTCGATTACAGTTTGACGGTTTCTGGTTGAAAGTGGGGGATCTGATGCATCTGAACAGGGCAAATGCGTTCCCTCGCCTGCTTATCTTGCACTGACCCTGATAAAGGACGTACCTCCACGAAACGGATGGTGGAGTTTGTGATGTAGGCAGGTTGTTATGCTTTTCTGTTTCCTCTTTCTCTATACTATACCAACCTTATGCCTCGGCCGAAAGTAGCCCCAGACAAACGACTCCGCGCTGCCGAAGCTTGCACCTATTGCCAGTCGACCAAGAAACGCTGCAGCGGCATTGTGCCTTGCAACAATTGCTCACGCAAGGGCAAAGCGCATCAATGTACTCTGGCAAAAGGGAGACCCGTCGGTCACACACCAGCGGCGAAGGCAGCGACACAACGACCACGTCCGAGGACTCCGGTCAACTTGCAGGCGGCTCCCGTTGACCCTCTCCTGTCTAATGCCTCGCTGTCTCCCTCGGCAACGAATTCGACGGTTCAGACTCGACATTCAATAGCGGGAGGGATACCTTCACCAGATGCTTCACATAAGACCCAACCAAGAATTCTTCAGGGAGCTCAAGGTGAAAGAGGTAAGGACCATAAGGTGTCGGGTCCGGACTTGGCTCATTCTAGGCAGTGTACATTGGAGGATCTGCCTCTTTATCCTTCTTGCAGTTCATTCGAGATACAGTCTCTCAATATGTCGGTCCTTCACCCTTCTCCAACGACACCAGGATCGGGACCATGCACGAGGATACGTCGGTACAGACGCCTTTGTCTCCATTCATGGAGGACAATTTGAGTTCAGAGCAAAAGTTGGAACTGGTCGATGTATATCTTATGGCGGTATGTGGACATGCATAGCAGTGATTCGACATCGGAACTGACTTGCATAAGACAAGCGGCCTCGTAGACGTGCTCGCTCGAGCAGAAGCTACACAATTGATCCGCGACCAGAGCCGCTCTGAGATCATGAACAACACATGTAAGAGTGCCATGGCAGACCTGGTTCTAGCAATTGGAGCTCAGTGCTCGAGACCCGATCCATCCTTGATCGAGGTGGAGAAATTCTACTTCAATCGTGGACAGCAACGAGCTTTCTCGACTATGCTTAGGAATCCCAGCATTGAGATGATCGCAGTCTTTCTGCTGATGTCCTTCTACATGCTCGGCGCTTGCCACAGAAATGCAGCATCCATGTATCTTGGAGTTGCTTCCAGAGCAGCTACAGTACTCGGTTTACAACATCAGGAATCGTATCTGTCTGTGACGGAGAAGGAGAGGCAGCAACAGTGAGTCAGGCATGCAATTCCCACCGTGTATTCACTGACCCGCATAGACTACGCACATGGATGAGCCTGCGCATACTTGACCTGTTGGTGTCTGCCATCCTTGCACGACCATCGTCTGCTCCGGCAGCTGGAAGCTCCGACAACCTCTTCACCCTGTTTGAGAGTGAGCTCGAAGACCGCAAAGATCTGATTGCTCAGTACAAATTGGTCAAGATCGTTGATCAAATCGTCGACAATGTCTACGGCCAAAAAGGTGTCTCACCAGCCACAGCCGAGGCCTTTCTCGACCAGCTCAAGAAGTGGAGCGATGCTCTTCCTGAAGGCTTACAAAGTCAAGGCATGATGGCGGACCCAAAGAACCCGGCAAAGTCCTTATCTAGTCTCCACCTAGCTTGCACATACTACTTCGCCGTGACCCTGGCCACCAGACCATTCCTCATCACCACTCTCACTGCACGCATGGCACGTCTAAGCAATAACAACAACCTCCACAGCTTCTCTGTTCAAGAACATCCAGTCCATGCCGAACTCGCCTCCGTCTGCGTAGACTCGGCCGTCTGGCTTATCCGCGCCTGTCTTGAAGCACAACGCTCTGGTCTACTACTCGCCAACATGCAAATCATGAAGTACGTTAGTCCCCGTCCTCTTCTGTTTCGACCGCTCACCCCCTGACCACAGAGCTCTCGTCTTCGCTGCTGCTCTAATCCTCGGCTTCTCACTCTTTGCTCAACTGCAAGTCGACCTCGAAACCGACGCCATGTTCGCAGGCGCCCGGGACATTCTTGCATCCTTCTCGGCACGCTCCTCCCAAGCTGCCCACTATCACGACATCCTCACAAGCCTGACCCAGACGATCCACAGGCAAAGACAGCAATTCGCCATGCAGTCGCGAAGAAGAAGCAACGCCTACGTAGGACAACTATTCAAGACCGCCGAGCCGGAAACACCTCAACCTGTTCCGCAACAGGGCCAAGACCAGTCAGGACAACTAGAACCCACGCTCGTAGACGAAGGAGCAGACGACATCAACAGCCTGATCAACACAGCCTGCTTCAGCGATCTAGACATGTGGATGCAAAGCCAGCCCATCTTCAACAACATGCCAGAAGAAGCGGACATTCTCGGGGCAGATCTCCTAGGATGGGACAGTCTGGACTTGGGACTATGGGATAACTTTCCCTACATGAACCAGCCGGCCATGTAGCCTCCTACTTCTGGGCGTCACGAGACCACGATGATGAGATACGGACTGTACTCTTACTTTCAAATACCTGACCGCTTAATGATATCATATATTCATTCTCAGGGTCTTAGTCCTCCACTTCCCTCACCCCATACCCAAACATGGCATTACTCCCCACCCCATTCTTATCCCTCATTTTCCTCGCCCCTTCCACGCCTGCCACCGGCAACTGATACTGAAACCTTCCGCCTGGAGTGGGCTTGCTCCCATCGGCCAAAGGGTAAGGGAACGGGAGAAATTCAGGTAGTAAGCCGCATTGAGCGAGAGCAGTGGCTTGGTCCCAGGCTATGTGCTCGTGGTAGAGCCTGTCGCCTCTGATGTTGACCACAGCGGTGAAGGGGATTTCGAGGAGGCGGTTGGTCGGGGGGACGCCGGGGAGGCTTGAGATGGGGTCAGCTTATGCTAAGTTTGAGAAGTTCATAGGGAAGGGGCAGCAGAGCAAGGGTCGGGAGGGGGAGGGAACGTACAGCCAATCCACCTGCTGTGTGTGGGTGAGTTTAAATATGAATTCATCTACCACGCGATCGATCCCGACGGTGCGCGAGATGAGCTCCAATTCTGTGCTTGCAGGGTTGCTGAAGATGAAGTGATTCCGGTAGAATTCGGTGAGTTGTTCTCTACCAATACCGCCTGTGAGTGTCGGGATGTGGTTCACGTAGGGCTCTTGCACCATTGTTGCCATGGTGTGTTCGACAGAGCGGTTCTCGAATTCCCAGTAGGTGTGTTCGTCCCAGATGGCTTCGAGGTCGAAGTAGGGTCCGTCTAGGTGTTTCTTGAGGAAGGTCAGGTTGCGGGTGTGTGAGATGGCTTCGGTGGCGTAATGGAAGTCTGGCTGGAAGGGGACGGCGAAGGATGGCGAGGCGGAGGGGTAGTCGTAGGCGATGAAGGTGGAGGTGCGTTCCAGTTTGGTGGATGCTTTGCCGGCGAGATGCTCTGCTGTGGGCACGGCGACCCGATTCAAAGGGGTTGATGTAGAGCCGTAGACGACTGCACCGCCGAAGGACGAGCCTTTGTTGAGATATGGGGTAAGCTCATCCCATACTGAGTGGTCGTACACGACGATGCCAACCTTGTCCTTTGGCTCGCATTGTGAACAGCTCGAGAGAGCATCTTGCGCTTCGCGAAGTGCTGTGCTTGCATCTTTCTGTATCGCGGATGATTTGATTTCTACCACTGTGAAGCTCTCCTCCGCCCACTTGATCAATGGTGAAGGAACGCCCTCGATGATGTCAAGATTTGATGCTGATGACTCTGGTGTCACTACAATGATTCCCGGACCAGTACCTTTTCGTGAAAGAGGCAGTAGTAATGAGCTTCCTGAGCTCAATTGTGTGACCTTGGGTTGTGGCAGTGGTTCCACAGGAGGAAGAGATGTGCTGTGACCATTGATGCCGTTCGTGCCATTTACACCATTGCTGCCATTCGTTTCGGCCATGATTCAACTGTGTATCGTGTATCGTGAGGAAATTGCTGCGTAAATTGTACTTACTGGCGTGGTGAATGACAATGTCAACGAGCAGTGACATGCAAACACGCTATCAGTTATCAGTGCACATCCGACCGACAGAAAGCTTCATCGAGGCGGGCCACGATCTGCCGGGTTGGCGGCAACTGCACTAATTGGCTGAGGTCCGGAGAGGTGCATCTTCCGCCACCCTTTTGCTTCATGCACTTCCGACGCACTGGCTCACCGATCTTCCGCGGTATGCAAACTCTAAAGGGGCAGACTGGCGATATTGTTATCCTGGTGGACTCTGTCATTGTAAGGTAAGCCATTGTGATACTATCGAAGCATCAATCTTTCCGGCAACCCTTTACGTTGATACTTCCCATCTCTGTCATCTCAGTACACTTGAACCCACCAATATGTCATATACCCTCGAGGACGTTCGTCCCAAATTCGAGCTCACGAAGCGGAATTACATCGTGACTGGCGGAGGTCAAGGAATCGGTCTAGCAGTCGTGCGAGCAATCGCTGAATATGGTGGCAACATCGCCGTCCTGGACATCAAGGATAAGCCAGAGCCAGAATTCGAGGAATACGCACAAAAGTTTGGTGTCAAGACAGCCTACTTCAAGACGGATGTGAGCAAAGAAGAGCAGCTCACGTCGAGTTTCAACAAGGCAGTTGAGTTTCTTGGTGGTGTCGATGGTCTTTTCACCTCTGCCGGCATTGCCATTGACAAGCCTTTCACGGAACAAACCTGGCAGGAGGCGGAGAGAATCCAGCAAATCAATGTGAGCAAGTCGGACATGTTTATTCCACCAAGTCTGACATGGACAGGTACTGGGGACTTTCTTCGCTGCTCAACTAGCAGTCAAGCAGATGAAGAAGCAAGGCCGAGGAGGTAGCATCGTCCTCGTAGCATCAGTAACATCCCACAGCGTCCTGCCAGGCTATCGTATGGCGGCATACAACGCTTCGAAGGGTGGCGTGCTCATGATGTCGAAAGCTCTCGCATCGGAAGTCGGCGAATGGGGCATCCGGGTCAACACCATCTCACCCGGATTCATTGCGTCCGAGCAGACGGCCGTGGTGAGGAAGCTCAAGGATGAGCGGGAGTCAGCCTTTATGGATACGGCGCCGCCACTTGGACGGATGGGGACGCAGAACGATCTGACAGGTGGCGTTATCTATCTGCTTAGTGATGCATCGGCGTATACGACTGGTTCGGATATTGCTATGACTGGTGGCATTCACAATGGAAGAATACACATGTAGACAGCACGCATACACTGAGTAGAATACTTGTACAGGCTGCGATGGACAAGTGACCCGCGTCATCTGATCAATGCCATTACATATGCCTCGTCATGGGGGGCGTTTGGCATGCAGACCGGTGCACCAGTAACGTCTCACCTGGAAGCAACATCATTGTGGAGGAACACATTGATTCAAACATCTACTTCTCGCTATCCTTGAACGAATCCAACTTCAACAACTTCCTCGCATTATCCCTTCCGATCTTCCGCTTATCAGTCGGATTCAGCTCCACCGCATCAAACCAAGTACAAGCATCATGGAAGTTCTCAAACGGATAATCGATGGAGAACAGGATGCGATCGGCCCCGACCTCAGTCATACTAAGCTGCAACGCCGGACTCGAGAAATGACCACTAGTCGTAATCCAGATATTCTGGTTGAAGTACTCGTAGATCGTCTTCTTGCACGTCTCCGCGAGCCCAAGGGGCTTCTTGATGTCCTCGAACCAGTGGTTGATTCGCCAGAGGTCAAAGGGGAGGTGCTCGCCCATGTGACCGATGATGATCTGGAGTTTCGGGTGTCTATCAAAGACACCATTGGTCACCATGCCGAGGAGGTGTAAGCTGACACCTTGAGCGAAGCTGAGCGGAGGGCCGATCAGCCACTTTCTCTTCGCCCAGAGCTTGTCGTGGATGCTACCTGTTGGGTTGCGAGGGTGGAGGTAGAAGGGGACATCGAGTTCGGTGACTACTGACCAGAATTTGTCCCATTCTGGTTGGTCGTAGAAGATCATGTCGTCGCCGTCTGGACCGGCACGCTGGGTGTCGTTGACGAGGGCACCTTTGAAGCCGTACTTGGTGACACATCTTCGAAGCTCGTCGGCGGCTTCTTTTGGATTGTGCATGGAGAGCGTGCTGTGTACGTCAGCGGATGGCATCCTCATAACGATCATGAAGACTTACGCAAAAGCTCCGAATCGATCTGGCATATCCTTGATCGAGTCCGCCACATGGTCGTTGACTTCCACGGCAAGTGCTTGTGCTTCTTTCGGATCCCAGACATCTTGCACGCCAGGTGCTGTGTAGGAGAGAATAGTGTAGCCTACACCATACTTGTCCATGTACTCTACACGCTTTGTCCGTATGTCGTTGATCTCAGCTGCGTGTTTTGCTGGATCAGTGGCGAAAAGACCTGCCCACCATTTCGTCCGTTCTGCGAACCTAGGCAGAGCGAATGCTTCTTCGAGAGCTACCTTTCCGTACATGTTGCTTGGGCTTTGATGGAATTGCGATGTTAGACTTTGACGTTGTTGCTCAAGCCGGAGTTGCACGTAAGAAGAGCAATGCAGCAAGTCTGAAGGAGAGACGGAACAACAAATGCTCTTGAGCTCTGGAGCTCTTGAGCTCTTTGCAGGCCTACTTACGCCAGAGAATCAACGTGTCACGGCTTGCTGCGGTCCATTCATGCGGAGCGGTGTTGGTGTCACACAGAGAGACGATGAACGTGCGGGTACACGGTGGGCGGGTGGGACACCATGTTCGCGGCGGCTAGGGGCGTCGGTTATGTACTCATGGACCAAGTGAGCTGGAGACAAGGTTGGAGCTATGGCCAAATCCCTGATATTGACCGGAGCTCTCCCCGCAGGTCACCTTGCCTGAATGAGAATGGCGTGGAGCACCGATGGCGGCGGATCAGTTCTGGACGTTTGGGCGATAAGAGCCCTCCCTGTATGCAGAGGATGTGAGCACTCCTGAGCAAGAAGATACCTCCGTATCAGCTTCGTATCATGGGTAGGCGTGTCGGGTATGTTCTGAGACCAGGTCAGTCGCTTGTGAGATAAGATGGTCGTCTTGACACAGACACGGTAAGGGAAGAGATAGCATCAACCACGCGTCTGCCTTTACTGATAGTCGGAAGGTGGCTTGAGGTTGATGCTTAAACGGTCCTGATCTCCCGCACGTGTCTTTTTGTCCATGTCTCTTTCTTGCCACCCTCGTCAAATCTAGCATCAATTCCCCAAGAGTTCGAGAGACAACACGCGGTCTGTGACATATCATGCCATCCAAGGAGACAGAGTACGATCTCGTAGTGGTTGGAGCAGGTAACTCTTGATCTGCCGAAGTTCTAGACACGATCTAAGCCTTTGACAGGATGGTTTGGTCTTGCGAGTGCAAAAGCATACCTGGAGCTTCATCCATCGGAGAACATCCTGGTCCTAGAGTCAGCAAACTCATGTGGTGGCACTTGGGGCAATGACCGGCTCTATCCAGGTCTCAAGTCCAACAACATTGCTGGCTCATATGAGTACCCCGACTGTCGCATGAGCGAAGAAGTCTACGGAGTCAAGGATGGCGATCACATTCCAGCCGCCACCCTGCATAGATACCTCACAGACTACGCAAAGAAGTTCGGCGTCTTCAGCCGGATCGTTTTTGAGACAAAGGTCAACTCGATAGAACCCTCCAACGCAGGCGGATGGAAGGTGAGCACGACCATACGCGGATCAACGACGACCCTCGAAACCAAGAAGATCATTCTCGCCACCGGCCTTACTTCAGAGCCCAATATGCTCAGCTTTCCAGGCGAGAAGGAATTCGGAGCTCCCTTCTTCCACGCAAAGGACTTCTATGTTCAGTCTGCCACACTCCAAAACTCCAAAAACGCAGTCATCCTTGGGGGCGCCAAATCCGCCCTCGACGTCGCCTACGCCTACACCCAAGCTGGCGTCACCGTCGATCTCGTCATCCGGCCTGATGGCAAAGGTCCCGTCTGGCTCGCCCCTCCCTACGTGACGCCTCTCAAGAGGAAAACCGAAGAACTCCTCCACACGCGCTTCCTCAGCTGGTTCAGCCCCTGCCCCTGGGGCCCCGAAGACGGCTACCCTACCATCCGACGATGGCTCCACAGCAGCACCATCGGGCGCTGGCTCGTCAGCAAATTCTGGGCCACACTCGGCAACGACGTGACCACCGCCCACGGGTACGACTCACACCCCGAAACCGCCAAACTCAAACCATGGCACAGCGCCTTCTGGATCGCCTCCGGGCTATCCATCCACAACTACCAAACCAACATCTTCGACCTGGTCAAAGCAGGGAAGATCCGCGTGCACATTGCCAACGTGACCCACCTCTCCCCTCACACCGTCCACCTCTCCACCGGCGACCATCTCCCATGCGACGTCCTCATCGCGGCCACAGGATGGAAGAAAGAGCCCTCCCTGCGCTACCTCAACTTCAACATCACCCTGCCCGTCGACAAGGTCGAGCTCGAGAAACTCTCCGCGCAAGCCGACGCCACTGTCCTGCAACAGTTCCCCTCCCTCGCTGCCCAGCCTGATCTGCGCTTCGTCCCGGACTCGAAAGATCCTCTACGGCTGTACAGGTTCATGGTCCCCGTCTCCTCGCTGGCAAAACGCAACATCGCCTTCGCGGGCGCCGTGTCCACCGTTTCGACGAGTATCTGCGCCGCGGTGCAAGGGCTGTGGATCAGTGCGTATTTCGACGGCAAGGTGGAGCGGATCGCGGGCACGGAAGGAGAGGCGGTCAAGGAGGCGGTGTTGCACAGTCAGTGGGGGAAGTGGCGGTATCCGTGCGGGTATGGGGCGACGTTGCCGGATTTGGCGTTTGATTGTTTGCCGTATTTTGATCTGTTGGTGAGGGATTTGGGACTGAGGTGGAGGAGGAAGGGGGGTGGGTGGAGGGAGTTGGTGGTGCCGTATAAGCCGTGGGATTATGAGACGTTGGTGGAGGAATATAGGGAGGGGAAGAAGGTGCAATGATGGATATGGCTTATATGTTAGTGGTCGGTGCGTTTGTCAATGATATAAGGATGTGAATGGACAATGTCAAGTTTTGCTTGCATTTGAATGCTTTGGTATCTTGCTTGAAACGATTACTGACTTTGTTCGTCGTTACACGATCGTAGTCGTATGTTCAGAAAATGAGAATTGACTCATGAAAATCCAGCAGCGCTGGCGTTCCTGCTCTTTCGGTGCTTGTTGAAGAGGTTAAAGGTGAACAGGTCTCCCATTTCCCTCCAGAAGCCAGTTGGTGGTCCGTCAAGCACATCCGCCTGGGCCTCATAATCGTCAACCACGGGACGTTCCCAAACCAGATCAGCCTCATGAGGCTTGACAAACTTGGTCTTCTTGATGAGCTTCCAGCCGATGAAGATGATTGGCATGATGATCTGAATTGTGTAGTTGCTGAAGAAGGTCTCGGCAGAGAAGGTGGTGCGGAATGTGGCGTAGCCGTAAAAGATCACGACGAACGACATCCAGCCAAGGCCAATGTAGGCGGAATATGGCTGGAAGCGACCGTAGTAGGGGAAGCTGCGGCGGTCGACGCCTTGAACCTGGCATGCCTTGTAGAAGAAAATATAGGTGACGGACATGACGATGTAGTTTGTGATACCGCCAGCAGTAATGAGGGATACCAAAATGTTGAGTACACTGTAGAGCAAGTTAGAACACAGATATAGATTGTCAAATGGGATATACTAACCGGTAAGAACCGTTGCTAACCTGCAGGAAGGACAAGAACGGGAAACAAATGACCACCAAGAAAGCGGCCCAAGGAACCCCATTTCGGGTGCACTTCCGAAGGATTTTTGGCGCACGACCCTCCAGAGCCAGAGAGTACAAAGTTCGGGTGGCGCAATAAGTATACGTGTTACCAGCACTGAAGATTGAGGTCAGGAGCAGAGCGTTGACGACGTGCGGCAAGCCCTCAATGCGAAGATTGTTCATGGCAATGACGTAAGGTGAGGCCGCAGCAGTGCCAGATCCTCCACTTTCGCCGTTCAGGATGCCATCAAGAGTCGGGTCGTTGTAAGGGATAACGATGCCGATGCACAGAGCGCCGATGATGAAGAAGATACCGAATCGCCAGTAGACGGTCTTGAAAGCAGTCTTGATGTATCTTCGAGGACGCTGGGTCTCGGCGGCAGCCATGGCGATATACTCGGGTCCTACAACGGTGAAAGAAGCTGACCAGAGGGCGGCGAGGAAACCTTCAAAGCGACCCAAGCTGCCAGTGCTGAGATGTTCGGCAAAAGCGCCTGGGTCTCTCCAGTACCTAAAGCCGTATGCGTCACGGTCCGGGTTGCCACCCACCATAGTGACGAAGGTGAAGCTGAAGACAAGGAAGATCAAAATGACCTTGCCTCCAGAAAGCCAGAACTCGGCCTCGCCAAAGACGCGAACAGCGAGAATATTGATGGCACTGGAAAAAACTTTAGCAATTGTTCACATGAAGTATCCTACCCAATCCAAAGAAATAATCTTTCTAGATGACATGCACGGCCCAAGGAAAAGATGAGGAGAGGAAGGTGCTTCTGGCAAAAGAAAAGGTGCTCTGGGAGTGGTCGCACTGGGAGGGTCTAAAGAAAAGGCGCATCTGGGAGGAGTCGCTTTGGGGGAGTCATACGCATAGAGGACGATGCATGCCGCGCAAATAGCGGCGACGGGAATGTTGTCGGACCAGAAAGTCAAGACCAGATTGATCGCGGTGATCTCAAAGGGAATCAAAAGCGCTTCGTAGAAGAAGAAGTTCCAGCCAGCCATAGTTCCCCACTGTAGATGGTCAGCATAGCTTCAGGGTGGCCGGTCAGTGATCCACATACGGCATCGTCGACAAAGTGACCTGCAAGTCGAACGAATCCACCAGAGACAGGGTGTAGCGTGCTCATCTCAGCAATACAATTGTTGACCAGCGCCAGAAAGCATGCGTAGACCGTATAGGCGATGAACAGAGAGCCAGGGCCACCTCTGTTCAGGCCACTACCGATAGACACGAACAGAGCAGTACCAATTGAGCCACCAATGGCCAGCAATTGGATCTGCCTGTTGTTGAGACGTCTATGCAGTCCATCGGCATTCTCACGAACTTCGCCCGCGGCGACATCTGATCCAGACTCTTCACGCGCCTTCAAGTCCTCCTTGAACTTGTTGTTGTCGTGTGCGTCCAGCGCCATGATGGTCGGGTCGGGAGGGGGGGGGGGGTTCTCTTTGAGGTTCGGGTGGGGTTAAACTAGGAATGGAAATCCAAAGACCAAAGACGCGAATGACCGAAGGGTTGGGCCCCTTCTTAAACGAACAGCACGTGGGCAGCAGCAGCGGCAGATCAGACAGAGGAACCAAGGCAAAGGCTTTTTCCCTGGTGGGTTGCTTTGCTGCATCGTGAGTGGCTTGCCGTCGCGTGCCACTTTCAAACCGATGCGGTAGTGAGTTGCACCTTGGCCCCAGCCAATCCTCACTCCAAGCGATCGAGTTTGCTTCGCGCACTGACTCTTTCATGGTCTTATTTAAGACAGGCACGTCAGAGTCTAACGGGTTGGCCTTTCTTCTCAACGCTTCCCGTGGTTGACTTCATCTTTTCCGGCGGTCTTCAGTAGAGGAACCCGTGAGGCTGCACTCTGATGTCCGAATGGCTGATAAGGTGCCCTAAGAAGGCGGATGCTATTTACCCATATCATTTTTGTTAGTTACCCATACCTAAGCCGCTAGTAAAAGCTCAAATCTGTCATGTAGTAGCCCCGCGCAAATTGTGACCTATGTTTACCGAAGCTATAAGCATAACACCTGCCTAGCGGCGATCGACCTAGCTAAGACTGTTTTCCTGCTCGTACGGGCGTAGCGAGTAGGAGCAAAATCATAAGTATACGGGAGTATAACGGACACCTTACTACACTAAGCTAGTATGCCGTTCTTAGCGGCTTGGGTATGGGTGCCTAGCAAAAACGATATGGGTAAATAGCATCCGCCCCCTGAGAAGAGCCGCAAGGGAAGATCTCCGCGTTCGTCACTTCGTGTTGCTCGCTGATAGCAATTGCTCACCTAAAATGGCATAACTAACCCCGACGTTCTTGAGGCTGAAGGCTTAGGATCTGGGCTGACCACCCATGTCAGAAGCTGGAAAGGTGCACCCACGCTCGTATGGTAAAGGGCGGCCATGCTCTCCAGCCGTTCTCCCGCAGGTGTGGATGCTTCGTGGTCGACCCCCACCCTCCCTGTGTGTGACTGTCTGGAACGGCCTGCTGTTGGAGGCAAAGCATTGCGGTACCATGACACATGGTCTTCGGGTGTGATTCCGCAAAGATATACGAATGCGGAGTGCGTCCCGATGGACAAGAAAGGTTCCGTGCACGCAGATGCTGAATCTTTATGTACATCTTGATGACCCTAACGACAGTGCATGTCATCATTCCTCTCCATGCAGAGTCACCACTTTAGACATGAAATCGACGGTGAAGCCAGTTTCGCTATCAATGGTACCTGGTGCCTGATATGTCGCATAGTCTCGTTTATACCCTTTACGATCATAGAAATCTCCATTGATCTCCTTGATCGTGCACAGCAAGAAAGTGACTTCTGTCGCTCCCAGTGCAGCACACTTTTGCCGAACTCTCGTCTCCACCGCGTCCATCAGATAAGAAGCCAATCCGCGGCGCTGATACTGTGGACTCACTGCCAACAGCGAGATCTCCCACAGATGACTTCCAGCTCCACCGGGCACTTCTCGGCGTGTGAATATCTCCCGCCCTCCGGTAAGCTTCCCGAACTCCTCGGCACTGAGTGGAATGTATGGTTTCGCCGCCACTGTCGCCAGAACCGCACTGCTCTGGGGATGCTGGACGACGATACTCAGAGTCCCTTCTTTCGTACCCACGTGTGTCCGATAAGCTGAGTCATCTACGAGGCGAGGCCGCGACGCTGGAAGTGCCCTGGACTGAGCGTGTGAGAGGTTGAAAGCCTCGTTGATCGTGGAGGTGAGGGATCGAATCAATTGCACGTCGTTGAGCTCGGAGTAGTCGAATGTGGTGACGGTAACGACAAGTTCGGCGCTGTGCGTTGTGTCGTGGTTTGCGGGGTTCTGGCGAGAATCCAGCTTGAGTCTATGAAGCTCTTGGATGACCATGGTCAAGGGTGTATACAGCTCTGATCGTACGCACGATCGTTTGTCAAAGGCCTGTCCGCTATGCCTGCTGCGAACAACCCTGAGTGTCGAATATTTTGCCTCTAAAGAAAAGCTTTGAACCGTTCGTGAGTCCAAGCTCATCAAAGTGAGTCAGAGTGAATTTCTGTTGCGTCACTCGAATGTTTCCATCAGACGATGTCTTTTCAGATAGGTAATATCAGGTTAATTGCCGATATCTCAATTCACTGGAAGATGGCTACTTCAACAGAGCCTGTGGTACCTCTGCAGCGTCTGGTCAGTCAGAGGGAAATTTCGCTACGTGGGCTGGGCAGCGATCGAGAAGGACTCGCTGCACAAGGTAGGCGCAATCCTTTAGAAACAGAAGACATGCTTAAACCTCCCAAAATACATTCAGTGACCATGATGATGGCTGGGACAAACCAGAAGGATGGCCTGTCGTCGCTGCCGGGTCTACCATCTTCTTCGCCTACCTAGGCCTGATTTATTCTTACGGAATTGTGCAGCTTCATCTCAACAGAGCCAACCTTGCGAGGATATCCACCCTGTCCTTCGTTGGATCAGTTGGTGCGGCTATGTCGCCTCTGACTGGTATGCTTGTTGCAAGATTGATTAGACGGGTTGGGTACAGAGCTACTTCGATCATTGGTAGTGTGTTCTTAGGATTGGGCGAATTTACTGCTGGATGGTCCACCAAATCCGTCCCAGCCATGTTTCACACTCAAGGAGTTCTCTTTGGTATTGGAACTGCATTGTTATTCTTAGTAGAGACCAGATCACGAGCTAAGCTCGAGAAGTAATGGGCTGACATGCTTGATAGCCAGCTGCCACGGTGCCTTCGTTGTGGTTCAAGCGAAAGCGAGGTCTGGCCACCGGGATCGCCTACAGCGGCGCCGGCATTGGGTCAGCTGTGATCGCTCTTTCATTGAACAAACTGATCGAAGTCGGCGGGCTCGAAACGGTCCTAAAAGTGCTAGGAGCTTCTGCATGGGTTATATGCATTCCTGCATCGTACTTCTTGAAAGCACCACCAGGACGGCTTCGTGCAGTCGCAGGGATCCAATGGTATGTATACAGCTTTGGCTGGCGCTCCTCGAAGACGCTGACAATTCGACAGGCGCTTATTCAAGAATGTCCGCTTCCTGATCATGCTCTTGATGGGAGCATAGGCAACATTCCCGCTCTTTGTTCCACCATTCTTACTGCCACTCTATGCCGCCTCGATTGGTATCTCCGGACAGACGGGTGCTGCTATCCTTGCTGCATGGAACTTTGCGTCTGCAGTTGGTCGAATAGTCATGGGCTTTGGAGCGGATGCTTTCTTCGGTCCTGTAAACAGCTTGCTGATGTCTCTTACCTTGATCGGGATAACAACGCTTGCCCTTTGGCCTTTCGCGTCGACTCTCGGACTTCTTGTCTTCTTCGCCATTCTCAACGGTATTGGTTCGGGCGGATTCTTTAGCCTGATGCCTGTTGTTACGGGCGCTGTCTTCGCTAACGAGGAGCTTGCGAATGTCATATCAATGCTAACGACCTCATGGACATTTGGCTACATGATGGTGAGCTCGATTACCGGCCGACATGGTCGAAGTATTGAAATACTGATATCCTAACAGGGAGCTCCCGTTGCAGGGTACCCACTTGATGCTTATGGTGGAAGGGACTCGGGTCTTGTTGCGTTTCGTCCCGCCATGTTCTACGCAGGCTCGCTGACACTGGCAAGTGCCGGCATGGTTTTGGCTATCCGCTTAATGGAAACGCGCAAGCTATTTGCCCGGATCTGAAACTGCGACGGATGCCAGAGCTGCGGTGTGGAGCTCGCAGGACGGCGAATCATTTACGGAAAGTTGTCGGTACGCGAGTGCTTGCTGCACGGAGGTACTAAAAAACACAAGAGTCGCCGTGCCGTCTCGAACACTACGATGCGAGAGGTCTAGTGTGTGATGTGTGAGAAGATGGACAGAAGAAGGGTGGAAGGGTGACGCTGTCGGTGAAATTCATTGGTCAGGGAGCTCTCGACCGGGTTCACAGGCCAAGCCGGAGCGTGATTCCTGGACATATCACGCAGGAGACATGGGTGTCTTGCCCGCCTCCCTCTTTTCGTTCCACCGCAAACGATGGACCAAAAGCGGACAGAACTACATATGGGGGCTTGAGCTCTCCCCGTGGAGAGCACAACATGTGCGATCCACAAAGCTCTGCCCGCTTGCCGTGTCGTGTTAATTGCACTTCTGCCCCGGGGCATTTCCGGAAAATGGCAGTTTATATTGCGAATAAGACAAGCTTTTGGCGAACGCCGAACCACACGGCCCGTGTCATACCATCTCAGACAAGCCTAGCATATTTAGCCTATGGGTTTGCATATCTCTCACACTCACTGCCCTTGCTCGACTCGTGGAGGTTCCACAATGCATGGACTGCTTCGAATCATATACCACGGACCTCATTATTGATCCTCGTTCCCGGCGAACGCATGTGGGCTCCTGATGAGGTGGCTCGGGGATTGGCATAGTGAGTAGGACTTCTGCATCTTACTTTGCCGTCATGCAGATGTTACGGTGCTGACAGTGACGGTGTTGCCGAAGCCAATAAGACCTAGAATGCCCTTGGTGTGGTGAATGTGAACCATTCTCTCCCCACTTGACTACTCGTTCCGTGCCCTCATAGAAGCACATCATGTCTGCAAACGGTGTCAAGGTTGTGCTTGGTGGAAGTATGATCTCGGATTGGTCGTCTGAAGTGAAGGAAGAATACGTCCGTATCATCAAGGAGAATCAGCTTTGGGATGTCGACACCTCAATCATTTACCCGCAGAGCGAGGCAGTGCTGGGCAAGCTGCAAGGCACCCTACCTATCCGTGTCCACACCAAGACGCCCGGCTTTAAGAAAGGTCTCTTGAAGCGGGACATAATCTTAAAAGCGGCTCGCGAGTCACAATCCAACGTTCCAGAGATCGACCTGTACTTTCTCCAAACACCTGACCCGGATACGCCGATGGAAGAGTATGTGGGGGCGGTGGCAGACCTGCATAAGGAAGGCATATTCAAGCGGTTTGGGCTGTCCAATTTCTCGGCAGAGGAGACCCAACAAGTCTATGACTTGTGCGAGAAGAACGGTTGGATCTCGCCGACGGTATACTCTGGCCAATACAGTGCAATTGCCAGGATCAGTGAAGAGGACCTCTTCCCTGTCTTGCGCAAGTTGAACATCTCATTTTGGGTGTACTGGCCTCTGGCTGCTGGTTTTCTGGCCAAACCATTCGAGAGCTTCAACCTGCCCGGCAGTGAGGGTTTCGGCCCCGGTCGCTTCTCCCAGTCAAACTTCTTTGGTGGCATGTTCAACTCCATCTTCAATAAGCCAAAGCTCTTGGAAGGCCTGAAATTGTGGGGCGAAGTAGCCAAGGACGAGGGTATTACACCTGCAGAGCTTGCGTATCGTTGGCTGCACTACCATTCTATATTAAAGGAAGGTGATGCAGTCATCGTCGGGTCGAGTCGGCCAGAGCAATTGGAGTCTACCTTGTCGGGCATAGCCAAGGGTCCGTTGAAAGCAAGCTCGGTGAACAAGATCGAGGAAGTCTGGAAGATTGCCCGGGATGATGCTCCTGACTGCAAGCCACAGTATTTGAGCTTCTGAGGGCAGAAGAGACCTCGTAGCCGGTAGACGCAAGCCAAATCAGAACGCAGCAACAGAAGGTTCTGAGCTTTCGACGCCGTATTCCCATCTCGTAGTGCCTGTCAATGGAGTCGAGTGGAACGATGATTGGGCACACCGTTGTTGAGCTTGATCTCCAACTTCGCCAGTGCGATGTTCGACCATGTCTTGCTCTTTCGAGAAAACGACTAGAACCCAAGACAAGCTAGATCGGATCGGGTAATTCACTTCGCCAGGTCGTGATTTTGAGAGGTATTACTAAACGTTGTGTTAGGGATCGCAAAATATGATCTGAAACGCAGTGCCATGAATAAGCTTGGTGAAGCACTGTTCTGACATCGTATAGTCGTAGACGACACGCAATCGCTGCCCTTTGTTGTAAATTTATCAGCGGTAGGCATGACTTTGAAGTCCACCGCATATATGCAGCAGAGTTGGTGTTAGAGTGAGTCTGCTCGGCGGGTCTGTACGTGGACGCAAGGACCAATGACGTCCTGTGAAATGTCCATGCATTATGAGGCCGCTTTCGCCAATTGCTCTGCCAAGGGCTAATTGATTGATCAGAGAACAGGCCTCCCGGTTAGATCGCCTCGCAAGCTCAACGATCCGCATTCCGTTCAATTGTCGGTGTTGGTGTTGTCTTGGAAAGCGAATCTAGCATGGAGTGGACTATCAGATGGATGAATTGTCCTGTTCTCCCCGCGTACAGGAGTCAGTACTGAAAACATTCTCAAGATAACGATTAAGCAGATCTCGTCGTCTACATCTGCCGAGCTTCGCCGAGGTCAACCCGCTATAAAGCTCCATGCGTTCGCAATCACAGTCAAGCCTCCAAACTTTTGTTTGTCTTGTCTGACAGGTGAAGCTGTGAGATTTTGTATGGCACCGAGACCTTGTTCGAAAACTCGGCATTGATATCGTAACGTTCCCGTCTGCTGTTGTGGATAGCTCAGCAATGCGTAACCTCAGGTGTGAGATCTCACGCATCACTTTGCCCCCCCCCCAATGTTTTGTTAGGCAGCTTTAAGAAGGAATGTGGAAGCTGACTATCGCGGTATGCTGACGGCTAATGAGGAAGCATCGTCCTTGAAGTTTATCCGGTGGGCAAGTGGCGTCCGTAGGATCATCATTGATGTACAGCATGCTGGAGACTAGGACCATGATTGTGAGGCAAAGGCCCATTCTCTGGCGACTCGAATCGTGACCTGATGCGCGACCCCACCGAACCTTGTGCTGCAATGGGTTGACTCCATCCGACCCAGCTCGTACCGCCGGTCGCCAGACTGTATCCATCGCAATGCCAACAAACAGCCCTCGATTGTGGATCACAATCGCCGAGAAGTCGACTCAAAAAGATGATGATCATGTCGCTATCGTTGTCCCAAGCCCTCTCGTCGGAGACCGTTCTCGGTGTTCGCATAGGAGGCAGAAGTATATCAAGTTGAAGGTGATCTCCTCCGGATCTACCATCCCGCCATTTTTACCCACCTGAATCTTCTTCTTCATTTTTCTCCAGACTATATTGTCCAACAGTTCATCATGCCTGCCAACACATTAAAGCTGATCCTCGGTGGCTCGCACATCTACAACTGGAGTGCAGATGACAAGGAAGAGTATGTGCGAATAATGCAGAAGCACGGGGTTGTCGACGTTGATACTGCTGCCATCTACGACCGCAGTGAAGGAGTCATTGGTGCTCTTGCTGACAGAGAGTCGCTTCGAGTACACACCAAGACTGCTGGATTCATCACAGGTATGCTCGCCAAAGAGAACATTCTTCGGGCAGCCAAAGAATCCCTCGGTCATCTGAAGCATATCGATGCATATATGTTCCAGTCACCAGATCCGGAGACGCCTATTGCAGAAAGCTTGGAAGTAATTGACCAGCTTCACTCCGAGGGTGCCTTCATGTCCTTTGGCTTGAGCAACTTTTCTGCTGAAGAAGTCCAAGAAGTATACGACATCTGCAAAGCCAAAGGGTACATCCTACCAACCACGTACAGCGGATCCTACAACGCTGTAACGCGCGGCAATGAGGAGGATCTCTTTCCAACATTGCGCCGACTTGGTATTAGCTTTTGGGCCTATTCACCGATCGGAGCTGGTTTCTTGACCAAGAGGTTTGAGGACTTCAACCTACCGGGGAACGAGGGTTATGGGCCAGGTCGTTTCTCTCAGGAATCTGGGTGGTCTTCGTCGATTAGCAACGCCATCTATAATCGACCCAAGCTCCTCGAGTCCTTGAAGCTCTGGAATGACATTGCCAGCAAGGAAGGTGTCGCCCCAGCTGAGTTAGCTGCTCGCTGGATTGCACATCACAGTGTGCTCAAGCCCGAGCTCGGTGACGGCATCATCCTCGGTGCCAGCAAACCAGCTCAGTTGGATCAGACTATCGAATATATCAAGAAGGGTCTGCTGAGTCAAGAAGCTGTTGATGGAAATGAGAATGTGTGGACGATTGCAAAAGAGGATGCCACTGGGAAGCCCCTCTTCAGCTAAGTCGCCACTGGTCCAGGACAGATAGTTGGAAGATGTCAGATAGGCACCTCATCGCTGCAATTAACATACGTTCATTACAATGATGCTGTTCGGTGACCTTAGGTGTCAAAGGATAGCGAAAGTGTCTGGCAGCTCGTCATGTCCTTCAACTTGATCCCTCGATGTGCGGCTCTAGCCGAAAGTGGAAATGACGCGCAAGGTAGAGCTTCGGCTTTTTCGTCCGTGAACCTGTTCAATCCTTCACAAATCACACTTGCAACACTCAATCGCAGCCATGCCACGCTAGACAATCGATAATCACAATCGGAACACAGCATGCGATTCTCTGATATCTTGCCCATCGATCGGTGCCCATTTCATTTTCCAAAGGAGTGGTCCGAGGGAGTTGAGACGGGTCCATCGATTTTCCTCGCCCTTTGACGATGTCTGACGCGCCTGTCACCGAGAATGACACCCACGCCGACTCCGCCGCGCCCCCTTCTGTCAATGGCATCAACGGACATGCGCATATCGATCAGGTCGCACACGAGGCTACAGATGCTACATCTAGTGACACTCCGAATGGGATAAAGGAAGAGGAAACATCAAAGGAGGAAGCTCAACAATCAGTGTCTACACCAGTCCCAGCTTCTTCTAAGAAACGAAAGCTCGACGACCTCAGCGGTAGATCGCGTTCTGCCTCGCGCGCCGCATCCCCGCCATGGAAATCATTCAGTGCGGATGGTCCGACTCAATTCACAGATGGCGGGAAGAGGAGGTCTGGTCGAGTCAACCAGATCCCTCTGGACCTGCAGCCCCCATCGGACAAGCGGACGACGCGAAAGGCCTTTGAAAGCGCAGGTACCAAGCGAGTCAAGGCAGAGCATACACCAAGATCTAGTAAGCTTAAGTCAGAGCTATCCTCGTCGCCGGTCAAGGCAGATTCCCTGCGCAAGGCTGCTGTCCGAGCAGACTCCAAGACACATGAGCTCTCGAATGACAAGGATTTGGTTCAAGCTACACGAGTATCTTCCCGGCGCAGATCATCGCCAAAGCGATTCGATGACGATATCGTCGAGACATCACGCCCTGTGCCAACATCACCAACCACAATCAAACGGAAAGTAGGACGACCAAAGAAGCGAGAACAGACACCTCCCTCGCCCGACGCGCGCCGCGGAAAGCATGACACCTACACCAACCATGTGGATCCTACACAAACATCTCCCAGGCTGCGATTGAAGCTGCCACGCCATCCTCTTTATCCACCTCATCCCGACTTCATTCCCAAACCGCCAAAATTCGGATCGCTTATCGAAGTGCTCGACACATACGACGTTAAAGAGCGGGAGAGCGGGCCAGGTGACAAAGATGAAGCAGATCCACTCGAGTCGCGTGGTCACTCCAACAAAGTCGTGAGGTCTGTGGAAGAGATAGCTGAGACCGAAGCTCGTACACGATTGCGCATCCTAGAGGCATCTGCGCCGGGTGGTGCACTGAGCCAGGATCGATGTTCCTTGTTCTTTCCCGATCAGCAGGAACAACCACTATCGCAGTACTCGCACCGCGATCATCTCTGGGCTCACGGCGCATACTTCCGGCATCTGCTTGACCGAGAGACCGCACGACACAAGGATCTAGCGAGAAAGACTGCACACGCATGTCTGGCAAAATGGAAGGAGAAGCAACCACAAACGGAAGAGGATCGGGAGAAAGAGGAGAACGAATGGTTCAAGCTCACCTACAGGCAGACCGTGAGGGATGTCGCAAGAAAGTGGGAGCTGGTGACCGGCGAGATTGAACGACAACGGCTGCAGCAGTGGATGGAGGAGCAAGAGCTGACAAGAGATCGGAAGATGCAGAGACTGCTAGAGGACACTACGGCCATGTTGGAAAGGAGACGGGTAGGGTTTGAAGATGAAGAGGTGAGCGAATCGCCGAGTGACACTGAGGGAAGCGAGAGTGAGGGCAGCAGCGGCGCAGACGATGAGGAGGCAGACGACGATGTCATGAGCTCTTCCGAATCTGAAGAGGACGAGGCGGCTGAGGGCGATGCTGACGAGAACCTTTCACCTGAAGCGCTGCGGGCCAAATATGCCAACCTCCCTGAGTTGGAGAAGGATTCTGCACAGAGCGATGGAGATGACGAGGACGCCATGGATATCGATACTGCAGCTGACACGCCCGCTGAGTCTCTGGAGGTCGCTGATATGTCACACGTGCAGCTCGATGAAGTAGATCAGGCACTTCTCGACGATGACGATGACGAGTCCACCGATATGAGTGACGACATGGGTTCTTCGGACGACGACGACGGAGACGATAGTGAAGAGGAAGAGGATGTGGAAGAGGAAGAGGAAGCAGAGGAAGATGTTGGGCTGATGGGTTTCTTGGGCGGCCGCGAGCGGAAGAAGATCCAAGAATTACAAAATGAGCCTTCTGAGGATCAAGCAGAATCTCATGGCGAAGATACTGTCATGGACGAAGCGCCTGCCGACGCGTCAGCTGTGGCACAAGATGATGACATGAGAGACGAACACCTCGGCGATCCCTCTGTACAGCTTGGCGGATCTCTGGAAGGTGACCATAGCAGTCAACCAACCCCCATGGACAGCTCAACGACAGCTCCAACCGAAGCCGATTCTACCACGACTGTCGATCCCGAAGACATGGCAAGGATTATGCCTACTGCAGAGGAAACTCAGACTGCTCGTAAGATCACGACAAAGATACCTTCGTTACTTCGCGGAACTCTTCGAGAGTACCAACACTTTGGACTGGATTGGTTGGCTAAACTCTATGCCAACCAGACGAACGGGATCTTGGCTGACGAAATGGGACTGGGAAAGACAATCCAGACAATCGCTCTGCTTGCACACTTGGCGGAGGAGCATGAAGTCTGGGGCCCACATCTGATTGTGGTTCCTACCTCGGTCATACTCAATTGGGAAATGGAGTTCAAGAAGTTCTTGCCTGGTTTCAAGGTTCTTTCGTACTATGGTACCCAGGAGGAGCGTCAACAGAAGCGCAAGGGGTGGTCGAACCCTGACAACTACAACGTGGTAATCACCTCTTACCAGCTCATCCTCAAGGATCTCTCCTCAATCCGAGTACCCGAATGGCATTACATGATTCTGGACGAAGCGCACAACATCAAGAACTTTCAGTCTCAGAGATATCAAGCCATGATCAGATTGAAGACACATGCGCGTCTTCTCCTCACCGGAACGCCGCTGCAGAACTCCATTCAAGAGCTTTGGTCCCTTCTGACATTCTTGACAGCTGGTCAAGATGGTCAAGGCATGGGTGATCTTGACGAATTCACTCAGTGGTTCAAACGACCTGTTGATGAGATCTTCGTCGATGGCAAGAATAAATTGGGCGTCGAAGCACAGGAGATTGTCAACAAGCTTCATCACTCACTGCGTCCCTACATTCTCCGACGCATGAAAGCTCAAGTGGAGAAGCAGCTACCCGGCAAATATGAGCACACAATCTTTTGTCGTCTCAGCAAACGTCAACGACAACTGTATGACGCCTTCCTCAGTCGAGCTGATGTCAAGGAGAAGCTCTCCTCCGGCAATCCGATCAGTGTGTCTCAAGCACTAATGGCACTGAGGAAGGTCTGCAATCATCCCGACCTCTTCGAGGAGCGGCCCATCGTCACTTCATTCACTGTTCGGAAGCCATACAGTAGGATGCCCAGATCTGTGGTAGCAGATTATGAGATCAAGGATCTGCTGGTCCGCCGTCGACTTCTGCAACAAGATCCCGACCACGACTTCGATAGTTTCATCGATCGCAATTTCGACCTTCACCGGCGAGAGCGGTACTCAAAGTACCATGCCAACCGTGGGAAACGCCTCATTGGTGTTCAGAATATGCGGAATTGGTTCTTCCACTTCAAAGCGATGAAACCTTCGAGCACATCCCTGGCAGGCACGTCACTGAACGACACGTTCGTGGCTGTCAAGTCCCGTCTGCTGAGTGAGAAGACTGACAGACTTCAAAAATACATCAACGTTACTGAGCAGCGCGCCGAGTGGACGCCAATGTACGGGTGCGATTTGGTTGCGACATGCACAGTCAGAACGTCCGACAGAATACCACTCCTAAAAACTCGCCTTCCGCCAAAGATCAGCTCGCCTCTAATCTCATTCGACGAGATGTCAGTCCTCCCGGATATGGTCCAGAGTACCGAACGACGTAGCTCTGCCCTCAACAGCAGCATCCAAAAGTTCGGCTTTGTCACTCCCAATGCTGTAGCTCACGATGTGCTCTCGTATACACTTCCTGCTGATGTACGAACATCGATTCAGTCTATCGGCCGGAGCCAGGACGATCCATTTCATGAATCTCGGGTACGGTTGTCAATCGCCTTTCCTGACAAGCGTCTCCTGCAATACGACTGCGGTAAGTTGCAACGACTCGCCATCCTGCTTCGCGACCTTACTTCTCGCGGCTCACGAGCTCTCATCTTCACGCAAATGACCTCGGTCCTGGACATTCTCGAACGCTTCCTCAACATCCACGGGTATAAGTACATGCGCTTGGACGGATCCACTCGCATCGAGCAGCGTCAAGACATGATGGAACGTTTCAATCGAGACTCTCGTATCGACGTCTTCATTCTTTCCTCCCGATCTGGTGGTGTCGGCATGAACCTTACTGGAGCAGACAGCGTCATCTTCTACGACCTCGACTGGAACCCGCAGATGGACAAGCAGTGCCAGGACCGCGCTCACAGGATCGGCCAAACCCGTGACGTACACATCTACAAGATGGTGAGCGAGCATACGATCGAGGTGAATATCCTGCGCAAGAGCAACCAGAAGAGGATGTTGGATGAAGTGGTTATTCAGGAGGGAGAGTTTACCACTGATTTCTTCATGCGTGACAAGGACAAGGAGATGGAGCATGAGCCAGATGGTGAGGCGGTGCAAGATGAAGCGGGCTTGGCCGTGGATAGAGTGCTGGGGCTGGACACGGTGGGTAAGGTGCTGGAGAAGGCAGAGGAAGGTGTAGACGTCGAGGCGGCAAGAGCAATGAGGAAAGAGCAAGCAGTTGATGAAAGGGATTGGGAGTTTGATGCGAAGAAGGGTGAGCTCAGCGGCGGTGCCACCCCGAAGGTTGAGGAAGTGGAAGACGACGACGGCGAAGGAGACGAGAAGCCACATGTCGATGACTACATGCTGAGGTTCGTGAAGCGGACCTTTGAAGGTGTCCCGTTCATACCGCCTGTCGACAAGAAGAAGGGAAGGCTGGATAAAAACGGTAGGGATCGAAGTCATCGGCCGAAGAGGATCTGAGATGACATTGTACATTAGAGAAAGGGATGATAGCATAGCGTTGAATTCAAGACACGAGAAGATAATCAATTATCTCAAGCACTACAAATCGGTATCTAGAAGACTTGTCGCATCTACCTCCTGCCCTCCCAACTCCATCGCTCCCCTCCAATGCTTCAACCAATGCAAGCAATCCTTCACCTTGCCTCCCCCTCTTCAAAGCTCTGGATCATAACCTTGATGGCCCCTGTCTTCGGATCTGCCGCCGTCTGGAACGCGCTCTTCGCATCCTCCAACGTGTATCTATGCGTGACCAACTTCTTCAGATCAATAACCCCTCCCTTCAACAACCGAATCGCTCTCGGCCAAGTATTACAATACCTATACTGGAATTGCAAATCCACCTCCCTTGTACTCAACCTCATGAAAGGAATCTGAATCTCATTCTTGCCCACACCAATCACAAACACCTTCCCGCCAAACTTACACGCCTGGATCGCCCCAGCAATACTGCTCTCCACGCCCGTACACTCCATGGCAATAGCAGGCTCGTTCCCCTCGCCCAACTCCACCACCTTGGCCGCGAAGCCCTCCGCCGTCAGTCCTCTCTCGACCAACATCGTCTTGACCCCCGGGCAGAACTCTTTCGCAAAATCCAGTCTTCCCTGATCGATATCCGTGATGACAATCGGGTACGCCCCGGCCGCCTTGACGCAAGCCAGCGTGACCAACCCAATCGGTCCCGCGCCACAGACCAACACCGGGTCGCCGACGGTGATCTTCGCCCGCTGCACCCCGGCCAGCGCAACGGAGAGGGGCTCCAACATCGCGCCGTCCTCGAAACTCATGTCCCCGATCTTGTGGCACCAAATGGCGGGGTGGTTGACGTAGCGCCGGAGGAGACCAGGCACGGGAGGGGTGCTGCGGAACAGCACGGATTCGCATCCGTTGTAGCGGCCTGTCAGGCAGGGTTCGCAGGCGTTGCAGATGATGTTGGGTTCGATGGCGACGCGGTCGCCTGGTTGCAGGTGGGTGACGGACGGGTGCACGGCGAGGATGGTCCCGCTGGATTCGTGGCCTAGGATGTGGTCTGATTCGACGATCATGGGGCCGATGCAGCCTGCGTGCCAGAAGTGGACGTCGGAGCTGGTGGAGGGGTTAGGGAAGGGGGGCAGGAGGGAGGGGGAGGAGGGGAGAGACGGACCCGCAGATGCCGGTGCTTTTGATGGCGACGGTCACTTCGCCGTGTTTGAGGGTAGAGGGGTTGGCGACTTCGTCGGCGCTGGGGCCGGCGTCTGCGACCCAGAGGTCATGGGCGGGGTTGGTGTAGACGCCGATGTTGGGCTTTTGGGCGGTGATGGTGGTGGTGGATGACATGGTGGCGGTGTGATGGATATCAAGAGGAGAGAGATTGCCAGGAGATGCAAGAAGATATAGGAATTCGGTGTGCAGTACCGAAAGGATGAGAGAAAACAGTTGTCTGAACTTATCCTTGTCGTTGCCGGTAGTGATGCACCTCTCCTTGGTCGCGGCGGGGTAAATTTCACTGATGTTTGCTTGCCCACCGGCCCCGCAGAAAGCAGAAAGCTGCCCCTCGGACCCTGAAAAAAAGACAGCCGCGCTTCCGGGCAAGCACCGAGAAGGGAAAGACGAGATCCAACTCAAAAGACAATGTGGCTCGGTGGTATTGTCCGAGCACGGTCTGGGTGAAAATGTATTAAAGTGCGGTTCTACCACTTCGGGAGAGCGCTTAGCATTGTTTCTGGCCGTATCCGATGTCTTGAAGCCGTTCCGACGGGAGAGAAAAGACTCATCACATGCAAGGTCATTCCTGACTATGGCGCACTATTCATCACACGCGATACACGAGTGGCTTCTTCTCCAGGCATGATGTCGATCGGCGAAGAAATTATTGTTCAAGTATAAAATGCAATCGAGCTATGTGTGAAGTAAGATGGTGATATCTTGAAATGGTAAGGCAACCCGTCGTGGTCAGCAGCTGCAAAAACAACAATATACCATCTGTCACTCAACGGAAAGCTATATCATTAACCCTTCAGCGACTAGCATCGAAATCGCCATCAGTCCAGAAAAGACATCACCGTCGTCATGTCTACACTAGGGTTCTCACACTACCAGCACCGCCAGCTACCAGCCCTCCTACTCGCCACGACCATCACCATTGGAGGCACAATGCCTCTTTTCAATCCCGAGAGAGCAATTCTCACCTTTGGTCTACCACAGCGTATCGCTTCAACTCGAGAGACTTGGCCGGTGATGACCTCTGGATCAGCACGAGTGACTGCTATGGGTCTGGGTATCTGGGGCATGTACCTCGCTGGTCACACAAAGGCGATCGATGTCTTCATGAGCTCGTTCATCTACATTGGCCTGGTAGATGGCTGGGTCTGCTATCAGGAGGGAGTGACCAACAAAGCTATCTTTAGGTTGCTGAGCTCTGCGACGGTCTCGCTGCTGGGGTTTTTCAAGGTCACTGGAGGTGACTGAAGCCGTGATGCATGTCGATTGCGATAGGAGAGTGGTCAGGTCGGTACTAAACCATAGTAACAAGGTTACATGATCATCCTGGCAGAGTCTTCGGATCACTAGGGACTGTCTGGTAGCCTATGGATAGCTGCTATCATCGATTCTTTGACAATTTGGGCTCGTCGCACTGCAAGTCTGGTAGAATTCCCATGACATAAGACAGCAATGGCATCTCTCGGATCTTATATGACTGATTCCCAATTCGTTCACTGGTACAGCTCTGAATCGTTTATTGTGTTTGCTTCACAGTGGTCCGATCGTACATGTTGAAAGTCTGTGGGTAATCACGGTCGTGCCTGATCATCCCGTGCTTGCCATTTTTGGCTGCATGCCAATGCCTGCCGCCGTTTGGCGTTCTTTTTCCATGATGTTGAGTTTCACATCGTTGAAAAAGATGATGCTATGCGGACTTTGATCGTGCAATGAGCTGCCCTTCATACATCGTTATCTCACCGAATGAGTGGAAAACCTGGTCGATGATGTATGCGGCTCTGAGACGAGGCTACACCCAAAGCCCTACTCCGTGGCGTCTTCCGTCGCAGCCGAGCTTGCGAGGTTTGTAGACCTCAGCGCTTAACAAGGCTGGCGGACACCTTCTCTATCGTGTAATTTCCATTGTTCTTGCTCATTGACTTTCAATGCCTTTCTGATTTATCCTTCCGGTGCGAGTGCAGCTGTAGCGAGTAATGTCTGACGATTGGGACAGACCGCGAAGGAGAGAGGACCGCAGGGAGCCGAGGAGCAGATCTGTCGAGGTCCAAGAGTACGAGAGACATCGCCAACGTCCGAGCAGGAGACAAGAGCGGTGGGACGACTATGAAGACGACAAACACTACTCAAAATCCCGCTACGAGACAGCATTGGTACCAATTCGTAATCGCAATGACGACCGAGAAGATCGTTATCGCGATGAGAAAGTCCTCGCTGTAGCTCCATATCACGATGAGCGAGGCCGCCCAGGCGAATTGGTCATCTACGACGACGACGACGAGGATCGAAGGTACTCGGACAACAGCCGCAGTCGAAGTCGGCGGCACCGGGATGATAGCCGACACAGACACTACAAGCATAAGCATACAGGCATGGATAAGAGCAAGAGCATACCACAAGGTCGCTGCTGGTACAGCGAGAAGGACAGAAAGGATGCCGACTTCTTGGAGAAGCATTTCGATTCATCCTACGACGGTATCATTGCCGCAGCAGCTGGAGCGGCCATTGGTGCTATGACTGCGAATCGCTTCAGCAAGGAGCACAAGAAGAGAAATGTAGCCGCGAGTGCAGTGGCCGGAGCAGTGGCCTTTAATTTCGCCGAGAACCATTATCGTGTATTCACCGAGGATGAAGAGTACTACAAAGATAAGGTCAAGACAAAGGTGAAGGAAAAGGTTGGAGTGTAGCATTGGCTCGTGCAGGAACATGTCAGGATACCCAATTACGATTTGAAATGAATGCAAAATTTGGATGAGACTTGCACGGTCAGGTGATCTTTTCGATGCTTTTCATTTTCTGACCACTGTTGTGTCACTACCACAGTCTGATCTGGTCCAGACAGCATTCGACCATTCCAGTATCAAATATACTCTGGGTGACCACGTGGAGATCGACAGTTTGTTCCTGGTGCTTGCGAGCGATCACTCATCCTCGAAAGATACCCAGTCCCCTAATCACCCCGCTCGTTCGTCTTGTCTGGGGTCGCGGGGATACATCATACAGAGACCGCCGTGACTCTGCCTATCGATCGAATCGCCGAGGGTCGGAAAGATCAGGAATTGTATGAGTGGATAGGTCTCGATGGAGCACTTGTGCACCACTCAAGCTGAAGAACTGCACTCAGTAGACCTCGGCAAGTTCAACATGCACTGCACATCAACGCGAACCGTGCCACCGTCATGCAGGCACCGTAGGATCCGGTGGTGTGGGTGCAGATGGACTATCGACAGGCATCGGACCATACGATTATCCTTGAAAACAGGCGGTTCGCCACAGACAAGCCAATCAAGACTGGTTCAGCCCGATATGCATTTCTTGGAAAGACAAATCCAGATCATCTTCATTCCACCAAACCCCGGATTGAGCCCTTGCCATTTCCACCTTCGTGTTATGGCTCCAAATATCGTCCCTCGGTATTTTCTGCAAGTTTGCAGTCGTGCCGCCTGACGCGCCACCCGGCAAGCCACGGGATGTGCTGGGCAACGTCCGGTACGGTATAGCGAATAACGGACAAGGTCAACAAAAGACGTCAGGAAAGGAAGCATAGTCTCACTGCGGTCCGGGGAAGTGCGCGGCTCTAATGCCAGCGTGAGTGCACAGCATCCTACCGAATGCAGACCAGACCGTCGGCTCAGCAGTGTGCTTCCGCATCCTTGACGAGATGGTTCGATCGAAGCTCCGCCCAGCAAACAAGAAAAGCAGGAGCCCGCCTTGTCCTCGTCAAGTCCGTGTCAAGTTCTCGGATCCACATCAAGCTTCTGCAGGCAAGGAACACGTTGTGTCATACCAATGTCGGTTTCACTCGCTACCCAAGTCGCGTGTCGGCAAAGCAATACATGCTTTGAGAGACTATTGGAAACATCCTTTGCCCGGCAAGCACTACGATTGGCCATAGCGGCCTGCCTGATTGCGCATGATTTCCCACGTGAGGCACGGTTTTTGGGTCTTCAAGTCTCGGCGATCCAAGCGGTCCGCCTGCTCTGTCGACTTGAGATGAGACCAAATTTCAAGGGACCAGTGCACAATTTGACTGGAGAATCGTTCGAGCACGGCTGGGGCAGAGGCCGCAGAGCACTGTCACTCGCAGATCTGGTGTCCGTCTACACAGCGCGGGCCCCGTTGGTTGTCGCTCATGCCGCTCTGTACTCGGCAGGATCTCGCGTTGGCCGTCGTCGTGCATCTCCGTCGAACTGCATCTGCATCTGCACGACGCCAACCGAGGTGATTCTTCTCTCATCAAAGGAACGCGTGGTGTCAAGGATTGGCCACTTTCGGCGGGCGACACTTGGCAACGAGACCGACCCGCCCACTCCCCACGCACTCCCCATGATTTTCACACCTCGATTCCGCTCCGTCTGTCTGGGGACGCTGTCAACCTACGCTCGATTCGGTATAGCTTCTCGTCTGCCAAGCTGATGGCGTCTCTTGGTGTAGGACTTCGACTTTTGCTTTGCTTGGCCAACTCCTGCCCTTGACGGTGCGTTTGTGAAAGCCGCGGCATCTCGACAACTTTTCGCATTGGCGGAGGTGCGGCGAACGATGGTTAAGTACGGGGGATTGACCATGATCGTCTCCAGTCGTTCCCCCACTGTCATTTCTATCTTCCTTTCCTACAACCTCTCCCCCGCCCTCTGTCACGCCTTCCAACATGGCTACTGAGGAGAAGCAACAGATTGGTGCTATTCAGCACCAGGAGCACAACTTTGACTCTGGCTCCGAGAAGAACCACGACTATGTCGAGTTCTCCCCTCGTGAGCAGAGGCGCATTACCCGCCGTCTGGATTTGCGATTGGTCTTGACTACTGGTATCGTCTACTGTGTGTCCTTGATGGACCGTACCAACTTGTCCGCTGCTTCCCTGGCTGGGTAAGAAACCATTCCGTGTTCGTACAGAACAGTATGCTGACCTCTCCACAAAGTATGAACATCGAACTCCGCATGAACGCTGTCAACAACGGATACTCAATCACCACCCTCGTCTTCTTCGTCTCATACATCATCTTCCAGCCGCCTGCCACTGTTCTTACCCGCAAGATCGGTCCAAGAATCTTCCTCTCAGCTCTTGCCTTTGGATGGGGTGTCGTCATGATTGGTATGGGTCTCGTCAACACATGGCCAGAACTCGCAGGTCTCCGTGTCATTCTCGGTGTCTTCGAAGCCGGTTACTTCCCTGGTGCGGTCTACCTCCTCTCGACATGGTACACCCGTTACGAGATGGGCAAGCGTTATGCGGTCTTCTACATCATCGGATGCGTCGCTTCTGCTTTCGCTGGTATTCTTGCTTTCGGACTCATGCAGATGGACGGCATTGCTGGCAAGACTGGCTGGCGCTGGATCTTCATCATCGAAGGTATCCTCACTTGCCTCATCGGTATCGGCGCATACATCTTCCTCGTCTCTTTCCCGGATGATGGAGCCGAGAAGGCTTGGGGTTTCCTCAAGAAGGCCGAAATTGACTGGATCATCCGCAAGGTCGACGCTGACCGTGGTGATGTCGCCCTCGAGCCATTCACTCTCGGCCGCTTCCTGCGTGGCGGTGCTGACTGGAAGATCTGGGTCTTCGCTCTCATGTTCTGCTTCTCGACCACCGTCTCTTACGCTCTCGCCTACTTTCTTCCCATCATTCTCCGTGCCGGTATGGGCTTCTCCGTCGGTGAGGCTCAGTGCCTCGTCGCTCCTCCTTTCGTCTTTGCCGGTATCTGGATGTACCTTTGCGGTTGGTACGGCGACAAGTACAAGCTTAGGGCTCCTGTCATTGCCACCAATGCTCTCCTCCAGGTCGTTGGTCTCTGTCTCATGGGTTACGGACCAAGCAACGCCGTCAAGTACTTTGGTGTCTTCCTTGCCTGCGCTGGTGCCGTACGTTCTTCATCTACCCTTCATACACAACTGCGAATGCTGACTGTCTCTAGAACTGCTCCGTCCCTGCAATCCTCACCTACCAGGCCAACAACATCCGTGGTCAATGGAAGCGTGCTTTCTGCTCCGCATCACTTGTCGGCTTCGGAGGCATCGGTGGAATTATTGGATCGCTTGTATTTAGGCCGCAAGACGCACCTAGGTACTTGCCAGGTTTGTGGGAAAGTGGTTTCCTATCTTTTATATCAAAATCTTCCACTAACTTTTTCACAGGCTACCATGGTCGCCTCCGGACTCGTCCTCATCATGGTCGGCATTCTCACCCTTTTCTTCAAGGGCCAGAACGCAAAGGCCGACCGCGGCGAGCTCAACATCGAGGGCTCCGAGGAGGGCTTCCGCTACACTTACTAGAAGGTTGTTACCATGGGTGGTACAGCGTAATCATATAGTATGTCATGAACTTTATACAAATCTTGTTATAAATCTCGTATGTCTACCATCGTGTGAGAGCTACGCCTGCAAGATGTACATGATGCCACAAGGCCACTAAATACATTAACTTGAAGAGATCAAGTGAGTGTTGGCAATCATGTCATGATGAGGAGTAGTGGTGGTGGTGGATGCCAACACACACGTGACATCACACTCTTTTCGCTTCACTTACGACTCACACTAGCACGGTCGAACCCTCATTGACCTAGTCCAACTCTTCGGGACCATCCTCAATCTACTCGTCTGATCGGAATATCCCCGTGTCTGCTATCTATGCTTAGCGGATCCACAACTTGGCATGCACGTCGCCAGCAAAATGGCAGTCGAAGTCCTACCAGATCGAATGCTGCTCTAGCAGCCCCGAGGAGGTAATCTTGATTGTATATGTATTTTGTCAGCTCGAGCAATGTACTTATAGCTTCATGCGGCAGTCTCATCGCCAGAACTTCTGGCAGACGATATACGGAAGGGCTTACAGAGGTCTAGAAGACATATTTCCAACATCGAGCTCGAGTTCAACGAACACAAAGGAGTATAGAAGATGCACGTCTTTTCTATGCTGGAAAATATATCATGATGGTCGACTCAAATGCGAATGGGTATGTACAATCTCGCCCCGCTATCCTCTACAAGTTCGCCTTTGCTGGGAGTTCCCGGAGATGCCTATACTTCTGAGGCCAGATGCCCATCTTTCCTGGCGAGAGAATACCATTTGGATCAAGGGTATCCTTTATCGACTCGACGAATCTTCGATAGGCATGGTCGTTGAAGTCGAACATATCTTGTACCAGATCTGGAAAGGTCAGTCAAAGTCTTCTGCAGTCCAAGAGGCAACTTACCCATGTGGTTGATGTGCGACCTATACTTGCTGTATCCTTTGCTCTTCCCTGCCTGGAACAGCTGGTGGAAGATGATGTCTACAGCCTTCTTGTGATCCGCCCGAGACTTGTCGTAGCACATCATCGTCACAAGAATGACATGACGTTCGTGCATGAAGAAATCGCAAGCCAGATCCCAGCCTTGACTCTCGCAGATGTTTCTCGACGTCTTGACCCAGTCCAGGATCAGCTTGCCGTTCGAAGGGATGATGCTAGAGTGGTCGCAGTGAGCACCTAGACCGCTTGTCTTGCCGACTCTGTAGTCGACCATGGGCAATGACCATAGTGTTGGGATGCCGCAGAAGAAACCACCATGCTGTTCCGGAACTTGTGTCGCTTCCAGCAAGTCGCCATTCTTGCCTTCGAACAAATCTCCCTGGAGCCGCCCCTTAGGACACTCCTTTGCGCAGATCTTCTTCAGCTCATCAAAGTGAGCTTGTACCACATCCTTTTGTCCATACAATCCAGTCTTCAGCACCCAGTATCCCACACCTAGATCCTTCTGCAGCTCCTTCACTCTCCAATCCGGTATCGATCCCTCACCCTTCCACAGCTCTTCCCTCTTGCCCATCATACTAATCCACTCCAGCACATTACTCACATACGCCGCGTTCGGCAACAGCTGGTCCCGCCTCAACTTCCCAAAAGTATCCACTAACGCCTCAATGTCGTCAAATTCGGGCACGTCGAACATGACGCTCATATAAGCCTGAGGCTGTGGATGCAGCCAAATCCCCATCTTCGTCACCACAGCCAGATTACTCTGGAGGAACAGCCCCTCGATCGACGGGCCGAATGTGAAGTTGCTCAAATGCGAGGACTTGCTCGCGCCGTCACCGATGGCGAACTGGCCTGTCCTGACCAGCTCCCCATTGGCAAGCATGACTTCCATCCCGGCGATGTTCTGGTGATGCGTCGCCGTGGGCGTGAAGCCGATGCCGCGATCCACTGTGTTGCCGACCACGCTGCCCCATCCCAACGAAGGGGTCGAGGGCCAGACGTTGAGCTTGTGCTTGACGATGTAGTTGTAGAGATCCGTAAACGTGACGCCCGGCTCAACGACAGCGTAGGAGTACTCCGAGTTCACCTCGATGATCTTATCCATTCGATGTAGGTCGAGGGCGACACTGCCGTTGACTCGTGGTGCAGGACCGCCATATCCGAGGTTCTTGCCTCGGGAGAAGGTCCAGACGGGGAAAGAGTGCTTGTTCGCGAGGGCGAGGACGGTGCGGAGCTGGGCTTCTGAGCGAGGTGTCACGGCTGCGGAGGGCTGTTTGCGGCGGCCTTCGGCTTCCCAGAGCTCGTATGGGTCGACGTAGTCTTTGAGGGCGTCGCCGACGAAGACCGAGTCGGGGCCGAGAGTGCAGACGAGATCGTCGACTGCGGCGTCGAATTGGGACTGGGAGAGGCCCGGGGGAAGGACGGGCTCGAGGGGAGTGGTGAGTGATTTGAAGATGCGGGTGTGGTGGCCCTGGTATTCGGTGTTTTGGTAGCGGACGGGGACTTGGGTGGTTGCAGACATGCTAAGGGAGTGCTTGAGGAGCAATGCGTGAGGCAAAGGTGAAGGGAAGAAGCTCTACAGATGTGAAATCAACCTACATGGACCCTGGACGTAGCTCAAGCTGTGGGACTGGTTTTGCGGAGGCATGGCAGTCCGGCAGTAGACGCTAAGGTGGCGCCGATACCAACAAGAAGAAGAGCCGCATGAATGGGTGGATGCAGACGGGGGAGTATTCTCAAAGTGAAGCAGGCAAGAGAGCGATACCCCACATTGCCACTGCGCGAGTTGTGTGTGAGAGTGGAGGTTGGGGATTGGGGGAAAACGCAAACGAAATCTCCCGTTTCGGCCAAGGCCTCGCGTGTCAAGCCATCCCAACGCCCACTTCTGATTCAGACGCGATCCAGATCGTGCAGTCCACACTTGGACTCATCATGGAATTGCTCGACTTTTGGTTCGTCCCGGCAACGTCTCGCATCCTTTCTCCAACCAGGAAGGAGAAGACCCTTGACGCGGTTTGTATCGTCTGTGGTCGGTCATGAGAAGGTCGATAGCAAGCTACCAAGTGCTATGATTACAGGCAAAAGACCGGGAGAATCGGATTAATCATGTACGACACAGCCTGTCCTGAAATCAAACCGAGGAACGGACATTCACCGACCAATATATGCCTTGCAGATCATCACAAGTCTATACAGTAGCCAGTTGGGCCCAAGAGGCCCTTTCCCCAATCCTCACCGACCCTGGTCAGTCGGTACGAACTCTCACTTCGGCAAAGCCCTACGGTAAGTCAACGGGCCACGCTAGTCCTGTCGACCTGCTCTGAGGCGCAATCGTCCCGACTTCGAACGCCATGGGGTAAATGAGGAGCCCCGCAAGCCTAGCCTACATACCGCATACGGCTTGGACATGCATATAGAAGATCTGCACTTCCATCAGGTATACCGTCTTCAAGTCACCTTCTTCTTTCGTAGCCATCACTTGTTCTCATATTCATCCATCTCACCTACACTCGTCCATCATCATCACCACCGACCATGGGCTTCCTAGGCATCCTAGAGCCAGCGTCGGGCGAGCATGTCCCCGGCACCGTCGTCCTCGATGATCAAGCCGCTCACACGGAGAATTCGACCGGCAACCTCAAGCACGCTGCTGGCAAGCATGGCAACATTATCCTCATCCCTCAACCAAGTAACGACCCGAACGACCCCCTGAACTGGCCGTATGCCAAAAAGTTATCGGTCATGTTGATTGTCGGATTCGGCTCATGCGTTTACGGAGCCACTATCCCTCCTCTCCTGAACGCCGGAACCGTGGTCATCGCGATGGATCTCGGTGTGACCATCCCAGCAGTCATTCAAGCATCCGGATACCAGGTTCTCGTTGTTGCAGGCTCAGCTACCATTGTCAACGCTGTTGCACGCAAGTTTGGCAAACGTCCCGTCTTCCTTGCCTCATGCATCATGGGCCTCATTGGATCAGCAGTCGGATCAGCCTCTACAAACTACAACCAGCTTCTCGCAGCCCGAATCATCCAAGGTTTCTCCTGCACGGCCTACGAGTCCCTCCTTCTCGCAGTCGTTGGTGACCTCTTCTTCCTCCACGAGCGTGGCCTCTACTCAGCCATGGCCAATTTCATCCTCGGTGCCGTCTCCAACTTCTCCTCGGTCATCTGCGGCCCAATCACCACCAACCTAGGCTGGAAATGGCTCTTCCACCTCCTCATCATCTTCGGCAGCATCGTCATGATCGTCCACTTCCTCTTCGTCCCAGAAACGCAATTCAACCGCGACCGCGCCTACGAACTCGACGAGAACAACCTCGCTCCCGAGAACCTCAATGAGAAACTCGACAACGTCCAAGTCGAAGACGTCGGCTCCAACTCGGGCTCCTCCATCCGCAAGAAGACCTACGTCGAGTCCCTCGCCATCTTCACCGGCACGTACAGCAAAGAAAACTTCTTCATGCTCTGCTTCGGCCCATTCGCAACCTGCCTCAACCTCGCCGTCCTCTGGGTCGTCATTCTCTCAGGCTACTACCTCTCCCTCTTCGTAACCGTCGCCTACCTCCTCGCCCAAATCTTCTCCCCTCCCCCATACCTCCTCTCCGCTTCCGGCGTAGGCTACCTCTCCCTCGGCCCCTTCATCGGCGGCCTGCTCTCCGCCGTCGTCGCCGCCGCCATCAACGACCGCATCGTCATGTGGTGCGCCAAGCGCAACAAGGGCATCTACGAGCCAGAGTACCGTCTCCTCATCGCCCATCTCGGCGTCATCGCCCTGGCAGGCTTCATCGGCTGGGCGTTCGCGGCGCAGAACGGTCAGAGCTTCTACCTGACTGCCTTCCTGCACGGTGTCGGCCTCTTTGGGTTGATGTTTGTGTTTGTGTCGAGCACGAATTATGCGCTGGATGCGTACAGGGAGATGAGCAATGAGATTTTCCTGGCGGGTATGGCGTTTAAGAATTTGATCATTTTCGCGTATGCGTATTTTATTAATGATTGGGCGGCGAGGAAGGGGCCCGGCGAGGTGTTGTATGTGCTTTGCGCGGTAGGAGCTGGGTTGATGTTGACTACGCCGGTGTTGTATATCTTTGGAAAGAGGTATAGGTTGTTTTGGCACAAGAATAATTTGGTCAAGAAGTTGGGGATTGTTACGCATGAGGAGTAGGGGGTCAAAGGGAGAGGATTGGGATGGGTTGTAGAACAGTTGCGATGTGAGATGAGAAATTGATGCTTTGTTCTTCACTCTGATTGATCGCCTTTTACGTGTTGTTGATGATGCTATAAAGGGCCGAGAAGATATAAACGTGCGTGTTGATCGATAGATTGGGCAGACCATGACCACTTGGAGTGGAATTCACGACGGCACCTATGGAAAGGGGATTAGAGTAGCTGTGATGATGTCTCTTATATCCCAAATGACTACTAAGCGATACCAAGGGCACAGCTGATTCACTCTATCACTATGACAGAAGGCTATTTCAAACTCCTTGTATGCATTGCAGAATGTTACCTCCTAACCCATCTCCACCTCTTCCACCCTGCCCCCTGGATATCTAGTAAACAACATCGCTAACCCCGCCACACTCTCTCACAATCAATTGCCTATGCTTCTCACTTCTCGGCTTGATATCGACCGCGAAATGTGGCTGCTCCCAATGACCCCACTCAATCTTGTCAATCTCAATCGGTCGTCCCTCGACAGGCTTAAAGTCGAAGCAGTACAAAAGTCTCGCAATAGCGATCCAAAGATTAGTCTGAGCTACGTTGTACCCCACGCAGACTCTTCGCCCTACAACACGTCAGCGTCTCTGATGCCTACTAGCAACAAGCAGAAGTGAACAAGGGGACACTCACCAGGCCCAAAACTCCAATGCCCCTTCAACACCTTATCCAAATCCTCCCCATACCACCTCTCAGGCCAAAACCTCTCCGGATCCTCATACTCCTCCCCCGTCCTGCACAAATACTGATTATTCCACGTGAAAATCGTGCCCGCAGGCCACTTATACCCCTCAAACCCATCATCCGCGGAGCACATGGTCGGGAACCCAATCGGGTTGAAAGGGAACCACCTCAACCCCTCCTTCACCACCCCCGTGATGATCTGCAGCCTGCCCTTGTCGTCGAAAGTGGGGAGTCTTTCCGCGTCACCGCACACCGCATCCAGCGCCTGTCGAGCCCGCGCGACCCAGTCTGGCTGCAGCACCGTCGCCGCGATGATCTGGGACATGGTCATGCGGGAAGTGTCGCTGCCCGCTTCCATGAGGGAGCCGAGGGCAAAGTATTTCTGCTCTTCGTCCATGTCGGACTTTTCGACACTTTTCAGGAAATAGACGGCGAAGCAGGCGGGGGGGCTACCGGTGGCGATCTTGCTCCGGATGAGGTCCACTTCGTATTTGTATACGCGGACGGATTCGCGGTAGAGAGCCTCGCCGCGGGGACGCCACCATTGGAGGGCCGTGGGGAGGCGGGCGAGGATGGGGTAGCCGTCGACGAGGTTGGAGCCGGGTTGGATGTTTTTGACAAAGGCTTCGGCTTGTCGGAAGAGAGGGGTGAGGTTAGGGTCGTTGGGGCGGAGGCGCCGGCCAAAGACGACGGACATGATGACGCTGTTGGTGAAGGCTTGGTTGGCGCGATGCCAGTTGGTGGGTTCTTGGAGGTAGTCCCAGAGGAGTTGTTTGGTTTCGAGGTCTTGGTATTCGGCGTAGAGGTTGAGGTGGGTTGAGTTGAGGATCGAGTGCATGATCTTGCGGAGAGCTCGCCAGCGTTCGTTGTAGGGCATCATGACGATACGACGGCCGCCCGAGATGATGTCTTGTACCATTGGCTGTTCCATGCGGGAGGAGTAGTTGGAAGCTCGCTTTTCCATGAGTTCGTTGACAACGCGGGAGGAGTTGAGGAAGACCCAGTCTTTCGTGCCGAGCTGGACTGTGAACCTGGAGTAGGTTAGAGGGGTGGTAGCTGTGGGATGTGCAGGGAACTCACATCTCGCCATACTTCTTCGCATTCTCTGTCGCCCAAACCGCTTGTGATGGGGTATCAAGTGGGATCTGAAATGTGTTGCCAAAGATGGGCACCCCAGGGACTCTGTTGGGCATGTTATACTTCCTCGCCTTGAGCTTGGACTGAACAAGACTGTAGGCGATCCATGACACTATGGCCAGAACGCCGATGAGAGGAGTGTACGCAACAATGGCCATTGTGCTATGAATTGACCAAAAGACAGACAGGTCGAAGTGAAGCTAGCAAGAGGAAACGAAACACACTGGGAAAGAAAAGCATACCACCTACGCACCACAACGGCGGATGCTCCGCAAGCTCCGTCTTGTCTCATCATGGCAATTAGGAGATGCACCACTGGTTCGGTGAACGACGACAGCGTCCCAGAGCCGCGTGGGAAACAAAAATCTCCGCCCTGTCGCGTTTGTGGGGGAATGTGAAGATTTGGGGAAGAGAATGAGAGAGTGCATGGGGTAAAAGAGGGCCTAACACGGGGCCACTTGGGGCTTGCCGGCTGGTCCGGCCCAAACGAGGCCCCGTAAGCTCGGTAATGTTTGACCGTGTTGCGTCTGATTCGTGGGTGGATGAGTCTCGTTCTCAGGCACGTCGAGTAGAGTGACGCGACTGACAGCAAGGACGAAGAAGGTGGTTACAGTATGAATTGTATTGACAACGCTACCAAGCTACAAACACCAGACATGCATATTGGTTCAGTCTTCAACCATCCGAAGCAGCGACCAACGCTGCAGGAGGCACACCATCAAGCTTCTCCGGTCCATCCTGCACTCCATTGCCATTGGTATAATCCTTAGTAAAGTCATGCATGACAGCCTTCATGCCCGCCTGCATGGCCTTGCTAGCCTCCGGATCATCCTGCACGCTGCGGCACATTTGCAAGAACTTGTCCTCGTCGAGCACCGTCTCCGGATCTTGCCACATTCGCACGATATTGCCGCTCGACACGGGGTCGATGATGTCGTGGTATACCTTTCTCCGGACGTCGCTGTACTTGTCGAGGATTGAGTCGTCGGTGAGACCCTTGTGGATGCCGATGAGGCAGTCGTAGAGGTTGCCAGCGTCCACGAGACCGCCGGTGAGACCCATGCCGCCGCTAGTAGCTTGTCAGAAGCTGTTCAGTATTCTTATCTTCATCGTCACTCACAATGGGTTGCACAAATGCGCCGAGTCAGCCGCCAGTAAGAATCGTCCTTTCCTCATACTCTCCGCACACCTCTGGTGGACTTTGTAGGGGCTAAAGTTGACAATCTTGTACTTGTCCGGGTCCGGGCGACCTGGCAAGAAAGTCTTGAACTTCTCAGGTTGTCTCGCCTTGAGCTCATCATACGAGAGACCGGGCTTCTCGCCATATGTGATGCGAAACATGCCATCATTGGTGATCTTAGCCACCATGACCCAGTGCTCCTTGTCAATGACGAACGAAGAGTCACCCCAATCGTAGGGTGACATGTCGTAGTAGACGTTGGTCGCCACAATCTGCTCGTCCCAGGTTTTGCCAGGGAAGTTGAAGTCGCCAAACAGAGCTCGTCGGATCTGGCTGTTGGCACCGTCGGTACCGACAATGTAATCCGCTTCGAAGGTCTTCTCGCCTTCAGGTGTTTCCACTACCACGCGGGCCTTCTTGTCGTCTTGGTCAAGCTTAGCCGTGACCTTGTGCTTCCAGAGAATTTTGACCGTAGGCTGCTTGACGAGATGGTCATAGACAATCTTGGTCATCCTGTCGAGTGGCAAGCAGACCATCTTGTCCTCTTGTGCTACATTCGCCATGCTGAGAGTTGCAAGCATTGTGCCGTCAATCTTCCTCCATGACACGCCGCTTGGAATGAAGCCGACTTTCAAGATGTCGTCGAGGACACCGGCTCGTCGGAGCTCGTGGGTGACAGGGGCGGAGTAATGTGAAGCGCGAGGGTTCTTGTCCAGATGCTCTGCAGCTTCCAGAAGAGTGACATTGACGCCTTGCTGGCCTAGCATGAGAGCCATGACCAGACCAGCAGGGCCAGCACCAACGATGATTACCTGTCTGCATTAGCAGGAGTGTGAGCAGTGTGGAAGCTGCGTACTCACGTTTTCGAGAGCCATGATGAGGAGAGAGTATGTCGGGGAGTCTGCTCAAGGTAGTGACACTGTATGAGATACGAAGGACGAGAAGAAAAATGATGACGAAGCTTTATTCAGAATACCACCTTCGTGCTTACCTGCCATTGGACCCCTCCTGACCCAGGCCTATGAAAGTGGTGGCACCGCCCGTTGGTTGTGGAGAAAATGGACTTTGGCCATGAGAAGGTACAGTTGGAGAAAATGCCCCTCAATCACACGGCGTGTCTCAGAGCCGCATCCACCGTGAAAGGGTGAAAGGGAGGGGCCAGATCAGGGCACACCCGGTTCAGCCGGAGACATGGGGCTTTTTTTTCATGTGGGTTTTTCTTCCTGCCTACGACCCATGCTTATACACTTCATTGACGCTCTGCTGCCCCGGCCCACAAGCGTCGTCGGAGGCGTCTTCATAGCGCCACAAAGGCAATACCTACCGCTGCTGATGCATCAAGTTCCCAGTGGGGAGAAAATAGAACGAGGCTAGACTTGTGGACAAGAGGCCTTGAGTTTTACGGTATTAAAGTCGGCAGGAACGCACTTCCGGAGCCGTAGTCAAACAAACCTGAGGATATGTGGGGGGTCAGCGTTGATGCCGTGTTCTCTCCCAATGTTCTGGACTTCATGCTGCTCTACTTGTCGATGGGCCCGAGGGACGAGGTGCGTCGAAAGACGGAATCGAGAGATTCATCTTTTCGAATTTGCCTTGCCACGAAAGCCATTGCCAATCGCGACCCTCACTATGCACATCGTAGCCATTTCCTCACTCCACCACACAACAGACCATGAATGACTTGTCAAGACCATACATTCAAACCAAAACACCTCCCCAGAAACAAAGGGTATCGCATGCCCCTGCGCCACCCGCTTGAAACAAAGCCCCAACCCACGGCCGTGACCTTTCTTCCTCTTGCAATCTCTCATATCGAGTTTCCCCCCTCAAACCAGCTCTCTCCATCCTGACTCTTCCTCTTTCCCGTCTCAATCGCATACTCATGACTGACATAAATCCCCTGCCAAGCCCCGTCCCTCGCCAACGCCTCCTCCGACCCAGAACCATCACGTAAACTCCTGCCAATGCCCACCTGCTTCGCGCTCGTGTGTACCTGCTTCTTCTCCACGTCCTGTCCCTGACCTTGGCCTCTACTGACGGCGCGCAAAGGGACGCCGGCGCCGTTGTGGGTACCGTGCTGCGTGCCGTTGGCAGTGCCGGCGTTGGTGCCGCGGCCGTAGTGGCCCATTGCGGAGCGGGTCTTGCTGGTGACTGTCTCGGAGACTTTGGAGGGACCAGACCATGAAGACGCCAAAGTCGTCTGGAGAAGATTAGTGGGTGGAGTGTGAAGGGGGAGGGTATAGCTTACAGGTAATGTCTGTGGAGTCAATGAGGGTGGGGAGGAGGATGGTGCGGACGATACTCGCGATGGCTGGGAGGACACCACCTGCCATAAGTGCGCAGAAACCAAGCTTGACCTTGAAGGTGGTCTGAAGGTTCCAGACAATGGAAATTGGCCAGAGCGCAAGGGTGAAGTCCGATACGACTGCGATTGCTGTGACGAGAGTCAGCGAACGGTCTTGAGGCTTGGAAGCATGCTACTGACCTCCTTGGAAGTATGACCACCTGGCAGCGACCAGCTGTGTAGGGCATTCCCCATCTAGTGTCGGGTTCCAGAGCTTGTCAATAGGCTTACACTGCGTGAGGGACAAGCAGATTTGGATGACGCCCGTCCCTGCAATCCAAGCACCCAGACCCCAGAGAACGTACCGCCGCTTCTTCGCATTCGGTCCCTGCACCTCCAGGATCAAAGCAATGATGGCGAATTTGGCAAAGGTCACTGCGACGATACCGACAAATATGGATATCCATACCCAATGCAACGACTGGAAGATCTCGCCAAATGTGAGCTCGTCTACGTGGTTGCCCATACCGTGAAGGATCGAGACTGTAAAGCAAGCGTGGGAAGCAATTCCGAAGAGTGTAGCAGCCGCGATCCAGGCGAAGTCTGCTCGAATATGCCCTGGGCAGTGTAAGCATATTGCTGGGGTACACACCGGCATGGGATATTCTCACCTGCTTTCTGACTCGCACCATACAGTCGCAGGAGGCAAAGTGCTATGCCGATGAGGCCTTCTACATATCCGACCACCATCGGAGTAGGCCCACGACCTCCATATGCTTCCGGCCGCACCATGCTGTTCCACTGATGCCGAGTGTAATGTTCGTGTATTGAATGCTTCCTTTCTTGCCCTATGTTATACAAAAGTAAAAGCTTCGAGGTCCAACGGCAGCAGAAAGTCAGAGGCGAGCAGAGTTTAAGATCTCAGATCCAGAAAGTATGATCCTCGACCACCAACAGTATAGACTTTCGTCTATCGTTTGTCAAAAGGCAGAAGAAAAGAGAAGACCCGGCAGAGGGAAATACAAGTCGCAGGATGAAGGAAGGATACCAAAAGCTCGGGACCCACTAGTAATGGTTTACCAGATTTCCTCATAGCAAAGGAAAAAGGAACTGGTCCCACCTGGTCTCGTTCTCAGTAGCTTCATTCTCTCCGAGATCAGATTCCACCACGTTATGTATCGTTCGTGGAGCCGTTGGACACCCACATGGAAGAGTCTATCGAATCATGCCAATCTCGTCTGACAGGACAGGCGCCACGTGAGACTGCCGCAATATATATGATGGCAATTAGAGCCGGTGGTGTACACGTCTACTTCCTCGCAGTCCACCATGGGTCGCTCAATACGACCATGTGAACGCCATGACACGTCCGACATCCCATTGACGGACACCACAGTATCGATGATGGTAACATTGAACTTGGCATTGACGTGGTGTTTAGGCCAAAAACGTTGCCGACAGTTCTCGCTATTGCTTCCATTGACCTGCAAGCCGAGGCACAATAGCAGCAATTCCATCTTGTCGATCTGACAGACAGCCCAACGAGGCGGCACAATCTCGGTGCCCATTACAGACGGCACAAAACAAGCATCGAGACAAGCAGGTACTTCTCAACAAGCAGCGAGACAAGCAAGTGCATCTCACGTGGTAAACAAGGAACGATGATAAGGTGTGTAAACATATCATTGCCGCTCAGAACGCCGCACCATCTAAATAAGATCAAGCATCAAACATAAACCGTATACAATCTAGAAGGCACCGCCATCCAACACTCCAATCTCCTATTCCCCTCATACCTTGATGCTCCTCTTGATAAAGTCCTTCAGCTGCTCCGCACCCTTGCCCCGCATCATACTGAAATGATGCTCACCCTCGGCAACCTCGCAATTCAGCTTCTTGCCAGGGAACAGTTCTTGCCATCTTCCAGGCCCGAGATCCGTCCTCTTCTCAGTCAAGAACTTCATGCCTTCCGTGTCTTCGTCGTCGGCGGTGGCACCAGGTAGGTGGGCGTATTTGACACCGTCAAAGGCACACTCGCCAGCCCAGATGAGGTTGACGTCTGGCATTTGTTGGTCCTTCGGCCATACAGGAGCCTTGTAGTCGTGGAGAAGCTCGATGGTGGCCTCGAAGTGGGGCATCAACCACTCGGGTACCTTGGGAGGAGCACCATTGCCATCTCCAATGACTTCGGATCCAAAAATTCCCACGCTAGTGCAGTGATCGAAGAAGCGCTTGGGTAGACGGTCGAGTCCGTCGGCAGGCGCAGGGGAGTCGATGAGGGTTAACGAGGCAATTTCTTCACCCTCGGCCATGAGTTCTTGAGCAGCGGCGTAGGCGAGGATGCCACCTGCCGACCAACCACCGAGGTGGTATGGACCGCGTTCCTGATGTCTGCGAACACCGGCAACATATGAGGCAAGTACTTCGGACAAGGTGTGGTTGTTCATCTCCCAGGGGTTCCTGCGACAGTCAGCATCAAGAATGGAAGAGGACACTAGTATTTACTCACTTCATGTAGGGCGAGTTGAAACCAACGACGGCAGTGTCGTCGGCCACCTTGGGGATCTTGACATAGGAGGTGGCTGCACCGCATCCGTCTGGGAAGAGGAAGAACTTATTGGGACACCTCTTCGGGCTGCCTTGAAGTACGATGGACCATGCTGGTTTGACTGGCGGGGCTTGCTCGATGACTTCAAAGGATACAGACTTCTTCAAGCCGGGCTTACGGTCGAAAAAGCCCTCCTTCGCATGCGACTCATCGTCAGACCATTCTGTGGCGGGCGTGATCGGGGTGAGATCCCTCATGTCGGAAACAGATGAGGAAGGAGATAGCGCTGGAGAGCCCTCGCTCTCTGGAGTCGATACGTCAGACTCGGAAGGTGAGACACCACCGACAATATGTTGACGAAGGGCCTCAACAGTGGTGTAGTCCATAAACAAAGCACGATCAGGAATGTCGATTTCAAGCTCGTCGCGCAGGCGACTGCAGATGACCAGAGACAGTAGAGAGTCGATGCCGATGTCATTGAAGCAGGTGTCGGGTGTGAGGTCACCAAGACCCAGACCGCTCTCCTCACTGATGATGGTGAGAACGTTAGTCCAAGCCTCACTGTTCGCAGGTTCGGCGACCGAGACAGCGACAGGTCCGGGTGCCGGTACCGAGATGGCCATTGGCGCCACGACTGGGACAGCGACTTCCTCGACGATCGTCTCTGTCCCGACTTCTGTCTCGACGTGGCCGCTGAGACCACGCAGGTGAGTCTTGAAGTTGCCGACGGTGCTGACCTCCATGAAGACGGCTGAGTCGAGATCAATGCCGAGATCATCGCGGATACGACTGCTGACCATGAGAGAAAGCAGCGAGTCGACGCCGATGTCGTCGAAGCGAGAGTCGTCAGTGAGCTCGGCAAGTGCAATGCCAGATTCCTCCGAGATGATGTTCATGGCTGTGATGACAGCGGGAGATTCGCCGACGGCCTTTGGAGCTACGGCCACAGTCTTGGTCACAGTCTTTGCCTGAGTGTGCGTAGCAGCAACCTTTGGTGCTGGGGCGGGCGCAGCGGCGGCTGCTGCTCGTGGAGCGGCAGCCTTGACAGGTACAGATCCAGCTGGAGCAGGTCCGAGTAGAGTGCTCAACCTCTTCTTCGCACCGTTGACGATGATCTCCATTAGCCGCTTAGGCACTCCTTGAAGTTGAACTCCAGTAAAGACAGCTACCAGCTTGTTCGCCTCATCAAAGATGAAGACATCACCAGACCAGAGCTTGTCGGCACCCTCTGCCATCTTGACGTGAGAAGTGTAGTTCATGGTTGGCTGAATTGGCTCGAAGAGCTGGAAGTTCTCCCATCCGTGGTTAACAAAGAGTTCCTTTTCCAGGTCAACTCCTTCGTTGGCATTCATGACGAAGCCACCGAGCTGTGATAAAGCATCAATGAAGGCTGGGTTGGTATTAAACTTGCCGTCGTTCAAAACGTTCTTGAAGGTGACGAAACCAGTAGCCTCCATATTGTCATTGTCCAGAGTGATCTCAGACAGTCCACGGTAGTTGGGGTCAAAGTCGGCAAGCTTACCGATCATCTTGTAGATCATGGCTTTGCTGAACCTGAAGGTACTACCAGTGCTCTTGGTCTGCTCGTGCAATGTCTTCATGCGGTTCTGCACTTCGGGGACCTTGGCGAGATGTGCCTTCTTGACTTTCTCAAGGTCATACAAGCGGACGAGAGTGTTGGAGTGCTGCTCGGTCGCCTTGCCGTCTTTGTTGACGCTGTGGAATGTGATGTGGCAGGTCTTCTCCTTGTGGTTGATCTTGCCAATGGCTCGGAGGATCTGAGGTCTGCCTTCTTCGTTGGCGACGAGAGCGCTCTGGATTGTCATCTTTGCAACCTCAACACCGAGAGTACCATTAGTATCTAAAATGTTCTTGATGTGATTACCAATGGTTAAGGAGATGTCGGCATAGACAGAGGGTGTGCAGAGTGGTACGCCGTAGACGTGGTGACCCTTGACCATAGGATGCAAATCTGGTCTCAGGAGATCAGACTCGATGATGAGCTCACCACCGTCCTTGCTCAACTCGTCCTTGACGACTTTCTGGATCGAAGAGCTGTCCAATCCGCCACTCACAATCCGGAGAGGGGGATCACCCTTGCGGAGTGACCAGTCGTTGACGTATTGAATCCAGTAGTCCTTGTATTCCCAGCTGTATGCAGGGATGGGCAAGACTTGCTGCGCAGATTCAAAGTCCTTGTGAAAGGCATTGAAGTCAATGTTAGCTCCAGCTGAGTAGAACTTGGAGAGAGCAAGAGTGACATGCTTCCAAGAATCATCACCTTGGCGCATGGATGCAAAAGTCTGGAATCCAGTACCGGCAACCTCCTTGACCATCTTGGTCACAACAGGAGCGGGACCAATCTCAATTCCGAACATCTTGTCGTTGAGAAGACCTTCATCCTTGGCCACGTTCAGTGCATCAAACATGTTGACTGTACCTCGGCAGTGTCGGGAGATGAAGTCCTCGGGGAACTCGTCAGCCTTGTGAATGACCTTGCCAATCGCAGGCGAGATGACTGGGATGACAGGATCGTTGAACTTGATACCACGCGAGATCGAGCTCAGTGAAGAAAGAATGGGCTCGACTTGAGAAGTGTGGTATGCGTATGGGACCTCCAGGAAGGTGTGCGAGAGACTGCGACCAAGCTTAGGACGAATGGTCTGCATCTGCTCCTTAGTGCCGCCAAGAACGATACTCTCCTTGCCATTGATGCAAGAGATCTCATAATCCTTGCCTGGCTCGCCCAAGATTGAAGAAAGACCGAGTGCGCTGGAGCGGATAGCAAGCATTGCATGACTACCTTCTTCGCAATTGGCTTCAAGAAGCTCAGCTCTGCGACCGACCAGATTGAGGACGTCGGCCTGGGAGAGCACGCCACTGGCATAGAGTGCAGAGTATTCACCAAGACTATGACCGACGACAGCCACCGGCTTGACACCGACTGACACCCAGAAGCGGAAAAGCGCCATTTGGAGGCAGACAGCTGCGAGTTGAAGCATGGTTGGCGTGGCGCTCTGGTAAGCTGCAGCATCCTGGAACAGAGCCTTGATAGAGGGAAGCTCCAATTGTCTGCAGATCTGATCGTAACGATCAATGTCAGCGCGGAAGTCGCTGAGCCTCGAATAGTAGTCTGCTCCCATGCCGTTGAACTGAGCACCTTGGCCGGTGAAGGAGAAGACGTAGCCGGGTGCAGACTTTGGCCTGGTCGAGCCCTCCTTCCTCTCCAAGGAGTCCTGGAGAGATTTGCGGATCTGGTGGAGATCTGAACCTACGGCTACCACTCGGTGGTTGTGGTGGATACGACGAGCAGTGGTTGTGTACGATAGACGAGGAAGAGTGAGCTCATCCGCTTTGGTTGTGCCGATCCAGTCAATCATATTCTTGAGGTTGTTCTCTAGAGACAGTGGTGTTTTGGCAGAGATGGTCACAATATGCTGAGGCCTAGTGTCAGGATTTGAAGGATAGATGATTTCCGGAGCATCCTCGAGGATCATGGCCGTATTTCCTCCAGCGGCGGAGAAATTGTTCAACATGACCTGACGAACACCACCCTTCGGTCGCAGCCATGGAGTCGGCTTGTTGGCAATGAAGGTATTGCGGGAGCTGAGCTCCGGGATTTTGCTGTTGATCTTGGTCTTGATACCACAGTGAGGAGGAATCGTGTTGTTCTCAAGCATGAGAAGTACTTTCGCCAGACTGGTCACACCAGCAGCGGCCTCTCCGTGACCGATATTGGCTTTGGCCGCACCAATGTAGAGAGGCTGAGATTCTTTTCTCGCATAAGGTCCGTCAAGGGGAGCGAGTGTGTTGATGACGGAAGCAGTCTCTCCAGCGTCGCCAGCCTGAGTGCCGGTGCCGTGAAGCTCACAGTACGAGATGTTGGCGGCATTGATACCAGCTTGACCAAGGACCTTTTCAAAGAGCTCACGCTGGGCACCAACGTGTGGACGAGTGATGGATTCTGCATCGGCGTTGTGATTCGTTGCGATGGCAAGAATGCAGGCCTTCACGGGGTCCTTGTCGGCAATGGCATCAGGAAGGCGCTTCAAGATGGCGGTCGCCACGGCTTCACCACGGCAGTAGCCGTCAGCACCCTCATCGAATGTCTTGCAATTGCCAGTGCGTGACAAGAAGTGACCACGATCCAGGCCGACTGCCATGTCCGGGTTGGTCAGGACGTTGGTCCCACCAATGATGGCCATATCGATTTCGTTCTTCCACAAAGCGTTGCAAGCCAGGTGGAGTGCTGCCAGACTCGAAGAGCAAGCGGTATCAATGGTGTAAGAAGGACCAGAGAATTTGAAGTGGTAATTGATGCGTCCAGGAATGAATGCACGGTTGCCACCAGGAATGAAGTATGTGTCAATGTTCTGGGCGGAGTTGGTCTCCATCCAATCGTTGGAGGTGGATCCAAAGTACACACCGACACGGGTCTTCTCGGTTGAAGCTGTCCTGTTGGGTACAATACCAGCTTGCTCAAGTGCCTCAGTAGCAGTCAAGAGGGCCATACGTTGCGCAGGATCAACTTGAGGTGCCTCGCGTGGAGACATATTGAAGAAACGGGCGTCGAATTCGGCGGCATCGTGCAGCCAACAACCAAATCCAGTGCCGCTGACGTTCTTCGCAGGGTTGGCGACGTTGTCGACGTGAGTCTGGCTCGACCAACGAGAGGCTGGGACAATCTCGTGGCAGTCAACACCATCTACGAGGACATTCCAGAAACTTCCCATGCTGCGGGACTTCGGAAATCGTCCAGACATGCCAATGATGGCGAGTTTCGACTTTGCAGCCGGGCCACTGACACCAACGCTCTGCTGATCGATGCTTGATGGGGTGATGGAATTTGAAATGCCATTGGAAGATCCAATGGATTTTTGTACAGCTGGACGAAGGCTATCCGCATTGGCAGCAATAGCATTGATCGAAAAGGCCCCATCAGACGATCTCTGCTGAATAAATGCAGCAACAGCTGCAGGAGCCAGATCCCATCTGATCTGGTCACGAAGGCAGTCGTGTACTACGGTCCTGAGTGCATCTGGGAATGATGCGATGGGGATAGTTTCCCCAGTGATGCTGGAGATGATGGGAATAGAGAGCGACGGCCATGATATTGAGCCCTCAGTGGCCTTGAGGTCGGCGAGGATGGCGTCGACATTCTCTGGTGTGTAGAGATGTGGGGCATGGTAAGGAGCGGTGATGGTCAGATGAGAGACGACCTTCTTGCCCAGCGAAGTCTCCGAAAGTAGAGTATTTAGGATCCCCGGTGCAGCGGACACCGAGACCGCGGAGGGAGCAATCCTGGCGGAGATGTAGGGGGAGGTGGTCTTGGCAAGAGACTGCGGGGGCTGAGTCAGCGAGGGCTGGGAATTTGTGACGTCGACGATTACTACTCACCTTTCCTTTCGAGAACTCTGCGATGACAGCAGTGGCCTCATCAAGGCTGATTCCAGCGAGCGCAGCAGTCCAAGATTGGTATCTACCTGCTTCGTCTCGGCTGTTGGCGAGACGAGTACCCAGGTCCCACGCAGATGCGCCGACGCGGAATGCGACTTTGACGGTCTGTACACCCAGCGACAACAGATCTGATGAACTTGATGCGCAACTGGCTGCTACGGCTGACAACGATCCTGTGCATAGACCAGTGAGACATGAGTCTTTCGGCGTTGGGTAAGGACGTCCTTGAGCACCATGTTCGCTGGGGACGAATCAGCTAAGTCGGGTCTTTCTGCTCTACCAATACTCACCGGATGAATGCAGCAAGCTGGCAAATACATGTCAAAGCCTGACATAATGCAGGATTGAGCGTACTGCTTCGCCACTTGGGAATGAGGTCGACAAGAGTAGCGAAGGGAGGGCATTCCTGCTGCTGATCCCGGCCTAGTCTGGCAACCTCACGCTTGAGCGCAGAGGTACTCCTTTCTACAAAATCCGATAATACCGGATCATCGTAGGTGTGAAGGAGTTTCGTCAGGAGATCGGCAATGTCGTAGGTCTGGTCACCAAAGACATAGACCCTCGTAGGACCGGCCATGATTGCTGTGCGTTGTTGAAGACAGCGGCGGGAAGCACGAGTTGAAAGAAGGACTTGGATGTTGAAGGGAGGAAGTGTGCCCCGGAGACTAGGGCTGCTATATGTGGACACACTGCGGGCTCTCTGGATACTAGGATTAGTCATACCTTCTTGGAATGCGACAGTACCGACTCATGCGAATATTGATCGCCTCTACTGCCGCTCGTTTCACACTGGCCTTATCGCGATCACGTTGCTGACCCTGTGGTGCTACGGGGAGCTTCAGGGAAAGCAATCGACTGCGTTTGACCGGCGAGTACAGATACCGGTGGTAAACTGGGTCTGGTACGAATGATGGATGCATGAGTGGATGCTACCGGAAGGCTCGGGCCAGTGCCATGGCGCATAGCGTTCACCGGGACTGGCACCAGCCATCTACGTCGAAAGCATCGTTTCAGCTGTCACCGACTACTGGCAAGCAAATTCTCGATAAACGTGGGTAAGAGTGGCAAGCAAGCAAAACTACCAAGGCTTTCGCCAATTGGGAACCGGAGAACGTGCGTGGTGGGTCGGGTCAATACCACAAAAAGCCAGCAACCGTGCTTTGCTTAGCTCGGGAACTGCAGATGATCACCGAACGGTGGTAAGGCAATTGCAACGACATTGTATGCCGTTGATTATCTTGTGGGACAATTCATATCAGTGGTACTCGGTTTGCAATCTCGCTTTTTGTAGGTGAGTTTCGCCTATCTGTAGTCCATCTATCAACTAGGAGAGTTCCGCGCTTTGCACAGTTCAACACCTCATTTATCATTTGGCTTACTTGCGATTCCTGTTTTGCGATTACGAGAGGAGTTGGCAATCCATTCAACATCCATTGACCTATACAATGTCGGCCAAACTTGGTGTTCAGACTTCCCTTGAGCAAGCCACTGCCAGCGTGAATCAAATCGCTCAAATTCTCAAGGCAGCCAATATCACCGACGATCCCTTTGCACCTACCGCTCCTGTCAGCACACCTGATGCTCTCAATGGGCCCCGCAAGGCTTTGGCGAATGCTGCAGCCCAGCTGTTGGCTCTCGCCACTGACCCCAAGGAGTACCTTGACAACGTGGCCATGAATGTATGACTGCCATGTTGACTCAACCTTACCCATGCTGAGAAGTGATAGTATCAAAATCTCGTATGCCTAAGATGGCTCGTCAACCTCAACATCGTCCCCCTCGTTCCCCTCGACTCCGCCATCTCATACACCGAACTCGCCCAAAAGGCCAACGTACCGGAGAGTCAGCTCAAGGCCATCGCCCGCATGGCCCAGACGCATGGCTTCCTCCACGAACCTGAACCTGAGAAGGTTACCCACAGCAGGATCTCTGGTCTTCTTATCAAGGACAGCAAGTTCCTCGAGTGGGCCAAGTGGATGACCAACTACTCTGTCCCTACCGCCTACAAGCTGCCTGAGGCCACCCAGAAATGGGGAAAGACGGACAAGAAGGACCAAACCGCCTTCAACGTTGGCATGACTGTCAACGTCCCCTTCTTCGACCATCTCAGGGAGAACAAAGAGATGAACACTCTCTTCTCCAGCTACATGCGCAACGTCGCCGCCACCGAAGGTATCAGCTTTACACATCTCATCAACGGCTTCGACTGGAAAAGCTTACCTGCGGGTGCAACTGTCGTCGATGTTGGAGGCTCGACTGGTCATGCCTCCATCGCCCTCGCTCAAGCATACCCTCACCTCAAGTTCATCGTCGAGGATCTCCCCGAGACCATCGCCAACTCTCGCAAGGCATGGGACACCAACCCTGCCAAAGCTGAGATCGGTGACCGACTTAGCTACAAGGAGCACAACTTCTTCGAGCCCCAACCTGTCACCGATGGAGACATCTATCTCCTACGTATGATCATCCACGACTGGCCCGATTCAGAGGCGGTGAAGATCCTGGGTCACATTCAGGCAGGGCTCAAGAAGCCCGGAGCCCGCGTCATCATCATGGACACGATCTTGCCTGAGCCTGGCACTATCCCCGTGTTACAGGAGCGACAGTTGCGAGTTCGTGACCTCACCATGATTCAGGTCTTTAATGCAAAGGAACGAGAGCTTGGTGACTGGAAGGAACTTACCAACAAGGTTGGCCTCGAGGTTCAAAACTCCACCCAGCCGTCTGGTAGCGTCATGGGTGTCCTCACTGTCGGGCTCAAGGCTGGAGCTGCTCAAACCAACGGCGTCAATGGCAATGGTGTCGCTGCCGCTACTGCAACCTCAAACGGCACCAATGGAATTCATGCCCCTGTCGAGGCAGGGAAAAAGCTTCCTGTCCTTGTCATCGGTGGTGGCATCGGTGGCTTGCTGCTCGCCCAAGGGCTGAAGAAGAATGGCGTTGACTTCCTGGTGTTCGAACGGGACCTTACCGAAGACTGGCGTCCGCAGGGGTACCGACTGAAGCTTGAAGATGACGCTGCGGCTGCACTCAAGGAAAGCTTACCCCAGGATGTTTACGATCAGTTTGAAACGTCGTGCGCCATCTCCACAGTTGGTGAAACCGACTACGACCCGTTCAGTGGGAACATTGTCAAGAGTCGGTCCGGGGGTGGGCTTGCTGTTGGTGGTCTGAGGGCCTCCTACACCGTGGATCGGGCTGTGTTCCGAAACCAGCTCATGAAGGGGATCGAAGATAAGATCGTCTATGCAAAGGAGATCGAATCTTACACGGCAGACGAGGAGAAGTCTCTCGTCGTCGCAAAGTTCAAGGACGGCAGCCACTACGAAGGTTCATTCATCGTCGGCGCAGATGGTCGCTCATCGACTGTCCGCAAACAGATGCTTCCCGGTCACAAATACGTCGACACCGGTGCCATCTGTATCTACGGCAAGACTGTCATGACACCGGATCTCCTCCGCAGATTCCCAGCACGCGGGCTTCGCTGGATGACAGCTGCGACGGACGGAGCGCCACTGATCCAATCCATCTTGATCGGAGACAGCCCCCTCACGCTACTGTCTGAGCCGATCCGGTTCGAGCAGAAGAGCCGCGACGCCATCGCCAATCTCCCGGAGGATTATGTCTACTGGGTCCTGATCGGACGCAAGGAGATCTTCGCGGCACCGGGAGCCCGCGTGGATCTGACGGACAAGGAGGCCGCGAACTTGTCTCTGGAACTGACAAAGGAGTGGGACCCGTCGATCAGGTCGCTGTTCGAACTGCAGGATGTGCGGCAGGCTTCGACGTTCCGCGTCGTTTCCGCCACGCCCGAGGCACCCGGATGGAAGCCGTCAAACGTGGTGACGCTGATCGGAGACGCCATCCACGCCATGAGCCCGTGTGGAGGCGTCGGAGCAAACACCGCTCTCCGAGACGCGGCTGATTTGGCAAAGACGATTGCAGGGGCGGGGACGGAGAATGTCACGGCGGAGAAGATTGGGGCGTTTGAGAAGGACATGAAGATTAGGACTTTCCGGAGTCTGATGAGGAGTTATGCTGGGTCGAAGAAGATGTTTGACCAGAAGCCGTACAATGAGTGTGAGGTGTTGGAGTTTTAGTTTACTCTCCACTTGTATTTTTCTTCTTTCATTCTATGGTAGCAAAGGCGTCTTTACCATGGGTCGTCAATGGATATACACTCTACGTCAATCATCTTCAGTGTTTCACAGTCCCATGGATGGGATATGCATTCCGACAACCCAGATCATCAGATCCAAATTGATGATCAGCGAAGATTACCCCTCCGATGATAGACAGATTGAGTCGCTTGCACAAGCATTCTTCTCAATCACGAACACGAGAAGTAAGGGGAATGCAGCTCGGACAATGATGCGAGAGCTTGTCTTGATCCCTGTCGACTCTCCCGTGCTTGGTATACAGTCTGCACAACGACATGGATGATTATCGGCTTCACGCCCCATCCCAGCCCTCGTTGCTGACCGATTACTGCTCTGGACTGATTCAAGATAACACGACTCGACTGGATCTGCTTGCAGCTGTTGCTACTCACGCTCAACAATCGAGACACGAATCCTCGTTCCCGATGTACAATGTAGGTGACGCGGTAAGATGCACGATCACTTCCTCTTCGTGACGTAACATGACCAGCATATCACCTGCAAACAGGTAGTATCAATTTCCCAAAAATACTCAACCATTTCCCACAATTGTCCATACAAATAACAATCCAGCTCGCCATTCCTGGGCGAGATTCTGACATACATGCCAATTCCACCGGCCTCACATCTTCCACCTCTCACCATCGACTGCGTGGACATTGTCATCTCACCTGCATTTCCTGCCCCAACACATCTCAGAACCTAATCTGCAAGGCCCACAGCATCACGACTCGCAAGCGATACAACCAACCTGACTCGAAGGAACACGGCTCTCAAGCTCAATCGTAATAATGCCAGAACATAGGGCTCTGGTCATTGGAGGAGGCATCGCAGGACCTGTCCTCGCATACTGGCTCGCCAAGGGTGGCTTCAATGTCACCATCATCGAACGTTCACCCGAGCTCTTCAAATCCGGTCAAGGCATCGACGTCGAAGGCCCCGCTAGGGAGATAGTTCGGCGGATGAACCTCGAAGACGAGATCAAGGCCAAAACAACCGGAGAAGAAGGTTTCGCTCTCATCGACGACGACGCCAACGAAATCGCCTCCATCGGCGGAGGCCTCACCCGCAGCCTCGAGATCATGCGTGGCAACCTAGCCGAGATCTTCATTCACGCAGCCACCTCTCTCTCGAACGTCGAGATACGATACGGCACCTCACCAGCCAGCATCACGCAACATCCCTCCCACGTCAACGTCACCTTCAAGTCAGGCAAGACCGAATCCTTCTCCTTCGTCATCGGCGCCGACGGCCTCCGCTCCAAAACCCGCTCCCTAATCTTCCCCTCGGACGGCGCCACCTCCCTCAAGCCCCGCGACCAATACATCGCCTACTTCACCATCCCCCGCCTCCCGTCCGACCTCCGCAAAGCCCGCTGGCAAAACGCACCCGGCGGACGCTCCATCCTCGTCCGCCCCGCGCACCGCACCATTTCCTCCGCATACCTCAACCTCGCCACCGCATCCCTGGAACTCGAAGCGGCTCTCGAATCCCGCGACGTGGACCGCCAGAAAGCCGCGCTGCAGGGCATCTTCGGGGACATGACGGGGGAAGGCCCCCGGGTTCTCCGGGAAATGCACGCGAGCAAAGACTTTTACTTCGAGCGCATCGCCCAGGTCAAACGCCCCTGCTGGTCTTCGGGGCGGTGCGCCCTCGTCGGCGATGCCGCGTACGCCCCGTCCCCGATCACGGGCGAGGGCACGAATCTCGCGCTCGTGGGGGCGTACGCGGTCGCCGGGGAACTGAGCATGGATCCCGAGGACCCTGGGGCCGGGTTCAAGAGGTACGAAGACCGGCTGAGGGGGTTTGTGGAGAAGGCGCAGACGATTCCCCTGGGCGGGATGAGTCCGAAACTGATCAACCCGGAGAGTGGTTGGGGGGTTTGGCTGCTCAGGACCGTTTTTGCATGGTTGGCGTGGAGTGGGATTTGGAAGTTGGCGGATCCGGGGGAGCCAGAGGGAGTGGAGCTGGGGAGGTACGAGAGGATGTACAAGGAGTGAGTTTGCAAGTTTAGGTGAGGGATATGCTGGGGAGAGACTAACGCTGCCAAAGATTATGGTGAATTGTTTATTTGATTAATCCACCATCAGGAGATTTACCTCGCCTGCATATCTGCAGCCATGCAACCATCACGACCAGAAAAAATGCCCGTGTAAGGTTACATAGCAGTAGGCTTAAACCCATCGTTCACACGGTCAAAAGGTTATCCACGGCCAAGTCAATTGGTATAGTCGCTACAAATCTACATACCCCACCAGATTCCATCATCGCCTCTCGCATAGGTATCGCTATCAGCTATCAACAGGTTTCAGAAACTAAAATTTCCGCCATCAAGCCCCAATGTGGTTGTTTGGTTATCGCGATTGCGTCTTCGGCCATATACGCGACATTGCGCCACCATGTGCGTCCCCTGCATTGATTGTCTGTCCGTTCCCCCACGCTCCGTCACACACTTGCCATGTCGAATTGTGCCAGCTCCCGGGTACAAACCATGTCGATTCAAGTCATCGAGCCATGATCGTGCTCCTGCCTCATCAAGGCATCGGTTCAGATCTAGAATCTGGATCGTGATAGTCCGACTTGCTCGGCATCGCGATCGTAGCGATTCACGCTTTTGTCGTAGAGGCGAGAGTTCATGTCGTAGAGCCGGACGTTGCACTCATAGAGTTCGACGTTCTTGTCGTATAATCTCGCTTTCTTGTCGAAGAGCTGGGAGTTGCGCTCATGCAGCTCGGCATCGCGATGGTAGTGCTGTGTTTCCTTTTCGAGTTGTTGATCCCTAGGGTCGGGTCGGATGGATCCGTTACGGACGGAAGGTGACTTTATACTGGCTTTGTCCCCAGAACGTGATTGAGAGTTCTCCGACATGTTGCTTGCTTGACGAGGGAATGGTAGCCGAGGGAGATCCTTGACCGGAGATGCTTGGCCTTCGACGTCATCCTTCATGTACGCGTGAGCGACATCAGGTGAAGGGCTGTTCCCTCGATCCGAAGAAGTCATCTCGTGTTCCTCATCCTTCTTTGGTGCTGCCTTCTCCTTCTTGACCGAGAGCCATGGAATGAAGATTGCACCTAGAGTCGAGAGAGCAGCTGTTGCAACAGTGACGTAGAATGTTTGCGTCAGAGCAGCATTGTATGCCTCACGAAGTGGTTCCAGAAATCCTTCTGGGGCGAGCTCTGCAAGTCTAGTCGCACCTTCGGAAAGAAGAGCGGCAGGGTTGATAGGAATGTTTCGAGAGACAACGTTCGACAGCAGCTGGTTGTTGAAGACGTTTTGAGCAACAGAGATGAAAATGGTACCTCCAAAGGCCTGGATGAACGTGATAATGGCAGTTCCTTCAGACACCTGGCGATCCGGTAGGGCAGTCTGAACCGCAATGAGTGGCTGTTGGAGACCGAATCCAATACCACCACCGTAGATAATCTGGTAGCCGATCCATGCTCCTTTGACAGTGTTGACGGTGAAGGTAGAAAGTAGTCCGGCACCGACAGATGCCATGACGCTGCCAACGATGCAAGCCCAAGTGTAATATCCGACTCCAAAGACCATTCCTCCTGCAATGATGGAAAAGACAACAGTGCCAAGGAGGAATGGCAAATTGTTGATACCAGATTGTGTCGCCGAGTCTCCTCTGATCGCCTGTAACCAGATCGGAAGATAGTAGGTGATGGAGAGGAAGGATCCGAAGAAGAAGAAGGCGTAGATACCACAGGCCCACATGGTACGGACCTTGATGACAGTCGGCGGGATTGTTGCTCGATCACCTTGCTTGAATTGAATGAAGATGAAGATGCCGAAGAGAACGACGAAGAAGACCAGAAGGAGGATAACTCTCCAGCTGTTCCATCCGTAAGTCGCACCACCAAATTGCAGGCTATGTAATGTCAGTCAATTGTTCCTTCGGCGGGTAAGGGTCTACGCACGCAAGTAAGATGCAAACAATCGCCGGAATCAGTACCACAACACCATAGATATCCAATTCGAATATTTTGTCTTTGAGAGGTAGGTCCCAGCGATCATTCCGACCGGCCTCTTTGTCGAGGAAAAAGAATATGCAAATAGCCGTAAGCAGACCGATCGGAAGGTTGATATAGAAGCAAAGTCTCCAGGTTACATTGTCGGTAAAAGCACCACCCATACTGGCCCAATGTCAGCGTGATCCTTGGTGGTTGTTGCGTTGATACTCACAGTGGTCCAGCGACACTGGAAATGGCGTACATGCTACCCAGCATACCATTGTAGATCGGTCTCTGTTGAAGCGGCAAGTTCTGGGCGACAATGAGGAGAGCACCAGAGAAGATTCCTCCCGATCCTATACCAGCGACCACTCTACCCATGATCAGAGCCAATGAGTTCGGAGCCGCACCGCATATCAGACTGCCAAGCTGGAAGAATGCCAGGGCTGACAAGAAGACCCATTTGATCGGAAACAAGTTGTAGAGCTTGCCGTAGGACAATTGGAATGCGCATGTTGTGAGCTAGTGCTGTCAGTCAACTTGCTGCCTCCAAGTGTTGAGATGCAAGGCATACTAGGTAACTTGAGCCATACCAACTACCAATGGTCAGATACAGGAGGATCTACAGAGGGCAAATGCAGTAAACTTACCCAACATCGTCTAGGGATTGGAATTGATCTGTGATTCGAGGGATGGCAGTCGCCAAGATGGTATCTATGTAGGGTCAGTTCGTCTGTGACGGTCGGTCTTGGTATAGGACTACTCACTGTCCAATGCCTGACAGAAGACTGCCATGCAGAGGCTAACCATGCAATGTCAGAATCGGCCCTTTTGGGGGGTGGTCTCTTGGTCTGGACTCACGATGTGAACAGTAGTATCCATTGACCCTTTGGAGGTGCCTGTTGGGGCGAGAATGTGTCGACCTCCTCTGCTACTGGAGCATTTTGGGGTTCAGATTTGCTGTCGTATCCTTTGGCATCGTAGCCTTTTGCGTCGTAACCTTTGGTGTCGTATCCACCTGCCGAACTGGGCTCGGGCTTTTTACCAAACATGCCCATAGTACTACTCGCTCTGGTCTGTTGGGCTATGAAGAGAAGAGGATTGTTGATTTTCGAAATCAAAGTTGCCTGGACCACAGGAAAGAAAAGTAGGACAACCAGATGATTAGATATTACAAGCCAAGGGTCCCAGCTGTCAAAAAGTGAATTTCGATGGCTGCGTTGTATGGAAACATGTGAGCATCATAGAGGGTCGGTACGGAGCGGGCCCTGGTATTCACCTAGGCAAAGCTGACGGGGAAGCAGCATGCCCCCGACACTTTTCTGCAGAACTCCTCGCCAGCAGTAGCACAGGTACGAGCTGTCAACGAGGGTGGGCGCGAGGGCTGTTCCGCTTACAGCGAGGATGATCCGCGAAGATCGAAACAGGGCACTGTATCGCCCAGCATTAAGCGACGGCGGAGTACAAAACCCAGCCTGCATCTCGCCATCGCCACCTCAATCGAACCTCATCTTTGATCCCATCCAAGGCTGGGAAGCAGATTCCAGATAGGCGTTACCAAGAGTATTCGATGTCGATCAGACTCGCCCAGTGGGCTGGTGCTGCACGGTAGAATCAGCTGGATGCGTTTCACGATGCCCGACCTAGTCAGAGTGAGTGTGTCAGAAAATACAGTGAGTCGGTGAATGCATGACTGGGAGTTGGCAGGGAGAGGGGTCGTTCCCCGAGAGCTTATTTGGTGAGGTCAGTATGCCGATTGTGGTGAGGTACAGTAGCGTTCGAAAAGTTACTCGTATCAAGTAAAAGTCAAGCTGTAAACGGCCACGTCGACGGTCCTTAAGATACGATGAGATCGCGTCCAGCATCTCAATTATTGTTCACTCATCCATTCATCCCATCATTCTCGTTATCTATTCCAAGACGGAGACACGCGCAGTCGATGCATCGCTTGCAGAGATGTGATCCAGCACGAATCAACACCCAATCTGAGCGGCTCTTCGGCGCATGGTCAGCTGGGCAAGCACGAGGCGGGACGGTAAGACATGCATCTCCTGATGCATATTGACCTCATTTACAGTTCGTGCATGTGTTGGCATGAACTGCAACGGCTCAGGCGCCTCCCGTCTCCCGTCATGCGTTCTTCGGGGCCTTGAACATCCACAGGATACCCACTCTGGATATCTGGCGCCGAGACGATCAACCGTGGCTGCCGCCCAGCGTGTCCAAAATGACAAGCCCCCCGGTCATCGAACGCTCGTAGAATCGCCCTCGACCACGCTCTCGTGAAACTGCTGCGTCGGGTTTCGAGACTCGCGCTCAGCGATTAGCCCAGCCGGATGCAGGTGACGGCGAACAGGTATCGCACGATGCCTGACGTTGTTCTTGATCTGCGAGTATGTGTATAGACGTAAGCCAGCCGTCTCGCGCGCAAATCTCTGTATTGTCCTATTCTTGCTGTTATCACGAATTTCGCCATCAGCTGACCACCCAGACGACGACAGAATGCGCAGCCGTGTGAACGATCAGGAGCTCTATGAGTTGGCCGCAACTCTCCTCTCAGCATCGGCCGATCTGAACAGGTTCCTAGGCAAGAAGAATTTGCCCCCTCTCTCGTATGCGAGCCAGTATCCATCCATTTCCCTATCAACCGAAAATGCACCATTCCATGATGCAAAGGGCGCCATCATCGAAGCTGCGGAGCGCATAGCAGAATTGGTCAGGGGACCTCGTGATCAATTGGTCAACTTATCCTTCCTGGTACGTATCTTCGGTACCTGCAGACGGCGTCGTGCAAGCTTCATGCTGCCTTACCGTTCTTGGCCACGCAGGGTGGCGGCTTTGAACATCACGCAAGGGCTAACGCATCAAAGCATTGTGCCCCCGCAACACTTCAGGCTATCAACTCGTTCAAACTGCCTCACTTTGTCCCATTAGCCGGCAGCATCAGCTATGACAAGATCGCAGAGCAAGTTGGTAAGAACGTCACCGGTACCTGGGTGGAGAGGATCTTGAAGCATGCCATGTCCTTTGGCCTCTTCGCCCCAGGTCCGGATAATACCGTCGCCCACAATGCCACCTCATCCCTGCTAGCCACTGATCCTGACTTGGAGTCTTGGCTATACCTCTGCACCAATGTCGCCTACCCCGCTGGTCCAAAGATCCCTGAAGCCATCGAGTCATACGGCTACAGCTCTGAGGCTAATGAAGCGGCATACGGCATTTCTCTCGGACGCAAGGTGGCGCAATTCGAGCGTTTCCGTGAGCCCGATGGACAGCACCTGCACGAGATGTTTGCCAAAGCCATGCGCGGCATCTCCGCGGGCGGTGCGTACGATATCAAGCACGCCGTGGACGGTGGCTACGGCTGGGACAAGTTCGGCAGTTCCTTGATCGTCGACGTCGGAGGCGGGCCCGGCCACGTCTCCATGGCACTTGCAAAGAAGTACCCAGAACTCACCTTTGAAGTGCAAGACCTACCAGAGACGGTCGAAGTGGGAGCACGCAACTGCCCAGAGGAACTCAAGAGCAGAGTGTCATTCGTGGCGCATGATTTCTTCAAGGACCAACCCCAGCACGCCGCAAAGGAGGATCAATCAATCGCATACTTTGCCAGATTCATCCTCCACGACTGGTCGGACAAGTACGCACAGAAGATCTTGCAGCCGTTGGCTAGCGCGCTGCGGCCGCAAGATACAGTGATTCTAAATGAAGTGGTGGTTCCCGAGCCGGGAGAACTCCCGCGGGATCTCGAAAAGGGAACGCAGTAAGTCGATCCAACATCCGGACCGAATGGGATTTTTGTTTGGTAATGCTGACACACTCAACTCATAGTGACCGTGATTTGCTCATGCTCATGAATCTCAACGGGAGAGAGCGGACACTGGGCGCATTCAACGACATTGCCCAGTCGTGCACGCCGAAACTCAAGGTCAAGGACGTCTTCAGACCAGCTCTGGGCGAACTGTCACTGATTGAGATTGTTCTGGATGCGTGAGGGTGCCGTGAGAAGGGGGCGAGAGAAAAGTGGAGGAGGTGGAGGACGTGCAAATAGCCAAGCAATACATAGTGCGTTTTGCCAATCACACATCCTTGCTCTTCGCACGTTGCTCAGCCCAGTGTTGAGAGCACCACTTTGACACGACTTGACCTTGGCGGTTAATATCAGCCCGTGCAAATCATGTCTTGTCTTCGATCAATTTGGTCCATGTGGGATCGATACCCCTGTCCACCACGGGGGGGGAGATGGGTAAACAGAGCTGCTCCAGTTTTTGCCCTGCAGACAGAGTTGTGAACCTGAAGACTGACTTCACGTGTTGCTGATGATATGGACAAGCTGCAATTAGACAATGGTGCACGGGTCTGTAAGCTCGTTGTTGAGTGGAGAGAATTGGATCGCTCGGCAGAGGTTATGCGAGATTTCGCCTCTGCCCGTACTCGCGTGCCGGAAGAGGACAACCCTCGTTCGTCAGCAAAGGTGAGCGTGAGCGTGGCTTTGGGCGTCCCAGGGCAGACGAGGGCAGGCGAGGGCAGACGAGCGAGAAAACGGCGTGTTTCCAAGAACAGAACCGAGTTTGCGATTGCGATCTCATCCTTCCATCGACAATAATGTCGGAACGATATATGGCCTGGCGGACGGTAAAGCGAGAAACATTGTGTCACGGAAATAAAGTTGACAGACAAGACAGACACGGAGGCATCAGCCATGAGCCATGGTCACCAGCGCCAACAGGCCATGATCGCCAGCTCCCCACGAGCCACAACCGTGTGAACCGCAGGCTGATGTTGTCCGTCGTCACGAATATTCAGCCACCCCAAGACCAATCATCGGGCCGGCTGCTGATCGGCTCGCCGCTGATGAAACCTTGCTGCAATGGCTGGCCATGGTTTATTTTAGAGTTGTCAATCTGGGTTGTCGCGGAGGTACAAGGGGACGATAATTGTCCGAGAGGCACCCAAGGTCAGGCAAGAAGATGCGGTAACTGTATGCAGAAGCTCAAAAGCAATGCCGTGGCCGTGTTTTTTCCGGATCTCTGTCGCGCAACAAGAATGCCCAGGGTTGTGCTAATGGTCCGGCTCGTGGTGGACTGAAAGCATAACGTGATTGACTCAAGGTTGAAGTGCAAGGTAGCTAGCTGTACATGCAAAGTAGCATTTCTGGGCAGGCCTGTGCGGTCGATCGTCTGCATTGACGTGAGCATGGCTGGTTTGTGTTACCACAAATCGACAGAGAGGCTAAAAAGGAACCCAAGGAGATGATCTGGAGACTAGCATTATCAGAAACATGTGGTCGGGGCAGCACTGCAGCCAGCAGCCAAGCGACGGTTCGACGGAGCTCTCCCGTATCTCATCCAGTGTTTTTGCTTTCAAGGTCGAACATGGTTCCTAATTCTGGTCCCGCCGAGCCGCCGATGAAAGAGAGATGTGCACAGATGGTGCACAGATTGGCCCATGTGGGTTGTGGGTACGCATCTGCAACATCTGCGACATAAGGTGACGAAGAGGCTCGACGCCACTGCTCACACCATATGCCAGGACCGGACTCCGCCTTCACCCAAATGGAGCGTAGCAGATTGATAAGGTACGTGACGGTGCTAGCCCTCATCAGGCACGCACGACTCGTGTTCGTCTTCAGGTGGGGTCTCTCTGATCAGAGAGTCAGTGGGACTGCGTATGGCATGCGGGAGCGTGTCAGGCTTGTCCCTCTTGTCCTTAGGGTCAATCCGTGGTTCCTAGACGGAGCTAGCCTCGTCCCTAGACGACAGGCACTCCCGACGTCCACCACTCCTCCACTAGGCCGCGAACACGCTCCTCTTTGCTCATCTCGACCAGATTATCAGCTATGGGCAAGCTACCGCAGCAAGGCCTCCACAGGGCAGGGCAGTTCAGCGCCCCATGCTCCCCATGCTGGCAGCTCGCCACTCGCTCGCAAAACGCAAAACGGAAAACGCAAAACGTAAACGTAAACGCAAACAGCCCACACCCCCTTCGCGTGGTTACTTGTGCCCTGATCTGATGGATGATGCCGCCGCTGATGCCCTACCCTGCCCGCAAAGGGCTGTTGAGGCTTGATAGGTCTCGTCGTTCACGGTTCCACGATCATCCCACAACCCGAGAGGAGCCGGGCGCTATTGTTCCAGCGATAACAACCATCGCATCTGCCTTCCACACTCATCAAATAAAGTTACGTCAAAACCATCCGATCCCACAGATTTGCCCACCCCAAAGTTCAGCCAGCATGGCAAAATGCAAATAAGCATCCCGCATCCTGGGTTGCAGACCAACAGTCTTTTGGTTTGATCACTACCACGGGCTATTAATCTCGACCCCCTCGCTCTCTCTTTCCCTGACGTTTGACATTCGACCACCTTTTGTTTTATTCTCCGAACCGCTAAATCATCCACGTTGCTGCGTCCCTCCCCTGCGCCGTAGCGTCGCTACTAGCTGGTCTAGCAGCCACCACCACATCCCCGTCTTCCCACACATCGCCATACCATGACGAGTCGACGGAGAGACAGTGAACACCGCCAGAAGATCAGAGAGAGCTGCAACTCGTGTTCGGCTCAGAAGATCAGGTGTGGTAAGCAACGGCCCGCCTGCGCTCGTTGTGTAACCAAAGGCATCGACTGCAACTATTCCTTCTCGCAACGGACTGGTAGACGAGCTCCTTCGTCAGCCAACGCAGCCGCAGCCGCAGCAGCTGTAGCAGCATCGCAACAAGCAATCCCTCAATCATCAATGCCACCGAGCACTTCTACATCAACAACATCTTCGACACCGATTGCCACCTTTGTACCTCCCGCCACCCCTGCTAGCGACTGCGACCCCTTTGTCGCCGTTCGTTCGGGTTCGGTCTCCGACCAATCAGGTATCCAAGCACTCCCACCCCTCGACGGGCATTGCGGCGATTCAATGGCTTTCGACACTGGTCCCAACCCATTCAAAGACACAGACGTCTTCCAGGACTTCAATTCAGGCATGTCGCTCGACTTTCTATGGTCACCGACGACCGAACCGACATCAATCTCCACTCTTGATAACACCACCGGGCCTAATTCCGCCGGACTCCTTCATGGCTTCAACCCTGTTCATGATTGGAGAGGCATGCCCGCTTCGACTGACACATCAACATCGACTAGTCCCGGCCTTACCCATGACTTCCCGTCGCGGCATGGATCGATACGGCCTCACTGCAGAGGCCAAGACTGCCTCGCACTTGTGCTGCAGGTCGTCTCCGATCTTCACGTCGTGCGGGACTCTTGCTCCACTGCGGCATCGGACCCGATGACGTGCATTCAGTCAGCCCACGAAGAAGCACGCGATGTGGATCAAGTGCTCTTCCTCAACAGGGACGCCATCACTACTATCAACAAAATCCTCGATTGCCCTTGCTCTTCCGATCCTTCAGTATCACTTGCCTGCTACCTCGCTGCTACCAAGATAGTCTCTTGGTATGCCGCCGCGATAGGTGTCACCGACGGCCAGCCCGACCATCTGGATAATACACTGCCCCACATCGTCAGCCGTCCCATCTTCATGGGTCGTTACTGTCTGGACGCCGAGGCACAACGATCCGTCAGGGCAAAGGTGGTCCTTACCGAGCTGAGGGAGCACATCCAACCCCTGCTGGCTAAGCTACCCAAGCATCAAGTGTCAAGCTTCGGCAGACCCGAACACGGCTCCTCCATGTCCCTGTCTTCATCAAGCCTTCCCAAGGACAACGACGGACATCCCTGTGCGTTACGGAGTCAGATTCGACGGATCATCCGAGAAGCGGGGAACATCAATAAAGCTGTATAGTAGAGCGGCAGGGATATACCACCTTTGTTTGACGACCAATCTCATTTGTTCATGGGTTCGGGAGGGATTATTTGAGTTTTACCTGTTGTTACGAACCGAAAGATACCAATGATCAATTCCTTTGTATCAATAGCATCACGGTCACGATAGATGAGTCTGGCGCAAGAAGGAGGGGACGGGACCACCGCCGGGACATGTGGTCCCTCGGCGTTGAATACCATCGCCACCACGATGATTGGGTAGAGTAAGAGAAGATCACGAATATACCAAACCCACAAGTCAAGTCATTTCAACAAGCGAAGCAGCAGAAGTTCCCTCGATTCCATACTTGGTGATATTCAAGGTTGATCCTGCAGCCATCCGATCAGCCGTCCAAGCAGCCATGGCAGATCTCCACGTGAATGAAAACGAATAGAAAAAAATGTCCGACGGGAGCGAGCTTCCGCGCAGGAACAAGGGGGGAAGGTCGTCTGTCCTGCAGCCAACATCTGCGGACGATGCTTTCCGTGTGTTCATCTGCGGCACAGTGGTACAGTTCACAGACACAAAGTCAAAGCGAGACATGGTTCTGGCCCTGGTTCCCGCGTTTCTATCACGTGATCCCTGCGAGGCTAAAAAAATTCCCCGATGCAAGAGCGGACCACCCCGAGGCGCCCGAGACGAGACAAGCTGGCCTCCATCATCTGTGACTGAGGATTCCTTCTCCTCACTTCTTGAAACGAGAATCCCAGCCATGTCGACATCATCACTCGCCGCTTCTGTCTGCATGAGAAGTTGGAACCTGCCGGCAAGACACGACATCACTTGGCGGGAGGCAAGACATTACTCGCCGCGGGCATGATTCGTGGCCGCTAGCGATACGTGCAATATCGCTCCCCGAGACGTCCCAACAATGAACCTGCCTTTGTACCATTTCCCGGCTCGGTTCCCGTCTTCTCGGCAGTCTAACCTCGTTGTGGACCAGTTGCGATGCCACGCTCAGGCACAGGTACTATCGACGTGACAATGGCTGCTGATGGGAAAGGCATCACCGGGCAACAGAACCCTGACGTGCTTCCAGGGCTGTTGGTGGTAGCTCCTCGAAGCTCGATGAATTTCTTAGAGCTTCAAAATTCGTCTTCCTTTCGTTGTCCTTCTCTTGGTGCTTATCCACTTGAGTCTTGAGAGATCTTCATCATGTTGTCCAAGAGCCTCTTGTCCTTGTCTGCCCTGGCGGCATCTACCACTGCCCTCGATGTTGTCATCTATGGTGGCGGCATCACCAGTGGTACCCTCGCCTATGCCTTGAAGGACTACGATCACATCAATGTGCAATACTATGACCCAAATGTCAACCTTTACCCCAGCTCATACAGGCTGATGGGTATTGCTCCTCAAGCTCACAATGCCTTGAAGCTCATTGGGCCGGGGGCTTACGATGCCATTGAGAGGGCAGGATGGTATCCAGAAGAGCCCAGCATCATCGTTCTGGTGAGTCGATGGAGTCATGGCAGGGAGACTACAACTAACACTCAACAGGGCCAAGGTCCCCATGCAGGCGACGTCGTTCTAGACTACTCCAAGCTCCCAAATACCACCCACGTCCCCCAGGTCACGGTCATTGACCCTGCATCCTGGCTCAAGCTCATGCTCGAGGAGTACCCCAAGGAGAGCCTCCACCCGAACAAGACCCTCGTGGGCATCAAGGACCCAGAAGATGGTCCCATCGAAGTCAGCTTCAACGACGGTACCACCGTCAAGGCCGACGTCCTGATCACCGACGGCGGCCTCTGGGGCTCCACCCGCAAGTACGTGCTCGGTCCAGACAACGTCGCCACCTACCCACGCTTCATGAACGTCCTCTCCGCCATCGCCCATGTCCCACCCAAGGAAGCCCGCAAGCTCCTCGGCGCACCCTACGGCGAGATTGAATCCGGCTACCGCTTCGAGCGCGTCGGTTCCGGCTCCTGGTTCCTCAACGCCTACCTGGACGGCTTCTTCACCTGCCTCGGCTCCTTCTACACCACAGAAAACTACAACCTCACCCAATTCGCCCGCCCCACCTCCGACGCCGAACTAGCCAAGTACTTCTCCGGCTTCAAAGACGGCGACAACCTCGTCGAGATCCTCTCCTCCTACTCCGGCAAAATGCTCATCCCGGAAATCGAGCACCTCAACGCCCCAACCTACGTCCGCGGCCGCGTCGCCATCGTAAGTCCCCGCATCCCTTGCGCGATTCCTCCTCCTCTCACCTACCTACCCATACTGACCCGCCGCCCCAGACCGGCAACGAAGCCCACACAATGACCAACTTCCAACAACTCGGCCAAGGCGCCCAAGTCGAAGACGCCATGATCCTCGGCGCCCTGTTGGGGGCAGCCTACGACCGCAACGGCGTCACCGCCGCATTGGCAGGGTACGACGCCGTGCGCCGGCCGAGGAACGAAATGATGGCCAACCATGGGAAGCAGTTGGGTTTGCTATGGATGGGCAAGACGGACGCCGGGATTGATGGGGGGACGTTGAGGAAGGCGTTTTTGGATCTGAAGGAGAAGGAGGAGGCGTATGATTTGGCTGAGGAGAGGAGGAGGGCGTTTGGGGTCATGGCGAGGAAGTTGCAAGAGGCGAAGGAGGGGGGGGAGATGAAGGAGGGGGTGAGGGGGTGGGCGAAGGGGTTGGTGCAGGAGAGGATCGCGAACTACTGGAAGGCGTAAGTGGTTGTGTATGGGAGAGGGGTGGTGGGGAGGGCGATGTGATGTGTTGCTGAGGAGGTTGGCAGTGGAGATGCTTGTGTTGGTTGAACATGGGTTCAGTGGAGTGGTTCAGATGCTGTGGATTTGGATGGGATGAATGGGATATACCTGTATGGTAGATGGTGCAATTTATTTCTTTTGTCGAAACATCGTCGAGCTTCCTGCACTTCCTATGACCAGATGCTTCGATGAGATTTGACCTTGTGGTAACAATGCCTTTCGCGGAATGATGTTGTTCCATACAGAGAAGACATCGTGCATGTCCGTTCTTGCTGTCTATCTGCAGGCATCGAGCTCACAACAGGGCGAGATTGCCATTCTGTTCTGCCTGTCATCCTGTTTCTCACTTGTCGATTCAGGCACAGCTATTCATTTTGCGTCGCAAGCAGAAATATAGGAGCACGACGTTTCCCGTGTGTCGAGCCCTGTATTTGGTGCATACATAAAAGCTACCCAGTTTTTCCATTTCCCCCTCTCCCTGCCGGATCCTCTCTCCACTCTTCCTCCCTCCCTTTCACCCATCAAGGTCCTTCCCTACTCCTGCTTAGGCAACTTGAACCCCCCCGGCACCTGCCTCTGAAACACCTGCAAGGGATCATACTTCCTACTCGTCCTCCACATCTCCTCAATCGTCCCCTTTGACCTCGTGCCAATCGGATCTTGGAAGCTATCCGCGTACGTCATGGGGATATAGTCCCTCTGCACCCCGAGTTCCTTCGCTTTGGCACTGGCTTCGGCGAAGAGTTCCTTCACTGCTGACTGGAAGACGACGTCGTAGGAAGAGTATTCCCCGTCGATGGCCATGCCCCAGTGGATGAAGAACATGTCGCCGCCGGTTTGGATGCTGGGAGGAGGTGTCAGTGGGGAGGAAAAGGACGGGGAGGAGGGGGAGACTCACGGGCCAAGGGAATCGACTGCGCCGCGGCGCTCGGTCATGACGGTGGGAAGGGGTTGGTAGGATATGGAGAGCTGGAAGCCGGGCAGGGAAGTGAAAGGGAAGACGGTCTTGTTGGCGAGTTGGAAGAATTCTTCCATCATTTCGGCGGAGTTGCCGAAGGCGATGGTGGCGAAGAGCCAGCGCTTCTTGTATGTGAACAGTGATGAGTACTCGAGCTCGAAATCTGTGATGTTGTCGACGCGGAGAGTGTTGTCTGGACCGCCGGGGAAGGGGGCGAAGCGCGGCAGGTCTAGGAAGGGCTTGAAGACTTCTGGGCTCGGAACTGCTGGATCGGACTTGGTGTACTGGAGCGAGTCGCCGATGATCCAGTTGCCATAGGTCATGTTGTTGATGACGAGGGTGTTGATGAAGTGTACATATGGGTCATAGGGATGGGTGCCGATGAGACGCTCCAGAGCCTTGAACTGCCTCTGGCGAGTGGTCATGGGGTGGAAGGTCTGGCCGCCCCAGAACTTGCCTTGGGGGAAGGTCTGCATGGTAATGGCCGTGACAACACCATAGTTGTTGCCTCCACCACGAAGGGCCTTGAATAGGTCCGCGTTGTGGGTTGCATTCGCATTGACAATGTCGCCCGTGGCGAGTACGACTTCGAAATTGTCGATGACATCGCAGGTGAAGCCGTAGCGGGGAGAGTAGTATGAGATACCGCAACCAGTGACAAGACCACCGACACCAACGCCACCAACTCTGCCGCCGAGAGTGCTTAGGTTGTGAGGGTCAAGCTGGGCATAGACGCCATCCCATGTTTCGCTGGGTGAGACGACGATGGTCTTCTTGTCCTTGGAAAGACCTGGTCGAGGAAGATACGTGGTGTCAATTACGATGCCTCCTTCAATGGTAGCTGCGCCTGCCCAAGGTGTATGTCTGGTTGTCATCAGCATGTGCTTTGTCTCTCTTATCCTTCAAGTACTTGCCCTCCACCTCGAATGGCAAATTGACACCGATCCGACCAAACTGTAGCTCCAAGTGACAGTACCGACACCGCTTCTGACACTTCCTGCGCTGACGATGGAATTACGATACAGCTGGGGTGAATATCTGTGTTCTTCAAGCTCCAGTATGACCCAGCCGACTTTGAGTATGCCTGTGCATTTGGGAAGACGACCTTGTCCTTGAGCGTCTTCTGGAGAGCTCCACACTGACCATGTCAGGTCTGTCCTCATGTTTGCATAATTGTAATACTCACACATGATCCTGACGATGATACTGCCTTCCAAGCGCTAGAATGTGTATTGTGATGCTGGGTCGTAGGCGCATGATGTTGAGTCGAAGGCAGCTCATGGTGAGCAACATGTCCCTGCACCGCAGCCGGCTGGTCTGCCACAGGTGCCACTCGGGGCATACCGAGTAGCCATTGTGGAAAGTGAAAGTTGACCATATTGCCTTCTCAAACGATGCGATCTGAGTAAGATGCAACGACAAGCTCAAGACGTTGAATTCTTTCCAAGAGCCAGATTTGCCTTGTAGATAGAAACACCAAACTCACCACCCTAGCTCTACAACAATTCTTACCTTACCCTGAACTATCGCCATCGGACCACCGCGGATCTCCCGCCTCATTCGCCATGCCCAGCTACCAGCAGCTTCCACTCGAGGAGTCTGCCAGCCCGTGGCAAGCTCCAAAGACCGAAACACAGCTTGCACCGGGGACCGTGAAAGAGCTCAAGTCGTGCCTGATACGCAGGGACTCTTTTTCAACGAGGGTCTCGGGGATCAAGCCCCCTCCAGCCCAAAGCCACCCATCCGCGCCGGGCAGGTCCTCCATCGGAGTATCTCCCAAAGTAACCAGGTACGCCCAAGCCGCGGCCCCGGAAAACAACGACGGTAAAGGCCAGATAGTCCCAGTCCCCTCGATGGATCACACGCTCTTCGCGAGGAAAGATAGATACGGTTTCTCCCAAGCGAAGGTACCATACCGGTACTGTAGTCATGGCTTGGCCGTCGGGCATTTTTCCCTGACTCGATTCACGCCCCACGGCTCCTGCGAGATTTGCCAGCGCCGTGGTTGTGCGGATGATGAGGGGGACGAGTCATGGGGACAAGGCACGTCGCGGGTGGATCGTGGAGGATAGATTGGCTATGGGGGGGAGGTGCGGTACTATACTGGATACATGGCGATGGAAATCTATACCTTACCCCTCAGTATGGGGCCTTGTCTGCTGGTGACGCTGTCCCCCTCGCTTTCCCACAAAATAGAGTATCTTGCTCAAATTGTTACTGACCCCTCTCGTTGACTGCCCGCCCAGACTCCGGATGAAATGCTGCTTGATTGAAACGACGTGACATGACAAACCATCACCGATCGTCCGAGATGAACTTCTGGAGACGACCGAAATGTTGCGCTTCCTCCACCTTGGCGAATTGGGGCACCGGGAAGCCGTTCCATTCTTTGTAGCTGAGGGGGATGTCGAGGTTGTGCCACTCATCTATCCCGTCGAGGATGGTGATGCCCATGCCGCCGGTCAGATGACTCTGGACGTGGCAGTGCATCAGCCAGGCACCTGGCGCATCGACTTTGTAGCGCAGTGCGAGCCAGGTGTTATAGCCTACTCCTTCGAGGGTGTCGAAACTGTCGCGCAGGGGAGGGTCGATCCAGTTGAATGTCCCGGGTGGGAGGTGCTTCTCTGCTTCTGCGACGTCTTTCCAGGGGAAGGATCCTTTGCCGGATCCGATGATGTAGGCTTTGTTGCCGTGTTTGTGTAGCGGGTGACCTTGCGCAAAGGGACCCTCGACCTCGAAGATCAAGTCGACCCATTCGCCAGTCTTGGTCTTGAGGACCAACTCTGTCTCTTCGATGGAATTGGGCTTACGGAAGAGCATGGGAGGGTCGAGAGCCTCGGAAGAGTGGTTGTATCCTTGGTGACCAGACAGAGTCCACTGGTAGGCACCGTATGGCTGAGGCAGCTTCCGAATGATGAACTTGCGTGTGCGATCTGCTTTGGTGGCGGGTGGCTTGGGTGGGTAAGGACGAGCGACGGCTTGGTCAAACCTGCGGATCCTGGGGTCAAGAGGGCGACCAGCATAATCGATCATAGCCTTAGCATCCTCAACAGCTTCTCTTACTCCATTGTAGACGAGCTGACCAAATCCACCGAGAACCTGACCGAGAAGATCATTTGCCACACGAATGGTATATGATCCGACCTCTTGATCGAGCTTGACAAAGACAGAGATGCGGTTGCCGTTGTTGACGGTGATCTGGTCAACGACCTGAGGATAAGTGTACTGACTGTCGACAGCGTAGACGTGGAGAGGATGATTGTCAATGCTAACTCGAAGAGGGTACAGGCCACCAGGGTTGATAAAAGTCAATGCAGCCCACTTCTCTCCACTGTGGACATCGACGGTGAAGTTGCCCTTACCGCCGACACCACCTATGCATTTGTTGTAAGCAGTGTCGGGAAGGTTATCCAGGTGGAGGGTGTAGTTGCCTTGGAACAGCTGAACAGGAGGGACACAACCCTTGGCCGTGATACCATCATACCCGGCAGCCTTGAGAATCGGTACGACCAAGGGATTGGTGAAGCTATCCAGCTCCGCCTTGTCCAAGCAGTACTGGGAACCGGCTCCGTTGATGAGAATGGCGTCGACGCATGTAAAATCGATGTTCGCTTCTTGCTCGGTCTCGAAGAATTGTTTGAAAGTCATCTGACTCCAGTCGCTGACCATCATGGGTATGACCTTTTTCTCGGCCTTGCGCATGGGTATCCAGTCTGACGGCTCGTAGCTGACATAGTGGAATGGTCGATCAGTCGACTGTGGGGCATGGACGATGATGGCGCCGTACAGGCCGTCCATGATCTGACCGCGGTTGTGAGAGTGGTAGAAGTATACACCCGACTCATCCGCCACCCATGTGTAGAGGTATGATGCGCCAGGCTTGATCAAAGGTTGAGATACCCCGGGTACTCCGTCCGCCCAGGGGGTCTTCTTCTGTCTAATGCCATGGAAATGTACAGCCGTCTCTTCGTCCATGTAATTGTGTACTAAGAATTCAACAGTGTCGCCCTGGTTGACGACAAGCTGCGGACCAGGCATGGAGCCATTTGTGAGGATTGCTTCACGGAAGCCAGCACCAGTCGGATTGATTTGTCCTTTGGCAACTACGATCTCGAATCTGACCAGCTTTGGCGCCTCTTCAGTATGGGCACAGTTGAGAGTGTCCTTGAAGATGCCGATGGAGCAGCATAGCGCCGCCGCCGCACGGATGAGGTTGACCATCTTGACTGCAACGATTGATCAAGTGGAAATGCTCGCAGTGTTTGGCAAGGACGATGCTAGTAGAGCATAGCAGAAAAAAATTACCAAGCCTACCTTCAGATCTACAGATGCACCCTGTAACATGTGCTCAGCGAATCTCGCGGTACGATTGTACTACATCGGTCCATGTGCACGCGATTGGCATGAATCTGCTATCGCGGTGGCGGGTTCGTGTGGCCAATTGTGGGGTGGGAGAGATGCCGGTCGGGGATCACTCCCCGAAAGTCGGGCAAAGGAGAGGAACAGCATTATATCCCAACGACGAGATGCGAATGACCATGTTCGTATGGTGTTATTAGACGATGCATGCGCTCGTGGTGAATTGCGGGTATTGTGGTGTTCGGCATTGTGAATTGGTATCTTTACCCAGAAATATGCCTGGTTGTGCTGGAATAGGGCCTGAAACATCGCATACCGAAGGTGTTTCAACTGTTTGCCGGTCCTCTTGCTTGACCATTGTTTGTCCTTGGAGACCGACATGCTCGAGCAATTGTGTCCTAGCCCTATTGGGTAAGCAATATGACGGGATCATCGGAAGCTCTGGAGCTCTGTGTTGTTGCTCGTCAGTAAAATTTCTGTTGTGTGAGCTTCAACTTCTGCCGTTACCATTGTCGTTGCAGTATATCGGAGCAACAACATCATGAAGCTCACCGCGACGCTCGTCTACGCTAGCAGCCTTCTGGCAGCCGCAAGCGCAAAGTCTCTAGAATCAGCTCTCTCCAGCAACCCAAAGCTCTCCATCCTCAATGGTCTCCTCAAGCAATTCGACCTCCTCGACACCTTCAACTCAGCCAAAGGCGTGACCCTCCTCGCCCCAACCAACGCTGCCTACGAAGCCCTTGCCAAATGGGGCTTCAACGTCAGCGAAGTGCCCGCGCCCGTCGCAGTCGCGCTCCTCAGCTACCACCTCCTCGACGGCGAGTACCCCACGAGCTCCATCCCCAGCACCGGCCTGCCTGAAATCGCGCACACCTACCTCAAACCGCCCGTCCTCACCAACGTCACAAGGGGCGCCGCAGTGAAGCTCTCCCGCGGCGACGCAGGCGAAATCGTCACCGAGTCCGGCCTCTCCGTCCTCGGCGGCAGCGAAGACACAGACATCAAGTACGAGCACGGCATCATCCACACGCTCAATTCGTCCATGGTGCTCCCGCATAACATCTCGGCCACTCTGGCGCTGAACCAACTCACTGAGTTCCTGACAGATCTCTCGGACGCGTCGGTCGTGTACGAGCTCGAGGAGCTCAAGGACGTGACGTACTTCTTCCCCATCAACTCGGCGTTCAAGAAATTGAATCCGTTGCTCTCGCTGCTGTCACCCGGGCAGTTGGCTAGTATTCTGGAGTATCACGCAGTGCCGAATAAGGTGCTGTACCATAATGCGCTGGAGGGAGATCATGAGTACGAGACGCTGAACGGGGCCAAGCTTCACATTCGCTCTGATGCGAGAGGCAATGTGTTTGTCAATGACGCGCAGGTGCTGAGGCAAGATCTGATTGTATATGGCGGTGTGGCGCATGTCATTGATGATGTGCTGATTCCGAAGAATGTCCCGAAGGTGACGTCTTTGGCTGGACGGCTGAGGTTACAGACTCCATACTGAACGATCAGAGGCAGATGGAGTGGTGTCGAGATGGAAGGGGAAATGCACAAATTTTGTCCATACCAATCAATATTCCTCCTCAATTTTTCATGATATATTCTTCTAACGAATATGGGTATGAATTTCATGTGCTGTAGAAATTTCAAAGATACGAGATGAGAGTTCTGCCGGAAGAATGTAGTGTCAATCGAAAACAAGGTGAAGTGTATATTTCAAGCTTGATCGGTTCTGCAACTTGACATCTCAAGCTCTACAATGTCTACACCTCCCGCCGCACAAGAAGTCTATTATTGATGTGAACGAGTGTCTTCATTAAAAGTACCGAAACTAGATTCTACCCGACCAGGATTAAATCCACCATGAACCATCATCATCATCATCTAGCGCCCAAGGAAAGCCCAGAATAGGCAAGAAGAGCCAGCTTGATCATGATCCAGTGTTGTCGTTCACCTGATAGTAGTGGCCTTGGTGAGGGTGGCCTTGGTAGAGGTCGCGCCAGCGCCGGCACCAATAGTGCTGGACCCGGCCTTCTTCTCGAACACTTTCCAAAACTTGAGAGACTCGTCGGCAGCTGTGTACTGTCAGTGACTGTTCAACCAGGTCAAAGTAAAGAAGTGACTTACCGGCAGTAGCCAAGATCTGGCCATCGGGGCTGAGGCAGCTGTGAAGAACCCTGCTCTCATGTGCTGGGATCTCGACATTCTTGACCAGAGTAGGGTAGCTCCAGATGCTGAGAGAGTTGTCTGGGAAGCCGGAGCTGGAGACAATCTCCTTGTACTGAGGAGACCACCTCAAGCTGGTGACCTGGGAACCAGTGTCGATGCTGTTGACGCGAGCACCGCTGGTCGTGTTCCAGAAGTGGATCATGCGGTCGTGGCTACCTCCTCCAGTGGCGAGGAGGTTGCTCTGCCATGGGCACCAGGAAAGGGCCTTGATAGCAGCCTTGTGGTTGGTCTTCTGGAACTTGGGGGCGTTCAGGCTACGAGCGTCCCAGATGCTGACGAGGTTGTCGTTACCGCCGGTGGCGAGCTGAGCACCATCGGAGCGCCACTCGAGACCACAGACTTCGGAAGTGTGGGAGACGAGCTCGGCAACCTTGTGCTGGGCAACACGCACGTCGTGGTTGAAGACAAGACCAGAGCGAGCACCTGTGGAGAGGATGTGCTTGTTCCAGCCCATGACGCCGACACGGGTATCATGGCCATACATGGAGCGAAGCTTGGTACCCTCTTCGACGTCCCAGATTTGGACCTCACCGGTGCCAAGACCGGCAGCCACATAAGCGCCGTCGGCACTCCACTTGACTGAAGAGATGTAGGTGGAAGCATCGCACTCGAGGAGGGAGCTGACAGTACCAGACTCGGCGGACCAGACGTAGACGGAGCGCTCGAGGCCAATAGCAACCTGGTTGCCTGAAGACCAATCCAGAAGGTTGAGGTAGTAGTCGTCGACAAGACCAGGAGCATCAAGGACACGCTCAGGGGCAGTTGGTACGCGGCGGCGGAACTGCGCGCTAGCAGCCGAAGCTGGCTTGACAGGGCGGTTGTACTGCGAGCGGAGGTCGATGGGGCGGGATGATTCTGGGGCAGCGGGCTTGAAGGCAAGGATCCTCTGGTTAAGAGAGATACCGCAGGCGTTGGCAACGGAGGACTGATAAGCTGCGGTGGATGGCGATGGCTTGGAGTACTGCTTGTGGTCGTCCTCATCATCGTCAAGGCTGAGACCTTCGAGAGACAAGGTGGCATCGTCCTCAGCACCACGACCGCCGACTGAGAAAGCCCCAGCAGCGTTCGAGGCAAGGACAGACGAGCCCTGTGACTTGGGGCGGGCAGGAGTCTCGATCTTGGTAACACCAGACCTGGCACCTTCGCTGGCTTGACGGTTGGGGATGAAGCGGTCGGCAGCGCTGTAGTTGACCCTGGTCTTCCCACTCTTGGTTGACTTGGCACTTCTTGATCGCGAAGGGGTTGCTCTGGCAGAAGCTGTGGGACCAGTGCCGGTCAGGGTGAAGTCGCTGACACCGAGGTCAAGACGACGAGGAGAGTTCTGTGTTTGACGAACGATGTTTGACTTGGGGGAGTCTCTGACGTTGGTCTTGGATGCGGATCTCGAGAACCTTGAGAAGAGAGCACCTGCTCTGTGGATAGATTCGGTCTGCTGTGAGATATCGATGGATTGACGGGGAGTCTGAGGGGACGGTGTCATAGGGGCCCGTCCACCTGCAAGGCGGGTAGAGAAGATGCCATCACGGCGTTTGATGGGTGTGAGTACTGAAAGTGTTGCCATATCTGCTGGTTGCTGTGTTGCTGGTTGGTTGTGCTGATGATTAGTTGATTGATTGCTGTAGACGACTCAATTAAGAGCTCCGTTAGTATTCGATCGCAGATATTTTGCAGTAGCCGTTGATGGGTTTGAGAAGGGTTGAGAGCGTATAGCTTGAAGCTTGGAGCTTCGAATGTGTATTGTGTATAAGGGTAGTGAAAGAAAAGATGGCTTGACGCTGAGTTCGACAACTTTTGTACCAGTGTTTACTCGGTTGCGTTGGACTGGTAACGCTCACGTGATCGGTCGGCGATAAGACCCACCTAAGTTCCGTGATGCCGTCCGGCAGAGCCGCTTCAAGAAACCTGGAGATCGTCACATGTCCCAGCTGCAGATCTCAAATCCCATCCGCTGACAATCGATAATTTCTCCGTCGAGGTCGTACAAACATTTCAGATCACACGGATACAAGCATGAGCATGGAGTGAACTAATCATGGCTTTTGCGGGTCCCTCCACCCGTCCTACTCCGTCTTTTGCTTTCAGTCAATCCGGCGTCACAACAACTTCTTCGCATCCTCGATCCCCACTCCCAGCCTCCAGAGAATCTACTGGCTCGAACAATACCTATGTCATGTCCGGCAGTCCTCGAAAGACCAGTCGGAAACGACTTCATGAGCCATACCTGCCAAAGATCATCACCACAGTTGGCCAACGCCCCGCTTGCCTGGTCAATGCCTCGGTGACGTACGTTGGCAACGATCAGATTTATGCCTTTGGAGGGTTTGACCAGTACACGGACGAAGGTGACTATCCGGAACCGCCGGTCTCACAATCGATACTGACGTAATATCAGTCTACAATCATGTCCTCAAGCTGAATCTCAACGCACGACAATGGAGCTTAGTCGACAACTATGGCGACATCCCCGGGGTACGGATGGGTCAGTATCAATCGAGTCGATGTCCTAACCACGTACTGATCGATTGCAGGTCACACGGCCTGTCTATGGCAAGGGGACAAGCTACTCGTATATGGCGGCGAGAATGAACATCGAGTTCACCTGTCAGACGTGATCATCTTTGACCTGAAGACTGCGCACTGGACACAGCCTGAGCTTACTGGACCTACCCCACGAGGAAGAGCAAGGCATGCGGCGGTCATACATGACGACAAATTGTTCGTTTCCGGCGGCATGACCGGTCAGGAGAACTCGGTACTGAGCGATATTTGCTACCTTGATCTGAAGACATGGACGTGGTCGAGGACATGGCATTTTGTGCCTCGCTACGATCATTCGGCATTTGTCTACAACGGTAGATTGTGGATATCTGGGGGCGTCACAGAGGAAATGGAACGTACTGGTGAACTCTGGTGGCTGGACTTTCGAGGAGCACCTGCTTTCGAGGGTGCTCCTGCATATGGCTCCGCATCCGATGACCCATCCTTTCCTGCGCCACCTCGATACAGCAATTTCGTGGTGGTGCCAACTGCGCCGCCTGTTACTGGAACGACAAGCTATGCGGCAAATTCTAGCAGCGTACAGGTCAACCCAGCTCCTCCGATCCATCCCCGAAACCCACCCATGGCTCCAGGTGCAGTGTCGGCCTTGAAATTTGTCTCTGGCTCGAATTCTCCCGCTCAGAACGTTGGGTATCATTTCCACGTCTTCTCTTCGGGCTGTCTTCTTGATTTTGTCACGCCAGCCTCTGTCATATCCTCAGTGGAGACTAGCTTGAGCGCCTTCGATCTTGATACACTCAGATGGCAACGACTCGCTGACGGCAAGGATCTCTTCAATCCCAACTATCGTTGGCATTACTGCTGTTTAGACGAGGACGGCACAAATGCATGGTTGCTTGGAACCCCAAACCAACCAAATCGTAACCAAAACAATGATGGCGAGGAGACGCTGAGCGATGTCCTGCACATCGATCTCCGTAAGCTAGGTCTCCTTGGCAATGCCCTTTCGCAACAGGCAAAAGACCAAACACACATTCCGAGCTCCGACGGGTCTGGATTCTCGCATCTATCTGGTATTGGTGCGGATCTCGCCCGTACCTTTGACAGTACGCCCGAGTCTGGATCTGGAACCGACTTCATCATCACCGCAAATCCAGACACAGAGTACTCTGATATCGACGATGACAATCTCTCTGTGTCAACAGTAACATCCGAAAGCAGGTCTGCTGCAACATCACGACCCGTTCATGTTCATCGTTTCATCCTTTCAGCGCGCTGGCCGCATTTTGCTCGTCTGTATAATGCGCAGATGGCCGAATTTCATACCAAGAAGATGCACATACCCGAGCCCTATTCTGCCGTCAGAGCATTCTTGTATTATCTTTACACGGATTCGATATCAGCAAGCCCGGGATCTGGACCTGCATCACCGAATCCATCATTCAGCGGAAGCCACGCCGGCTCCTCCCCAACCCTCGAAGATGTCGCAGGCATGCTTGTCATGAGCAACATCTACGGTATGCCTCGTTTGCACCATCTCTGTGTCAACAGGCTGGTCAAGGAATTAGACATTCAGCATGCTGCCCTCATCTTCGATCGCGCATCTGTCGCCCAAGAAGCTTGGCTCAAGAGACGTGCTGCCAGCTTCTGCATGACGCATTGGGGACGTGTGGTTCGCACAGAAGGATTCCGCCGACTTCGACGCAGCGCTATGCTCGAGCTCTGCGAAGAAGTCGATCAGGAAGGCCGTGTTGTAGGTGGCGACGAACTCGAGGCTGTTGGTGGCTTGAGTGGTTCACGTTTTGGTGGAAGCTGGAGGGAAGGGCGGAAGCGTGGCAGAGCCAACAGTTCGAGAAGCATTGATGCTGATGAAAATGAGAGTGTTGATGACGACGGTATGGAAGTTAGTTGAAGTTTCAGATATGCATTGCGGTCAGGGCTGGGGCATGAATTCTAGCTGGGCGTTGGGTTGACGGTAGCATAAGTTAACGCATGAGCATGATGAACGACAGAGGCTCATCTACATTGTGTTGTGTCTTCTGCGACACGAACATAGTGATTGTACAAGCGAGTTTCGCAATGAGGTCCACGCCGTCTGAGCCACCTCCATATAGCCACGTCTCCCAAAGGTGACGCGGTAAAGGGGGCAGCCATCGAATTTAGCGTGCACAGTCGTCTGGTAGAAGAAGAGTTTCCAAAATTTGAGGGAACTGCCAAGCCACGCTTTCCCTGCTGGGTTGGCGCACGCGAGCCTGGGCCGGTTCGTGCTTGCCTGGCTCCAGACCTCACCCTTCTTCCCGTCCAAACTGCATCATCCCACCTTTCGCCTACACTACCAATTTCGCGCATCAATCCCGCATACCATTCGACATCGCCCTTTACGTGTCAACATTGTCGAGCAATAGGTGAGTCAATTTAGTGATGCGCTGGCATGGCGCGCACCCCTCCCTTCTCGTTCAGCAAGCAGCTCCGTCAGACGCGCACCTTCGACAACAGCAGTGATATTGCCATTCAATATGGCAGAACAAATGGAGCGCTACTACGCTCCAGTCTTCGACGACGACGAGCCCGATGAAGACTCCACTGTGGCACCGGCCACATACGGCAAGCCCAACTCCTCCTCAGTGCAGGTAGCCTCACCTCACGAGGACCTCACTGAGGAGGAGTACTGGGATCCCAAGGAGATAGACCCCGTCTACTCCAGCGACAGCTCTGTCCCAGAAGAGGACATATTATACATGAGAAGAGCACGGGATGTGCAGATAGTATGCCGAATGAACACTTCATGGCGAAGTGTATAACTGAACTTCCGACAGAAACCGAGGAGGACAAGGGACAGGACACCTGATGTAATTGCTACTTGGATGCTTTCAAGGCTCACTCAAACAATTACAGATGTCCGCATTGCTCTGACTATTTGACAACGCTGCGCTGCTCGGAGCTGCTATTGCTGCAACTAACCTCCTTTTTGCACTTTGTCTTCTCACACGAGTTACTGACCGCCTTTCTAGACCACATCCCAACTTACTTCCAAGATGTCATCAAGTTACGAGAACTCGGTCTACCTGGCTAAGCTCGCCGAGCAGGCTGAGCGTTATGAAGGTACGCAATGTTTGATCGAGCCGACCTCACATGACTGACCATGCCCAGAAATGGTCGAGAACATGAAGACGGTCGCATCATCGAACCAAGAGCTGTCCGTCGAAGAGCGCAACCTCCTGTCCGTCGCCTACAAGAACGTCATTGGTGCCCGCCGTGCATCCTGGAGAATTGTCACCTCAATCGAGCAGAAGGAAGAGTCCAAGGGCAATGAAGGTCAGGTCGGATTGATCAAGGAGTACCGCCAGAAGATCGAGGCCGAGCTCGCTCAGATCTGCGAGGATATCCTTGAGGTTCTCGACAAGCACCTTATCCCCTCTGCTCAGACTGGTGAGAGCAAGGTATTCTACCACAAGATGTAAGGACTGAGCAAACTCAATGTGGAACCTTTGTCTGACGATTTTGCAGGAAGGGTGACTACCACCGTTACCTCGCCGAATTTGCCATTGGCGACAAGCGCAAGACCTCTGCCGACAAGTCCCTCGAGGCTTACCAGGCTGCCACTGAAGTTGCCGCCACCGACCTCGCCCCAACTCACCCCATCCGCCTCGGTCTCGCCCTCAACTTCTCAGTCTTTTACTATGAGATCCTCAACTCGCCGGACAAGGCCTGCCATCTCGCCAAGGCTGCCTTTGATGACGCCATTGCTGGTCAGTCAAACTCCCAGCATTGGTACCAATAGGTTACTGACACATGTACAGAGCTTGACACCCTCAGTGAGGAGAGCTACAAGGACAGCACCCTCATCATGCAGCTGCTCCGTGACAACTTGACGCTCTGGACTTCTTCCGAGGCCGAGCCACAGCGAGAGGGTGCTGCACCTTCCGCCGACACCAAGGAGGCCGAGACGTCCGCAGCCCCAGCCGAGGAGCAAAAGGCCACAGAGTAGAAACCTGCGACTGCGCCGACGCAACGCATGCCCATCATCAGCCACTAGCGGGCTTCATGTTACCTGGAGAAACGATTCCTATGGGTCAATGACTTTATTGGTGGTCAGCAGTACTACTAGAGAGTATGCGCAAGACGATGACAAAGACAATTACTTTTCTCGCCCTTTTTCTTTTCCTGAAAGAGTCGAACGTGGGTCGCGCGGGATACCAGTTGAACGTGTGGGCACCTATGACTTGTTTTGTTCTCTTTCCTTCTCTAGACCTGAGCAGCTGGATGTTGCGTTAGGCTGATGAGGTTCCGCAAAAGATGCTTTCCTGGCTGGATTGAGGCGCGAGCTTCGATAGTCATAGATGGAATGTCATTCTCTACAGCGATGATATTCTGGACACTGTGATCATGATGACTGAGTCACGTTGTGAAGATCCGTTCAATTGCCTTGATCCTCCCTTCTGCTACGCTCTTACGAGTCTGCTCTATCTGGAAACCATATCAGACAGGAATACTCAGTCACGATCTGATGTTCCAAAAGGAATGGCACATGGTAAAAATTGAAATTTCCGAGATTACCTACTGATGGCCTAGCGTGTGCTCGGTTGCCGCGGTTCGTTGTTGTGGATCGCGGGGAAGCGAGCATGTGAAGGCCAAAGGTCCTCTGCCCCTTCGCCAGCCCCGAACACCGACGTTGCACGACATCTCGAGGCTCAAACCCAGCATTCCATATCTTCTCTGTCAAGCTCAAGGCCTCGACTTCGACTCGACACTACCGCATGGGATTTCGATCACGATAGCGATGCCGTCGATGGCAGTGATCCCCGAATAGCACCTCCCTCATGGCTGCGCAGTCCACCCTCCGCGGCAGGGCGGATCCCCTCGCTCAACTACTCAGCAGATACATCGACCTCATACGTACCCGCTGGAAGACCGTACCTCGCACCTACCGCTTGATTGCTCTCGTCGCGTTCACCGTCTCCCTCGTCTCCACATCATACGGCACACTCAAGTGGTGGCAGCGCTCAAGAAAGGAGGAGAAGCAGGGCCGACATCTACTTCGTCGGAACTCTGGGATACGAGGAAAAGATGGATCTCGAACGATCTATGTGCCTTACAAGAAATCGACCGCGAGAGTGACCATCTATCCGACCAAGAATACCACGTTCGATGCGCACAGGAGGCTCTTCCTTGAGCCCCCTCGGCGGGCGGGCCTCAGTGATGGCAATGTACCACAGGTCCCGCCTCCCCAGACGAAGCCTGGACTCAACCTGGCCTTTCTACATCAGTTCATGAGCTTGCTGGTGATTATGATACCTAGGTGGGGATCGAAAGAGACTGGGTTATTGTTTTCACATGGCGTCTTCCTCCTATTACGCACATACCTATCTCTGGTGGTAGCACGGCTAGACGGAGAGCTCGTGCGAGACCTGGTGGGTGGCCATGGCCGCAAATTCCTCTGGGGGATTGCAAAGTGGTGCACCATTGGTAGTCTGGCATCGTACACCAACAGCATGATCAAGTTCCTCCAGAGCAAGATCAGTATCGCTTTCCGTACACGTCTGACGCGGTACATCCATGATTTGTATCTCAATGACAACCTCAACTTCTACAAGCTCTCGAATCTGGACGGCGGTATTGGTCAGGGAGCAGATCAATTCATTACCCAGGATCTCACTCTTTTCTGCGACTCGGCGGCGAGCTTGTACAGTAGTCTTGGAAAGCCGGTTGTAGATTTGGTTGTGTTTACGTGGCAGCTCTACCACAGTCTCGGCCCGCTTGCTTTGACTGGGCTGTGGTCGAACTACTTCCTGACTGCGACTCTTCTGCGTCGACTATCACCACCATTCGGTAAGCTAAAGGCAGTAGAAGGCAAGCGAGAAGGCGACTTCCGTGCTTTACATGCTCGACTGATTGCCAATGCTGAGGAGGTAGCATTCTATGGAGGTGACCAGATGGAGAAGGTCTTCCTCGACAAGGGCTTCCGCGAACTAAAATCCTTGATGGAGAGCATCTATTCATTGAAGATTCGCTACAACATGCTTGAGGACTTTGTACTCAAGTACTCATGGTCTGCATTCGGCTACCTCATCACTTCGCTTCCAGTATTCCTTCCAGCATGGGGCGGACTTGCCTCTTCTTCCGAATCATCCTCGTCAGGCGGTGCAGCTCGATCAGAGGAAGCACTTATGGCCACGTCGAACAAAGACTCTTCAGGATCTCGTATGCGCCAATTCATCACCAACAAGCGTCTCATGTTGTCTCTAGCCGACGCAGGTGGTCGTATGATGTACAGTATCAAGGATCTCTCCGAGCTCGCTGGCTACACCAGCAGAGTCTACACTCTCATCTCTACACTCCACCGCGTCCACGCCAATGCCTTCTTTGCCCAACGTAATACCTATCCCGAACTCTACTCGCTCGCCGATACTCAAGGCACTGTACAAAAAGGTTTCGATGGCATCCGTCTTGAAGACGTCCCAGTCGTAGCCCCAAACCTCTACCCACAAGGCGGTGAAGAACTCATCCCTACTCTCAGCATGAGCATCGCCAAGAATGACCACCTTCTCATCATCGGTCCCAACGGCGCCGGCAAGTCTGCCGTAGCCCGTATCCTCGCCGGTCTCTGGCCCACCTATCGTGGCCTGGTCAGTCGTCCCCGCAAATCCGGCCTTGACGGGATTATCTTCCTTCCCCAACGACCCTACCTGAGCCCTGGCACCCTCCGCGACCAGGTCATCTATCCACACACCGAGCTGGACATGCGCGACTCAGGCCGCAGTGATACCGATCTGCAATTGATCCTCGACGAAGCAAGATTAGGGTACATCCCAGAGCGTGAAGGCGGCTGGGACACTCGGAAAGAGTGGAAAGATGTGTTGTCTGGAGGTGAGAAGCAGCGCATGGGCTTCGCGAGAATGCTGTACCACGAGCCCCGATATGCGGTACTCGACGAGGCGACGAGTGCCTGCAGTGCGGACGTAGAGCCAGTCTTGTACGAAGGTGCAAAGGCGAGAGGAATCAGTAAGTTGTTCATATACCCACCAACGTTCCTGATGCAGGGATCGGAGTTGTACTGACTGAGTGCCAGCACTAATCACCATTTCCACCCGTGCTTCCCTGAAGCGGTACCATACATTCACACTTACCCTCGGCTTGGGCCCGGCTGGAGACGAGTGGGAGTTCCAACGCATCGGCACGGAAAGCGAGAAGGGATCGGTCGAGAAGGAGCTTGCGGAGTTGAGGGCTAGGCTGGCGGAGAAGGAGACGTGGGAGGACAGGAAAAAGGAGATTGAAGCGGAATTGGCAAAGGTTTGGACCGAGGGAGGGAAGGAGTTGGAGGCGCCTGGGTACTTGGGGGCTGGGGAGGGGAGGAATGTGAAGATATAGAAGAGGCTCGTTGAGAAAGTGAATATCCTCGAAATTTTCAAGACCACCTTCAAGACTGCTCTATGACTCTATTCGTGACGGTATACTTAAGCCCATTATATACTTCAACAGATGCTGAAAGTCCAGAAAGTATGGCGTGAGCATGGTGAAGTGAGACCTACCACTAAAATCCATCCACCGATCTGATCATTCGGATCTGTGTACCAAAATCTGATCAAATGCGTGGCGGGATGGTGCCCAGAATTTGACAATCACGCGCCAAGGCTTCTGGAGTGCGGTTCTCCCGCTCCGCCTTTCTCCGCCTTCCAATTCCGGCTCAATTGGCTGCCACTCGGCTCGGGACCCTTCAAGAAGGCTTATCAAAGCGAGCCTCTTCCTGAGCACGAATGTCAGCGGGTACTGTCATTCTTCTTACATTCTGACTATCGGCGACAGGCGTACGGCTTCTTCTCCAGCCATCCACATCAACCACTCAGGCGACCCAAAAATGTCACACTGTAGAAAGGAGCTATAACGAAACCACAAGCGCTAGAAGCCGGACATCCTACTAGACACGTATTTCGACACCTGCGCTGGACGCACTCAATACATCTCACCCACAACCATGGCGCCTTTACTCCCCGTCTCGAATCAGGATGCGGAGCCTCTATTGTCTCCAGCTCAATCCGACCAGCCACTTCGGACACCACTCTCGGCAAATCGAACGTCGCACATGTCGACCACCACCCTCAAGGTAGAAGGCATGACATGCGGCGCATGCACATCGGCAGTCCAGTCAGCATTCAAGAACGTCGCTGGAGTGGGTAGCGTGACCGTAAGCTTGGTCATGGAAAGAGCAGTGGTGCAGCACGATGCGAAGGTCATAAGTCCGGAAACGGTCAGGGAGATGATTGAGGACCGAGGGTTCGACGCAGAGGTGCTTAACTCCAATGCTCCTCTGGCGAAAGGCCAGGGACCAGAGGTAGTGACCACCACGGTCAAAGTCGGAGGCATGACCTGTGGTGCTTGCACGAGTGCCATTGAGAAAGCTTTCGTCGGCGTCGACGGTGTCCGCACATTCAATGTGTCGCTACTTTCGGAAAGGGCAGTGGTGGAACACGAGAAAGCGAAGCTGGCACCCGAGCAAGTGGTTGAGATGATCGACGATTGCGGTTTCGATGCCGAATTGCTGGAGTCTGTGGCTGTGGCAAGCACTCCTGAATCTCCGGAAGGCACTCCCGGTACCAAGACGACGACTGTCGCGATTGAAGGCATGACTTGTGGCGCCTGTACTTCCGCTGTGGAAGGTGGCTTCAAGGACCTGCCGGGTCTCATTCGCTTCAACATTTCTCTTCTGGCAGAGCGAGCTGTGATCACGCACGACCAGACAGTGCTTAGCGCGGAGAAGATTGCAGAGATCATCGACGACCGAGGCTTTGACGCGACTGTCCTGAGCTCAGTGGACGATGGTGCCGACATTTCCAATGCCAACGCGACTGCTCAGTTGAAGATCTATGGCTTGCTCGAGGAAAAGGATGCCTCCATCTTGGCGGACATGCTGCGGAAACGAGAAGGCATCATCCAAGTCAACATCAACAAGTCAACTTCGCGCGCTTCAATCACATTTCAACCAGGCAAATGTGGTCTGCGGTCGGTGGTAGCAGCCATTGAAGAAGCAGGGTACAATGCCCTTCTGGCCGACAGCGACGACACGAATGCTCAGTTGGAATCGCTCGCCAAAACCAAAGAGATCCAAGAGTGGCAACGCGCTTTGAAGATCTCCTTCGCGTTCGCCCTTCCCGTCTTCCTCACCAGCATGATTTTTCCCATGTTTCTCCCAGCGCTCGACTACGGCGGCATTCAGCTCTGTACAGGGCTCTGGCTAGGCGATGTCGTCTGTTTCTTTCTTACGATACCCGTCCAATTCTTCATTGGCAAGCGATTCTATGTTTCAGCGTTCAAGTCGTTACGGCATGGCTCACCGACCATGGATGTTCTGGTTGTCATGGGCACATCTGCGGCATTCTTCTTTTCATGCGCAGCCATGCTCATTTCGTTCCTCATGCCTCCCCACTCAAAGCCAGGGACGACTTTTGATACCAGCACCATGCTGATCACTTTCATCTGTTTGGGACGATTTCTGGAAAATAGAGCCAAAGGGCAGACCTCAAGAGCGCTTTCGAGGCTGATGAGTCTTGCACCAAGCTCGGCTGTCATCTACTCTGATCCCATTGCTGCAGCAAAGGCAGCAGAGAATGCGACCAACTCGAGTGACGAGAAAGCGAACGTTGAATCGAAAGTGGGCACTATCGAAGAGATTATCGTGCCCACAGAGCTTCTCGAAGTCGGCGACGTGGTCATTCTCAAGCCTGGCGACAAGATTCCGGCAGACGGAACCGTCATCACCGGCGAGAGCTACGTCGATGAAAGCATGGTCACGGGTGAAGCTATGCCTATCCACAAGAGTAACGGCACTCCGCTCTTGGCTGGTACTGTCAACGGAGCTGGTCGGATCGAGTTCACTGTGTCACGAGCGGGAAGAGATACCCAACTCAGCCAGATCGTTCGCCTCGTACAAGAAGCTCAGACCACACGAGCACCAATCCAACGCGTCGCCGATATGCTCGCTGGATACTTTGTACCCATCATTCTCGCCTTGGGATTATCGACATTCGGCGTCTGGATGGTCCTTAGCCACGTCTTGGATCACCCACCCAAGATTTTCCTGAACGACGCCAGTGGAGGACGTGTCATGGTGTGTGTCAAGCTGTGCATTGCCGTCATCGTCTTCGCGTGTCCTTGCGCTCTTGGTCTGGCTACTCCGACTGCTGTCATGGTCGGCACTGGCATTGGCGCTGAGCAAGGCATTCTTATCAAGGGAGGCGCGACACTCGAAACTGCGACCAAGATCACCCACGTCGTTCTTGATAAGACTGGCACTTTGACGACTGGCAAGATGAGTGTGAGCTCGGCGGATATCACCGGTAAATGGAATGCGAATCCTGGGAAGCAAAAGGAATGGTGGACTCTTGTCGGCCTGGCTGAGGCGAGCAGTGAGCATCCCATTGCTCGAGCAATTGTGTTGGCTGCCAAGGAGCATCTCCGACTCGACCCTAATGCTCAGATTGATGGTCGAGTGGAATCATTCGAGGCTGAAGTCGGTCGCGGCATCGCTGCTCGCATATCTGCCATGTCAAGTACATATGAAGTCGTTGTCGGTAACTTGGCATTCTTGTCAAGCAAGAACATATCAGTCCCGGCTGAGTACGCCGACGACTCTTCACCCAACCCTGACAAGCCTAAAGCTGCAGGCACCACGACGATCCACACCGCCATCGCTGGCCAGTACACTGGTTCCATCGCAGTTGCTGACAAACTCAAACCCTCGGCTCAGGCTTGTATCTCGGCTCTCCGCCGCATGGGAATCCCGACCTCCATCATCACTGGTGATGCTCGTCCTACAGCTCTCCACGTCGCGTCCCTCCTTTCCATTCCTGCAGACCACGTCAACGCATCAGTGCTACCTTCCGGTAAGCGTCGCATCATCGAAGAGCTCCAAGCCCGTGGCGAGAAAGTCGCCATGGTCGGCGACGGCATCAACGACTCACCCGCTCTCGCGACTGCCGACGTTGGCATCTCCCTAGCGTCCGGTACCGACGTCGCCATGGAGGCAGCAGATATTGTGCTTATGAAGCCAAACCAACTCCTCGACATCCCTAGCAGTCTTCTTCTCAGCAGGTCAATTTTCAGACGCATCAAGCTTAACCTCCTCTGGGCATGCGGCTACAACTTCATTGGCCTCCCGATCGCCATGGGCTTCTTCCTACCCTGGGGCATCACCCTACCACCAATGGCTGCCGGCGCAGCAATGGCTTGTTCCAGCGTCACGGTTGTGTGCAGCAGTCTCTTGCTCAAGCGGTGGAAGCGACCAAGGTGGGTGAGGCGACTAGCCGTCGACGAAGGAGTAGAGGAAAGCGACGTCAAGGTCGCTCCGTTGGACAACGTCGCTACCGTCGCCAAAGAGGCGGAAGGGCTTTGGGGACGTCTGATCAGTTTTGGAAAGAAGAAGGACCAAGAGAAGGAGAGAGGCCAGTATGTCCCGTTGCGGGATATGGGGGAGGTGTAGATGGTCGGGTTTGGATTTTTGTACATGGTTGTTGCATAGCATGACCTGATATGACACCTGTTACCTCTTCTCATCCCCGTCTTCCCTTTACCCTCCATGCCTCCTTCCATACTACTATCTTGGTTGCCTTTCCTTGGGTATCATTCCATTGGTCGTGATTCGTTGCTCATAACTCGACTTCTTTCTCTTCATTATGATAGCCTGAGACGCTGACCAGGTTGAGACCGGTGAACTCGGCATCGTCTGATTCGAGGACGGATCGGTATGTTGATAGACGTTGCTGGATTGATCTCTCGACTTCGAGATCTTTGGTTTTGGACCTCTTTCCCCTCTTGCTCCCAGTCGATATTGTTGAGCCTGGCATTTTGTCATCCTGCTGCTTGCTTTGAGAGGGTTTCTGCTCCACTCGATCGGGCGTCTCCGTCGTTGTCAAGCGGGCAGTGACCTTTGCAGGGGTAAGTATTCCTTCTGCCGGACTCTCACTGGGGACGATCGCATCTTTGTTTGCGTCTGGCTTGTTGACTTTGTCCGATTCATTAGCAGTGCCTGGAGCGGCCTCTTCCTTTGAGGTAGTCGTGGTAGTTTTCTGCACTTTCGGCTCCTGAAGCAGATCCCCGAACAGCTCATCCATATCCATGCCTGGCTCGTAAGTGTTGGGGTACACTGCTTTAGGTCGCAGAGCAGCCACCAGCATTCTCAATTCCTCCAGGGATGCATGCCTTGAGTAAGGGAAGGTGATTCTCTTCGTCGGTAGCTCGGTCTTTGGTTTCTTCTCGCTGACCAGTCTCTCTAGTGCCACTACCAGACGGTCGAGAGGCACCTCATCTAATTCCTTGGTCTGGCTGCTATCTTCCAGAGCGTCGTAGAACGCCTCCGTGTCGAGCTTGATATTTATTGCGCCTTGCTGGACGCAATCAGCCAGCCACTTCTTGACCTTGTCCAGCACTTCTGGACGGTCTTGTAATCGTTTCTGGCAGAGCTCTATTAATGCTCCAACTGTGTTAATATCGTTGAGTTCCAGCTCGTGGACTTGATCAAGATCTCCATGACCGCCTCCAACACCCATCTCCATGTATTCGACGCCTTTGTATCTCGTGACAATCGGCATTATTTGTATCACGTTCTCTGCACCTGATCAGTGTCATCTCTGCAATCGATCGATCTGGTAGGACTTACCATCCTTCAAGACATCACACCCCATCCCCTTCTCACAAGCATGAATCCTCACCTCGTCCCCATCGTCCCTTGTCAAGCACCCATCCTGCCACCTATTGCCCTCCCTGAACCCCACCAGCCTCGCCGCCTCCCTCACATCTCTGTTTTCCCCTTCCAACAAGCCCGAGTACAGCTTATATCTATACTCATCCACATGCACCCTACTCCCCAGAAAGCTCGCAAGCGCCACCAACACCTCCTCATACCCCGCCGTCCACGCATGGAAATAATACCTCGTCCTCCCCCTTCCCTGCGCCTTCTCGACCTCCTCCACCTTCCCAAGTAACTCCCTCAACCCCTCCCCCTTGCCCTCAAAAGCCCAACACTCCCCCCTCCTAACCGCGAAACTCGTGTCCAGATAAACCTTGTCCAGCACTCTCAGCTGCCCTCGCCCATGCCCCTGCCCCACCTCCTGCCCCGGCGAAAGGACAGAATAAGGCACCAACCCCCCCTGCCTCCCCAGCAAATCAACCCACCACCTCTCCGCCCTTATATCCCCAGTATACAACACCGCCCTCCCCTGCCCCTCGATAAGCCACATACAAGCCCCAGGACAATGATTCGCCTCCAACGCCGTGACCCTCACCTCCTCCCCTGGCCTTAACTCTATCGTCGTCGGCGTGTCGAGCGGTATCGGCCGCAGCAACTTCTTCAGGTGGCGATACGTCTGGACTCGCGTCTCGAGGATGCCGCGGGCGAAATTGAGGCGGTGGGGTAGGCGTTCGAGGCGCAGGAGGAGGGAGCGGGTTGTGGGCGTGCAGTAGATGAAGGGGGAACGCAGGGTGAGGAGGCCGCGGAGGTGGTCCGTGTGGATGTGGGAGAGGAGGCAGGCGAGGGGTGGTGGAGGGGCGGTGGGGTGCGATACGTGGAAGTAGTCCACGCGCAGGTGGGGGAATTCGGGGATGATGCCGTTGAAGGTGGACATGTTGAGGGAGGGCAGTGGCGGTCGCGGGTCTGGTAGGATGAGAGTGGTGGGAGAGGGCCGGTGGCGAAAGTCAGGAGGGGCGAGGCGGGTAAAACACTGGACGGTGTGGTAGTATTGGTGGGCCGGAAGGCAGAGTTGGGAACGTCGTCAATTTGTAATGTTTAGGGATCAAAGATCAAGGTGTTGAAGCTGAGTGGGTGGCGAGGGCTGGTCGTGATCCTGGTGGCATGCCAGGCATATCATTGACATCGGCAGAGCTTTGGTGTCTGTCTCCGACCGTGCAGATGATTCAGGACCACCGGTGTCTGACCTTGTCGTAGGTTTTTATCTGCTGCCTGAAATGCTCACTCTTCTTTGTTGTCGATGGCTGAGAGTTTGAGTTCCGCTGTCACGTGTAGTGTACAAGGCAGACTTCACACCACGAGTGGACTGCAACAAAGAGCAGTCATCACACAATGCAATAATTATTGGCCTGCGTGTATGGCTCAAATATCATCGTAGCATTGATCAGTGACAAGATGTGATGTAGTCAACAGAGAAACATATCTCAGTCACCCCCATCTTCATCATAATATATAACACTGTATAGCCCCCGACCTTACGCGCATAGCTAACAGAACCTATCATAAAGGCAGAAGCAGATCATGCGCCCTACCAGACCCTAAAAGGTCTTGTCCATCATCCTGGGTATATAGTTGTGGTCATCCCACCGGCCACCATCCGCTGCCCGCTCGTTGCCCAATGCAGCCCGCCCATCCCCGTCTCCTTGATCCGCGCTATGAATGGTGAAAGGAGTTGAAAAGAAGACATGCAGAACGCCCCGAACAGCGAGATGAAGGTGAAATGAAAAGCCATGAGTGTATCAAGTACGCCGTGTCGTCGGTAGAAAATGAATCGCTTCAGGAATCTCTCATGTATCGTGGTGTCGAGGTGTAAAGAGACAATCATGTACTATTTGCCCTGTTGAGGATACCCTGTCAATCATTAGCATGGACGGCATTCGAAGGCCAGTGTAGATCACTTACAGCAGTGATGGGATCAGATTCTTCTTGCAGAATGGCAGGGCTCTCAAGTGGTACGTCCGTGTACCCTCGGATGCCTGCGTCAGGTCTCTTCGCCCCTTTCTTTGGGCTCGGACCACCCGAAGGCAGCATGCTGACACCATCCACGCCTAACGCTCGAGCGTCTGGGTTCCTATCAAGCAAAGCACCCCCAAGAGTGGCGCACTTCAGAATTGTCTGGATGAGCTGTGTAGGCTTGAGCGGCTTTGACAAGTACTCGTCCATCTGAGCCTGTATACACTTCTCGCGATCACCCAACATGGCGTGGGCAGTGAGGGCGATGATCGGTGTTCGTGTCAGCTCGTTCTGTCGTTCCCATTCTCGGATGTTCTGTGTCGCCTCGAATCCACCCATTACAGGCATTTGTACGTCCATGAGCACGACATCAAAGCGTTTCTTCTGAACCGCTTCCAGTGCTTCGAGACCATTGTTGGCGACCGTGACGCTGTGATGGTGCTTCTGCAGGATCTTGACTGCCAGTCTCTGGTTCACAGCATTATCTTCGGCAAGCAAGATGTCGAACTTCATGCTTGCATCAGCCGGAGAGGGAGCAGCACGACCTTCGAGAGCAGGAATGAGAGCGTTACCGAGATCGATAGGCAAGCACGGCGTCGTCATATACGATGCGATGCCGTCCTCAAGTGCCGACTTGAAGGACATCTCGATCTTTGGTCCGAGAATCACGATAGGAACATATTTGAAGTCCTCAACATGGCGGAGAGCTTTGGACGACTCGAGACAGTCGACGAGGACGCAATCGTAGTTGGAGACCTTGCCCTTGCGTGTTGGCTTCGGTACATCCTTGTCGTTGTGGACGACCAGAGGAATGAGATCGAGCGCCTTGATGTGCTCCACAATCTGTTCCGAGCATCCAGTCTTGCCCTTGTCTAGAAAGAGGACGGTGTGCTTGCGATACGTGGCCAGACTCTTCTCGATCTGGCTAACACTCATGCTGCCAACCTTGAAGCGGACCGTAAAGAAGAACTTGCTACCATCGCCGTAATCAGACTCAACCCACATGCGACCTTGCATGAGGCCGACAAGCTTCTTGGAGATGGACAGACCGAGACCAGTACCACCGAATCGTCTTGTCGTGGAGCCATCAGCTTGCTGGAAAGTATCGAAGATCAGATCAAGCTTATCTGCCGCAATTCCAATACCAGTATCCGAGACACAAAACTTGACGCCGACTTCGCCTTCTTTGCACATTGCTTGAAGTTCCTCCGCGGCAGAGATCTTGAGCCTGACCTCACCCTTCTCTGTGAATTTGATGGCATTGCCCACCAGGTTGAGAATGATCTGTCGTAATCTGAAAGAGTCACCGATAACGTAGTCTGGTACCGAGCTGTCGACTTCATAGGCCAGATCAAGCATCTTCTCGTTGGCCTTGACTGCGAGCGACTTCATCCCGTTGAAGACCTGCCCGCGAAGAGTGAATGGAATTTCTTCCACTACCATGCGATTGGCTTCGATCTTGGAGATATCGAGAATATCATCAATGATAGTCAAAAGGCTGTTGGCAAGCTGGTAGACGAGGTTCAACATCTCACGCTGACTCTGGTCGAGCTCAGTGTCGAGCGTGAGCTGGGTCATTCCGATAATACCGTTCATGGGTGTTCGAATCTCGTGTGACATGTTGGCCAGAAATTCGGACTTGGTCTTGTTGGCAAGTTCGGCCGCTTCTCGAGCAGCGGTATTCCTCTGAATAGACTCTCGAAGATTGCTGACCATCTTGTTGATCTTCTGCTTGAGCTCGTTCATCTCACCAGACGCTTCGACAGTGATCATCTGGGTAAAGTCGCCAACAGTCGCAGCGTTGGTGATGTCTCCGAATGCTCTTACTTGAGAGGTCAAGTTCTGAGCCATCGTGTTGACGTCTCCAGTGATCTCCTTCCATCGTCCAGCGATACCCTCGACCTCGGCTTGTCCACCCATCTTGCCGTCTACGCCCACATCTCGGGCGACTCTCTTCACAGCCAGTGACCAGTCATCCAAACGTGCAACCATGTCGTTGATGGTGTCTTTCAAGAGCAGGATCTCACCCTGAGCATGGACCTTGATCCGTTGCGACATGTCACCAGCAGCGATAGCCTGTGTGACGTCTGAGATGTTTCTAACCTGATTGGTCAAGTTGTTGGCCATTGTGTTGACATTGTCCGTGAGGTCCTTCCATTTGCCTTCGACATTCTCGACCTCGGCCTGACCGCCAAGGACACCCTCAGTGCCGACTTCACGAGCGACCTTGCTCACCTCGTAAGCGAACGTGCTCAGACGGTCAACCATAGTGTTGATCGTGACCTTGAGTTCCAGGATTTCGCCCTTGACTTCGGCGCTGACTTTCTTGGACAGATCGCCGTTCGCGACAGCGGTCGTGACCTCTGCGATCTCGCGCACCTGAGTGGTGAGATTCTGGGCCATGCCGTTGACATTCTCTGTCAGATCCTTCCAAGTGCCCTCGACGCCGTAGACAGTCGCTTGTCCACCGAGTCGTCCTTCAGTACCGACTTCTCTAGCCAGGGTGGTGACTTCGTGAGCAAACTGCCGGAGCTGATCCACCATGGAGTTGATAGTAGACTTGAGCTCGAGAATTTCACCTTTACACTCGGCCTTGACCTTTTGTGTAAGATCACCTCTCGCGACTGCCGTTGTGACTTGGGAGATATCTCGAACTTGTGTTGTGAGGTTGTTGGCCATAGCGTTAACATTCATGGTCAATTCTGACCACATGCCTTGCACGCCTTCAATCTGAGCTTGTCCACCTAGCACCCCTTCTGTTCCCACATCTCTTGACACGCGAGTAACTTCTGTTGCAAACGTTCGTAATTGATCCACCATGGTGTTGATGGTCTGCTGGAGCTGCAAGATTTCACCGCGGGCCGGCCGCTCGATCTTACGACTGAGATCTCCCCGAGCCACTGCGGTTGTGACAACGGCAATTTCTCGCACTTGATTGGTGAGATTCTCGGCCATGATATTGACTGTGGCGATGTTAGCAAAATATGGAATGTAGTAGAGAGTGCACTAACCATTCTGAGTCAACTCGGCCCAGATACCGTCTACACCGGGTAGAACAGCCTGTCCTCCGAGTCTGCCTTCGGTGCCTACTTCCTTGGCCAGATGGGTAACCTGACTGGCAAAGTCTTGCAGCTGATCCACCATGCGATTGATTGTGCGTTTGAAGGTAGCAATCTCAGGATCTCTCTCCTTTGCGCTGATCAACACCTTCTTACTGAGATCACCGTTGGCGACTGCAGTGACGATGCTGCCGATTTCCCGTAGCACCTTCTGATATGTCATGTTGATCTGCTGATTCTTGGACAATTCCCGCTTGAGTGTTTCCACATCGTGAACGGACGTCTCAATACCACCGAGGGCCTCACGAGTTGCCCTTTGTTGTTGATCGAGTTTGTCGTTGATGGTATCAATGTACTCGGCCTGTGATTTTATATGTCGTGCTTGCTCTTCCACGTGCTCTCGCAAGACCTGCAATTGCTCTTCACTAAGGCAATGCGGTTGGCCATCGCCGTTGATATTCTCCCTCTTTGTGAGCAGCTGATTGACAAGCGATGCTGACCGCGGGCGCTGTGTGGATTCGGTGACGGAGACATTTGTCCGAGCTGGCGAGTTATTTGAGGCGAAGGGCGAGGCATCTGGCTCATTGGGTGTGATGGGTAAAGAGGGATTCGAGGTGCCATTGGCTCTCGATTCCAGGTATTCTATACGGCTGGCGAGAGCTGAGAGTTGGCTCTCGATCGCCTTCTTCTCCGGTGTATCCTTGCCCTCTAATCGTATTCTGATTGACTTGTTGCGATTTTGAGCCACGCGGCTTGTGAAGGTGTGATCGTCGGAGGGATTATGCGATTTGGCCAAGTTCTGGATGACCTGCAGCAAGCTGCTGTGGTCAAGATCAGTGGCCATGACTCCTGCCCTTTGACCAGGCAGGATGAGTGCCGTTGTTCGTATGCTTCGGCTCCTGGCCGGTTTTGATGAAGGAGAGAATGATTGGCAGTCCGGGTAGATTATGATTGTGACAATGTACAGTGATTGAACGAATGTATTAGGCGCTACTAGCAGCCATGTAGCGAATGCTGGCAGAGATTGTGGACGTGGCGGTCAAAGACGATAGTGATCTTCTGGAAACGCTGACCCTGGAACTCCTGTCTCAGACAAAAGGCGACAGTCTGCAAAAGCTATGAGGACCGAGGATGTTGTCGCCGGTATGCGATTGTCGCCGGTAGAGACAGCGAGAAATGGATTGATGAATGAAGGATTGTGAGATTAGGCGGAGCGGCAGGGGAAGCGAGCAAGTGAGCGAAGTCGTTTAGGTGTGCGTGGTCCGCGGGCCAATTAGAATAATCAACGATCCTATCAAAGTCGACGGTGACAGCCACAGCGCAACACCTCACGAGCTGACAAGAAACGATAAAGTCCTTTGGGAGCGAAAGCAATCAGCGATCCGAGCAAGAGGATTATCAGGGTCTACTTGGCTGTCTCTGTCTGCCCTCTGCCTCTTCGCTGGATGCTGCCGCTCCGGGCAAACCCACTGTGGAATCGAGCTATGACATGCTAGTTAATGATCTGCATTTTATTCAGGGCGCATGTCTCTTTTTCTCGTGCCAGCACACGAACTGCGCGTGGTCACACGACGGGATTATTTCCAGGATTAGGGCACGCAATCAGAGCCATATGGAGACACGGCGAAGAAACGTGGTACATGCTTCCAGCGTCGCGCTGTTCAACATGATCAAGGTTCGTCCACGATGCTGGAATAATGTGTCCGGAGCGATCTACACAAGCAAGCTCCCCACTGGCTATGACAGCTGTGGACGACGGACAAGCCACAAAGGGTCTGTCGTGTTTCACATTTCAGATCTGCCCCTCTACTTGCTCTAACCGTGAAGATTTAGTTTCTCTTCACATCCTCGTGCGCGTCTCAGAAACAGCAAAAGAAATGTGAGAACCAATAGTATATAGTATGCCCCCATGGCATCCTACTTCTGCCTTGGTCAACCCCCTGTCACGCATCGCTCTCTCGCCGATAGACCTCCAATCTCATGCCATACTCGACACGCATCTAGCACAACGAGGCATAGGGAATTAAATTACACCCAAGTCTATCCGCTTCACGGCATTCCACACCGACGTCACCCTTCCCTCTACCATACGAAGCCGCGCATTGACACCCAAGACCCTACGTCAACGGCCTCAACGTCCCGCCGCCTGTCAATTTTGCCCTGCGGCGGAGGTCGCGCAGGCAGAAACCTTCAGATCTTCACTGGCGCGCGGCTTTCCCGGTCCGGCTCACTCGCGCCGAGCGAAAGTGCATGCATGCCGCCAAACCCATTCGTGTGCTGCCCGATGGGAGAACTTGTGCGACACCTCGATCAAGGTTATGGTATATCATGGTAGCCGAAGAAGACGCTGGATTGTGTGTGACCATACGCAGTGTGAGACCTCACCGCGCGCAGGCGTGACTTCATATTTTACCCTCTGCCGCTGTACTGTGCTCCATATAGACATCACATTATCTCACCATGACTCGTGATCTGACGGTGTAAATGCGGACTTGATTAAGCAGAACTTGGATGATGGCTGTAGTACAGTCTCCGCATCTGTGCAGCAGTAGGCCAAGACACGGTAGACGCGTGCCGAAATGGGCCGGCATGCATGAGAACGCAAGACTGGGTTTTATCGTGGTTCACAGGATGTGGGCAGGGACATCTTGAGCTGGACTCCTGGTCCGAGCTATGCTCATACTGCTATGATGCTTTAGTCTATCTGCATGGTGTCATGGCATCGCTCTGATCGATCAGCCTTTCCTCGGTTTGCAGAGCTCGTACCGTCCTGCAGGGGACCTAGGACGGCTTCCAGATCTAATCACTCCTGCTGTGGTGAAGCTCGGCTGCCATGTGTCTTCGCGCCGTAATGCTGCGGACGATTCGCAGCCTGAACAACAGCGTCTCCCTGCTCAGTGGTTTATGTTCAATTCGCCACCGAGCCTCATGTCTCCATGGCAATCCCATGCCTTCCTTTCATATATAGTCATACCCATAACCTCGTCATGCAGAATCGCATCCCATCCATCCCACCTCCTCCCTATTTCTTCCTCCCGAACCAACTCCTCTTCGCCCTCCCCCCCTGCCCCTGCCCCCCATACCCATCCACATCCATCGCATCCGATTCCGCACCTCTACTCCTCAACCCCTCCCTCCCACCTCCCCTCCCCCCCATGCCTTCCTCCCCAAACGACCTCCCCATCCCCGTCCCCTCCACACCTCCACTCCCCTGCCCACCCCCACCAACACCCCACTTCCCCTCCGCCCTCTCCCTCTGCCCCTGCACCATCGCCTCCCACTCCCCCCTCTTCTTCGCATCGGCTTTCACCTCCTCCACCCTCTCCCCAATCTCGCGCAACACGTCCTCGCATCGCCTACTCCACGCTTCCAGCTCCTGGATCATGCTTCCTACGCTTCCCGGCGCAAGATCCCGTAGCGGCGCCACGGCGGAGACGATGACGAGTTGATTCGCGGGATCGAGGGTCGCGGTGAGGAGGTCCGCGTAGATGGCGTCTGTGACGAGGGCTTCGAGGTCGGCGGGTGAGGAGAGGCCGAGGGACGAGACGAGGGAGGGGTAGGTGAGGGAGGATGCGGAGGGAGTGGTGGCGGCGAGGGAGAGAAGGGTGAGGAGGCGGAGTTTGTGGGTTTGCTGTGGGGAGAGAGGGGGGAGCGAGGAGGATTGTGCTGGGAGTGTAAGTGAGTGGTAAGGGAGGGGGAGGGAAGGGATCGTACCGGCGTAGTCTGCCCATGTGCCCCAGGTGAAGAGCTCGAGGAGGGTGTAGTAGTTGCCGTGTTGGAGATCGGTGCGGAGGGACTGGATCGCGGGCGTTTGGAGGAGCTCGGCGAAGACGAATGTGTTGGCGGTGGAGGTCGCTTGGGTGACAATGTCGGCGGCCTGGCGGGGTGATGAGGCGGATTTGGAGAGCGCGAGGAAAGGATAGAGCGCTGCGAGAGATTTTTGTTGCTCCATCTTGGTCTATGTGTGGCGTTTCGCCAGTGGTGAGAAAGACCAGAAGGGACTGTGGTGAGATGAGGTGTGTTGAGTGAGTGAGAAATGATGGAGGAAGCGCAGCTCCATATCGGAGCTCCATCTCATGATGCCAAGACTCACTTCACTTTGGTGCATCCCTTCTCTTTCACACCACATCATCTTCGGCGGAGTTTCAATTCTGCGATAATTTGTCTCTGATATCAGCCCAAACACCCCATAATGCAAAATAGGTATCATATACAAGCGTAGTCTTCTTCCCCCCTCCGGCCCTTCTCCTTGATCCATATCCTCGCCCTTCCCAAGCTCTTCCCTTCCTCATTGATCAGGAAGGAATGAATGAGAGTCAACTAAAGCATCACCATCCCCCTCCCACCCCTCCCAACAGAACCAAAACCCACCCCCAATTCACCTCCTTCCTCCCCGCAGCACCCACAAAAGGAAACTTCGTCCCCGAACTCGCAGTCGGTCCCGTCCCCGTCGGCACCGCGCCCCCTCTCGAGCTGGTAGTGAAGGTCCCGGTGCTGTTTCCTGGCCGCAACGGTCCGCCGACATTGCCTTGTCCTACTGAGCCTGAACCTGAGCCTGCGCCCGAGCCGGATGCTGAGCCGAAAGAGCCGGTGGGTAGAGGGGCGGATTGCCCTGGGCCGGAGGTGGGGGTGGAGAGGGGGTCGCCTGGGATCAGGCCGTCTCCGGGTTCTGATCCGGTGTCGGCATCGTTGCCGGTGCCTGAGCCAGAAGGAGATTCGGAGCCAGTCACGGGGGAGGTGTCATCGTCTGAAGCGCCTGCACTTTCCGGGTTGTCCCAGCTTGTCGTCGGACGAGTAAGGACGGGCTCACTCCCATCAGCAGGAACGTTGATGCTGCCTCCGCTTACGGTGCTGCCTGTGCCTGGGACTTGGTTGCCGTCTGGGCCGATCACTGGGGGAATGTTGACGGAGGGACCGGTGATGGTGGCGTTTTCACCCGGACCAGGGGCGGAGATGCTTCCTGGCGTGATGTTGGGGTCGGTAGAGGCACTGCCGTCGGTGGCGAGGCCGTCGAGGGGGTCGGTTTTGGGAGTGAGCGGGCTGGTAGAGTCTGTACCTGTAGAGCCAGTGTCGGCTGTACCGGTAGACCCGGCGACGGGGCTGGTGACTGTCACAGTGATGGTCTCAGGAGCACATTCTTCAGACCCAGGACCGCCCCGAAGACCACCTGGCGCGCCATCTGGGGTAGTGGTGTCGATATCGTCTGCACCTCCAGCAGTACCCGCGGTGCCAGGAGTAGTTGGTTCGCCACCAATCACAACCTTTGGTCCGGTGGAGAGAGAACCATCAGCGGCAACCCCATCACCATTCCCATCAGTAGGCGAGTTGGCACCCGGCGTTGCGAGAGGACCAGAGTCTGTCGTGGTAGTCGACACTGCGACGCCACCATTGCTTGCTTCAGCAGCCTCATCTGCGAGATCACAGTCTCCTCCTTCGAGATAGACGCCGTTGCTATCAGCATTGTCTGGGCCAAACCCAGGCCGATCACCAACAGGTCCCTTCGGCCCATCAGGTGTGTACAGATCCGGGTGCGATGCCATAATCCCTGCACCGCCTCCTGGGGCAGGTGTAGGTGTTGGCAACAAGCTAGTTAAGCCAGCAAGATCTAAGCCATCGAGACCCTTTTCAATGTCGCCAATGGCTGAAGGGTTTGCGGTAGCCGATGCGATAATGCCGGATAAAAGTGCGGTAGGGATCTCGGTCAGCTTGTACTCGACTACCAAGCTTGAAAGGAACGCCGAATCGAGAGTCGTGCTGATGGCTGCCTCTACTGAGGACTGAATTGCATCGACGAGTTGACCAGCATCGAGAGTGTCGCCCGTGCGCTTCACGACAGGCGTGGGGAGTGCGGGTGGATCTGTGATGGGTGTTGCGAGGATAGGCGAGAACAGCAGCGCTGCTAGCATGTACCGGGCCATGATGAGGACTGTGTAGCGTTGACGAAGTGGTCAAAATCGATCTTCCTCCTGATTATCCCCCAGCAGTGATTCAACGAGACCTGCGATTGCGTCCTTAGATGGCGCTATTCAGCAATCACTCTTCGTTGTCTCAACCTCTTACTTCAGCAGGATGTTTTCAAGGAATATCAACAAAAGAGAGAGAGACAATTATCAATCAAGGAAAAGGTATCCTAACCCACAAACCTGCGAGGACCCCAATCTATACCTTCCCTCCCACTCCAGCCCATCTCACAGCCTTCCCGTGCCTCGCCAAAGGGCAGGCAGAAACAAGACCGGAGAGCGGAAAGGGTCAGGCTCGCGTTGGCTTGCCATTATGGTCCGGGACGAGCACGGCGTACTGCGTGAGGTGAGCGACGTTCGACTCAGGTCTACACTCTCTTCGAACCCTGTGGGCGAGTCGACGATCAGGTACGGCACGCTGGGCTCATTCCGATTCTGGATGTAAAGTGCAAGTGACGAGAGCAGGCCTGAGATGGGTGGCACAGAGCCTCAGCTAGTACTCCGCGGGCGTACGAGATCAAAGGCTGATAATGGGGAGCTAAAAATAGGCCAAGCCTTTGAGCTTCACGTGGGGCATGATTGGACACCAAAGGGGAGGCTGTCCAGCCGCATAGAAGGGGTGAAACATGCCTGACATTTGCCGTGGCGAGAGCAAAGACTCGTCCTGACGAAGTGATGCGGATTTGAATGGTTCTAGGAGGTCTAGGGTAATGAGGCAGAATGGGCGTGTGCCACTCCGAGGGTGGAGACAAGCACGTGACCTGGCGTAGTTTTCGAGTCGCCCAGCACCCACGCCTAGTCACGGTGGTCAAGACGAGCACATCACGCGCGACAGACAAGCAGCGATGCCAGCAAGATAGTCCCGATCTATTATCCACCTCTACAGTCCCATGCGTACCCAACAAAGCTAAGATAGCGACAAATGGAATCCACCCTCTCTCATGCCCGTATAGCTCAAACGATCGCATCGCAGAGTAGAGTGACCCTCACACATGTTCGCAGTGATAATTATGCAACTCCCTCCACAAGTCCCCGTATAACGCCGCGCTGATGCTCTTTGCTTCTCCCCCAGGTCCATCTCGATGCGCGCAGAAATAGCAAAGTCCAGTCCGAATGATGCAGTAAGAAAATTTCGCAGTCGATGAAGCATTGAACAAAAGGGGGGATCTTCGCGCCAGGTAAAGAATCGACACAAGCAGTATTGTAGTGAAAGGAAATTGTCGGTCTAGTGAGGTAATGTATGGTGGTTCAACCACCTCGCTCCCTTCCACGGCTGCGGAACCAGTTCATCACCCTCCTGGCGCCGCTGCTGGAGCCACTGTTGCCGGCCTCCTCACCGAATTTGCGGTTCGGCTTTTGCAGAGTAGCAGGCTGTCGCTGCTGAGGACGTTGATTCTCATTGTCGTTGAAGCCTTGAGGGTATCGTGGTTGAGATTGATAAGGTGGGTGCAGGGAGCCTTCAGTCACTTGGGTATCAGGAGTCTGAGAAGGAGTGTAGAACCTCTCCTGCTGCTGTTGAGAAGAAGCTGGACGGTACCCAGAGTACTGTTGCTGCTGTTGGTAGCCAGGACCATATTGCTCTTGAGGAGAATAATTTGTCAGATTTGGTGCCGTGACACCTCGCTGCGGCCCAGACTGCGATGGCAGATTTCGAGGTCGATCGAGCTGGCTGTCGTAGACAACAGGAATCGAGCTGTTACTAGTCTCTCCACTAGGAGACCTGCTACGTCCCTGGCCAAAGGCCATACCAGAAAGCATCTTCGAGTCATGACGGCTTCGAGGCGGCTGTTGTGGTGATTTCTTACTCTCGGTATCTTCCCTCACGCTGTTGCCAGTCAAGCTCATGCGCGAGAAGGCTTGAGGCAAGAACGAGAAACGCTTGGAAGCTCTCTTATTGCCCGCATCCTCGCTGTCCTTGCGACCGAAACCGATTGAGGATCGCCTCGACTCGGTGGACTTCCTAGGTCCACCTGGCGAGTCGATCGGCATGGTGTTGTTCATGCTGACAGGAGGGTACTGCCTGTTCTTCTTGTCAGGTCGCTGAGCTTGGCCCTCTACACCAGATTGTCTTCGGGTGCTGTTCGACCTGCCAAAAATCTTGTTGGTAAAGCTTTCGACAGTATTCGTCCGCTTGTGCCGAGGACGAGATTCACCAGTAACCGGTCGTGGCTGATAGCCGACAGGGAACTGTTGGCTCATGGGTCTACCAGTGTTGGAATCTCTACCGGACATTTCGTCGGCCATTTGACCAGTGATGATCATGCTTGATCTGTTCGGCTGTGCGAAGCGACCTTCGACGTTGGTGGGCGCAACAGTCGCAGCTGCTGGCTGTCCGTATGAATTGCCGCGAGATGGGAGCCTGGCGGTGTTGGTAGTGGCAGCGGCACCACTCATGGAGCCACGAGTAGATGGCCTGCCATTCGATGGTACCGGCGAAGAAACGAAAGCTGACGAGTCGGATACCGCACGAGGAACCTCTGTCCGGGATGATCTGGTGGGAGGAGCCATAGCGTTAAGAGTGACAGGTCTTTGATTGGAAGAAGACGCGGCAGGCGCTTCTGGTAGAGGCGAAACATCTCCCGGTCGTGCAGAGTCCTGGCCCCTTGATCGAGACTTGCCTTCTCTCGACGACGGCTGCTGGCTTTGAGTGTAGCCAGCTGGCAACTGAGGTACTTCGCCCCTCGCAGTCTGCGATTGTGGCGCGACATACTCAAGCTGGACTGTCCTGCGCTTAGCATCGCGGTCTTTCTTCTGTCTGTCTTCCGTAGCTGGTATAGCCGGGCTCTTTCCTGACCCAATAAGAGGCGAAGGTCTTGTAGGTTCTCTAACCGAAGCACTTCTGCCCAAACCAGGCGCACTCGGTTGCTCGTACTGCTCGGTGGCGGCGCTTGAGGGGTTGAGGTCGGCATTGGTTGTGGTTGTGCTGGTGATGAATGACACGACGTGAGCGTAGTCACTGAGCCAGCTGTGTCTTGCAACTTCAAACAGATCGGCACGCTTTCGTGGGTCCGGAACGAGTATGCGTCGGAGGAGATCTCTGGCGTGTGGAGTGACGTACTCGGGAAAGGTGAGAGGGGTGGATACAATGTACTTGTAGAGCAGGTTGATATTGTCGCCCTCGGGGTTTGCCGGATCATCGTCAAAGGGTAGGTAACCCGCAAGCATTGCATACTACTTCTTGTTAGCAAGGGTCAGAACAGAGGACAAACCAGCACTAACCAAGATCACACCGCAACTCCACACGTCGACCTTCCTGCCAGTGTAGAGCGAGTCACTGACCACCAACTCTGGAGCAGCGTAACAAGGACTTCCACAGCTGGTCTGCATGAGATCGCCTCTTCTGTGTCCATCCGGCCGGATTTGCTCGAGGTTCATGCGTTGGACGTAATCCTTGTTAGACAGATTGTACTCCATCTCCTCACCTAGCTCGTCATCTGGATTGAATGTGTTGGCAAAGCCGAAATCCGTGATGATGATGTTCTTGTTACGATCAAGCAGAAGATTCTCCAACTTTAGATCGCGGTGCACGATACCTCGCTTGTGCAGATAGCCAACACCTGATATGAGCTGAGCGAATAGTCGGCGGGCAGCGTGGTCTTTGAGATAGCGGTGGTTGAGAATGTAGTCGAACAGCTCGCCTCCAGAAGCATACTCGAGAATGATTCCGATATGCCTCTCAGTCTCCACCATTTCGTGTAATCGTACAATGTTGGGGTGTTGCAGACCTCGAAGGATGGCAATCTCGCGGTAGATCTTGGGCAGGCGATTCGGGTTGTGTCCTAGACTTTCACGCCGTATGAGCTTGATAGCGACTTGAACACCACCATCCTTCTTCCAGCCGAGTTTGACCTTGCCGAATTCTCCCTCACCAATGGTTTGACCCAAGATGTAGTCGCCGAACTTGGTCTCCCTCTTCGGCGCACTGTTTCTAAGATGCTCCTGTCTGCTTCTTTGCTGACCACCTCGACCGCCATCGTCGACACCTTCGCTGCTGACCAGACCGAGTCCAGTCACTGGCGTGATCTCGACTGGCGGCTGCTGTGGTGCCGGTTGTGCCTCTGCTACCCGGGCTCTTTCTCTCTCGACATCTTCTTGCGGGTCAGAGGCGACGAGTCTGTTGATGACGGCGCTATCTTCGCGAGACATTGGTACGGACTCGGTCTGTGCTGATTGTGAATGCGATAGGTTACTAGCTGATCGACTTTGAGTTGGTCGTCTTTGCTCTTCTTGGGGAGGTCTGAATGCCGATTGTGGTTCACTGAATATCCTCTGATCTTTCCGCTTATTTTGACCAGCTCCTGGTGTCGAACCAGCATTCTCTCTGCTGCGATCAAGGTCGAACCCACTGGCGATTTCTGGTGTGTTGAATGGTACCGATGTCCTCGCCGAATCTTGTCTCTCACTATACGGCGATGAGCTTTGTTGTTGTTGCGGGCGATAGGGAAGCGAAGTCTGATCTGATCGACCCGAGTAGTATGGATCTTGTGCAGCGGATGAACGCGACGCGGGGGCCGCGCGGGCTGAAGATGGCACTTGCTGGGCGCGCGGGGTGCTCATGGCCGTGTTTGGAGAATAAGGTATCGAGGATGAAGGTGTATTGGGAGGAGCGCCATTGCCAGTAGCGTACTTTCCCTGATGCCGCGATGAAGCAGGTGAAGCTGCCAAATCGGGAGTCTGCTGCTGTTGTTGCTGCACAAATGATGCAGACTGCTGACTCGACTCTTGAACGTATGATTCGGGATGTGGATATTGCTGTGGCTGCTGCTGTATGGGTTGGACAACAGCGGAAGACATCCTACCACCTGACGCCTGCGCGATCAGCGATCAGCGATCAGCGCAAGGTTTAGGTTGAATTGTGGAGGAGAGAGGACAGCTGAGATGTTCGGTCGAGGATAGCAGATAGGGCGATAGATGTGGGATGGCGAACAACAATGCAAGAGCGTTTGTCTGTGTTCAACGGCCCCCTAATTACTGACCCTGAGCTGAGGTGCAGAGGATGGAATGGTCGCGATCCGGGCGGGCTGAGCGGTCGAGATATGGTTCATACGGGCGCCTGGGAATATGAACCGGGAGGAGGACGTTTGCTCGCGACGAGTTGTTGTCGATTGTTATCGCGGGCGCAACGGGCAAAGAGCGGAGGGCGGAGGGGAGCAGCGAAGGTGGTGGTGATGCGTTACAGCAGGTTGAGCCTTTGAGCCTTTGAGGAGTGGAAAGGGCTGGACTTGGTCGAGCAACAAGTGTATTGCGAAGGAGCGGCTAGCGAATTAGAGACCGAAGAGAGGCACGCCAGACTTCAAGCCAGTGTTCGAGCTACTGCTTGCTCGTGCTCGTGCGTTGCTTGTCCCTCTGAATGCGAAAATATGCAAAAGACCAGCGACAAAGGGTGAAAAAGAACAACAAGGATTGTAACGACAAGGTGTATGTGAAGGACAGAAGAGAAGAATGGGTGCAACCAGGTTGTTCGAGTATGACGGGCCAGAGTCTTGAGAGCGTAGAGAGTGGTTGCGCTAGGGAAAGACGCACATGGCATGGGGCATGGGGCACTTTGGGCACTCGGAGCACACTGGCAAAGATTAAACACAAGCATCTAATGACGAGCAAAAGTGAAAAGTGAAAGCACTTTTGTATTTTCTGCATTCATCTACCATATTCCGTATTCAATTGTCCCCTCCTACAGCACCACACTCCCACTATTGACGATCCACAAAAGGATCGTGTGGATTGATATTCCCATTGACCATCATCACTCGGGATCGCCACAGCAGGTAAGACTAGGACTGAGACCTGTTCCTGACTACCAAGTCCCGTCTGCAGGTCGATCCACCCTGATGCACTCGGCCGGCCGGTTCACGTCCTGCTTCATCTACCAAACTTGGATCTCGTCTACCACCCATGTCTTCGTCATCCTACGCGTCTTGACCTGTAATTTTCGCGTCTCAAGGTGAGGTTGGTTTGTTGACACGACGAGCTACGAAGACGCATTTACTGTCAAGTCTGCAGTACCTACGCCGTGTCCCGACTCCCTGGAGCCTTTCAGCCTGCCCAGAGTCAGGAGTCGGCCTGGTCTCGCGGGTGGCTGGGAGGACCTAAAGAGAGTCTTCTTGCTATCGAGAATAAAACATGTGTGGGCGTCTCCACAATGACAGAATGCCGGAAGATTGGCCGTTGGAGGGTTTGCGTCTTCACAGAGATCGACGGCAATCCTTCTCGAACAATATTGAGCCCTGAATCTGACCATGGATGAACAAGCAACGCGAGACGCGACGCCCTTTGGATGCACACCCAAACCCTCGAAACCGAAAGTGAACCAAGTATGGCGCACGCTAGAGGATGCGCCCGTCCTTGCCCTTAGCCGAGATGAGGATAGAGATGACTTGCAGAAGCGTGAAAGGTAGTTTTTCTTCCCGCGTCTTGGTCCATTTATTATTTCACCTTTTCGGATTTTCACGCGACTCGCCGCGAACGTGTCAAATTTATGAAATTGGATTCTGTCGAGATCGGACATCTGCCTGTCATACCACGAGTGTACCAGTGACTTCATCCTTTGTTTGTCTCCGGAGTCGCAACTCAATTGACATTGCTCTGTTCTTGGCTTTCCGCCGGCTGCCGACTCGAGTTCAAACGCATCACTAGAGCTCATCGGCTCACTTCCTCTCGCAACGGTTTTGCAGCGGTTGACCAAACTTTGATTCGAGTCTCTCGACTTCATGTTTGCTTGACTTCTTGGTGTCGAGTCCACTATCCAGCGTATCTATCGTACATGTATGTCCTCGATCTTATTCGTTACTGCCCTCCTGTCTGGTAGTTCTTCATCTCCCTGTCTGGTAGTATCTGGCCACAAATACTACCAGGCCGTACGTGTCAATGTTCGTGATGTCTCGCTTTGCTCCCCATGCCTGGTAGTATACATCTCCAATCGCTGTGTCCATGCGCCCTTTCCTCAGAGTCGATATACGTCGTCCAGCAGTTCTCGAAGAGCCAGTTCAGCGGACCGGCCGACTGCTTGTCGTTGCTTCGGACGCGCCTCTGCTTCTCTGAGAGGTCCTGGTTCGGAATTCAGCAGCAATCCTTCGACAAGGCCTTTCTCGAGCAATCCACCCCACGCCCTCATGGTGAAGGACACCGACCACGCCGTTTCGTCTTCTCTCATACCGAGCCGGCAGTCCGTCCATCCCAACACCGCCGCCGCCCTGCCCACCGCCTCCTCATCAAACTTGCCCTCATCGAGGATCTCCTCTAACCCCACCGCCTTGCTCCTCTTCCACTCCGTCAACTCCTCATCCACCCCCTCCTCGAAGTCCCATATCCCCCTCTCCAACGCCTCCCTATGCCCCCTGCCATCATCCCTGATCAGCTCACACCCCTGCACCCACTTGGTCTCCTCCCTCGCCTCCCAATCCCCCGCCCCCCACCGCACCGCCTCCTCCCTCGCCTCCCACGCACACCCCACCGCCCTCGCCGCCGACGCCCTCGCCGTCTTCTCCAACCTATACCCCAACCCCTTCCTCGTCACCACAATCGCCTCTCCTGTCCGCCTATCCCTCCCCACCACCTGCGACGCGGTGGCGACCACCAACCCCCTTCCCGCGGCCACGATCTCGTAGAACGGATCCGCTTCCCCCACCGACCGGGCCTTCTCCTCCAGCTTGGTGATGAAGGAGTCGACGTCCCATCCGTCGGGGAGGATGCGGGCTACGGGCGTGACCTCGCGGCGGGGCTGGCGGGCTAGGTGCGAGTGTCAGTACGTGCTTGGCGATGTGAGGGGGAAGTGAGGGGGGGCGTACTAGTCGCAGGGGCAGGGACAGCGTCGGGGCGCTGTTGAGGGGCACCAACGACGGTGCCTGGTGGCGCGGCAGTCACGGCCGGAGGTGCGTGACGTGCGGCGGATTGGCGATGGCCACCTGGTGAGCATGTCAGTGAGGTTGGTGGCGGGTGAGGGTTGGGATGACATACCAGAGACCGTCGCTGGCTTCCTCGCCAGCTTGTCGATCTCGTCTTCGCTGTCGGAGAGGTTGTGGTTGGAGGTCGGCATGTTTAGGGGGTTTATGCAAGGGATTGTTTTGTGGAATGTTGTTGATGGAATTCAGGGGACGAAGCTATCAAATTCACAGTGGCGCACGGTCGTCGCCGCGCACGCAAATCTCCCTCGTCTTGGTGATGACGCCTGGCCGCTCTTCGCTGTCACTTCTGGCGGTGATGTTCGACATTGACGTCTCGGACCTCTTGTTTCTCATCTCCGTATTGAGGACGATCTCATCTTCTTCGTCGGGGATCTTTCGACTGCGACCAATGGTTTGCGAGAACTGCCCAAGGCGTGAGTTGCCCATATGAGATCCATTGACAGGTCGCGAGGCAGAGTGGGCTGGCAGGCTGTACGACGAAGAGCCGATGCCTGTCCCTGATCTCCGCCAGCTATTATAAGCGCCATACAAGGTAGGTGCATTGACTGCGATAGCGGCAGCGAGCAGCTCTGTGCTGGCCCACGTTGTTCGATTGGCCTGCACAGAGGCATTGAGCGAGTTGATGGGTAGACGGATGACCGTCACGGCGATGATAAAGAGACCCAGGGTACAAAGGATATACAAGCGGAGCTTCAGTCGCCATGGAGTCTGCAGCGAGATGAGACTCGGTATCGGCAGTATGAGAAGCATGATATCGGTGACCTGGACCATCAGACTGGTTGCATCAACGACAAACCACGTCATGACTTACGATGTTGAGCACTCCGAGGACGATAAGCTGCACCTGTGCTTGAACACATGATCCTACGACATGTCAGCATCACATCGAGAATGTACACCATTCGGTCATCACCTACCAGGAGCTGGTACTACCTGCCAGTATAGCGGGAAAGGGTCGCATTCTGTGAAGCCAACGATTTGGGCAGCTGCCCACGTAAGGAAGAAGATCGGACCATACGTCCAAGCAATCAGTCTGTTCTTCCTCTTCTCATGGGAATGAAAGTGTCGAACATAGAAGTGCAGCAGGATCAACTTCTGGAACCACAGACTACCGCTCAAGTCAGTACGAACCCCGGATATAACGAGGTGGGTCTACCGGCTAGGTATTGTAGATGGGCCGATTCGATATGGCAAACTTGCTTCCAATCGTTCGTCGGTATATCTCGTCGTCGGTAAACTTGATCCTTGCTCGGGCAGCCGCCGAGAGGTTGTTTGTCCCCCAGGTCAGCACGACGTGGATGAGTCCGCCTCGTGCCGCTGCACAGATAATGGCTCCGATGGTCAGATAATCTCCCAGGTCGAACTTTCCAAAGATTCTGATCCTGACCACTATCCTTGCCGCCATGACTACCAGAGCCACAGCGGTGAAGGTGTGGTGGATGATCAAAGTCGTGTCATCCATGATTTCCTGGCAGTGTGGTTGTACAAACGAGTGACTGGAGAGAACTGTCGTGAAGAGCAAATACCTGCCAGACCTACCTAAAAATCACCCCCTGGCTATCAAGTATCCACCGGCATCTTTCCCAGGGACGTCAAGACCGAATGGCAGCCCAAGACGACTCTCGACTCTGCCTAGATGTCGTGCTATTCCCAGTCGAGTTCGCTATCGCAATATCGGCGGGCCGACGAGCTCGATGGACAGTGACAGGATCCACTGTTATTGAAGATCATCTTCTCGCTTTGATCGCCACGTTGAGGTGGGTACAGGTTAGAGGTGTCAAGAAGCAAAGAGTTGGCGTCAAGGATGTCTGTGTTGCAGGGAACGTGGAGACTGGTCAATTTCGATTTGCCGACCTTGACGTCGTGGCTTCTCCTCTCCGACTCGTGTTGATCGACAACTACTTCTCATACGATGACAAGTCTGTCCAAGTCTGTGCTCACCGCCAATGAAAGACCCTGCGTTCCTGCTTCTTTTTTGTCTAGTACAACGCGGCGCGGGTGGCTATGAGAATGGGGCCGTAGGTGGTACAGATTCTGTCATAAGGTGAGGATATACGGCATCTTGGTGAGATTTCTTCAACTCCTCTTCATCCTGTATTTCTAGCCCGGTAGTGCTCTGTCTTTTCGCAATCGCCTGCTACAAAGATGGGTTGCATATCGAGGTTGCTCCTTGCAGGGTTTCTGACTCTCTCCGCCGTAGCCCAAGAAGTCCCCACCATCCGGACTTTCTCCTACGTCGGCGGCGAATATGCAGATGACGGCACAGGAACAGGGGAATCAATCTTCAGAAACCAGCTCTACGTCGAAAAGCTAGAGCCCTTCAACCACACCAACCCCCAACCAGCCCCCATAGTCCTCATCCATGGCCAAGCCCAAACGGGCACCAACTTCCTCGACAAACCCGACGGCGGGCGAGGATGGGCTTCCAACTTCATCTCAGCAGGCTACACAGTCTACATCATCGACCAAACATTCCGCGGCCGTAGCCCCTGGCAGCCCGGAGCCGGCGCCGCCCGCCCCTCCGTCTACTCCGCCGAGTACATCTCCCGCCGCTTCACCGCCGGCAAGCTCTACAACACCAGCTGGCCTCAAGCCTCCCTCCAAACCCAATGGCCCGGCAACGGCACCAAAGGCGACCCCATCTTCGACGCCTTCTACTCGGCCAACGTGCAATTCATCCTCAACGCAACCTACCAACAATCCACCGTGCAAGCAGCCGGCGCCGCTCTCCTCGACACCATCGGCCGCCCCACCATCCTCCTGGGCCACTCGCAAGGCGGCATCCTCCCCTTGCTCATCGCCGACGCCCGCCCAGACCTCATCCACTCCCTCATCCTCCTCGAACCCTCCGGTCCTCCCTTCCAAGAAGCCGTCTTCTCCACCAACCCCGCCCGCCCTTATGGCTTGACCGACGTTCCGCTGAACTACTCCCCTCCACTCTCCTCCCCCTCCGATCTGGTAAGGCAAGTCTACCCCCCTCCCGTGCCCAACAGCGACAACTCCACCGTCCCCTGCATCCTGCAAGCGCAGGACCCGGCGCCGAGACAATTGCCGAATTTTGTAGACAAGAGGATTCTGGTCGTGGTCGGGGAGGCGAGTTATCATGCGCCGTATGATTATTGTACGGTGGAGTACCTCAGGCAGGCCGGGGCGAAGGGGACGGATTTCTTGGAGTTGGGAAAGGCGGGGATCAAGGGGAATGGGCATTTGTCGTTTTTGGAGAGGAATAGTGATGAGGTGTGGGCGAAGGTCGAGGGGTGGGTTAGGGGTGTGTGAGGATGGTTGTGCGTTTGCAGGGATAAGAGGGAGGCAAAGTGGAGCGTATGAGCTATGAGCTTTGATGTGATGCATAGATGACTGGATGGGTCAATGTACAGTGTAGATATGATGACTGTCGGGTTAATGGAAGATGGGTATATCGACAGCAGTGTCCGTGGACGAACGAGTCACAATCGTTCAGCAAATGATGGCTTCTGATTCGGCATACTTGGTGATCATATTCGAGCACAGTTGCTCGTTTGAGCTGTGCTAACCAAGCCCTTCTATGCTTGCTGAGGCAACCCTGTTTTCTGCTAGAAGTACATATGCCTCCCTCTCGCCTAATAGCCATTTGAGCAATGTCTTTTCATGAAGACTTGTCATGCTCGAAGACCGTATCAGTGAAGCCGAATCATTATCGTCTCCCGAGATAGCTTCTGGCAAACGCATCGACCTCATCATTACCCAATGCTCCGTTCCTTCCTATAGCCCTTGCCTCTCTTTGCGCTGCCGTTACCTTCTGCTGCAATTGCGATGCACCCTGGTCAATGAGCTGAAGCTGAGACAAGTGCCCATTCAGCACCTTGACGATCTGCGTGAGCGGATCCGAAGCATTTGCTGATTTGCTGGACTGGCGAACATTGGCCGAAGCGGCATTGATCTCCTCAATCATGGACGTCAAGTCATGTGACATGGATGTCAAGCGAGAAGAGCAGCGCTCTGCAATGCGGTATCTGGCTCTTGTTAGCAGTCTGTTACGTGTTTGTGGAAGTCGATCAACGTACGTCCTTTCCCTCTCAGCATCGATGCCTCCTTCCACGCCACCACTTCGAGCAATGAGCTCGTCAACCGTCTTCTCATACTGATCGAGGTATCTTTCTAGCTCCTGTTGCTCGCCCTCAACCGAAGTCAACTGTCGCTCGACCTCAGCCGTGTCCCGCTCAGCTTGGAATGTCCGGGCGTAGAGCTTGCTGATCTTGTCGCTGTTCTCCACGAGCTGTCGGTCCCATGCCGAGATACGAGTAGCCATGTTACCGAATGACTTCTGATGCGTAGTGAGTGAAGTAGTCCATAGAGTCAGAATCTCGTCCAGAGACTTGGCAGCCAGACGTGATGCTGCTGGTGGCGCTGGTCCAGTAGTGGATGCTCCTGGATTTTGGGCGGCCTGAAGACCTTGTTGGAAGTTGGGAACTGCTGTCGAAAATGTTGAGAATTGCTGGGCTGGAGCAGAGGATGTCGTCGGCGCTGTTGTGGCAGTCGAGGCTGGTGCTGTGGACGAGTTGGATGTTGCTGCACCACCACCAAGACCACCCAGCTTGAACAATCCGCCACTTGGGGCACTGCCGGATGTTTGCGGTTGTGATGTGCTGTCTTTGTTGAACAAGGAAGTAGTTGGCGCCGATGACGCTGGAGCTGCTGCAGTGTCCTTATTCTGGGAGAAGAGTGATGAGGTTGGCGCGGAAGTTGTGGAAGGTGTTGCTGCAGGCTTATTTAGACTGAACAGACTCGTGGGCTCGGAAGGCGTTGTGGTAGCTGGACTGGGCTGCTCTTTTGATGCGGCTGGTTGTCCTAGACTGAACGAGGGCTTCGCAGGCGCGCTCTCGGTTGTCTTGTTCACTTCGCCAAACAATGGCTTGCTCGCATTCGACGATGGAAAGCTGAAAGTGGGCTTCTGACCCTCCGCTGTCGCTGATGCAGGGGCTGTCGGTTTCTGACAGAGGTTGCTTGTTGGCTGAGATGAGGCTGCAGCACCTCCGAAGAATGATGGCGTTGTCGGACCAGCACTCGCAGGCTGTTCCGTAGACTTGGCACCGAATAGTCCACCACCACCTCCTCCAGCAGATGGCGGTTGTCCAAACGGTGACGAAGCAGGTTTATCCGACTTCTGACCAAACAGACCCGAACCACCTTCTGCCGATTTCGCTCCACCAAAAAGGTTGTTGCCACTACTCGGCGGCGGTCCCGCAGGTGTGGTCGAGAACGAGAGGGGTGCTGGCTTGTTGGGAGCTGGCGTTGCCGTTCCACTAGCTGGTTGCGAAGAGCTGGCCGCGTTGTTCACATTGCCAAACAAGCCGCCGGACGCTGGCGCTGAAGTTGTTGATGGCTGGCCAAACATATTGGGCGCTGCAGTCGCTGAAGGAGTCTGTAGTGGGGTCGTGGATGTGTTATCACCTGGCTTGGTGAAGCTGAAGCCGCCTGGTGTCGCTGGTTTTGCGCCTCCTCCAAACAGACCCCCGCCGCCGCTGCTCTCTGCTGGTTTTGCGCCGCCGAAACCGAATGATGGACCACCGGCGCTTGCGCCTCCCCCAAACAGCGATTTCTGTTCACCACCTGAGGCTGGTGTGCTCCCGAAAAGTCCAGTAGAAGCAGGCTTTGGCGTCTCGCCAGTACTCTGGCCAAATAGAGGTTTTGCAGCGCCTGCCGAACCGAAAAGACCTCCGGAAGAGCCAGCTGAGGATGCCGGAGCACCAAAGGTGAATTTGGGCGGATTTGACATGGTTGTGGTGGTCGACGCAAGGGATCGCAAGAGGTATGCGCCAAGTGCCTAGCCCGGCACGAGGGCGATTGCACGGGTGTTATATGTGACTACCGTTTCTCTTTGTTGATTGTCGTAATATTTGTAGCGTTCAGAAAAGGTCGGTCATTCGCAATGGTTCGTGAAAGTGAGATGATTCGAAGCTTGACATTTGGTTCACGAAGTTGATGTGGCCCGTGCGAAATCGCAGGGGAGAGCAGACAGCTATCCCGGTCAGCCAAGCGCTGGTGTCTGTTGTACTGCCACACTCATGTCCATCCTTCTCATCAATCCGCATCTCACCTCTGTCTTGGATTCTACTTAGTATCAAAGATAGATCCTCCATTAAAGAGAGTCAAGATGTCAGGATTGGCACCACCTGGCAACAAGCAGCATGAGAAGCTCGACCCAGGAGCTCACGAGCTGGGAGAGTCCTCAGACGACCACTTCTCCGATGCTTCAGAAGGAGAGCAGAAGACAGGCCGTCCACGTTCAGCGACATCACCCGTACCTGTCATGAGGGTAGAACGAGTGGACGACACACCAGCATACGGCGAAGTTCCGGGCACGGCAGCATACAAGATGAGAGCGCAAGACGCGGTACCGGATGAGATAGAAGTCGTTCCGGAAGGTACCCGTAGTAGGAGTGCTTCCAGACTGTCAGAGTCAGACCGACCTCTGACACCCGGAGGCACGATGATTCCAAAGACGATTGTAGAAAAGGTGGAGCCCGAGAACCCAAGCTATGGGGAAGTGCCTGGCACAGAGGCATACGAGAAGAGACGAGCAGATGCAGAGCCAGATGAAGTCCTTACATCACCTATCAAGGCACGAATGAACCTGGAAGGTAAGCTACCCAGTCTGACCCATCAGGTCATTCTTTGACAGCGGAAGGTGAACCAACCGAACACAGATCTGATCCCGAACGCATCGCCAACGAAGAGCGGTCGGAGGAAGTAATGGTCGATGTCGATCGACCGCCTGATGAACATGATGATGGCGATGATGAGGAGGAGGATCAGGCGGACGATGATGATGGGTTTGGAGACGACTTTGACGATTTTGAGGAAGGGGAGGAAGTTGAAGGGGATGACTTTGGCGACTTTGGAGAAACGGAAGAAGCAACACCACAATCTCAAGAGCATCAGCCAGTATTGCAGGATCCGCTGGCAGATCTTGTGAGTACTTTCGATCTCACGACTTGGGCGATACTAATATCGCCTAGCCCACTCTTGATCTACTTTCATTAGACTCGACCAAGGAGATAGAGGATGCGTTACCACCTTACTTGCGAGAATTGTTTCCCGATATACCTGAAGACCTTACAATACCTACCGATTCCAACGCCCCAGAACCGCTGCTCACTGACCGAAGCTCGGCACTCTGGTCACAACTAGTAGCACCTCCACCTCTCCAACCTCCCAATTGGATCAAGTCACGGATACGGAGATTATTTCTCGTCTCGTTGGGAGTACCCGTTGACCTCGACGAGATACTTCCGGCTTCTAAACAGAAGAAGCTCATATTACCATCGATACATCTCAATGGAGAAACACCACGAGGGTCAAACCAATTGGCTCGTACGATGCAGAACAATGCGTCATCAACATCGATAGTTACAACGGACTCGAAGACGGGAGAGCCAAAGAGAGAGCGAAGGAAGAAAGGACCACCAGAGCGATCAGGTCCTCCACCTCCACCGACTTTCGACACGAATGCAGCATCTATCATCAGCAAGACCACTATTGCAGCTTTGACAAATCTCTCTGACATCGAGCTCAAGGGTCATGTTGGGAAGCTTGAGAACACCATCACAGAAGCCAACCAAGTGCTGGAATACTGGCTACATCGGAAAGACTCGGCATTGGGGGACAAGGAAGCTTTTGAAGGCGTGATCGAGAACTTGGTAGGATTCGTGGCCAAGTCGAAAGCGTCGAAATCGAAGCGGTGAAGACAGTCAACATCAAATCAAGAAGATACCCACAACCACCGTGTATGTGATTGCTGAGGCAGCTTATGCAAGCCATGCATAAACGACCGTGATCAAAAGCAACCATGGGGGGCATCCTCAAGCGATGGTGGAGTGCCCCGCGTCTGCCCCTCATTACCAAATATAGGGCAAACGGTTCCCCAAAGGACCGACTACACCTCATTCCACCATTAAAACGTAATCGACGTTGTAATTTTTCCTCTTCAAACTCGACATCTTTGTATCACATCAATTGAGCAATCACAACCATGGTCTACACTCTTGTCGTCCACGTTACGGCCAAAGACGATGATGCCATTCCGAAGCTGCACGCAAAGCTTGTAGAGGCTGCCCTTGTGTACAATCGTGACAAAGGCACCATTGATTGGTATGTTCTGATTATGTGACTAATGATACATTCATTTCCCTGACCACTCTGTAGGTTCGTCATGCAGGAAGAGGGCAAACCGAGGAACTTCACCGTGGTTGAGCGCTACGACAGCAAGGATGTGAGTATATCTGCCCTTGAGCTCCCCTCTACACTGCACCTCCCTTTGAGCTCTCCTCTCTATTGCACGTCCCTGACCGCGCTATCGCATCATCCTACTCCTTTTTTCAGTCAACTCCTCTGTATCCTCTTTGCTCATTCATTCCAGGCTACAAAGTTCCATCTTGAGAACCCCTACTGGTCGAGGTTCAACGATTACTTCGTCCCGCTGATCGTCGACCCAATGGACCTACGTCGCTATGACGAGCTGCTATCTCAAGGAGCTGGTGCTGAGAGTCGCAAGTACGGCAACAAAGTCATCCCCGACGACAAGAAGGTCGACAATGACCCTGAGATCTGGGGCAAGATCGACAAGCACCAGTCGCATCTGCGTGAGCAGGGTAACTATTGACTAGCCGGGTTGTGGCGAAAGGCGGCGAAGCTCTGATGACAAGCGACTTGTCGTAGCGACAGACTGTCTCAAATCCAGAGTATCGCCGTAGCAGATCCAATCAGTGCCAGAACGCGACATCAACTTGATCAGTCCCCATCTCAACCACACCCTTCATCCTTCTCCATCATATCCTTCCCCTTTACCGAATGCTCCGTCTTCTTGACCCCCAAATTCCCACTCGCCCCCAGCCCCCACTTATTCACCTCCTGCTCACTAATAACCCTCCTATACAAACTCACCTCCACACTCCTCCTGCCCCCCTTCTGCTTCTTCAACCCATCATCGTCCAAATCAAAATACAACCCCCACCTCTTCCCCCCGTCCTCCCCTTCCTCCTCCACCGCACAAAACCCCTCCCACCCATCAAACGTCACACAACTGTCCGGCCCACTCTCCTCGGTCCAATCCCACGGCCCGACATGATGCTGAATACTCCCCGTCCGATTACTGTACTTGACCCTCAACGTCTCCTTCTCCACATACACCCAGTTCAACATGGGCGGATCCCGACTAATCGTGCTCACCATCCCCCTCATCCCTCCCCTCTCCTCGTCCGGGTAAGGGATATAAAACCCCGTGAACGGATGTTCCTTGACAGGCTGCCGGGTGGAGGGGTCCATGGGTTCAAGCCAGAGTCTATCGCTGTGTAAGACGACCATGGAGCCCGTGACGGCGGCGACGCGGGAGGAGGAGCGGGAGCGAGAACGCGCGGAAGGGGAGGAAGGGAGGGTAGCGGAGACATCGATGTGGAATTTCAGTTGGCGTGTTTCGGAGGAGGCTTCTTCGTTGATTTTGCGTTGGTGGGACACGCCTTCTGCTACGCCGGTTACGACGGCGATGCCGCTCCCCATGACGACGGGGAGGGAGATGCCGAGGCCGAGGATGAAGTCCATTGTGCTTTTGGTCTGTTTCTGGGATGCAGGGATGGATGAGGGGCCTTGGCAAAGGACGTGGGGTAGTGGAGATGGTTTGAAAGAAGTAGACTAGGTTCGTGAGTGGGAGATGTACACAGAGCGAGTGGGGTCGTCTTGCAGAGATCAGGGAAGAATTAGGATCCTTGACGACCTGGAGGATCCAAAGTGTAGAGTAGGTTGGCTCACGAAGGCCGAAAATGAGGCGAGTGGAGTGTAGTCAGGGAGCAACACCACTAAGTTGTCACAAATTAAAGTTAAGAATGTTGTCTTCTTGTATGCGATGTTGAGTGAGTATCAAGAAACGACGCCACAAATGACCTCGAATTATAGTGGCGCAAGTGTGGCTGTCATCCCTGCTTGTGAACCCAAACTTGACCTTGTGTCGATTTCCCTCACGTTTCAACAACCATGCTCGGAATAGACTCTTCACGTATCTCATGTGTTCACATCAAATATCAGGGTATCCATCAACCACTCCCCCCCTCCCCAGCCTCCACATCCCTCCCTCTCCCCGTCCCCTCCCCACTCATCTTCTTCCTATGCTCCTCCTCCAACAAACTCTGCTTCTTGACATACTCCATGACAATCTCCTCCTCCGTCCTCTCGCGCTCCTTCAGCTCATGATCCTGTAAACTCTGCCTGATCGCGTCCGCGAGACGCTGCTCGTCGTCTTCGCTTTCCGCTTCGCCTGCTGCTTCACCTGACCCAGTGGCAGTCGCGGTCGCGGCTTCGTATGCAGGTGGTTGTTCCGAGGGGTTGATCACTCCGGTTTCCTGACTGGTGTCTGCGCTGCTTGGACCGGCGCCGGTGCGGCCGTCTTGGATGGGGCCTTTGCTTTCGCTGGTCAGGGTGCCGAAGCCGCCGTATTCGCCTTGGTGGCCTCGGCGTTGGAGACGCTCGGCTTCGCGGAGGGATGCTTGCATTGCTGCTTCGATAGCTCGGCTTTCTTCATCGTCGTCGTGCTCCGGTCGCTCTTCGAGCTGCCGGACTGACTCCCGGATCGCGCGTTCGAGGAGTTCGTCTTCTTCCCTATTGCCCGAGGAGGCTTCTTGGATGGATCGTTGAATCGCAAGCTCGAGATCCTCGTCCTCTACCTCGACGTTGCTCTCGCGAACCGTCTCGGTGGTCGACCGGTGCTCTGATGGCATATGCCCTAGTTCTCGTGATTCATCAAATGAGCTTGCAGGCGTGAGGACATCGACATCGCTCGGTGTCTCAGACTGGTGGGATATGCTCTCGTTCCGGCGCGGTTCATGTGCGGGACCGGCCTCGATGCGGCCAATGTTCTTCTGCTTGCCCATCAAACCACGGAAGTCGGTAGTGTCGAGGCACTCCTTGATCTTTCTCCTTCTCTCCAGTCGTCGCTTGTTGGATTTGACCTTCTGCTCTTTGCCCCACTCAACCACCACCTCATCGATGTTCTTCTTCTTCTTGATCGTCTCTTGCAACACAGCCCAGCGTTGGACAATGTCGCTCCTCTCCTCATGGGTACTACCGTGCCAGTCCTCGAAACCCTGTGCAGTCCGCGCAGCGATGATGTAATTCTGTACACTAGAACCCCATGTACTTTGCAGCTCCTTGTAGACACCCTTCATCATGTATCCCGGAATACCAAAGGCTGCGGCTTGTGGCTTGAGGACTATACCTCCAAGGCCTTTCCCGATACCCTTGATAAATCCAACAGCACCTTCTTTCTTCGCACCTTGGAGCGGCTGGGTGATGATGCCTGTGATACCATCGTACATGCCAAAGCCAAACTCCTTGCCAGCTGCGCGTACACCTGACTTGAAATCTGTGATTTTGTCTTGCTTGCGAACCGTATCATCGCCGTACAGTCGTGGAGCATTGTGGAATCCACGTGCAAGAGCGTGCGAAAAGTCCATGGGTGAGCGGAAAGACGACTCCAGGATACGACCGACACCCTTCGAAGTACCGATCGCCGTGTCTACTGGATTGGAGGATGACGTATTACTGCGTCTGAACGGTGACTGCGAACGGCGTCGACTTCGAGAGCGTGTCGGTGACTGTGATTGTTCAGATGTTCGGCGGACGAATTCTGAGGAAAGCTGGTCCCGCAGAGCCATTCGCATAGAACTGCCACGAGATGACTGGTCCCCACCAGGTGATTCTGCTGATGGAGATTGGAGAGCGGCAAGACTCTCGTTGAGGTTGAATTGTGATTGCGAAGTCTGGGTCGAGACCGGAGTGACGAGAGACTCCTGCGACCGCATGGATGCAGCGTCAGAAGAGCGCGTTTCGGTGAGAGATACGTTCTCGGTTGACATGCGTGGGGTATTGGTGCCACTCGAGCTGTGAGGACCATCGACGGTATGGACCGACGAGTCATCCGCGCTGGTTGTCTTATCCTTGTTCTTGTCCTGCTCCTTCCCTTTACCCTTATTCTTCTTCGCTGTAGCTGGGTGAACATGTAGAGCTTTCATTGCTTCCACGGGAAAATCAGCGAAGCCCATCAGGACACCACTCGCTGTACCGACGAGGGCACTCGCACCGGCAGAGATGGGCTCCACTGGCCCAGTATCTGGCTCGTACTCCTTTACGCGGAATAACTTGAGATCTTTGAAATCGAGCAAGCCTTCATTACCAAGCACAGTCGCAGCGAGCGCACTCAGTCTGACCTTTGTCCTCTTCAGTCGCCAAACAGCGATTCGACTGGGCGCAAGTGTGCATCTGACAGTATCGACTTCCATTTGCTGATGGAAGCTCTGTGCACCGGTCTGACACCCATTCTCGTGGGCGATACTAGCAGCTAGTTCCTTTGCCCTGTCCAAGGTCTCTGGTTTCAGCGCGATATTGATCTGTTCAGCCAGCTTATCCGCATTCAGGTCCTTATATGCGATTGGATCCGGTCCTGCTCCAGCTTTGGCCACCATTGCTCCCCAAAAAGGCTGATCACCAAAGAAGGGGACGATGACTGTCGGTTTGCCTGACGTGATGCCAGCTGCCGTCGTTCCAGCGCCGCCGTGATGAACCACCGCTGAGACTCGCTGGAAAAGCCAGTCGTGAGGTACATTCCCCAGCATCATGACGCCTTCTGGTATGCCAAGCTGGTCCGCACCGATGCCACCCCAGCCCTTCGAAACGAGTGCTCGTTGACCAGTTTTTTGAATAGCCTCGAAAATCATCTTGGTCATGGCGTTCGGGTCATCGACCACGATCGATCCGAAGCCGATATATACAGGCGGGGGACCAGCTTTCAGAAAAGCGTCTAGCTCTGCATCGGGATGGTAGTTCGACGCTAACGACAAGAAGTAGAAACCAGATATCGAGATGTGCCTCTTCCAGTCCTTTGGCTTGGGAATCAGTGCAGGAGACCAGCAATAAGTATGTGGCACCTTCAGCCGTGCGAGCATTCCTGGCGCCCAGATCATGCTGATAGGGTCGAGACCCAACGAGTTCTGTCGGAAGCGATTGACAACATCTCCCAGACCTTGCCAGGTCATCATCTCGACAAGTCCATAGGACATATAATTGGTGATGCTAGTGTCGGCGTTGGAGCTCTGGATGTTTGCAAGCGGGTGAGGGAATGCTTGTGTCGGGGAGTAAGGCATACTACGACCTCATTAGCATTTGTCCAACGCCTATTTTCAGCTCAACATACGTGAACATAACATGCAGCGGACACCCCAGCTTCTCAGCACAGTGAATGTGCGCAAAACTCGGCGGATTAGCAATAATCGCATCAGCAATGAACGGGCGATTGATGTTGTCCCTCGGATCTGTCGAATGTGAGCTCGCGGTCGTGCTGTTCATCCAGTCCTCCACGGTGTCGTCCGTGACCTCAACACCAGTTCCGTCGCCAGTCTCGATACAGCTCCTCCAGCAGCCCTTGATCATGGTCGCAATCTCCTTTCTCCGCTTGCCTACATCTCCTGATCTGAGCACGTCGAAGCCGGGCATGAGACCGGGATTCTTGACCATGAATGCCATCAGCTCGGCCGGGTCGCCGCCTATGCTGAAGAACTCGAGGCCGTTTTCCAGGACAAAGTCGTGGAAAGTGGGATGTGTCGCTAGCCGTACTCTGTGGCCGTATGTTTCCTTCAGCACTTTTCCCAGGGCAACGAATGGTTGTACATCTCCTCTTGACCCTACCACGTGAATGACGACATTCATAGGCGGTGGGGGCGTCTGGCTTTCTTCACCACCCAGCGAGGGAGGGATGTACGGCGGCGGTAAGGGCTCGGCCTCGGACGGTGTGGTTTCCAATTGAGCATGGAGGGCAGGCGTGAGGATAGTGGAGAGCCTCCTTGATCTCTGGTTGATGTTGATATTGACGCGTCCATCTTCTGTGATCTTCGCCTGTGTGTCCACTCCTAGATTACGGTCGTCGTTGATTATCTGGAACAATTCTTCTCCATAAGCCGGCGGTGGATCATGGGCGCCATCTTCACCTTGCGCAGAGCCTCGAGTGGGAGGTGCTGGATCTGAGCTGTGATTGTGTCAGTAAATCAACAATTGTATGGTTTAGCCAAATCATTATACCCCCTACCATCCTGCCCCTGTCCCTGATTGCCAGCAGCTATAGCATTCGCAGCCTGCGCAACCACAGACTCAAAAACACCAGGAGCTGCCCCACCATCAGCACTCGCATTGGCGGCCGCTTCTTTCTCGTTCGCAGGCATAATATTCGATTGCTCAACTGGAGCACTGATCGAATACCAAAAGGCGCATGTCGACGAGGAAATAAATCCAGGCGTCCACACAATAGACTAAGTAAGCGGCGTTAGTCAGGCGGGATGTTGCTCTGCGTTGTCCAAGCTGTCGAATCAAGTTTCACATGGCCTGGTTGGAACGCCGCAAAGTGATGCAGTGATGCAGTGATGCAGGGTGACGCTGGTCCGTGATGGCTGTGGCGGTGCAGATGGTCGATTGGATGATGGCGCTAGGGTGGAATCAGAAGTGATCTGGCGGGATGCATGCGCTTCTACTACTATTCGTTCTTGATTATTTCTCCGTTTTGAATGGCAGCAGATACCGCAGAACCTGTCAAAATATATGGCTTGAAATTCGGACATGATTACGAGTATTCAGCCCTGATGAGTGAGTCCTAATAGATTGTGGCTTTATCGTACCTGGGTCGCAGTCTAATCGTATCAAAAGCTTGAAATGAAAGGTTGTGGTCATTGAGAGATATGAGCTATCTATACTCCCATCAATCCAAAAGTAGGCCGTGAAAAGAAAACCAAAATGTGGTGGTATCCCTCAAAGAAGTTGATCTTCCTGTCTCAAACTTCGACTGAGATGAAACGCCTCCCAGATACATCATTCATAGAGAACCAGAAATCAATTGTGCCTGCCTGCAGAATCGACTCTAATCAATCGTCATACGTGTCGTGACTTGTCCTAGAGGGACTGCGCCGTTGTATGGCACATTGGTTTCGTAAGGATACACCTTGTCCTCCACGTTCTGCAGCTTCCTCCTTTCCAGATGTGGCTTTAGACCTTTGCCGAAGTTCAGTGTGCACCACATTGCATTGAAGATGGTCGCTACCAGTAGAAGTAGGGTGACAACGGCGAATGTTGTCAAACTTCTCCGCGAAGGGATGTAGGTGTTTACTCGCGCCTGGGCCGCTGGACTGCTGACGTCGTACATTCGGACCAGTTTAAAGAGGAAGTATGCCATTGCTCCCAGGTACATGACCATGACGACGATCATGCCTGGCGCGGACTCTTTTCTTGCCCAGAATGCGGCCAGGAACAAGACAATAATGATGACGGGGAGAGCGGCGATTGTGAGCGCGAATTCGATGTCTCGAGTTTCCAGTACCACGACTGTGAATTGGACGGTGAAGGAAATGAAGAAGAAAAAGTCGAACTTGAGGAGGGTGATGTAGATCTGAGGAACTATTAGCACCATGTTAGGTGGAAAAGACGAGATCAGCATACCAAGTAGACGAGATATCGTCTGCGCATAGCCACATCTGCTGAGATGTTCTTGTAGATGGACCACGAGAATTCATCGTACAGCTTCCACGCCACTATACAGATCAAGACCGTCCCCAGAGCCGTCACACAAGGTATCGCAACCAGGAAAGGTCTGAGAATCGGCCACAGATCCGCGGTAATCGCCGTGCCGTTCGAAGCCAGTGTGATGATCGAGTCCTCAATCTGATTGACCTGGATCGCAGCGTAGATGATCAACCCAACATTATACGCACACAACCCTATGACCTGGATTGTATTCTTGTTCTTGAGCGCATCCCACGTCAAGTACACCTCGTACAAGAAACCAAAAATGAACAGCGAGAGAAAAGTGTCAATCGACCGGACTTCCGGGGTATGTGGTCCTCCTCGTAATGCCTGAATAAACCTGCCAAACACAAATCTGCACGCCGTCAGCACTTCTCCTCGATTCTGGGAGAGATCCATCCTACCCTTCCAGCGCAAGCCCAATCACCGCCTGCCCTATCACCACCAGGAACAAACTCCACGTCCACGTCGAATTGGGCCAATACATCTTCTTTCGCTTCACCTGACTCGTCGGGGTCGTCGCAGGCAGTATGCCGTTCCGGTCATGGTACCCTCCCGGGGCAATCTCCCGCTCTATCGGGTAGTAGTCGTGATGTGAAGTCGGGCTGCCTCCCAGTAAGGAGACGCGTTTCTTGTGTCCTGACGTTTTGGTGGAGGGGAGGGCCGCCTGTGAGACAGAGCGGCCTTTTTTGTGTGACAAAGGTCGGGCGGAGAGGAGAGGTGATGTAACCGGGTGAAGAAGGAAAAGTAGGGTCCGGACTGCAGGGTGTGTCGAGCTGAGATTGAGTGGGTGGTCGGCTGGAGGGATAGCGTGAGGCTTATTGAGAGACAAAAGGGAGTGTAGGTTTCGAAGGGGTGAGGTGTCGACGTCGTCGTAGGCTGGGCCGGGTTGTTCAAGGTTGCAAGAGGTGCGAGACTCGTTTATGTGATGGGCAAAGGTCTTCGGTCTTGCGCGACAAGGCTTGGCGAGTCCTGGTCCTTTGGTGGGGACGGTTAAACTACGGAGGCTTATACGTTCCAAACCGCCATTTCGTTTTGAGCGTCGTACACCAAACGATTTTTCGAGATAGCGCAGCCTATAGTAGTTTTTAAGAGATGTAATTTATATTATAACATTCTAGGGGTATTTAGCTATTAATAATAGGTTATTATAATTTATGAACTATCCTAGTCGTGCTATAATCTTCTATTAAAAACAGTACATCGTCAGAATTTTCAAAATTCGAAAGTCTTGGCATTACGGTAAGCTATATCTCAATCTATGCAGCATTTGGCATTTCTCAGACACGTAGTTTACGTAGTAACATAAGATAAATATGATTATCTATTCTGACGTATCCGTTAGGAAATGCTCTTAGAAGACATATACCAGATTTTATGTTATTATCTCCTATAGTGGTTGAGAAATCTATAGTAAAACTTTTGGTGAGTTGAATTGGCGGTTTGGCACGAACAAGCTGCCGTCTTAAACCTTGACAGGGCAGAAAAGGGCCAGGGAAGGGCCGCAGCACGAGGTTGACAGGGGATTAACCCGTCTGTTTCGAAAGCCTCTTTTACTGTCAAGGTTCACCCGTCTCAATTTCAGCCCATGCATCCTGCGAGCATGTGTTCCTCAATTATTTCCCAGCCTGAGGTTGCAGCTGCCGGGTTACATGCAGAGACAATGTGCAGCGGAATCGCCAGCCCAAGAGCGTCACCCGAGAGCTTCCAAGCAGTCCTTCAGCCAAGCGTGAGGCTGTGATCGAGAATCTGCTCACAAAACAAGGCAAAATCGATACGTCAACATCAGCAGTATAAAGTGCAGCAGTCTGTGAGGCTCAGAAGGCAGCTTACGTAGTCATATTAGAATAGATCAGCTATAGAAGTACTGCAGATGTACATGCAAGTAATTTATAAGATCAGGCATGGTCATCGACCAGATCAGCATCTTGTAGAATCATGACTAGGGTCCCTCACGCATCTGCCATGCCAACCTATTCTCGTGCACTCAGAGATGGCAAACGCCGACGCGATTCTCATTGTAAGTTCATTAAACATGGTATCTCAGTTGACAAAGATCAAGAGACGACACAGCTCCATCCCGCCTTGCCTTCAATCTCCCGTTCCACCTCATCCACTCGTTCCTCAGCCCCCATCACCGCCCGCTCAAAATCGTCCACGTTCAACTCGACGTCTTCAATCTTGCCCCTCAAATTTGATATCTCGTAATCCAGCTTGGCCGCCAGTGTCTCCAGCTCGCGTTTCCCTTCGTTGAGCATTTCCTGTTCATCTCGGAGCACAGCCGTTGCCATGTCTCGCAGGTTCTGGGCTGCTTGGGCTGGTGAGTCGTAGTACTCTCTCAAAACATCTTGATCTTCATTTGCCTGTCGCACATGAGATCCTAAGGCATCGATTTGAGCGTTTGTCCATGTGGCTTCTTTTTTGGAGAGATGGGCTATAGCTTCTCGGAGTATCTTCAACTTCTGTGACAGAAATCGTTGCTGGACGAATTGCTGCTCGAGGTCATCGCCTTTTGTAAGAGTGGGGGAGGGCTCTTCGGAAGGAAACATGCTTCCTTCGGCGATACTGAAGCTCAGCCGTCGCTGTACGACATGCGATTCATCTGGCATCCAGTGTCTCTTTGCAGATGACAGATCCTCGGAGCATGTCCTTCGCAGACTGGTTGGTATTTCCTGTTCTGCAGCTTCTGGTACTGGGAGTGCTTCATCAAGATCGACACCATGGTAATTTGGTGAAGCAGGCATCGAATCATCCATCTGATGTGAGACCTTCGGTAGTTCATCGTCTGATTGTTGCGCTCGTTCAGGTGTGCTCAGAACTTCATTGAGATTCCGCGATGCCTCATGTGTGAATGAAGTCCGCCGTTCCTCAATACTGGTCATGTTCCGACCCAGAGGCGTCCTCACAGGTGACTTCTCACTGTTCTGCCCAGGGGATGTTGCAAGCGGCGATATCTTCCGTGGACTGCTGACTGGTGACGTATATGATCTGAGTGGAACGGGGCGTTTCGAAGGCTCCCTCGAATGGGTCGGTCGACCTGGGGAGACAAGGGGTGCTTCATTTCGCTCAGATCCCAGTGGGCGCTTGTGAACTGTGACAGCTCCGCGCAGACGATCTATGCTTGCTCGACCCTCGTCAAATACACCTTGGGCCCGCTTTGTTGCTCCTTCTCGGTGAGTGTGATGGCGACGGACTGATTTATTTTCCTCCAGACTGGTTCTGGTTGCTTTGAAACCAAGAGCCTCCTCAAGGGCTCTTATCTGGTCGCCTTCTGAATAACGTTTCTTCTTTTCTTGAGATTCGTCGGCAGAGATCGCAGTGCTCTTCGCTACGAGACCATCAAGAGACGCTTCGCCCAGCGTAGCTGTGTTGGTTCGCTTGAGCGCTTTGCCCTGCCAGAGCCATTTGCAGCGCTCTCCTGACACCAATTGCTCGAATGATTCGATATCAGTAGTCTCGACGTCAGCGATCCCCACTTTCGTTTTCCGACCTGTGCCCTCCTGTATCATCTCTTCGCCTCTGCCTGAAAGCTCCGCCACTGTCGTCTTTACTGCTCTCGGTATTCGCCAGCCTTCAGCGTTGGCAGCCTTTTCCGTCAGAGCATGCAATTTGAACAAGGTCTTGTCATCCAGCCGTCGAGTCCTTTGGAGCTTCTGTGCTTTCTGGAAATGGTAGACCGCTCGTTTCATGTGCTCAATATCGAATGCATCCTTGGGGACAGAAGCTGCCAGCGCGTGTAGCCGGTTCCTAGCACCGCAAAAGAGGCCCAAAAGTCCCGCTACTGTTGAAGGCCCGAGAATTCCGTCGTGCGGCTCGCCACTATACACCTCCGAGCCAAACTTTTTCCACCATTGAATGATGGCCTTCTCGGTCACATCACAGAGCAGCCCGTCCACGAAATCGTTCTCCAGAAGGTCAAACATATGCAGCGCCATCTGGCACATTCTGACAAGTTCAATGACTGAGCTGTAGAGGGCAATTCGCTCGGATGTGCGGTAGAGCTGATGATACTTTGCAATTGTAGCATTATTTGGATATGCGAGTGTCAGACCTACACGACCTGAACATCCGAGGCGCTTCAAGTCCTCGTTAACGAAGAAGTCAGCATAATGTTTGCTGACGTCGCCATCCGGAACATGGATGACCGTGAGTGATGAAGGGAACCCTGGTAGACTAGTGACCATAATGATGCCATCCGGAGTATCTCGACGTCGAGCATGGAAGTGATTCAAAGCTCTAACATAGACTTTGAGCTTTCGTGACCAAGTAGTCTCATCTTTAGAAATACCGAGTATACCGGCGATGATCCGATCCGATGAGTCTCCCGTGTAGGTCGTGATGGTGAAGGTGGGATGTGTTCTGGAAGTGGCCCACTGTTCGACAACGTAGCTCTGATATCCAGATATCTCACATTTGTGCTCCAGTACCTGTACAGAAGAATCGTCTTCCAGGTATCTGCTTTCGTCAAAAATGGTTGGAGACGCCGTTCCGACGTACTCACCGAAATGCTATTGGATCTGTAAGGACAAACCGCTGGATTGACGCATCTTCGCTACGTCTGTTGAGCCTGCCATAATCGACAGACCTCCTCAAATCCTTGGACTTGCGTTTCGGCCTCTCGCCGTCACTGTCGATTGACCTTGTTCGGCTCCAAGAACGAGACTTGCGACCTTCTGACATGCAGATGGTGTACTACTAACCCTGATCTCATGATATGAACGGATGACGCATCAAAGACTGATAATGTGTAGAGGCTCGTGAAGATCGATGTGAAGAACGACATGTGTCTCACATCAAGGTGTGGTCCAAATGAGCGAGCTCGGAGCACATGTTGAGCTACCCCACATGACTCGGCCGACTTTCCCCCGTTGTCACGCTGAGTTGCACATGCATGTCTACTACACCACTGCTTCCAGCACTCTCGTTATTGTCTGAGTCCCTAAATACCACGCTACGTGGGCTTCCCCAGTCATGGAAGGTCTCATAGCATCCCAACGAAAATGGGAACGTCAAAACGGGCTGGAGAAGACTATCGACGATGTCCAGGCCATGATCGATCTCTTGACCAAAACTAGAGATGATATAGCTGGTGGTATGTCGGATCACAAGGTGCTGATTTGCTTTTGCTCACCAGATACAAGGAGAGTCCGAGCCAGCCATTGCTCTCACCAAGCTGAAAAGCAATATCAAGGGCAACTTCGATAGCTTGAATAAGGATGCAAAGGAACTACACACTTCGATCACGAATTATGGCAAGCAGCTGGACAAGGTTAGACAAGCACCTCAACATTTCACGACTGCTCCTAACACACTACTAGAAATTCAAGCCGCTCAAAGCGCCTCAAACCTCGCTGGACCCAATCGCGACCCACACCCACCTCACGAATCGAGCGATTGGCATGCATCTACTACGAGAAGGACTGTTCGACGTGGCCTCGACTTTCGTTGACGAAGCAAGCGAGCATGCAGACATAATGACACCTGAGGATAAGAGCAGGTTCTGGAACCTGAAGGGTCTGCGTAGGACAGGATTGGAGGAGTACGACTCTGACGAGGATATGGACGATGGTGGGGACGTTCCCGATCTACAGAGCAAGTTCGCCGAAATGTATCGAATTCTACATGCTCTTCGCGTGGAAAACACTCTTGAGCCAGCAATAGCATGGGCGAAACAAAATAGCGACGCACTGGAAGCTCGAGGATCAAATCTAGAGTTTGAGCTTTGTCGGTTACGGTTCGTGGAGCTTTACCATGGAGGCAGAGATGATTCATACATTGGGCTGGGAAACGATGGCTCTGGACCATTACGGGCCCTGGAGTATGCACGTAAAGTGTTCCCTGGCTTCTCACGGCGGTACTTCAAGGAGACGGCATCACTGGCGACTTCCCTGGCATACGCACCCGCGATACAGTCTTCGCCATACAGGAAGACGTTCTGTGATTCTGATGTTTTTGAGGATGTTGCGAACAAGTTTACCCGGGAATTCTGTGGTCTGCTCGGCTTGAGCGAGAAGAGTCCATTGTACACAGCTGTCACAGCCGGAGGCATCGCATTACCTACCCTGGAGAAGCTGGAGCGGGTCATGGGGGAAGTCGGTGGGCAATGGACCAGCGCTAACGAGCTTCCTGTCGAGATACCGCTTCCTCCTGCGTACCTGTTTCATTCGATCTTCGTCTGTCCTGTCAGCAAGGAACAAGGAACAGACGAGAATCCGCCCATGATGATGCCATGTGGGCATGTAATTGCAAAGGAGTCGTTGGAGAGGGTCAGTCGTGGTGCAAAGTAAGTACTGAAGCTCGCTGGGTGTTATCATACTGACACGTCACAGATTCAAATGCAGCTACTGCCCGAACGAGTCAAATCCTCGAGAGGCAAAGAGGGTTTATCTCTAAGTACATATTTACGAGTAATGCCAATCATGAATCGATGATGCATCGATCATTAAGTCATCTTGCTGCCAATCAAGAGGACTTAAGAACCTCATCCAGAGTCTTCACCCACTCCTTGACCTCTTCTTCGCTGTTATAATGTACCAGACTCACCCTCACAATTCCATCATTCACATCTTTCAGCCCGAGCACATCTCCTACCAACCGATTGCTGTAAAAGCTCCCCCACCTAAAGCCCAGCCTTCCTTTACTTTTCTCCTGCACCGCCATCACCAAATCCTTGCTCCCCCAACCTTTGACCGTAAAACTGATGACCGGCACCCTCTTCTCCCTATCCTTCACCGGCTCCCCCCAAATCGTAATCTTCTTCCCATGCGGCTTACTATTTAAATAATCCACAACCACTCCCTGCAACGCCTCCTCATGGGCCGCGATCTTCTCCCACGCCCTCCCCAGCGCCTCCCTATCCACCGTCTCCCCCACCTCCCCCCTCCCGCCCAACCCCTGCAAATACCCAATCACCGGCTTCACCCCCGCCACAAGCTCATAACTCGCCGCCGCCAACCCCAACTTATCCTCCAACGTCTCACTTCCCTTGAAGAAATGCCCCAACGTCGTCATCGCCTTCTGCCCCGCCGGGCTGGCGTACAACATCGCAATATGTGGTCCGTAGACTTTATACCAGCTAAAGGCATAAAAGTCCACGCCTAGCGCTTGAACGTCGACTTGGCGGTGCGGAGCGTAGGCCACGGCGTCGACGCACAGTAGAGCGTGGGGGAAAGTGTGCACGAGGTCGGCGATGGCGCGGACGGGTGTTATGCTGCCCAGGATGTTGGAGGTGTGGGTGCAGGCTACGAGTTTGGTTTTGTCGGTGAGGAGGGGGCGGAGGTCGTCGGGGGTGAGGTGGGGGTTTGTGCCGGGGGAGGAGGGGCGCCACCATTTTATGGAGAGGGAGCGGAGGGTGGCGAGGTGCACCCAGGAGGCGAGGTTGGCTTCGTGGTCGAGGGTGGAGAGGATGATTTCCGAGCCGGGGGCGAGGTGGTTGTAGAGGGATTGGGAGAGGTTGCGGAAGAGTTGGGTGGTGGACGGGCCGAAGACGATTTCGTTGGGGGCGGCGTTGATGTAGGACGCTGCGAGCTGGTAGCCGGTGCTGTAGGAGGTGGTGGAGAGTTGGCCGATCGGGTAGGAGGCGCCGAGTTGGACGTTGGTGGTGAGGAGGTATTTGGAGACGCTGCTGGGTCAGCGGATGATTGCGCAGGGAAGAAAGGCTTACGCTTCTGCAACATCTGCTAAGATCTGGCTCCCTCCTGCGTTGTCAAAGTAGACTTGCTCCTTGTCAAGAGCGGGGAAGCGCTGGCGGATGGCCTTTACATCAATGGCGGCAGTCATGGTGGGATCTCGGTAAGGATGTATGTGAGAGAAGAATAGAGAGTTGAGAAACGAGATGCCTTACCCTGACGTTGCTATAGGAGGACAACTTATCGAGCACGCCTTACGTATTATGCTTTTGCTCTCTGCTATTCCGATGGGGTTGAGATGGCTAGTGACCTTCCCGAAGCGTTACCTAAACTTAGATCTAGAGAATCTTAACATCTGATATGTATAGTTATAGCTACGTAAGGGTTTAGGACTTTCCTTATTATAAGTAGATATTTGAAATTGTTTGAAATTCTGTTTTATAATATGACTAGTTTATAGACTAATCTTCATGGACTGCTCCCTATAGACTGCTCCCTATAGACTGCTCCCTATAGACTGCTCCCTATAGACTGCTCCCTATAGACTGCTCCCTATAGACTGCTCCCTATGGACTAATCCATATAGACTGCACACTGCTCCCTTCGGACTGTGTGTGCACTAATGTGCCTAGACTTATGCATCCGGACTTGTACGGCTGGATTTACGCGGCTGGACTTACGTGGCTGGACTTATGCACCCGGACTCATGCACCTCGACTCATGCACCTAGACTTGTAAATGAGAATTTGATAAAAAAAATTACACATGTAGACTATACAAATTGTCTTATAGTGCCTGTAGAGCTGCGATCTTATTTCTGAATTCATGTGTATAGACTTGTAGGTCTGTTTCCTCACCTGTGGACTTACGCGCGGGGCTCATTATCATGGACTAGTGCTGGAGGAGTTGTGCACATACACTCATGCAAAGGGACACTTGCACATGAAAATTAGCGCATACTGCAGATAATCGACAGGGGAGAATTTGCGCAAGTAGCAGAGTGGTCGCGTTAGTGGTATTCAAGATCATTTCTCAAGCCATGCATGGCAGAAGACGATTGCTTCGGCAACTTGGCGTCCACAGGAGCCGAGAAACAGAAACAAAGCTTTGTCAGCACTCGACGTCTTCCTTGTCTTCCATCTCAAGCCAATATCACTGCCATCTGATCCCGCGAGCATCTTCAAGGAATGTAGCAAGTGTCTTTTGGTGATGAACAGGCGAAGTATACACGTCTTCTCATTGACTGCAAACGTACCTGCGAGCCTCCGCATTGCTCACGATCATGCTTTGCAGTGTCCATAGATGATCTCGGAAGTCCACACGATTGTCTTGTCTACATCAGCAATCAACCTGTGCGGCTTCTGTATCAGTGACTGGCCCAAGTGACTCAAATGCATCATCATCTGAATCATGTGACCTCCCCTAATTGAACAAGGTTGTACAACGTCTCTTTGTTCTTACTGCACCTAGCGTATGAAGAGGACCATGATGCCCTGTCTGGGTAGTGTCCCTGCAAGTGAAATACGTCCGTGGACTGTTCCACGAGGTCTTGTCCAATCTGACATGTGATTGAGGACTCCAATTTCCAAGGTCTTCTGTTTGCGCAACACGTCCACGCGCCACATCCGCGTAAACATCTGAAGACCTTTCAAGCTTCACCAACAACTCACACAATTCCATTCACCACCTCTCTATATCCTGCATTTACCATTAATCACACTCTTCGTCCCCTACAATTCCACACAGAGCCTTCGGGCGGTTCAACGCATCCGGAATTGGCCGTCAGTGCCACGCCCCTCCTTGGACTCAATCGCCACCATGGCAGAAGGTGGAGCGTCGGCGCTCGATCCCGACCCGCACCACACCACTCTACCACCTGATCTTGAGTTCACCGTCGAAGATGATGGATCACTGCTTGCGCCTCCAATCCTCAACAGGGAAGATTGGGACCATAATGTAGAGAGATGCAGGACCCCAGTGTTTGGTGTATACGGCGCGGACACGGACATTGGCATGTTCTGGGACGAAGTCACCTTACCGGAGCTCATGAAAGTCACGGCCGATCTGCCAGGCACGCACCCAACACGGGAGACAAGTACTGCCGTCTCCCTGATCAACACCACTGCAAACAATCCGCATGGTCGTGGCCCTCCGTTCCCAGCCCTCAGTCCTCCTCGACCGCAAACAGTAGGGCAAGCAATGGCGGCATCAAAGTAACGGGCTACTCTTCCCCTGTCTACTCTCATGGCGCAAAGACCCACTGCCGACAGCGTCATCCGCCGTTATGCAGACATCGTGCGCCGTCTACCGCTCAGGTGCGTAAACCAGCCTCGCTGCATCTCCGCCCATGCGTTGGTCATGCAAGCCATGTCCGAGGTCAATGGCAAATATTTCAACATCAACATCGCACTCAATAATCTAGAGGCTCTTTGCGAATGATTTTCTCTGTATCTCATGGTACTCTGGACACCGGCAGCTCCTACGGCATCGTCACGCTTGGCAGCTACAACTTCGCTATCACGACTACCATGGTGTCTGCCACTTGCGCTTTGCATATCTTCCTCTTCTCACATCACATTCTCGCATCTTCGACACAAAAGGGCCAAATGGCAGGGATACTACAGGGGCTCAGCAGATGAGCATAGACAGCAGGGATACTACAGCGGCACAGCGAATAGAAGCAGACCTAGGGGACGGAAGCTGGAAAGGAAGCTGGAAAGGGACCTGGAAAGGGGTCTGGACAGGGAGGAGCTTGAGCATGATGCAAAGAACTTGAGGCTGGGCTGCTGAACAGTATCTGCTGGACTTCATATTCTGAAATGTAACAACATCACGATAGTATCTGCAGAGTGACGAGAATTGAAAAATAGAATACTATCCATATTGATATGGCCAGCTGTGATGTGCTCGACTTAGGATTGAGATCATGCGTAGCCCAGCAAGCTAGAATGATCCCAAATGGTCGAGTGCTTCAGCGTCCAGGACTCCATGGGTGTCAATGATCATTGTGCTGTAGGGAATGGTTGCGGGAAGCCAACCTCACCTGGTGCTGCGTCGTCACGTGATCAGGCCCTCGACTTTCACATGAATAATTTTTGGTCGAAATCTTGGATATTTTCAATTCTACCTGTAGGTAATCGACAAACCTCTCTCTCCTGATCATGAAATCTACTTCTGCTTGTAGACGTGAGTCGCGTGGGAGTTGCAGTACGAAAGGAGGCCCTGGGTGCCCCACTCGCCACCAATACCTGAGAGATGTTAGTCTGCTATTGTTTAAAAAGCGACAGAGAAAGGACGTTCCTGACTCCTTGAACCCGGAAAATATAGCTTGCGGCGTTGGCTTCTCCCATGAGTTGACAAAGACTGAACCAGCCTCGAGCCTCTGAGCGACCTCCTCGGCCTTCTTGACATCCTTGCTCCACACGCAAGCACCGAGACCTGTGTTAGTGCGGTTGGCACGCTCGATGACCTCCTCGAGATCCGACCATGGCTGAGTGGGGACGATAGGGCCAAAAGGCTCCTCCTCGATGATCCTGGAGCCGTTGGGTGGGTTGTCGATGATGGTAGGGGTGATGAAGAAGCCCTTGCTCTCCTCGACGGTATCAACACCAGCGACTACCTTGTAGCCGTTCTTCTTCGCATCCTCGAAGAAGCCCTTGACGCGGTCGTATTGCATCTCGTTCTGGACGGGACCGATCTGGGTGCCAGCGTCATCGGGGTTGCCGACCTTGAGAGTCTTGGCAAAGGCAGCCATGGCGTCGAGGGTCTTCTTGTAGATGTCCTGGTGGATGTAGATACGCTTGGTAGCGACACAAACCTGTCCGGAGTTCTGGAAGGCACCAAGCACGAGCTCAGGGGCGACCTTCTCGACATCCACGTCAGGGAAGACGATGGAGGCGTCGTTACCACCGAGCTCGAGAGTGACACGCTTGAGAGTGCTGGCGCAAGCGGCCATGATCTTCTTGCCAGTAGCGATGGAACCAGTGAAGGAGATCTTTGCGATGCCGGGGTGGGCAGTCATCATGGGGCCGAGGCGGTCGTCACCACCAAGGGCCTGGATGACTCCAGGTGGGAAGACCTGCTGTGCGATCTCAATGGCCTTGAGAGCAGTGTATGGTGTGAAGGGAGAAGGCTTGACTATGATTGTGCATCCGGTGAGAACCGCTGGGATGACCTTGCCCATGGACAAAATTAGAGGGAAGTTCCACGGGCAGATGGCACCAACCACACCGAGAGGCTTATACCTAGTTGTGATGACCTTCTCGTCGTCCTCGACAATCTCTGTAGGCAGGTCGAGCTTGTTGTGGTGGTGGAACCAGAGAGGAATGCCCCTGACCTCAAAGGCAGCGTAGTTTCGGGGCTTGCCAGTCTCCTTGACAAGGAGATCGGTCATCTCGTCGACGTATTGTCCCCATACCTCGCAGTACTGCATGAGATACTCCTTCCTCTTCTCGATTGGTGTCTGAGACCAGCTCTTGAAAGCCTTGGTTCCGGCCTCAACGGCATCGTCGACATCCTGCTGGGTAGCGATGGGCACATCGGCGTTCTTCTGCTTGTTGATTGGGTTCACACCCTGGTGGAACTTGTCACCGCTGCGGTTCTTGCCATCGACAATGTTGTAGAACTTGTCCCACTCGATGTTGGAGACCTTGCCTGGAGACATTTCGATTATAGTGTTTGCGATTGGTATACGGTGGGTGGGAGGAGGGGTGTACGGGGGAAAGATGGACCTCAGCATAGAAACAGGACGGCAGGTGATCTTTGTACCAGCGGTCAATCCGGCGCAGGGTCAGGCTAGCTCTTGGTTGCCACGCATTTTGGAGTGAGTTCCGGGACATTGTGGGAGCCCCTCACTGGTCCATGCAGGCCCCTCTGCCCCGCTAGATGATGTCCCCTGCACGAGCTTCTCCCCGCTTAGATCTCACCGTTTGTATTGGCATCTTCCAGCGCCCTCAATTAGACCAAGGACATCAAAAAGCATCAATTCATACCATACAGAAAGCCCAAAAACATACCGTATTCACCTACCGCGAGATCGAAAAGCCACAGTGTTTACTGAACGAATGATGAGTGCCCAGACCTGATTATGGTCTCGACCCGGTGATGGTGGGGTACAAGATTGGCACTTGTGGTTCCCTTTGTCGTTATGAACGGCACTTGACCGAGGTTATTCAACACTGATAGCCGGTGCACACCCGCTGCATGAACAGTGGCAGAAGACAACGGCACCCACGCGATTTGGAACCACCATCGAACCGTCGCAATGTAGAGTGTGAGCTGCACAACTACCTACGGATCACAATGTCAATTATGAACGTTTCACACAGGGGACTACTTGCTGTCGTCTCGCCGTTATGCAGCTATGCAGTGGCGAATGCCTTCTGAGTATACCCCGATATGTGCTTGTGTCAACGAGCTTATCAGGCGACACCACCGACCATGTCCACAGCCTATCCGAGCCCTACTTCGCTCCGCTATCACAGATCGGTGGGTCATGCCCCGTCCCCATGGGGTGCGGACCACTATGGCTTCAACAACGTTTTGTCACTATGTCGAACCTCGATTGGCCGCAGCATGACAGCACACCAACAGCCTCACAAGCTTGGCTACGGAGCAAGCGGAATGAGGCAGAAATGCTTGAGATATTCTTGCAAATAGCAGTACATGCCCACTCGATTCGACATTTGCTTCCTCCGGCGTGGCCATCATAGCAGTGTGGCCGACAATATTTGCCAAAACAGGTGGGTGGCCATTCCTCTTCCCTATCTCCTCTTCGCTAGTACACAAAGTACTGCTGAGCCAACGGCAAACTGGTCGCCGGCTCCGCCTCGCAAAGCATCCCATCAGCGTGCACAGTCTATCACTCGTCAGCGCGATCTCCCTCCTCTTCTCACCACGAATACTCACATAACTCTCCGCATCCACCTTCATCTTCGGCCTCTTATCATTAAACTTCATATCCGCCTTCCCCACCGTCCTACACCCCTTAACCGCCTCCACCCTCTTCCTCAATCCATATCTCTCCCCAATCCCCTCCTCCTTCGCCCGCCTCGACACAAACGTAATCCCCGTACTCGGCACCATAGCTCCAAACATCGGTCTCATGACCACTGGCTCCACTGTCGGAATCGACGCATTCGGATCCCCCATCTGCGCCCACGCCACCATGCCCCCCTTGATGACCAGCTTCGGCTTCGTCCCAAAGTCCGCTGGTTTCCACACCACGAGATCGGCGAGCTTCCCCTTCTCCACGCTGCCGATCAGGTGGCTCATCCCCTGCGCAATGGCGGGGTTGATGGTGTACTTGCTGACGTACCGCTTGACACGGTAGTTGTCTGCGCCTGTACCTTCGTCTTCCGGCAGAAACCCGCGCTGCACTTTATTCTTGTGAGCCGTGTGCCAGGTACGCAGGATCACCTCGCCGCAGCGGCCCATGGCTTGGCTGTCCGAGGACATCATGCTGATGGCGCCGAGATCGTGGAGGACGTCTTCGGCTGCGATGGTCTCGGCGCGAATGCGCGACTCGGCAAAGGCCACGTCTTCTGGGATGTTCCGCGACAGGTGGTGGCAGACCATGAGCATATCGAGGTGTTCGTCCAGGGTGTTACGGGTGTAGGGACGGGTAGGATTGGTGGAGGATGGGAGGACGTTGGCGTGTTCTACGACGGAGATGATGTCGGGTGCATGGCCTCCGCCGGCACCTTCGGTGTGGTAGGTGTGGATGGTGCGGTTCTTGAATGCGGCGACGGTGGTTTCGACGAAGCCTGATTCGTTCAGCGTATCGGTGTGGATGAGGCATTGGACGTCTTCGGCATCGCAGACGGTGAGGCAGCTGTCGATGGCGGATGGGGTGGTGCCCCAATCTTCGTGTAGCTTGAGACCGCAGACGCCGGCTGCGACTTGTTCATGTAGTGGGCCAGTGTCGCTGTCGTTGCCTTTGCCTGTAATGCCGATGTTGAGAGGGATATGGTCGATGGCTTGGAGCATCTTCTTGATGATATCGGTGCTGGGTGTGCAAGTCGTGGCGTTGGTACCTGTGGTCGGTCCTGTACCGCCTCCAAGGAAGGTCGTGATACCGGATGCAATAGCTTCGTTGGCCTGCTGGGGACAGATGAAGTGGATGTGGCTGTCGAAACCCCCGTAAGTAACAATGCTGCCCTCACCAGCGACCACGTCCGTCATGGATCCCACGACTAAGTCCGGATGAACTCCTTCCATGACATCTGGATTCCCTGCCTTGCCAATGCCCACAATGAGACCATCTTTGATACCAATGTCTGCCTTGACGATTCCAGTATAGTCCACCACAAGCGCATTCGTGATCACTGTGTCGAGACAATCCTTGTCAGCCCTGCCGCTTGCTTGACCCATCCCATCCCTCACAGTCTTGCCACCACCAAATGTGCACTCATCTCCATACCTCGCAAAGTCCTTCTCGATCTTGATCCACAACTCCGTCGCCCCAAGCCTCACCAGATCGCCTGTCGTTGGCCCAAACATACTCACATACGCCTCCCTCTCCATCGAGAACCAATCAATCTTTCCCCCATCCCCCGCAGGCTCAGCGACATGCCCAAACCCTCCATCCCTCAACCTCCCCATAAAAGCCTCCTCATCAAACGCCTCCCCCAACCTACCATTCCCAAGCCCATTCCCACCCCTTACCACCTGCGCCCCCGCAATCTCCACCAACGTCACAGTCTTCGCATCTCCCGGCTCGAACCTCACTGACGTACCAGCAGGAATATCCAACCTATACCCCCTCGCCCTCACCCGGTCAAATTCCAGTTGCGGATTCACTTCCACAAAATGATAATGCGACCCCACCTGCACCGGTCTATCCCCCTTACTCACCACCCTCAACCTCACCCTCCTGCGGCCCTCATTGAGCACCACCCTGCCCTCCTTGCCCTTGACCACCACCACCGCCCCCGGCTGGCGTTGTGGCTCATACTCCCTCGCATCCGGGAGGTCGAACAGTCCCGCGTCCGGGACGGGCAGGAAACTACCATACAGCGCGCGACTGAGGTCTCCGTGGTCAGTGGCGATGGGATTGTGCACGGTCACGAGGTACGTTCCGGTGGTGAAGGTGCCTTCGACTTGGAGCTCGGTGAGGGAGGCGACGACGCTGGGGAGGACGTGGGATCGGCCGAGCATGGTGCGGCCGAGCGACATGAGGTCCGCGACGGAGTGGGTGCCATCGCGGATGAGCTGGAGAGGTAAGATACAGGGGGAGGAGGGGGATGGGGAAGGGGGTTATGGGGGGAGGGGGGAATGGGGACGGACTTCGTGGAGGTTGTTGGCGATGAGGGCCTGGGTGGGTTAGTGGACCGTGGGAGCAGGTGGGAACAGGGATATACAAGGGCTTCGGCGTGGTTGAGCTTGACGCCGCGGGCAAGACGGCGTTGGGCGAGGAGGCCGAGCTGGGATATGACGAGTTTGTCGAGCTGTTAGGTAATGGTCAGCGGGGAGGTGGAGGGGTAAGCATTGAGAGCTTATTCACTTCTCTTGGGGCCAATTGCATCTTGGCTATGGTTGTTGTGGTGTTCTTGAGCTACCTGAACATGCGGTAGGGACTATTTCACTTGGTATAGAAGCTGTGGGAATTGGTGGTGCCGTTGTAGCCGCAGCGTGAAAGCGGGGTGAGATAAGGGCTACAGCTTCACGAATTCGTAGATAACAACAATGACTAACGATGAACTTTTGTAGAAATGATTCAATCCATTCTGTACACTGACTACTCATTCTACTGGTTTAGATCACACTTTCGAGCCGGCTTCGACTTCTGCCTCTTTCGCGGTGCTGTAGTACCCGCTCTGAGCAGCGGTCTCCTCATTGGTCCTCGGCGCTACCAGTACATTATGATCAAGATCCATTCTTGGACCTGTGTAGTTCTTCCGCCCGTCGACGAACCATTGGATTACCGCGACAATCAGGATGATGCCAAATGCGACTATGCAGTAATTCATGCTGCTGCCTGTCACTGGTAGAATAGGTGGGAACAGGAACAGGACCGTGGTGACGATGACATAGGCCAGGCCGAGTAAGTTGCAAATCCAGCCAAGTGGTTCTGGAAGGATGAAATGGCGAGACTTTGGCAGGGCTTTCCTGCCATAAGCTACATTCACAGCAATCGGGATGCCATAGGACACTCCTAGAGCGACAACCGAGCTGAAGTCGCGTCAGCCAAATGCGACACGAGAGGACGATGATACTTACGCGCTGATGATTGCGTTGAAAGCACTGCTACTACCGATCAGGATCAAGCCGAATACTGTGACAATGACACTGCCCAAAATGCAAGCATTGAGGGGTACTCCCAGCTTCGGGTGCACCTTTGCAAAGAAGTGAGAGGCAGGCAGTGCTCTATCCCGGGCAAAAGCCCAGGTCATCCTTGTAGCTGCGGTCTGTACAGAGGTGTTGGCAAATAGGAGGCATGCCAATGGAAATATCAGCAGACAAATCGATCCAGCCCTCGAGTTCGTTGCATTGTATAGGATCTGAAGAAGTGGTCCATAAGGTGAAGTGATGACATCTTCCAGGTTTCCTGCGGCAAAGAGCATGCATATCAAGAAGATGAAGCCGGTGGCCAGACCAAATGCAACGGCGTAGACCATGATCTTGGGACCTTCGACAGCGGCATTTGGGATTTCCTCAATCATGTGTGCAACAGAATCCTAGTAATCGTCAGCAATGTCATTGAAAGATCCGCGGATGTACGTACGAAGGCAGTCAAAGCCAGTCCACCCTGAAGTAATCCCAACAGCCATGCGATTCCATCTGGCCAACCAGTCTCGTTGATGAACAGACGGAATACAACATCAGCGCTGTTAAAGTTAGGTGCAGCAGTGGCGAGAGCTACAATGCAGATGATGACGAAGCCAGCCGTGGACCAGATGATGGTGAACTGGTTGAAGATGTGTAGAGATGAATTCATGAATGCGTTGATGATGAATGAGAAGAGGTTGTAAGCGCAGTAGATCAAGAATTGTTGCCATCGCTGAGGGGCAAAGTCGGGGTTCTGTAGCGATATGATGCCGAAGATGAATTGAGAACCGAGCAGACCACCAGCGGCGATGAGAGCTATCCAGCCAGAAGTGTTGATCCAGCCCGTGACATACGACAGCAGAGGTCTCCATTTTTCGGGTGCAATTATCGCAACCCAATGATATTGTCCACCAGCTGTTGGATATGCTGAGAGGAACTCGGCCAAAGAAGCTGCCAGGCATAAATTGCATATTCCACCAGTGAAGAATCCCCAGACGACTGATACAGATCCACCACTGGGCAGTGCGAGTGAGAAACTGCCGGCCAGAGCAGTCCACGTATTGAGGATGGTAAAGGCCAGTCCAAGCATGGCCAACGGCGAGAATTGACGGTGAAGCTCGGCATTGATGCCGAAGGCGGCGAGCTGTGCATCATCCTCTACAGACTTTCGTCTTGATGCCATGGCGGGCGTGAGTATTAGCTGATTACTCGTGAAGCAATATCAAGTGAGGCTGTTCACAGCTTGTGAACGTGTCAACAGAGGGCGAAGAAGTGTTCAAGATGATCCTTCTATAGGTACATGCGAAGACGACGGAGATGAACCGCTGTCAACGCTAGAAAGATAAGCAACAGACATGAGCTGCTAATTGGCGGCAGGAATGATGTGGCTGACTGTTTCTGGACAGGCTGCAAGTGGATGAGGGGTTGAGCGACATCGCGCATGAGCGCGCCTCTAGTGCTGCAGGCATTCTTGTCTCCGTTCGTGAAATCTCTCGTCCGCACCTCAAACAAATCTGTATCACCAAGGCCTGCGAACGAGATAAGGGAATGAGCACGTACCTCTGCGATATCAACATGCTAAAATCCGACATCGCCCATCTTCTCAACGCGGAAATGGCCCATTGTTATGCGGAAACATACCGCACCTTGGGTTCTGGTGCTAATGTTCATCTAAGCCGGACAGCAAGAGATGTAAGGTGCTTTACTGGAGACAAGTGGTGTTCAAGTCACTTTGTCAAGTGTAAAGGGAACGATTCTTCCACCGCCGGCAACCCTGTCGAGGTCAAATGTAGTCGTGCCCCACCACGGCTCGAAGTTCAGACAAGCTTTTTGAGCCGAGGTTGATGCTGTCATACCTCATATCCGGCCAGTTCCATGAGAGATGGAGAATATTCTCATGTCTTCAGACAAGCTCGCTGACAGGCCTCAGACGGTGCCAGCTGCTGAGCATCTTCTCCGCCTGAATAGCGACAGGTAGAAGTGCGCTCGGATGATTCAATTGATCCGTCAAACTATCGGTAGTGCCTGAAGCACAGTTGAGTGATCACACAAGCTCTTCTCGGCCGACTGAGGGGTCCATCTGCATATTTTCCATGGCCAGGTATTTCGTCATTTCTAAGCAGAACTATTGTCATGTGTCTTTGAAACCTCTCTTTAGACCGACGAATCTTTCCCGCTTACCAATTCGATCATATTCATCGCTCATCACCACGATGGTTCAGAACAAAGGTCTCATTTTCAAGGCAGTCCCTACTGGCCTCCCAGAAGCTGGGAAGCATCTAGCAGTCGAAGCCCGCGAATTCGATGTCGACCAAGCACCACCATCCGGAGGAGCCACGTTGAAAACCAACTATGTCTCCTTTGACCCGTACCAGCGAGGACGACTACGAGCTCCGGAAGTGAAGTCGTACGCTCCACCGTTCACCATCGGCCAGCCCATCACCAACCGAGCTATCGCGACTGTTGTAAAGTCGGACAATCCAAAGTTCAAGGCGGGTGATGTGGTCGTCGGAGACTTGTTGACTACCGAAGAGTACCAGGTGGTGCAGAAAGAGAAACTCGAGAAGGATATCAAGCAATTGGACAACCCTTACAACCTCGACCCAAAGCTCTTCATCGGTGCATTGGGCATGCCAGGTTTGACCGCTTATAGCAGTCTGTACGATATCGGTCAGCCGAAGAAGGGTGAAGTCATCTTCGTCAGTGCTGCATCTGGTGCTGTCGGTCAGCTTGTCGGTCAAATCGCAAAGCATGAAGGACTCAGGGTCATTGGTTCCGTCGGAGATGACGAGAAGTTGAAATTCATTACCGAGGAGCTTGGCTTTGAAGGGTTCAACTACAAGAAAGAGAAGACTGGTGATGCTTTGAAGAGGCTTAGCCCGGATGGCATCGACATCTACTACGAGAATGTCGGCGGCGACACACTCGAGGCAGCCATCACAGCACTCAAGCCTTTCGGCAGAATCGTCGCTTGCGGTATGATCTCTCAGTACAACTTGCCACCAGATCAGAGCTACGGTGTCAAAAACCTCATGCAAGTCGTCAGCAAGCGGTTGACTATGCGAGGCTTCATCGTCAGCGATGCGAACATGGGACCGAAGTATGCAGCGGACCACCAGAAGAATGTTCAGAAATGGATCCATGAAGGGACGTACAAGCCGAGAATGAGCATCACCAAGGGTATTGACAACTCGATCGAGGGTCTGCTTGGACTCTTCTCCGGCAAGAACTTTGGCAAGGCAGTTTTGGAAATTGCACCCCTGCAATGAGACAGCATGCATGTGGTGGTACCACCAGGACGATAGCGGATACGCGTAAGAAGACGAAGACGCCGTGCATATATCATCAGCACTTTTCGATCCTAATCTGATCCATCGTTCCCAATGCTCGCGTGACGGTTTACCCAAGCGCACAATAATCCTTGAGACGCTTAAGCTTAATGCGCAAGATCCGCCAATCTTCCGACATTGTTTCACTTGCGTGCTTTCGGGTCCGCATCCGACAATGGTTCGGTTCCTGCACAACTTGACGGCAAAGTTGATACGGTACAAGGGTGAACTACGGGGTATACATGCATTGACGTACCCGGGTACCTTCCATGGCCGTTCGAGAACGGCCAGTCTTTCCTCCGTGATGCATCTTTGGCTGCATCTTGCTGAGAGAGATGCGGCATCTGCCAGAAAGTCCGAAATGACCGCTGTCGAATCGGGCTGAGCCGTTTGAGCGGAACATGCCACGAAAACCATACGCTTCGCCGGTCCTGCGACATTTAATGATCACTCATCGCTTTTTTCCGCTGAGACTGGCCCTACACCACCCCTCTTTCCACTTCCCGCCGTGCATGACCATCGGGCGAGCCAACTGCTTTGGCGTGGGTTGACTGGTAAGTTTCAGGCACCCTAATCTGACCGAGTACTGGCTTGTATCCTCTGCATCTGTCTAGAATGTTGTAATTGTCTCTGCCTTTCTCCCTGATCACTTCCAACAAAAGGAGACGTTGCCGACCTTTTGATCGACTTTTCGACATAATCTACACTCATCATGGCTACTGTCGCTGCCACCATGACTACTACTGCCCTCCCTTCAAAGGGCCGAAAGCGCAAGGCGGCCGAAGCCGACATCGATGAGAAGCCTCGAGGACGACCACGCAAAAACTCCAAGGATGAATCCGCTGCAGAGGTGAGTTACTCATGTGATCACTCAACAATCTTGTCTTCGAATATGTGTATGCAATGCAGGCGACTGTATCGTTTGTGTAATGTCGAGACACAAGCTCTCGGTGATCATCAACTATACAACCGCTGCGAATGCGCTTCCTCACTCGTTCCCACCTCACTGCCGCAAGCATGGCTCTGACAAGTCTCTCAGCGTCGGAGGACACAGATCCGACTCGCTCAGCGAGCATATCGCCAAAGAAAGGAGACTACCATCGACGAGTTGCGCCAGAGAGTATCCGAGCTCACCACCACAATCGAGATGATGAATAGATCATTACAAGACTTTGCAAAGAATGCAAACAGACGCGGTCTACCTCCACAGACTCAGTCGGAGCTGGATGAAATGGTACAGAAGCTGGCTCCATTCGTCACAACCGCAAGGAACCCTGGCAAATTCCCTCACGTACCGGGCTCGGAGCTCATACAGAACATCAGCGCCGTCTCAGTAGATCCTATGAATGGGACATACAACGATGTTACAGAGAGCGCGATTCAAGACGAGCACGTTGATATCGGTATGGGATACTCCGTGATGCTCAATGGACAAGACATGTCACAGGATACGTCACAAGACTATCAAGAGACGGACACAAAGTTGTCAAGTCCTATCGACAGTCATAGTTCTCATCAGGACTATCAGGCACCTCATCCTGTACCTTTCTTGGGACCAAGCCTGTATCCCTCTCCTGTTCACTCGGCGAAAGACGAGATCCTCACGGAAGAGCAACAACTCGAGTCACAACTGTCCCACATCGCCCAACCTTTTCTCGACACATCAAACTATGAGGCTTCGCTGGTGCCTCGCTCCAGAAGCCTCATTCCACAGCGCACATACGCCCAATTTGAGAAATCATTCGCTCGTCGCCTCCAACGCGGCTGTATCGAAACTGGTTGGGAACTCATCAACGATCCATCTCGCGCTCCGCAGACGTACAATCGTGTCTTCCGCCTCACGCAACTGCTTGGCCGATCTCATACCGTCATGCGTCAAGCCTTTGCCCTCGCCCTCAAGCGCACAATCAACGACACCCTAGACTCAGTCCAATCCCCGCTCTCCCACGTCGGCGGCGCAGGTCTCCACTTCCTCGACGACCGCTCAGGCTGCCGGCGCACCACCCCACCCGCCCCCAACGCCGCCCTCCTCGACACCATCGCCTCCACCATCCCGGGTTTCGAAGGCGAATGGCTCGACCCCCACGACGTCCAAGGCTACCTCCACCAGCGGGGTATCAAAGTCGACGGCGCAAACTCCTTCATCCACGCCCGCCTGCCCATCTCCTACCTCACCTCTCCCGCCCACCTCGCCCAAGTAGAAGCACACATCGCCTCCCTCGACCCCTCCACACCCCCCCTCGAAGCAGCAGAAGAATTCCACCGCCGCTTCCTCGACGCCATCTCCCCCGCCCGCATCACCGACCGCCAAGCACCGCCCAACAACGCCTCCACGCGCCCAAGCACAGGCAACCTCGACCTCGCAAGTCTAGGCCTCTACAGCGCCGACCTAGGCCAACTCGACCTCGGCTCCCTGACTGACCTCATGGACAGTCCGGCGTTGAACTTCTTCACCATCCCTGGGACAACGAGTTACGAAGCCGCATCCCCTCCGTCGGCGGCAGGGCAGACGAGCTCCGGCACCGGCTCGGAGGGACACAGTGGTGGCAGTGCAGGGAGTGCAGGGAGCGCGAGCAGTGTGACGTCTGTGGAGAGTCTGAGTGGCAAGCCGGCGCAGGGAGAGGAGATGATCATTGTGACGATCGAAGTGGCCAAGTTGATGAAGGGGTTGGTGTTGGGGAGTGTGTGTCTTGGGAGGGCGCCAGGGTTTAGGAGGGAAATGGTGGATGCTTGTGTTAGGGCGAGTGTGGTTATGAGTTTTTAGGGAGCTTGTTGGGCCCAGGGGAAAGAGATCATGGGATGGTAGGGGGAGATTGTACGATAGATTTGGGATGGGCATATTGCAAGGGAAACGGATTGGGAAAAAGTGTGATGATAATGAAAAATGGATTTTCTCTGTTCAGTTTCTGTTGTCGCCTCACTTGATCAAGTTTGGTGGAAAGAACTGTCCTCACTGACATGCTACTGCTACTCCGCGCTCGTTGTTATAGAACTACAGCCTCATGGCAGTGTCTCCATCTACGGGACCAGGTGATAGTTTGGGGTAAGGTAGACAAGTCCCACACAATCACATCATATCTCAGAACGATGGCTGTTGATCATGAATTCTATATTTATCCTCCTCTCACCACCCACTGTACAATCCCCGTCTAAAACTTGTAAACCTGCTCCTTCCCATACCCCAGCTCCTTGAGATACCCCTCCAACTCGCCCTGATCCTGGGGACTCTTCTTCGTCCCACTCACAGCCTTGTACAACCCGGGTGGTCCACAGACAAAAGCCTTGACATTCCCTTCTCCCGGACTCGGCAACACAGTCTTCAGCAGCTCCTTCGTGATGAACCCCTTGCCGCCCTTCCACTCCTTGGGCGGGTTGTCAAGCACATAGAATGCCCTGAACCTCTCTGGGTATGACCGCTCGAGCTCCTCCAGCTCTTGCTTGAGGATGATGTCGTCCTCGCTCACGCTGCCGTAGACAAGCGTCACTTTCGTCTTGTCGCCTGGGTTTTTGAAGATGGCGCGGCACAGCTGCCACATGGGGGTTATGCCAGTGCCGCCCGCGATGAGCGCGATGTGGTCGTGCTTGTTCTGCTCCCACCTGTATTTCGGGATCGGGCCTTTGATCTCGAGCGTCTCGCCCGGGTTCAGGTCGACCAGGTGCGTGCTCATGGGTCCACCCGGGTATTTCTTGATGATAAAGTCGAGGTAGCCTCGGGCGTCTTCGTCACTGACTGGGGTGTAGGGTCGGATCACCGGCTTTTCCATGTCTGGGCCTTTGAACTTGGTGATGAGGGCGGAGGCGACGTCGACGCCAGATACAGCCGTGTCATCGTCGAGGGTGAAGCGGAGTTTGTAGGTGTTGTGGTTGAGTTGGGTGTTGTTGGTGAGTTTGAGAGGGACGAAGCCTTGGTCGCCGCCTTTGAACGTCTTGGAGGGGGTGAGGCCGACCTTGGAGGCGGCGTCCGTCACGGCGGCAGGTGTGTCGTTGTTGAGGTAGTAGTAAGTCCCTGTGGCAGCGGCGGCGGCGACACCGCCGAAGAGGAGGGCATTTGAGGAGGATTTTGGTGGTTCAGTCGCGTAGCGGCGGATTTGCTGTGTTTGTCAGCAGCTGGACGGAGCTTGAAGCATGAAGCTCATGAGTAGCTAGGACATGAAGAGGCTTACGCTTTGTGCTATGCGCGCAGTGCGCTGGAACGATCTTGCGAACATGATTACTGTGGATGTGCAATTGGACAGCTGAGGACCGAGTGAAAGATTGAGAATGAACTGCAGGGACGATGCGGAAAACCCGAGCTCCAACGCAGAAACGATGATGCAATTGCCCAGGACGTCCAAAGCCCAAAGCTTCAAGCTCGAGTCAAGTATACAAACATCCATATCATACATCTCTCCCCCATTCATCACCTCCAAACAATAGCATCCTCACTCCCAAACCTCTCCCTACTTCCCTCCGGCCTCTTCAACCCTTCCACCCTGTCACCCTTGACCCTCCATCCCCTCACTCTCCACGACCACGTCCTCGCCAAATCCCTACATGCCGTCCGACTCGTGATCAAGTACACCACCAGATTCCAAAACCCTTGCAACGGAAACATGAATCCCGCTACATAGCTCAATTCCCAGCTTACCTTTCCCGGGTGTACGAGCGAGTACACCCTGTTCACGCTACTCGGCACCCACGTCACGATGAGCGCAACGTAGAACAGGAACGCCACGCGAGCGTACAACCATGCGTCTGGGTTGATGCTTTCCTCTGCGACTTTTCGGGTGTAGGAGCGAACGCGGATCATGGCCGGGAAGGGAACATCGGGGTGGTTGAGGGACTTGATGCTGTGGGTTGATTGGGCGTCAACGTCAATGTGGTATTGCGGGATGGATGTCTCGAGGTCGGGGTCGAAGGGGACGGGAGGGGCGGCGCTGGCGACGGGCATGGGGGCGGAGAGGCAGGGTTCGCTGGTGACTTCGACAGAGGTGGTGATGGTGGCTTTGAAGGGGGATTCGTTGAGGGGGTTGAGGTAGCCTGAAAGTTGGTGGCGACGGCGGTAGATGAGGTGGGCAGCGCGAATGTAGATGATGAGGGCGAAGAGGATGGCGAACCTGGTGATTGTAAGTAGGAATTAAGGTGGCATGGCAGGGAAGTCTCACCATATCCAAGCGTAGAGAAAGGCGAATCGCATAAAGTTCCATCGTTCGCTGATCCAGCACCAGATTGTTGCCGGGCCATAGATGCGACCTCGATCTGTTGCTGATACGAATATGAAGACAAATGCTGGGAGGAAAGACAGGCCATAGCAAAACAATAGATACCACATATCGAGTCGCTTGAATTGCTCGACGGAGTATCCCTGAAAGAAGGCCAGGTAGACATTGATAGCCATACAGAAAGCCCACAGCCCATCGACTCCAAGGAACCTGCTTCTTGTCAGCTTGAGATTCCAAACAGTACCATATTCCCTACATCTGGACGATGAATGCCTGCGCCTGACACACACTGCTCTCTTGCCCCGCCAATGGTCCAGCATCAGCGATCAAAGCAGCGATACATGTCCCCAGATTACCAAACCCAGCAAAGAAGATGAGTCGATTGATCGGCTTGTTAAACCCCGGCAGAGTAAGATACGTGACCGCAATAAAGATAATACTCGCGACCGAAATCGCCGAATTCACCCTCTCCGTGACAGTGATAGCCTGCAGCTGACCAGGCGTCAACGAGCCTCCAAGAGCCATGACCTATATGCCAGCAAAAGTTGTCGTGTGATACCAGAGTATGTATCCGCACAATCGGTGTCTCCAGACTGGAACTGGAACAGGAAAGATATAACGACGTCAAGGACGAGGAGAAACAAATCGCACCCGACCAGGCCAGGAAGCAGTATCTATCCTACCCACACCCACTCCAGGACCCTATAGCGGCCGTGTAATACAAACCACCGTGACGATCAAAGTACTTGCAAGCACTTACCTCCTCTCCCCTCACCTAATCCTCCTCACCTCCCACCAAAACGGCACAGTTTAAGCGAACTCACCTCCCTAGCAGCAGACCAAGTGAACCAGCTCCGGCCTAAGCCAGTCTATCAACCAGTCGCGCGCTGGCTCGACATGACGGTGGACAGTAGATCGTGTAGCCAACAAGGGACAGGAACCAGCTGGATACTAGCGCCTTTCTCACGACGACGAGGCTGAGGACCGAGGGAGACACATGGCTGCGTGGGGATGGGGGGATGCATGCGTGCCTGAATAGCAGCGCCGCATGCATCCGCGAGTTGATGTGGCGGGACTTGCCTATCTCGATGCCAGAAGCGATGGAAAGTGTTGGTGGTCGAGTAGGTGCTGTATGATGATGTAGTGGATAGATGAAGGATGGGGGACGGGCCGCGAGGGGATTGGCGGGGAGCATGTCGATCCCAACACGAGGGTTGAGGCAGGTACTGAAGGTACCGGTTGGAATGATGCTCGGTAAGGTGGTCTGGGATATGGAAGGGATAGGAAGGGATAGGGACAGGCCTATCTGGGTCATTTGTATGCAGAGTGTTGAGGGAGAATCTCTGGGTTGAACTGGAGCTGAAGGCTTGGACAAGCTGCAAGGCCGACGGCGCTGAAGGAGGGGAAAAGATTGATCAAGTAGAGGCAAGGGCATGTGTTTGACTGAATGGCAGGATATTTGAGAGCTGGCGGCGGGCATGAAGAGAGGACCGTTTGACTCCGAAGACTAAACAGATTACATGACGAACACTCAACACAAGTGACAGCAGAAAATATGCAATCGAGACTGGATTCATTTCAGGTCCTCACACTGATAGAAACAAGACAGTTATGAATATATAATCCGAAGTGAACCTTGATTTTGGCGCTTTGAAGCATCCTCCTCTCCCCTCCATGTCATGCCTGAAGTTGCAAACATCTACTCGTCATCATAGATAGTCACGTAGGTGACTGGGCAAGCAGGAGCCTCAGTTGGCTGCTCTGGTGCCTCAGTAGGTACAGGCGAGACATCAGTGGCGGTTGGCTCTGGGTACTCAGACGCAGTTGGCTCAGGGACCTCATCGGTGGTAGTTGGGACTGGCTCGGCACCGGTGGGGACAGAGCTGGCCGAAGCAGAGGCGGAGGTGCTTGCGGCGTCAGTAGTGGAGGCAGCGACGGAGCTGGATGGCGCAGGAGCATCGGCTGTGCAGCTGATGTCGTAGAAGGTAATGGGGCTGTCGGCGACCGGGTTGAGGTTGCCTGCGATGGGGGCAGGGTAGCAGAGACACTGGCCGTTGCCAAAGCCAAAGGACTGGGCGGTCTGCTGGGTGCAGAGTGCCTTGCAGGTGTCGAAAGTAGCGTACTGGCCAGACCCGTCAAAGTACGAGGTTGGCGGGTTCTGGAGGTCGTAGCCCTTCTGTCCGCAGGAGGCGTTGCCAGTCGGGGCCGGGGTAGCGGCGGTGGTGGAGCTGGGGGCAGGCTCCTTGGTGACAGCGGGAAGGGTGCCGGCTGGGGCAGAGACGATGTCGGAGGAGGCTGCAGGGGCGGCAGATGAAGAAGGAGCCGGCGCAGGGGTCTTGGCGGGAGCAACGTAAGCGGAAGAAGACGAAGCTGGGGCGGCAGGGGCGGCAGGAGCAGGAGCAGCGCTGGAGTCATCGCTACGCTTGCAACCAGTCCTGGCAGTGAGCTCAGTGGGGCAAGCAACCCTCTTCCAGTCGACACTCGGGTTGTCGGCGTTCTCGAACCACCTGAAGCGGAAGTTGCAGCCACCGGAGAGAGCACCCCAGGATGAGCAAGAGCTGGCGTCGCTGATACCACCGTAACGCTGACCCTGCTGGGCGCCAGGGACCGACTTGGAGCAGCCGTCAAAGATACCGAGACCACCACCTGGGATGGCAAGGTCGAAGTGGTTGTCACCCAAGTCACCACCAGTGTTGGTAGACTGGACGATCATCTTCTTGCCAGCGATTGTGCCGCTGGTGAAAGTAAGTCTAGACGTGTTAGCCCGGTGTATTCACCCGGTATCCATGTCCACCTACTCGTAGCATGCACAGCAGCTAGCACTCTCGGCCTGGCCGCTGAGCTTGACAGCAGCGTAACCATAAGCCAAGCTGTCGTTGACCTCCCAAGGTGTCTGGTCATTGCACATGTATGCACTTCCTCCAGCTTCGCAACCGTTCTTCTGAGTATCATCACCAGCCTTCAACGGGTTGCCACTGACATCGCACTGAGCGACAGGAGCAGAGACATCGGCCTTTCCTGACCAACCGCAAGAAGGCTTGCAGCAATCCCAGTAACGAGTGGTCTTTCCAGAGCCAGATGACTGGGCACTAGCGATGCTGGCAAAGCCAGAGGCCAAGGCCAAAACAGCGACGGTCTTCATTGACATGTTGACGGATTTGGTTTGTTCGAAAAGAGAGTGAAATCGGAGGTGCCAGACCTATGTCGTGAATGCTATCTGTAAAGAATGGACGACTTCAAGGAGTCTTGTAACGAGTGAATGAGTGACAGAAGTAGACGTGGGTGAGAGCAAAGTCAGACAGAGGAAGAAACAGAGGTGATATGCTCAGACCTACCTTGACCAGGGCAGTGTTGTGAAGGGCTCTCCCGTGATTGTGGACATGGGCCAGGTGAGATGGGTGATGAAAATGGGTATGCAAGCAATCTCGGCGGGCGCGGAAAAGGCTGAACACAAAGACTACTGTGAGGATGAAGGGATCCGAGTGGGTAGAGGGAGCAGGGTGGCGTGTTGTGAAACAGCGGACGGGCATCAAGCTTTGCAAATTGACATGAACCCGCATGTCTAGCTTGGTTGGGATTCCGTTGTAATTTCGAGAATCCGAGGAAATGACCTCAAAGGTGAGCAAGTCTGGTTTCCATCAAGATGCCCTGAGAAGATTGTAGTGGAGAAGATGCTGTCGAAAGTCGCAGCCGTCTCAGAGTGGAACACGCAAACATCCTCGTCTGTCACTGCCAGGAACACCACGAGCCAAAAAGCATCGACCACGGCCTTCGCGAGTCAGATTCAAGTGGTTCCTGAAAGTCAAAAAAAGCAAGAAGGACTGTGCCCGGGTCGCTTGGGTCGGCACAATTTCTCCACATTTCTTCAGCCATTGACCATGTCGATCGCAGCTTGCCTGCTCATTGCTTTGAGCATCGGGATCTCAGCGCTCAGCAACGTCTTTGTACGACTCGATCTATCGTGTATAGTACAGGCTCGTTCTCGAGCATCTCTAATCTTACAGCTCAATAGTATCAACAAAAGAAATATCAATTATACACACTCTTACGCACCCTGCCCCTCCACCCACAACCACACCCCGGCACCTACCTCTCCCTTCCACCACAACCCCGCCACCCCATTCCTCACGTCCCTCACAAACCCCCCAGGTCCACACGCAATAACACCCACCTCCCCCTCCGCCCCCTGTACCACCTCCTTCACCACCTCCCCCACCCCAGGCCTCCCCCTCCTCACCTCCGCCAACCTCGGCCCCTCCTGCCCAACCACACTCTGCATCCCCACCGCATACAACCTCCACTCCCCCTTTTCCAAATCCTGCGAATCCGCAACCACACTCGCCTCCCTCATCGCCATGACCGGGGTGAAGGCTTTAACAATCGCCCTCTCGTCCTCCCCCGTCGAGCCATCCGTGCCACGACTCCCCATCTCTCCTCCCTCCTGCGCACTCCCCTCCTGCCCTGTCACATAGATCTGCACAGCGACTTCGATCCCCTTTGCGTCCAAACGTTTGATCGCCCCTGCCACCTCGCCCAGCAGAGTGCGCACGATGCCGAGTCTGCGTACCACCCAGACGAAGCGCACTTTGCGCACTGGCAGGACGCTTGTGCCGGCCGCCATGCGCTCGGCGAGAGCTTGCAGGTGGGACAGGGTGTAGGTCACTCCGGTGCCGGCCGCGATGAAGAGGACGGATTCGAAAGCGGCGGGGGTGGGGCAGTTGCTGGCGTAGGGTCCGTCGATGAGGACTTTGGCTTGCGCGGTGGAGCGAGTGGTGTCTGAGGCGGAGCGGGTGGTGTAGCGGCTGAGGATGCGGGTGAAGCCGGTTTCGGCTTTGAGGAGGCAGATGACGGCGCCGTTGTGGGAGGTGGGGGTCGAGACGATGGTGGCGGGATGGGATTCGCCGGGTGCGAAGGAGGGGAAGGAGAGGAGGACGTGGCTGCCGGGTTGCCAGGTAAAGTTGGGCTTCGGGATAGTGATTTTCGTGAAGCCTTCTGAGGAGGAGCAGTCGCTGGGGAAGGGGTGGAGGGTGGCAATCGGTGTGCCGATGGACCGGCGGTGGAGGAGGACAATCACTCGCCAGAGGCGGTCGATGAGATACAAGGCGAGTGGGACGTAGAGGTAAATTTTGAGGCGGGGTTCTTCTGAGCTGGGGACGTGGGTAATGAGCAGACCAATGAGGGCGAGCCAGCAGATTATGTGCTGGATGACGAAGAATTCGTACCAGAGACGTCGAATCGGAGCCAAGGTGGAGAGGTTGATCCAGATGAGGAGACAGAGCGCTGCAAGTCCAGTAGGTACGCATTCACGGTCTGTCCACTCCAAGTCAAAGATCGAGCCGTCAGGAGAGAAGGCAACGTAGAGGTAGGCGAAATGAATCAGAGCTAAGAGAAGCAGAGCTCGGGCTACCCAATGATGGAGGGTATTCAGTCGCTCGTATGATATTCTTGTCATGAGAGTGATGACATTGTTCTTGTTGATCAGTGCAATAAGCAGAGGAAGTTGGGCGATTGCAAGCCATCCTGCGCGGTATCCGCTCGACTCCAGGCCTCTCGATGTCGGGTAGAATTCAAGGGCTAGCAGAAATGCGATGTAGCAAGTGATAAGTAATGTAGTACCCAATGGTGGCATGCTGAAGACGCGCGAATTCGGTGTAGCTTGGGCATAGCCGATTGATCTAAAGATTTGTCTGGTGCGCACAAAAGTTCTATCGAACACACTAGTCGGCTTGAAGGCAATGGGCCCTCCAGCAGCGACACTTCGTAGTCTGGTCAGGGTCAATTATAGTCCTCAAGCAGTGAGCTCTGCTGCTGACATACCTTGACCACAATCTTAGCTGCTGCCATCGCTGAATGCCTGCCACTAGGAAGAGCACCACCAACGCACCAAACCAGAAGTAGACGTCATAAGGCTCGTAATGATAGGTTTGAGTACCAATCTTTACTTCCCGAGCGACGTGAGCTTTGGACTCCATCTTGACTACAGATTACAGCAAGACAGGTCGTCAATGCCTTTGCAAATATCAAGAGCTCACGAAAATGATAGACTAGGGGTCCCACCTGGCATACATATTCCATCACCTACCATTCTTGAACATCTACCGGCTTTGCAACCATCCGGTGAAGATCTGCTATAGATCCAACAGCCTTGACGACGACTGATACAGTCTAGGCGCATTGTCCATGGCATTCGAGGCTTTCAGTGGCAGACGATGAATCGTTTTCCGCCCGTTGACCCAAGTTCCTACACTAGATTGGCTGTGATCTAGGTTGACATTATGAACGTTTACAGCCTCACGCAGACCTGGTATGAGTTACTTGGTTGCTCCACAGGTAGAAGCGTTGATATGGGCTTGGATGAGGCGTATTCGAGAGACATCTTGTTCAATCAACCAAGATTTGTTCATCGGAATGGCTTGACTGGTAGACGCTGAAGGTCTTTTGACGAGGGAATGGCTCGATGATATGACAATTAATGTACTTTATATGGAGCCTCGATGTCCGCCGTCCTGGTATGGTCGAATGGCAAGACCCGTGAATCGAGGCAGTCAGCTCTTTTGGGTGTAGCTTTCAACGACCTCAACGTCGGCAATGAGGGCAAGGTCCGATAACGATTGATCGACCATAGCAAGTAGGGCTGAACAGAATGACGACGCCATGAGTTTGATGTCTGATGATTAGAAGAGAAGGTCACGCTGATCGTCTCGGTGACTGACACACACACACACTGCAGATATTAAAATCCTTGGCGGGGAGTGGCTGGCGTGAACCACACCTGAACGTGATCAACTCCCGGGATGACTGTATACACATCGGATTCGTGTGATCACGCGTAGGTAGGTGGCAGCAGTGTTTTCCATTCTTGCATATCGAGTTTCTTATTGAAATCTCCTGAGCGACCGAGGCAAATAATCAGCGCCTTTGTCCTTCGCCTCCAGCATGACAGGCTTCATCTCGTTCGCCTTCACTCTTCTGACTTTCCTCCGGGTCTTCTGGGTGAACATCACCACCACATTCAAAGCAGGTCGGGAATCCAAGAACATCCTCACCACGTTACGGATAGAGCTGGAAGAAGAGCGCTGTTCACTACGAGAGATCAAACGACATCGAAGGTCACGAGGTGTTGAGCGTTCTCAAGATATCTTCAAAGGCCCGGAATTGGATGAATCTGCTCTCCGGAACCTCCAGACCACGGTGAGAAGACTACCGAGGCGGTTTGAGGATATGGAGCGGCCGTTCCTGGCAGATGAGAATGAATTAGCAAAAAGGAAAGCGAGGCAAAGGAGAAAATTGAGCAGGGGCAGAAGCGGCAATCGTGGCTCGGGTGGTGACTACGACTTTGAGAAGGCGAAGCGGTATCAATCAGATGGATATGAAAGTGATGAGGACAGAGTCGAAGATCTGTACAGCACCATCAGCTTGAGGAGAAGACTTACGTGGTTGAATTGCCGGAGTGAGGCTATGGACATGCTGAATGCAGTGAACAGGGTGCAGTAAGTGCTTTCATTAATGAGAAGGAAGCTACTGACGGGACCAGAACTCGAAGGATAGCCAGGCAAGTCGGTGAGATAGCGTGTATGCTTCACTCCTACAAAGACCTTCTTGATGATATGAGACACGGTGTAGCAGTCACTGAGGGCAGGATGTCTAGGGTCGTCGGTCTTCGGAGAGTCGACTAGGTGGATCTTTGATGACGTATCATGAGGTTTCCGAAGTTTCGAGGAAGCAAATGAGGCACACCAGGCATACGACGTGGCGTGTAATACCCGCATTCCATCACGGACGACAAGCATACACAATCGGATAGATTACATTGTACAGATTTGTCTACAGCTTCGCCGACGTCTTTGCCTTTGCAAGCACGGGCTCCAGCTTGGTCGCCAACATCATGTTTCCCTTAATCTTGAGCTTGCCGCTCATGAAAAGCTTCTGAGCGTTCGCTTTGCCCGTCAGGAGCTTGCCAAAGTCGTCGTCGGAGAGGTTGAGTGTCACTACCACCGGTGTCAGCCAATCTCACGCAATATGTTTTGACATTGCTTACCTGCGGCCTTCTTGCCCTCTGGTGCCGCACCCTTTCCGACAGTTCCCGTCTCTTTCAGGTCGATGTACCAGCTCTCGGTCTCGCCGGCCGAATTCTTGAGGGTGAAGCCGAAGATGTTACCGCCCTTTTTAATGGCGTCCTTGCGCTCAGCCTCGGAGGCGCTTAGAGCGGAGTTGATGGCATCGAAGCCGGCTGAAGATGGGAAAGCGCCTGTGGTAATCAGCATGTATCAATGAATGATAGCGGAGCTCCATACTGTTCTTGAGAGACATTGTGACTTGTTGTGATTCGGATGATGTGTGGGGGGACAGGAGGTATGGTGGTGAGTGAGATGAAGTAAAGAGCAGGATACTATGAAGACGAAAAGGGCCGAGGAGAATTGAGTGAGGCTCGGAACAGAAATCAAGCACTAACTTGTATGAATGTCACGAGGCAGAGAGGCTGCCCCTTTGGTCTACACCCCGGATTTTTCGGCCTCGGACGATCTGGAGATCTGACATGTGAAAGTCCGCTGCTCGCAGGCGAACCTGGGGCCATCGGAATCGGGAGCTGTCTCAACTTCATGTCGAGGCGAGCATGTCGCAGGTCATGAAATCGATATCAAGTCCAAGTCTACGTCAAGACACCTCGAGAATCAAGAGTATGCAACACATCGCAACACCAGTCTTTAGATCAAGGTAGCTAATGGTCTTCAGAGCAATGCCGTCACGTGTATTTTTCATCGGCTGCTCACTCCCCACAATTCTGGTCGGCGGTGACGTTGTGGTTCCTTCACTTTCACCACAACGCGCTGCAGCTATTCCATCCGTCGCATCTCAGTGACCAACGCAAGTCTTCCATGAATCATTCCGGGGGCTTTCTGCCTCACTCGCCGCCACCGTCCTCTGTCGCGTCTTTCAGACAATCCAATGCTCTGCCCCTGCCACGATCCTCGCCGCTCAAGCCTGGCGGATCGAAAGAGTCGAGCTTCATCAGGTTTGTAGATCAACAAATCTTATACATCCAGAGACGTTTCGCAAAGCGCGATACCAGACTTGATGCCGGCGCTCGAGAGACGGATGAACAAGGTCGCTCCATAGATTCTGGTATTGCAAGCATCAAGCTTGACAAATTGGAGCAATGGCAAGATGTTCCTGGGTATACCACCTTTGGGGAAGCGTCGCGTAACGTGGAAGAATTGCTGGGAATCATCTGGATAAGCGGTACTCGTATGTCTCTGTTCCATGCTGTACATAGATAGTCACTGACTTCTCTCAGCCTCACTCCAAATTCCCTACCTCATTTCGATCGCCCTCCTGGTCAACACAATGATACCTGCTTTTCCAGCTGCTCCGAGACAGCTCTTTCGTCTGATCGGTAAGCTCGACCATGCGTTCGCCTCGTTACTCCAAGGCCGAGATGTGGACACTGGAGAGCCACTTCCAGGCTTCTCGACTGGTCGCAAGGTGAGCACGACGGAGAAAGTACGCATCAAGAGCTTGATAGAAAGGACCAGAATCTCCGTGGCAAATGTCATGGCCGCGGGTGACATTGAAGACGAAGAGGAAGAAGTCGATACTGAAGAGGGTCTGGAAGGTGATCTGGTGCTTGACGATGTTGACGATCCTGAACCTACAAACGATGAGGACTGGGATATGGATGTCGCAAAGGTATACGATAAGACACTGGTCGAGATTGGAGACTCTCTGGATGGGCCAGAAATCGGGATTCGCACGGAGCCACGTTGAGCAGATCAATGGACTTTCTGACATGTGATTCTACAATAGCACATTGCACTTACTTTCAGCTATCGTCTGCCAGCACACATGGCGGCAGACTAGGGTCAGAAATCGAAGAATTCACTCGACAAAGCTTCATATACAGACATTTGTGCGCTGCAGCTACCTCCATTGTACCGCTCAAATGGCTGAATATACGCTCCTCCAAGTCCCCGTCAATCTGGACATTCTCAATCGACTTCAAACCCCGCGCTCGTCCTGGAATGATGAGAGATCAAGAACCAAAACGAACTTCAGAGAAGACCAATTCTTCGATGTCCAGAGAGGAAGAATCAAATCCGAGAGCAGTTACGAAAGAGCTTGTTCGTAGTATTCGAGCAATAGCTCGAGAAGAAGTGAGGGGGAAAGCGGTGGGGAAGAGGGGGGAGCAGAGGGAGGAGGGGGGAGGGGGAAAGATGGCAGGATCGGTGGGGGAACCGGTGGTGGAGAGGAAGAGCGGCAGTTAGGGGAGGTGTAGGCGAGAGGAAGGTGAGATGGAGGTCGAGAGGAAGGTGAAACGAAGGGGGGAGGATCGAAAGGTGGATGGGAGGGCTGATGATGGTGGAGAGAACGGTAGAGAGAATGTGCAGCGAATCGCAGTGACAACTATTACCAAGTACGCAGGCGATTGTGTCATCATCGTACGAGGCTCTTCTGGTAGTACACCCTGATTTGATCCTACCAGACTCCTTGCCGATTTCATGGTAGCTGTATGAAGCTTGACATTCTGGGAGCACTTCCCGCCAATATATTGCTGTACCTGCGAGCTAACCCTGACATTTTGGTAGTTACTGCTGACATAGCAATGCCAGATTTGACAGTGATTATGCTATACCTGTGAAATCGCCTTGACATTCTGGTGGCATCCTACCGGATTGAAAAGTAGTTCTGCTATTCCTGTATGATCCTCTCTGGGTTCTGGTAGTATTTCTACTAGTATACTACCAGAGTCAATCCGTGTAAGCAATTTTGGCCTGCCAATCTTGCAGAATCTCTTGTCATCATACTACCACCGTTGGAAGCCATCATATTTCTACTATATGAAGCTCCTAAGATTCTGGTCATACTTTCAGTTGTGATACTGACAGCTATGCTCGTGACCTAGCGGACACGCGACATGGTTCTTCGGACGTTGATCCTCGACGAATATTTCAAACCTTGGAACTCGGCTGCACATGCTGACCTTTTCGCTGACGCAGCTGCTGTACGAAGCAATATTGTACCTACAACGCAAAACGTCCGGCATCTCGCAACATGCCTGCTCGAATCTCAACCCATCGCAGACTCCCATGTCGCTTACAGGTCTCCGATGGCGTGCTGTTATCTCGACAGGAGCAGTGGACGAAGATCAAACGACGGACGTCGATTCCAACCACGTCCAGAGAGTCCACACGAGCAAAAGCGGGTCTTGATGCCAGTGCGATGGCGTCGGTCACTGCCGCACCATTCACAAGTCGGACAAGTGCCTCCCAGTTTCCCCTGTTGGCGACTGTTTCATCTCGGTTTTGTGGGTCACGGCGACCAAAGCGGCGTAGCCTTTGGCAGCCTTTGGCAGCCTTTGGGAGGGCCGACTCAGGGCCAGAAGAACGTGCGGGGCCTAAAGTCCCCAAAGGCTACACTGGAAATTCACGATTGGTCGACTGTTGGCTCTCCTTTCAAACCGCCGCCCTGCAGCATAGCCTTGGTCTGTTATCGCCTACCTGGGAAAAGGCTTAATGTCTTTCCATGGGCGTCGATATTATCCCTGTTACAAGTCTTGTTCTTTTCCTCTTGCATCTCTCTCTCACGTCTCTGGCATTCCTATCCCTCACCACTGATGCGGTTGCTTCACTCTCTAGCACCCCATCCCCTCTGTCCTTGACGAAACCATGATGATGATTCTTTCTATCCAGCGGGCTTTCCTTTTGGCGTCTTTCTTCTGTCTATATGTAATCTATCGGAGCAACATAATATCACAGCGAGGTTATCTTTTCCACCACGATCCGACAAAGGACGACGCGAGGTGTGCGGCATACCCTGATCCGGGCAACATTGCAGTCGCGGTCAAGACGAGCGCCGCGGAAGCCTCTCTGGAACAACTAAATCGGGTCGCGACTATATTCCACTGTCTGCGATCAGACCGACTGGTGTTCTTCTCCGACCTCGAACAGACATTGGGCTCGTACCAGCTCCACGATGCCGTGTCAGACATCAGCCCTGACCTCCTCAAGCTCCACCACGACTTTACCTTATATCGAGAACAGAAGAAGCTTGCAAAGTCGGGATTAAGCGTGAGGGATGTACAACAGACGCCGGTCTTGTCGTCAGACTTGCCCGTGGACAACAAGGAGGCCTCCAAGAATCTGGACAAGTACAAGTTTATACACATGGTGGAGAAGATGTGGCAGATGCACCCGGACAAGGACTGGTATGTCTTTACGGACGCCTCTGCCTACTACGTCTGGCCGGGACTTGTGAGGTATCTAGAAGAGCAGGACGCTACAAGACCTCGATTCTTGTCAAGAGCGACGAGGATCTCACAGTCGGAGCTGGATATACCACATGGAGAGACTGGGTTCATATTATCCGGAGTGGCGGTCAAGGCATTGATGGGCTCCGGCAAGTCTATCGTGAGCGAGTGGGACAAGAAGATGCCATTCATGGAGAGTGGACATCACGCTGTGGCTACGGCCGTCAACGCAGAGTTGAACTTGACGCTCACAAACACATGGCCGATCATGATTGGGGACAATCCAGGTTTCATCCCCTTTCAAACCAATATGTGGTGCGAACCGGTCGTCGCCCTTTCCAACATAACCTCGGACCTGGCTCTCCGCCTCTTAGGGAGGGAACAAGCCCTGAAATACCTCTCCCCCAAAGAGTTCCTCACCTTCAAAGACCTCTTCCACGAGCTCTTATTCATCAACCCGGGCACCACCCGCGTCATCCCTGACTCACCCATCTCCTACACGAAAGTCGAAAAATGGGATAACCGCGCCTCCGTCGAAGACGGCGAATGGGCCATCGACTGGCGCGACGCCGCGACCCAGGATAACGGCCTCATAGCCGACATGCCCGAAGACCCCAACCACACGGCCGACGACTGCGCCCGCGCCTGCAACGCCTTCCGGGACTGCATGCAATTCTCGCACATGGCCTTTGACGCACGCTTCGTCATCGACGACACGGTGATCAACAGTGGAGGATTATGCTATCTCAGCCGACTCTACCGCTTCGGCACATATCGAGGCTTGAATCAATGGGAAGATGACGGAAACAACGGCAACAATGCCCCGAACTCGGTGCTGAACACCCAGCTGTGGACCAGCGGGTGGATCTCGAAACGATGGGACACGTTCAGCGCAAAGCTGACGGAATCGTGTAGCATGACGATGTAGAATACACGATGACCATTGAAAACCCAACCAACCCCGCCTGACCTTGCCCCCATACCTTGCCACAATCTATCTCAAGCTCTGCCCCCCTCCCCTCCCCCGACCCAAGCCCCACCTACTCCCCCAAACACTCCCCCACCGCCCCCTCCACCAACCCCACCGCCCTCATCACCCGCGTCTTCTCCCCCCCGTGCCTCCACCCCTTGACCTCCTCCCTCGTCCGCCCCACCCACTCCACAAGCGCCGACACGTCCACCCCCGTCGACTTGCCCTTGCACCCCCCCAGTGGCGCTGGCGACTCTTCCCCTGCGAGGCCTGCCTCTCCGGCGGCAGGAGAGGAGGCGGGGAGCCACCAGGCTTCTCTGGGGGAGGGGCGGGGCGTGGGGGCGGGGCGGGGGCGGGAGAAGGAGAGGGGGGAGGGGGTGTGCGGGGTTCTGTCTAGGTTTCGAGTCAGTATGACGTGCTAAAGGGAGGGGGAAGGTGGGGGGGAAAGGGAAGGGGTAGGTCAAGGGGTAGGTCAAGGGGAGGTCCATAGGGGAAGAGCTGGTGAATGTGAGAGGGTCGGTATGGTAGGATGTGCTAGCCTGGGTGGTCGCGGATATGTGGTGACCTGAGGTGGGCTGACCAGGTGTGGTTGGTCTGGTAGGATATCTTTGCTCCGAGGTGAGACCGAAGGTGCCAGTCTTTGTATCGATCGGGACCGGCATGGAAGATCTGGTAGTATTTCCTTGTTCCGAGATGAGCCCGGGGATGCCATTTTCTGGATTGATCGGAATCGATGTGGTGGTTCTGGTAGTACCTTTTGGCCTAGTATGAGGGTGCGACAGGTGTATTCTCGAGTTCCTTCGATGGAGGTCGAGTCAAGTAGTCGAGTCTGAGAAGTGGTGACCGTGATGACGACGGTGTGGTAGTATTCACGCGGTGGCAGCGGCGCAGAACAGCAGGCAATGGAATGACAAAAGCAAATGTGGTAGTACTAGAAAGGAAAGAATTGTTCACGTACCTTTAGAAATCGGAGTCTGGTAGTTCTCGCACCCTTGGCCGCCAGTCGATGATGTGCTTGCAGCCGGATTGCTTGGAGCACTAGTGCTTGCTCTGTCCGCCTTGGGTGTCGACAATGCCTGGTAGTCGAACATGTCGAGTGAACTGCGGACGCTCCACATATGCTCTTGGTTGGCGTTTGCTGGTAGTGGTGGTAGTGGCTTGTTGCTGCCGACGCTGCTGGGCGTGGCGTCCTTCTTGCTGAGTCCTTTCATCTCGATCCATTCCGGTCCTTTGTTCTCTGGTGTCTCCGGAAGCTTGATGTCGGCCGGTGAAGTTGGTGTACGCAGGCTGCTCATGCTCTTCACCACGCGGAGAGGGTATTTCGTGAGGATCGATAGTGGTTTCGCTGATTCTTTGCGGGCAGGGGCAATGGCGGCGGCAGAGGGCTTGGAGAGTGATACCTTTTCAAAGAGCTTCATCTTGTGAAGACTTGTATGATTTATACTCTTGTGAGTTTGAGGCGGATTGTGAGGATGTGATATGGCGAGAATGTGTGAGGATTGATGTGAATTGAGCTTCTTCGAGTCTCTGATGCCTCTTCGAGTGCTGTATAGGGTCTAACGAGCTTGTATAGAGCTGTATGGATGGTTTGGAAGATCTCTGATGATTTCAAATGCGATGAAAAGTGAAGTTGTAGCTGAGTGAGTGAATGAGGAAAGGACATGAGACATGTAGGTGAAGTCGACGAAGAGTGCCAGCACATAACTTGCCTCGACATGTGAAGACCCATGTCACCTTCAGGTACCACACCATATCACATACATTCCATCTACGACCTCTCGTCACCAAAGTAGAGAGGTGAACTGTCTCTGTACGCATACTGACACCACTCGCGTAGCACCGATAGATGTGGTATGGCTCTAGCCACAGACTGGACTCGGAACATTTGATATGATAGCAAAACCTGTTCAATCAACCTACTAGGCTTTCACCACCTCCAGTGCTGTTTGTTGGATGGTGTCGATGTGTTCAGGTCGGGTTGGATGTTGATGGAAGAGGACGAGTTCAGGAGGTGAAGTCGGAATTTCTCCATGCGCAAAACTTCTTCGCGTCTCCTGCCACGTCTCCATCAGAAATTACAAACATCAGGACTCTTCACTCCCGCTCGCGCGTTGATGTATCTACAGTCAGACATCTAGAAGCACCAAACCGATCATGGTATCTGCTACGGGCTCTGCGGCGGATGAAGAGCAATACCGAAAGCTCAAGGAAGCATTCGTGTCGGATCACTACGGCAGCTCTGTTTGGGACATCAACAAGGTCACCTTCATCGCACCTGCAAGTCTTGATATCCACTTGTACTACTCATGCTGATGGATGTCAGGCTACGGTATTACTATGGTCCATTCTTCAGGTCCGACGAAGGTTCTTTGATCCATACACTCCGCAGGCATACCTGGCTGATTTTCTTCTCAATGGCGCCGCTATCCTTTTTGCCGTCACAATCTACTCGGAGAACACCCTGGTGTTGAATGGACTATTCTTACTACCAACGCTCTTTATCTTCGCACATACGAACAGTCCAGAACCACGAAAAATCCCAAGGAAGCCATCGACCGAGTCCAAGGATGAGCACCCTGCTGACCTCGAAATCATCGACACCTTACCAGTCAAGCCATTTGTCACCCACTACAGAGGTGCCATGATTGTCATCACTTGTATCTGTATCCTGGCTGTCGACTTCAAGGTCTTTCCTCGACGCTTTGCAAAGACCGAATCACTAGGCACCTCGGTCATGGATCTCGGAGTTGGATCATTCGTCTTCTCTGCTGGCATCGTCTCGGTCCGTCAGCAGCTCAAAGAATTGAACGGGGACATTCCAAGGAGCTCCTTCATTGCTCGTCTGAAGAACTCGTTCAGGCATGCTTTGCCGTTACTTCTCCTCGGTCTGGCTCGTCTCTACTCGGTCAAGAAGCTGAACTACGTCGAGCATGTCACCGAGTATGGTGTACACTGGAATTTTTTCTTCACTCTTGCAGTGATTCCGCCATTTGTTGCGCTCTTTCAGCCGCTCCTGAGTCTGATCCCCTCATATGCTATCATCGGTTTCGTGATCAGTCTCGTTCAGCAGACCTTCTTCACCTATTCCGACTTGCTTTCCTGGGTTGCATTCGCTCCTCGAGATGACCTTCTGTCAGCCAACAAAGAAGGTCTGGTATCCATCCCTGGTTACTTGGCGATCTTCCTGGTCGGTCAAAGTCTCGGCATGGACATTCTTCCTCGTGACCAGGATCCTGACGCCGCTGACGCCGAGAACGACTTGTGGTTAGCTGAGACTCTCGGAGGATCAGAAAAGGTCAAGGAGATGCGCCAGACGCATCGTCAATTTGCCTGGTTGAACCTCGCAAAATACTCTGGCATCGCATGTGTTTTCTACTACTTCCTGACCGGCTTCTACGGACCTAGGATGGTGGTCTCTAGACGCTTCGCCAACATGTCATATGTCGCTTGGGTATGCGCCTTCAATTGTGTCCAGCTGTGGATCTTCTGCACCATTGAGAGCTTGTTCTTTGGCGACATTTATCTGGCGAGACACAAGAAGGTCGAAGTGGAAAGGGTTAAGAAGGCTACTTCGAGAGTCCTTGGAGCATTCAATCGGAATGCGTTGGCCATCTTCTTGTTGGCGAATCTGCTCACTGGACTGGTGAACATGAGCCTGAGGACGATTGACATGGCAGATATCCCAGCCATGGGAGTACTAGCTGGGTATTTGGCGACCTTGACAGGAGTGGCGCTAGCATTGGACCATTACAACATCAGCATCAAGCTGTAGCGCAGTTTCAGCATCTTAGAGCACAGAGTAATCAAATTGTAGTATATAATTATTGAACGTTGTCCTTTCATTCATGGTCGGCTTGACGAGAGAATAGCCAGCTCCGCATCCTCCACCCTCGTGAGTTCCGACCTGCACGTGTCTCTCGGGCAAGAATTCTCGCGCTCTCCACCTAACGACCTCATGCACTAGTGTACGTTATCAGATCCATCATGAAGGACTATGTCAACACCTCACGCCAAACGACGGCGTTTGAACGACTCTGCCTCAACACTACATAAGCCCTTCCGCTCCCCTCTTCGGACTGTACCGACCACGCCTGGACAAGGATTGAAGAGCAAGACACCCAGCAGACTTGGTCATGCGCCGAGAAGTGTTCACGATAGCCCATCTGCACACCACGATCGAGCTGTACCAGCCCAGGATGTCTGTCTCGAGCGTGAAGATCACTGTATCCAGACTGAACACCACCATCAAGCAGATGCATCGAAGGAGCAAGAGCATGTAGTACAACCCGTACACGTACATGACGAGCATGTCAGGTCTCCCGATCCCACCGGCACAGATCTTGCGCCCGTGACTGCAGGCATATCGAGCAGGACAGAGATACCCAACTCCGAAGACGAAGCCTCCCCCCTCTCGCTCTCCTCTCCCACCTTCCCAGACACCTCTGCCACCCACGACAAATCCCCCGACCAGGCACCAACACTCACCCCAGCGTCAACCTTCCCTCCGCCTGTAGCCGACCCACCCCATCAAGCTGAAGACAACTCCCACCCCCCCTTCCGACCACCCAGCCCCCGCAAACACCCACCTACCTCCCTCTCCTCCCCAACCAAACGCCGCCCACCCGCCAACCGCCAAGCACAAGCAGAGATCCAACGCCTCAGAGACGAAATCTCGCTCCTCTCCTGCTACTCGTCTCTGTCCCGCTCCTCCTCCTCCTCCTCCTCCGCCTCAAAGACGCAAGATCTCCCGTCCCTCATCAAAGTGTGGACAAGAGCCGCGCAGGAAGCAGCTGATATCCTTTTCCCTGGGGTGAAGGATAGGGTGGAAGCTGCCGGAGGGATGGGGGCTTTGCGGGATGCTAGTAAGCGATCAGGGTGGGATAGCGGATGCGGGGGAGGTGGTCAAGGTGATGAAGAAGGAGGTCGAGGACAACGCGGACATGATGGAGACAGTGACAGGGGAAATGGGGGGGGCTGGAGGGAGAATAATACGGTCAGCAGGGTGGAGGGGTATGATGGGAGGGGGTTGCTTGGGAGGGACGAGTATGAGGGGGGGATGAGTCGGCGGGACTGCATGGATGAGGAGCAGAGGCAGCGTGAAGCTGAAGGACAGGCGGAAGAAGAGGCAGGGGGGTTCACGATGGGTGTGATGCTCAGAGGAATGAATATCGAGCTGGACTTGATCGGGTGGGATGAAGAGGAGGGGGAGTGGAGGGATGTCTGGTGAGGATTGTCTTCGGATATGCATGGTGCTGTGGTGAGCATGATCGAAGGTCGACATGAACTCTTTGCTTGAGAGGCGTTTTGGGAAAGGCATATGATACCCATAGACTATTTGCTTAACACAAGAAAAGGTGATGAATCGTGATCATCAATTTGGGCGATTAGCCTCTTGATGTAAATCTGCTCGAGCTATGTCTGCAACGTCTCATGTCGCTATGCTACTGTACAGAAGCAATCGTCCTCGTTTCTCGTCTGATGACGCCGTCTGAGTATCTCGGAAGCAAAAGACCATCTCGCTCTCCACACCTGTGAGCTCCGTAGCAAGAGAAGACGCCTTTCCCATGGTCCAGCCATGTCAATAATGAGCACGTTGCATGCTCCTTCCTCGCAGAGTACGTGCTCGGCGCTTGAGCACCACAATCGTCTCGGAATTCCACCTATGCCCTTTCAACAATCCCCTGCATCAACTTCTCCATATCACTCCCCCCATCCATCCGTCCCTCCCCAGCCCTGCCCATAGCATCTTCATCTCTCACTCGCTAACAACAAACTTCTTCTCCCTCCTCAACCTCTCCACAGCCTCCACCTCCTGCCTCGTAGGCCTCTTCCCCTCGCCCTCCCACCTAATGGGATCCTGTCCCGCCTCCCTCTTCAACTCAAACCTATACCTCTGTCTCCCCCTGTCCAACACCTCGAAATCAACCACCCTGTATAATCCATCATACCTGATCCCTACCTCCGGCGCGTACTTAGAATGCACCTTCGCGCTCCTCATGAAGCGCACCGGCTGACCGAGGTTGATGTTCTCCAGCAACAAGGTCGTGTTGGCAGTGAGCTTGCCGTCTGCGCCGTCGGTGCCGCAGTAGAGAACTGTATCACCCTGGTCGTCGTCCGGGTATGGTTTGTTTTCGCTATCGAGTCCGCCGGCCATGATTACGGAGTAGGCCCCGGAGCCGGTGCGTCCGCCTATGCCTCCCATGGCGGAGGTGTGGGCGCCGTCGCGGACGAGACACATTTGAAAGGGCCACCACTGGCCGTTGACGAGGTTGTTGTTACCGTGGACGGCACCGATGTGCTTGAGGGCGTAGTTGTCTTTGAGGCTGAGGTTGTCTTTTGCGGAGTAGTTCAGGCCGTGGAGCAGGTCGGTGCCAAAGTCTCGGTTCGCCCACTTGTGAAATAGATTCTCGGCGTCGAGACGGATGTAAAAGGGGAGAGAGATAGTGGCGGGAGCGCCAATGATGCTAGGCAAGCCAGCGGGGTGAAAGAGGAAGTGATCCCGAACGAGCTGTCCTGTGACCGGTGTGAAGAAACAGTCGTGGATACGCTGTATGAGGCTGTCAAGGACACGCTGTCGGCTAGAGCCAGGAATGGTGGGATCCACAGCTTGTTTGATAAGATCCTTGAGACGAGCGAGAGTGGTATCAGCTCCGCTGGTGACCTTTTGGCGAGTATTGCTCTTCTTGAGGCGAGTATACCACTCTGGTATCGTCACTCTGATCTCAGCTGCCGGGGACGTATTCGGCTGAGCTGTCGACGCTGCAGCAGCCGGTGTCGATATGCCTGCTCCTGACGATCTCCTTGATGAGGATTCCGACTTGATGGGCTGATGCTCGGTCCTTGACCGCTTCCGGATTCTGAACGGGCCCTCATGGGAAGTGCTAGATCCAGAAGGCTCTGCGCCAATGGCAGGTGAACTGGGCTCTGACTTTCGCTTTCCAGGAACGATAGTGTTCTCACATGTGGCTGATGCGGCTGTCGTCTTGGCTGCACCTCTTATAGCGAAGCCAGCGCTAGGTCTCGTTGCATTCGATGAGCTCGCAGTCATACTCGCGCCAGATGAGCTGTTCTTCGTCACGAATATCCCGTCCGCAGAGCCTCTCCTAGAGTCATTGACACTGGCTACACTGTGTCGACCATCTTCGGTATCGCGTGAGACGGGAGTCGATGCTGCCGTAGCAGTGCTCCTGTCTGTTGCTCCATTCGGAATGCTTCGACCCGCGACCATGCTTCTTGGCCCGGTAGGAATAGACCTGCCCACCTCAGTCGATCTGGCAGCTGGTCTTGGTACCGGTGCCGGTGACGCGATGGCAGGCATGACAGACTCTCTCGGGACGACTGAGGGACCTCTTGTAAGTGTCTGTGAAATAGCACCCGCGGCCTGGGCGGGAGGCGAAGGCGTCAACAAGCCCCTCGCCGCGCGCATCAAATACTCGTCCTCGGAGTCGGAGTCATTGTACAGGGGAGGCATCTTCTGCGATGGTATACTACGAAGTGATGTTGTGGATAGATACTGTCCAGAGTGCTTGTTGCCGCGAATAAGGGTGACTGATGTCGATCGAAGGTGGACGGCGGAGGTAGCGGAGCGGGGCAGAGACAGGTGGGAGAGGTGGCGGTGGGGCTGGCAGCGACGTCTCGATGTGATTCTACGAGCTCGGCGGTAATGAGGCGGTCAAGTCCTTGGTGATATGTTTCGAATGCTGATATGGATTTTTCGCCGCGAAATGTGTCGTGTAGTCTGTTCACGATCGCGTCAGGACAGAGATGCGCCAGGCAGCACTGGTCTTGGGCGACGCGGTCTCACAGAGACGCTGGAGGGTTTATGGTAATATGTCTGCGCTGATCGTCTGTTGGATCATATGTGTCGCGACTTGTATGAGTGCATCCAGAATATGTTGTGTCAGGAACGAAGAAAAGTTTGGTAGAGATCCAGATCTATAGACGTTGAGATGGACAAGCACTCAATTCACATGCCAACACATGCACACACAATTGAAGTGGTTGATGATCAATTGCTCTTCTGCCTAATTACTTATATCTGCTCCTTTTCATGCATCTGGTATCTTCTCATCTCCATGCCATTCACCAAACTCCAAAACCACCTGTCAACTTGTCCCCTGGTGTCTATGTACAGTGTCTCCGCTGTGGGTGCTGTTGACCTGGTCTGTCTCTACTGTGCAGTTCGTCCTTGCTCTCTGTCGTCCAAAACGTTCAGAGGATATCGCTCAGTATGTCGTCAATGCAGGGCTGCCCTTGCAGGGTGGCGCAGAGAACTTGGTCTCCACGAAGACCTTCTGCATGCCGTCTTCCTTCTTCTCAAACTTGTAGTAGACCTTATCGAGATCTTCGACGCGGACACGGTGGGTGACCATCCTGAGTGGGTCAATCTCACCGCTCTGGATCTTCTTGAGGAGGTCCTCCCAGTAGAGATGGACTGGTGCTTGACCGTTACCGATGAAGCGGATACCACGTTCCATGACTGAGCCAATGTTGAAGTGGTTGGTCTGGATTTGATGTTAGCAGTCAATCAACTATGAGCTTGAGAATACACTTACGTAGCCCACGTATACACCAGTGATACCGACACGGCCGAAGTTCCTGCAACTCTCGATCATCTCGTTGAGGATCTCGCTTGTGTCCGTCTCAAGACCAACAGCGATCTCGATAGTGTGTGCCCAGCCCTTGGGGTATTCACCGGCAGCACACTCGAGGCAGACGTCCGGTCCACGACCATCGACCATCTTCTTCAGTGTGCTGACAACGGTCTCACCCTTCTCGAGCTTGGAGAAGTCGACAGTCTCAACCTTTGGGTATTTCGACTTGATGTAGTCCAGTCTCCAGTTCTGATCAATCACGATGACCCGCCTGGCGCCGTTGAGGAAGGAGAAGTCGGCGGCCATCTGACCAATAGGACCGGCTCCCCAAATGGCAACGACATCTCCGTCGTAGACCTTGGTGTCGACTACGCAGTTCCAAGAAGTGGCGACAACGTCGGAAAGGTAAAGACCCTTCTCATCTGGGACATCGTCCGGGAGCTTGAGAAGATTGACATCGCCGTACGGTACACGGGTGTACTCTGCCTGACCACCGGCGAAACCTCCAGTGAAATGAGAGTAGCCGAACATCTATCGAATGAATTAGTATACAAATTGTGTTGGCCTCAGCAGTTTAACTCACACCAGCCGTGTTGCCACCATACATGCCATTCTCCATCGCATTACTGTTGGTCTTTTCGCACTGAGACGAAAGCTTGTTCGCGCAGAAATAGCAGTCTCCGCAAGCGATTTGGAACGAAGCGACCACACGGTCACCAGGCTTGACCTTTGACACCTTTGACCCGACGCTGTCGACGATACCGCAGAATTCGTGGCCGAGAATATCGCCCTTGGCGAGCTGGACTACTGTGCCGTGGAGCAAGTGGAGATCGGAGCCGCAGACGGTGGAACCGGTGATCTTGAGGATGACATCGCGGTCTTCGATGACCTTTGGCTTGGGGACATCGCCTGAACAAGTCAGATACTGGGTGTGTTTGCTTGACTACCGAGTGTACTTACGGACTTTGACGGTATTCTTCCCCTCCCAGCAAAGAGCCTTCATGGTCTCGCTGGGGTCGCCAAACTTCTCCCTGTGATTAGCTGGGTTGGTGACATCCTGAGCGGTGGTTGCGTTGTCGTTGTGGCCGATAGCCTGCTCTGCCTTGAAGGCAGCCTGGGACATTGCCATGATGAAGATCTAGTGGTGGGATGTTTTGAGGTGGTTTCGGAGGAGAGGTAAATGCAGAGCTACTCTCCAGACACGGCACAGGCAAGTGTTATATCTCCCTTCCCCCGCCGTACCTTACCGCATCTTCATAGCTTACCTACGTCACGTAAAATCATAACGGCATCACGGCCTGCGTGATCTGGTGGGGGCGGCGGGCAAAAGGTGGACCTTGCGGCGTGAACGGGTGGTACTTGACATGTCTCAATCTGCCGATGAGGCCAGGAACAGCTCGTTTGGAGACGCCTATTCGTCTGTTTGGCTCGTGTTGTTTGCGTTCCTGTGTCGTCGGGTGCACTGCAGTTGGCTAGCGGGCAGAAAAAAAAACTGATTGTGTGGTCGTGATGTCACAGCCTGTCATGGTCGAGCATGAGTTTGGGAGCTTCTGATTTGGTGGAACGGACTTGATAGATGGAAATGTGATCAGCCTGATTTGCATGGGCACAAAGCTATCAAATCATTGGTAATGGCCTGACCGGCAGATGTGTTGACACATGTCGATCGTGACTTGCATGCGCGATCCTTTCGAGATGAAGCTGGAGAAAGTTTGGACTGACCATGGTTTGGTGGCATCTCGAGGGGTTTGTCCGGTCAACAGAGTCAGAACTTGGCAAATGCTTCTCATGCATGGCAGGGTAAGGTCAGGGAAGTACTGGTTTAGAGGTAGGCTAATTTCATCTGCATTCTGTTCGTATGTGCTGCGTCCAAAAACGCTCCATCAGAGCAACCACAAATTCGAAGTCAAACAATCTGACCAACGCCGACCAAAAGCATCTTTGGGTATCTTGGGTATCGCACTCAAGCAGTAAAAACCAATCTTCCAAGATCCTGATAATGTCGCTCAAGTGTGCCTGAGACAAGAATGTCGGAACAATTGCTCGAAAAGGGAGAAGCTGGCTGAATCGCTTGGGCGAAAAGAATGGTGAATGAAAGCAAGAACGCCGAGTGTTCAGTATATCCGTGTCGTAACAATAGCAAATTCATCATTATCTTCGTTATCGTCTCCCTCCTCATTCTGAAGTTATACCACGACAGGGATCCTGGATCCAGTCCTAGGAAAGGCGTCGTACTCGGGTGGCAGATCAGTAGAGGCTTGGTTGCCCAAGTTGCTGTTGAGTGCCAGTCTCGCGTCCATTGGGCTGATGGTTCTAGGAAGGAAGAACTCGTCCGCATCGAATGCCTCGATGGCTTGCTCTTCGAGGGTGAGCGAGTTGCGGGTTTCGGTCAAGACGTCTGGGTTGCCCTCGCTGGAGATCTGGACGGGGATCTTGAGGTCGATGCCGCCCATGGTTCCGGAAGCGACGTTGAGGTGCATGTAGAGAGCGTAGGCGCGGGAAACGAGGCAGGAGTGGAAAGTCGGGATCCATGCCTTGTTCGCGGGGAGGCTGATGGGTACCAGGACCTTTGCGGTGTAGTAGCCATGACCCCTGTACTTTGAGCTTGCTTCAATCGGGCCCCCTTGGACAGAAGAGGTGGACGAAGTCGAATCGCGGCGTTCTGGACTGTTCGGACGAGAGTTATCTTCGTGAAAGTCCCATTTGACCATAGACATGCAGCGAGATGCAAGACTGATGCTCTCCGAGTGCATTCCTTGACTAAAATCCCACTGCATATCGTTCTTGGATGGTACTCGGCACCGGGCAGAGCTGGAAAAGAAGGTGGTCGTCTTGAGCTTGGTACCGAGACTGCCCAGCTTGGGAGGCTGTGCTTTTGCATCGGCAGGGTCGAAGCGAAGGTTGATGGTTGCTACCGTACTCTCGATGCTGGCCTCTTCCGATTTGTGCGAGGGGACTCGCAACGACTTTGGTTGAGCTGCCTCGACAACAAGAGTACCAAGCTTGGGCTTGAAGATGTTCTTGCGAATGTCCTTTTCGGCGCGGAGTCTATAATCGCTGTTGGGTCCCTCGACTGTAAGAGGAGGCGCCTCGTCGACGGCAGGTACGATGCGAACCTTTTTGATCTTGGTCACCGGCTCGTAGAAAGGTCCATTGGTGTCGGACTCCTGGATGGCAACGACAATGCCATACTTGATCCTTGCCATGTCAGGGCTGATGTCGTCGAGAAGAGTCTTGCCTCGCCCTGAGACAGTTCGGTCGCCGAGCGAAGGTGGCAGCTTGAGGTGCTCCTGTTGTACTGTGCTGCTGGTGACGTTGTGGCGGCAGATACGTGGTAAAAGTTGAGCAGGAACAACGAAAATGAACTTGAATTCGTAGGTTCGATTGGCTTCGAGTACTCTGCCAGTCGGCCATGAGGTCTGCGGAATTGGTTGTGAAAGCTTGAGGAATTGGTGCATTGCTTCTGTTCGGCCGCTGATGGCGGTCGCGGTGCTGAGCTTCTCTACAAAAGTCTTTGTGGTGCCTGTAGAAACATTAGCAATCTGAGTTGTTTGTCGCCACCATCATGCTTACCGATAAAGTCGATAGACAGGCTCTCAATGTTGGTCTTGACTGGGCATGTGATGTAGACTTTGCCCTCAATCCTGTCGAGAGTCGAGTATGTCATGACCCAAGAATCCTCGGCGCCATCAATGGCGATTCGAATCTGTGGTCGTGTGCCCTTCATTCTGAGTTTGTCTGCAACAGATCTCTTGTTGTTTGATGGGGAAGAAGCCTCATTTGAGGAAACAGAAGAAGCGTAAACCATGTTTGCGAAATGACTCTGCTGATAAGGCGGGTCGGTGATGGTGTGTGGCGGATCAACCCCTATCGGGTGACCGCAGCTTGAAGCTGTATGGTTGGATGCGGGGATCTGCAATTAGATACCGCGGAGATGGAGGGGTAGATGGGCGTTGGGGAATCCTGGTGTGAATGAAAATGAACCTACCTATCCCGTGGGGACTTGAGGTATATGTATCTCTGGAATGTGTTTCCGTCAAGGAGTTCAAAGGGCGCGTGTTACCATCATTTGTCGGAACTCCTTTGACGAAAACGATGCAAAACTTGAGTCACCAACCATTGCTGTGGATGTCAAACCACATGCGTTACGGAGTTCGTTGTCTAGCCCAGAATGGAAGAAGCTAAACCTGATTGAGGCACCCTGGTTGCAGAGCTGACAAAGCCCTCTACTTTGAAAGCAAGGCTTATGATGCCCTACCACGAAGGCGTGCTGATATTCATCTCGCAAGGCTCAAGCCACGTTCGTGTCAATATGGTACGCTTTGTAATGCTACTTATGATGGTGGCAGAGCATTGCTTTTGCTACTCTGATTTTCAATCCACGTGCTCTGTCGTGACTGACCGTCGGAATTCGCACGGAGTTCAAACCAACCACGACGAGAAATCTGGTGAGTGACTCGTGACTGGCTTCCGTTGCCAGTACCCTAGGCACGTTACAGTAATGAACACGACCGAGACACGTGGGTATTCTAGCGGCCGAAATATCGTGTCCACCTTATTTCCTCGTAGGGTCAAGTTGTCCGATCCGTTTGATGAACAGATCGTGTAAAGGAACTGCAGCCCGGTTATGTGTCACGATTTCGGACTTGTTCCGTTAACGTTAAGCGTACACGATTTTACCGTGTTGGCGCTTGATGTTTCTGGAATGTTGAGACTTGTGTGAAAATTTTCATGTGGTAGCACGATCGCGATTAGTACATGTTGATGTCCGTAGGGATGGCAACACATGTGGCTTGTCATGCGGTGATTGTGATGCAAGCGGATTCCGTACTATCTTGCTCTTCATTTCAGGCAACACAGGCGTAGGGCGTGACATGCAAAAGTTAATCTACCAGTCATGTATGTCCTGCAGCATGTCCGATATCGCATACCACATGTTGTTGCGCTTACATCTCACTAAGCAGTCATCCATCGTGTCGGTTTAGCTTGGTCACGCATAATCCTTCATTCCTCGGATCTATTTTCCGGCATTCACAAGCTTATAGGAAAGGGTATGTACATGCTGTCCCCAGAATTTGGGCTGGACTCCGACACGACTGCTCTCTATGCGGCGGCACTTGTCCTGTCCATGTGGTCCAGACGAATACTCACCGCTCTTCTGTGTGCTTCTAGAGCCTCGACCTTGGCCAGCTGCATGACCGCTCCACCGACGTTCCGCAGACCTTCAGCCGTTAGGCTAGAACTGGTAATGTGCTTGACATAGGATGCCAAATTGACTCCGGAATATTGCTTCGCGTAGCCGTATGTCGCTGCCGTGCTGTTAGTCTTGTAAAATATCGGACTTCGCGATTTTTACTTACGAAGTGAGTGATTCACTCCTGCGGAATAATCACCGACACTTTCTGGTGTCCACTGGCCGATGAAGACGCTGCCCGCATTTTCGACCATGCCGGCCACTTTCTGAGCATCTTCGACCTGCAGGATTAAGTGTTCTGGAGCATACATGTTGCTCAGGCGCATTCCCTCTTCAATGTCCTTGACCACGAGAGTGACCGAATGCTCGATGGCTCCACGAACAATATCGACACGAGGTAAGGCATTGGCTTGTGTGTGAAGCTCATCCTCAATAGCTTGAAGCTGTTGCTCTGAGAGGTCAACCGCGATGAGCACAACCTGCGAGTCGACGCCATGCTCAGCCTGACTGAGGAGATCAGCCGCAACGAATGCTGGGTTCGCGCCCTTGTCTGCGACTACCAGAACCTCACTAGGTCCTGCCGGCATATCAATACTGACACCTGCACTGGTATCATTACTGACTAGCATCTTGGCCGCCGTCACGAACTGGTTGCCAGGACCAAGAATCTTGTCTACCTTGGTGACGCTTTCTGTGCCGTACGCCATAGCCGCAACTGCCTGAGCACCACCAGCCAGGACGATACTCTCAGCTCCCACCTTGTGGGCGACGTATACAATTTCGGGGTTGATGCTTCCATCAGAACGAGGCGGAGACGCGATAACAATCTTTTTGCATCCTGCGACCTGCGCCGGGACACCCAGCATCAGAGTAGTCGAAGGCAGGACTGCAGTGCCACCAGGGACGTATAGACCCACTCGCTCAATCGGCCTTGCAAATCTGCTGCAGACGACACCGGGCATCGTCTCCACGATTAACGGCTTATCCTCCTTCTGTGCGGCGTGGAACTTGCGGATGTTCTCGAATGAGATATCAATGGCCTCAATAGTTTCAGGAGGTAGTTGCATGAGGTTTTTCGGGAAAGGTGCTTTGAGAACAGGTGAAGAAAGTGATGTGGCCTTTTCGAACTTGTGAGTGTACTCCAGAAGAGCCGAGTCTCCTCTCGTCCGGACCTCGTCCACAATCGGCTTGACTATGCCCATGATCCTATCAGTAGACTTCTGAGACGGTCTTTGAAGGACATCCTCAACCTCTGATGCCGAGACCTCTGATGTGATGTAACGGCGCATTTCGATCTTGCCATTGATAGTGCCGGCAGGATCGTCTTTGCTCTTGGGTACGGATGCTGCTTCTTTGACAAGCTCGCCGTTCGTCTTTGGTGCTCCGTTCGTAGTACCATTAGTAGTGCCATTAAGACCGACCTTCTCTGCGTACTGTGGCTTTGCATCACCCTTTCTCCGCCTGACCTTGCGATTCTTTGCATCCAAATTGCGCTCAACATCTTCCAGCGATACATCGGCCGCAATGCACTTGGCAAGAGCAAAGTAGAGAACATCTGCGGCTTCGGCGGCGATGTCCGCTTTCGTCTGCGCCTCGGCCAACTCATTCGCTTCTTCGATAATCTTCGCCTGTAGCAATTTGGAATCGCTGAAGAGGCGTGCCGTGTAAGAGCCAGCTGGCGCGGATCGCTTTCGACTTTCTAGGGTCTTTTGAAGTTTGGCCAGTCCCTTGTATTCTCCGAAGCATGTTGACCGAGCCAAGTGACAAAAGCCTCGACCGTGCTGCTTTACTTTGAAGACAAGACAATCTTGGTCGCAGTCGAAGCTGACCTGAACCAGCTCTTGTGTATCTCCGCTTGTTTGACCTTTGTACCACAGACCTCGCTCGCGACTAAAGTAGACTCCTTGTCCGGTTCTGAGACTCTCCGCTACACTCTCAGCGCTGCTGTATACAAGCCCGAGCGCGATCCCTTGCTCATCTGTTACCACAGTGGTGAAGAGTCCGTCGGGACGGTCTGTCCGGGCATTGACCATAAGAAGAGCTGCAGCATTGATAAGCAGAGGTTTGGCCTGGCTGTCGGTGGTCAACTGAGCAGCTGGGATGATCGGTGTAGCTTGTATCCTGGCAAGCTGGAATGCTGCCTCGCTGCTAGCGTTGCCGAACGAGACATAGACCGGAGGTCTCTCTTTGCCATATTGTTGAAGCAGCTGTTCAACAGCTGATGCATCCTTGAGCCCATGTAAGTAAATGCCAACAGAAGAATCCTTCAACAGTCCTAGCTCTTGATCTGCCTGGCCAGCCAGTGATAAGATGAGTCGACTATGGTCCAAGTTGTCCACGGCACGTAGTTGCTTTAACTGAGAACCGGAGACAAAGACTTTGGCTACACCAGCATCCAGAAGTGAGACAATCTCCTCGGCGGAGGACAGCAAGGTTGTGTCCAAGTAGGTCGAGAATTGTACTTCCTCCAGGTAGTCATAGATACGTTCCAAGTTCTCGGGGGTGGCTATTGCGTATGCACTTCCGATGAAGCCCAATTCTTTGACTGACAGACCTGACGCCGGGCTGGCGTAGGTCTGCACATCGATCGCTGGTAAAAATGTGGCAGCCATGTTTGTTGAGTCAGAGGTGCGATGCTGCTTGAGAAAAAAAGTTCTAGATAGGGACCGCGGGGAAATCGAGGGACAAATCGCGCTTCCCGCTGTTCCGTCATCGCTCTTTTGGAAAGGGCAGGTGGGGCTGACCTTTTCCATGCTTCGAACTTGACAAAGGTTATGACTTGTCGCTATCGACAGACCAGCGTTCTCCGGACATAGACAACTGTCGAGCAACGGCATCTGACCTTCCGTTTTGCTCTCTTCAACCAAAATTGCGAGCAACTCCACCATAAGATCAATCGATCATGCTATGTCACGCTCAAAAGCAGACTTCTCCAGGCTATCCAGCTTGGTCGATCGATTTACTGGGTCGCCTGCATGTAGACATCTCTTTGTAATACACAGGTCACCCGTACTCGGTCGCAATCTCTCAACTTCATCAAGGACTACAGTTCTCCCCTCTCTTCGTGCGCGACAATCGCGGACATGGATGTCGATTCAGGGGCATCGCCGCTCAATCTCGAATGATGCTACCAATGTGCTATCCGAGCTGCCTGCGCTTGTAGTAGTACCCAGCGTGTTGGTTGGTATGACTCTGGCTCTGTGGACGCTCAAATGTATGAGCCTGGTCTTGTTCCAGAACAAGATCATTTACATGCCTTCCTTGCCTCCATATTCTCGAAGCGAGAAGCTTGAAGACTATCAGTCGATGTGCGGCAAAGTCAGATGGGGAGAGGACTCGATCATGTCCAACGATGGTCACAGGCTAGCAATCGCTGTGGGTGAGATAGGTCAAGTTATTGACCACAATGCCAAGTCGTCTATAGTCATCCTCTACTTCCAAGGGTAAGCTATCACATTCTTTGGTCATCTCAGCGGTTCCTGAGCGAGTTCTTGAATATCCACTGCGGCGTAGTGTTGACGAAGTCAGAAATGGATCTTCTACGCCTCCCCGTCTGCCATTACTGTCTCGAGTTGCCACAAGCATTCATGATGCCATACAAAGAGATGTCATCATTTGTGCGCTGTCATACCGTGGCTACTGGAAGTCAACCGGCTCACCCTCTCAGCCTGGTATTGAGATCGATGCCCAGACGTTCTTAACATGGGCTGCTGATACCTATCGCGCCTCACAAGTAGTCGTGTGGGGACAGTCCATCGGTGCCGGTGTCGCATCTACAGCGCTCGCCAAACATGTTTCTGAGCTGAACTCAGGGCAATCGATCAATGTCAAAGCCCTGATCCTGGAGACACCCTTCGTCAACATCAGACGCATGTTGGTCGAGCTTTACTCACAGAAATGGCTACCATATCGCTACCTCTGGCCATTTCTCCGCAGTCATTGGGATTCGGAACAGGCGTTGAGAAGAATTGGAAGTACTGGCAAACAAGTGCCGCCAATTCTACTCCTTCCAGCAGCAGACGATGAGGTCGTACCTAGGCATGACGCTGCATACCTCGAAAAGCTCTGCCGCGATCTTGGTCTTACAGTTTCAACAGTCAGCGTTCCCGCAGCACTTCATCACCAAGCGAGCGAAAAGCCACAAGGACGCAAAGCGATCACTGAGTTCATCAAATCTGTCATTTGAGGGTTATCAGCAGCATAGTGTGCATTACATTATTCAGAACATCAGTCCTCCTCACAGCAGGACGGCTAACACGCCGCTTCCCACCGCCATCACCGAACCAAGCAAGCTTAATACGCCCCCGACTCTAGTAGCGGCGCCAGTGAACGGCACCACGGTGCCATTCCTCGATCTTCCGCCATTCTGCCCCACGCCAGCACCCTGGGTCGAAACACCACCACTACCCGATCCAGCCTGTCCTCCGAGCCCAGCATTCACATACCCACCCACGCCCACCGTCGGCGTCGCAACAGGCACAGTCACCACTAGTCCCGGCGCCAGAGTAAGCGTATAGCTCGCCTGCGCCTGCCCGCCGGCATCCCCACTGCCAGCCTGACCACTAATCACTCCTGTCCCAGGGACACCCTCCTGCAGACTCCCCGCGGCCCCTGTCCCCACCGACCCAACCCCCGTCCCCGTCCCTGATCCGGCCCTTCCACCAGCCGCAGACCCAGAACCAGGCGCACCAGTGGGCATCGCAACAACAAAACTCGTCGCCCTCACCTCGGCGCCCTGGACCATCTCTCTCACAGCCCCGGTCGGACTCAGCGCCTCCGCCAACGCGACCGTCTTGCTCCCGATCACGACGACGGGTTCAGAGGACGGTGAAGCGGCGGAGGGCGCAGGGATGGAGATGACTTGGCCGCCGATGGTGACGGGGGCAGCGCCGGGGGCGATGGTGGCTGTTTGGCCTGAGGCGGTGATTATGAGGGCTGGGAGGGTGGTGGAGGCAGGGGTGGAGGGGGCGGGGATGAGGGGGGCATTGGGGGGTCGTTCTGGGTTGGAACCTGGGTTGGAACCTGAAGATCCTGTGCCAGCGCCAGTGCCGGCGTTGGAGCCAATATTAGAGCCAGAGTTCGACGCTGGATTTGGATTCACATTGGAACCAGCATTGGAACCTGGGTTGGAACCTGAATTGAAACCAGTATTCGACCCAGCATTCGACCCAGCGTTTGATTCAGCTTGGCCACCCGTCCCAGCAGTCGGCTTAGCACCTGAATTGATCAACGAGATAATATTTCCCCCCACATTATTCCCCTGGCTCTGCGCCGGTCTCGCGCTCGGCACAGCAGGGATTAGACCTCCTCCATTGGTTGCCTCCATCGTAGGTCTAGTTATTGGTTCCGTGCCACCGGGCATTTGTGGCTGAGGGTTCCATGGCGCCGGTGATGGAGACGGGTCGGCCGGGGTAGGTGCAGCGGGTCTTGGGGTAGGTTCAGGTGTGGGCGGGGGTAGTTGGGGAGCTCCGGGCACCAATGTAGGGGGCGCTGCGGGAGGAGTGGCCGCGCCTTCTGCGGCGCGGATGGTGGTGACGGAGGTGAGGAAGTTGGCGGCCGTGAGGGTGTTGGGGGAGGTGTTGAACCAGACGGATGTGCAGGTTTTGATCACGTCGGACCAGTCTGGGAAGTAGTTGGCCAGGGAAGGCATGATGAAGTTGACTTGCGAGTAGGTGCTCCCGTCCCTGAGGGTGTAGGTTCTGTATTCGCTGGTGAAGAAGTCGGTGTAGAGGATTTCCCCTTGGATGGAGGAGCCCCAGTAAATACCGCGGGTGCTTGTCGCATCGCTGGAGAGGGTGAAGCTGATGCCGAGTTGGTCGCCCAGGTCGCAGACTGTGGATGGTCCGGGATAGATGGCTGTTGCTACACTGCTGTTTCGTCCGCTGGAATCAATGTATTTGCCGAGCCAATTGCAGTTGCTGTCAAAGTCGGCGCCATATTGGCCTCCAAACCAGGCCGTGCGCGAGATTCCAGCAGACCAATCTGCATCGAGAATGGATTGTGTGCACGTCTTGGACGTGATTGTTGTGTTCTTGGTCTCATCTACGGTGATGTAGACTGTTCCCGGTGGCGAGAGGGCGGGATTCACCTTCCATACCGCATAGGCTGGGTCAAGGCGAACCTCGCAACCGACCTTGGGAAAGCCGCCAGGAGGTGTGACGCCTGGTACGAGAGATGTGATGGACGTGGGGAAAATGGATGTCGAAGTTGGCGAGATGGAAGGGACGGACGAATTGTTAATCACTGTGGTGGTCAGCACGCGCCTTCTTCGACATTGTTGGCCACTTACAGTACGACATATTAATGCACAGAAGCGAACGCACAGGAACGACTGACCGGAAGGATGAACTACAAGCTTACCACTCGGTGGGTGCAGGACGCCTTTGTACGATTCATCGTACGCCACCACCTACCTTTCGAAGCGAACACAAAAGTCAAACAAGAAGAAGGCCGGAAGAATAGTGCACCTTGGTTGCACCTTGGCATAAAGCTATTCAATGGCGTCCTGCAGGGCGTCCAGCGACCATGTCCAAAGGAGTGGAAGGTAAGCCAGGAACGTGAGCGGGTCGGGCCAGGCCAATTGCCAGGTAGATTTTGTGTGGCAGACGAGAAGGAAACGAGATGGCAGACGGTCTCGGTGTGGGTTTTTAAGGCCGTCCAAAAATTGTTGGTCGGTAGATCATTTGTCCAATTCTCCCAGAGAAATTGAAAAATCACGTGTCAATCGCGATGATGGATTGAGTTTAGCGTTGAGCAGAGCCGCATTCCTGACGCCGCCACCTGATTCGTGGTCACCACGCGCCTGTGTGACGTCGCCAGCATCACAAGTCAACATATCTCTTGCATAATGCAATCATGTTTCACGACATACTTACACCAATAAGTTAACATACACTGAGCTGGACAGTGGAGACCTGTAATCACCATGGCGCACCGCGCTCAACAAACTAGAGATGGCTTGACCGAATCTTGGGCTTCCATGGGAGACGGCGCTGAATCTGTCGAATTGACATCAGACGAAGAAGAGCTCATCACACAATCAAGATCCATGCCGAAGACGAATCTGACAGCCTCGCGAGCGGAGCATCTCAATGAAGCGCTAGGCCGCCGTTCGCCACAACAGAATGGAATGCCCAAGTCGATGCGCGCTTCTCGTACCAGCGCTGTTGATGATACACCACGAGCCCACATCGCCAGACCAAGGAAGAGAGAACCCACCGACTTTTTCATGCCAACTCTCGACCACACATCCAGTCACGAAATGTCGCTTGTGGAAGGCACCAATCGCCAGGCTCGGGCAGACAGATATGATGCACAGAAGCAACCGAAGCAGCGACGACCTCTTGGTCGGTCGAAGGTCGAATCTGACCAGAACATGTTTGAGCTGGTCTGGATCAACTTTCTCGCCCCTCTGTTGGCATACGCTTTCCAGGTTCTCGGCATCGCAGCCAGATTCGCCAAGCCCATCATTGCTTACGCTTTGGTCATATACCTGCTGGTCGGCGGTCTCATCATCACCCGCAATCTGGTATTCAGCAGTGTCACATCCGCACTTACGCCGATTTGCAAGATTCCCGGATCAGGCATGCTTCTTCCCTTCTGTGCCACTGTCCACTTCACCGAAGAGCATGGCGATCCAGAGTTCGACAAGCTCATCAGCACTCAGTCAGCTTTCGAGGAAATCATGACCACATCAGCTGAGAGTGCTTCGCTACCCATGGACATGAAGCGCTCCGAAGCCTCCATCCGTGACCTCCGACATGTGGTCGAATACTCTGCTCTCCCATCCCGAAACGAGCTCGTATTTGAGTTCGGTGGCTTCATCGAGACTGCAAGGCAAGCTTCTGGAGATCTCGCCAAGTACAATTCACGCATCGGTCGGGCAGTTGATCGCATCCTGTCAACCAACCGCTGGACTCTGCAGATTCTGGAAGGTGTAGAGGCTTCGAAGGCAGATCGGGGTAGCCTCTCAACTTTCGTGACCGGTTGGCTGAACATATTTGCGCCCTTTCAGGGAGCACCGGCTAAGCTTACCAGAGACATTCTCTACGATCAGTATATTCGTCACACCTCGGCTGTGGAAGAGCAGATTCAGGGCTTGATCATGGAAGCTCAAGCTCTACTTATGGTGTTGCAGAACTTGGATGATCGCCTGGATCTAATTGCATCAATTGCTACAAGAGATGGAATCAAAGTGCAAGATGGGAAGGACGAGCTGTTTGCCCTGCTCTGGACCAAGCTTGGTGGAAACAGATCAAGTGTATCAAAAGTGCAGAGACAGCTCGCCGTTCTGAAAGAGGTTGGCGCATATCGAAAATTGGCATTCGCCCACGTCAGCACTACCATCATCAAGTTACAGACCATCGCTGCGTCATTGGAGGATTTGCGGGAGCGGGTAGCGAGACCCGAGGTACTAGGAGTAGGAGGGCCAGGTGGGGTCACCAGGGAAGAGATTCCGCTCGAGATGCACATTGGTGAAATCATGATGGGCGTCGAGAGATTGGAAAACGTCAGGGAAGAAGGAAAGCAGATCGAGGGTCAAAGGATCAGGAACATCTTGGACAGGGATGAAAGGAAGGGTATTGATGGATGAGGTTTTCTCCAACAGCATTTGATACCCATTAGTCGGCGTACAGCACGGCCTGACGAGAGCATGTATTATGACGATTCAGATATCTAGCGAAGAATCTAAATCATTGGATCGGTTCTGTTTCATGATATGGCTTGTGTCTTTGTGCAGAGCTGAGGAGTCGCGCGAGGAGGGCAGAGGGCACGGCTGACCAAGCAACGTGGCTGCGTTTCGCTTGATGCAACCAACATTCGGCCAGATGGTCATCTACATTCGTCGGAAGGACGACCTTCCTTGTCCGAGCCGTTCTACAACAATGTCCTTCCTGCTGCGTGTGGTCGCTTGAAGCAGGCTCGCTAGATGGCATCCGGCTGGCCTGCGTCCGCTCTTCCGCAAACACATATCATACACACGAGACAGCGGCTCTTAGACTCCTACAAATGACAAGTATTCGCATTCATTTTGATAGTGCATATCATATATTACCGCTTTGAACTGTAAGTCATCTGAGCAAGTACCAACTCAACCCCTGCTGTCGTATTTTCTTCCACGACAGCCAAGATGAAAGATCAACCCAGTTTCTTCCTTGCCATTCTCCCTTTACTCCTTGCAGCGCTCGCCCCTACTGTCTCAGCAGCGCCGACAAGCACAAATGACCGTACGGCTTGTGTAGCGCCAGCATGCAACCCTGATTTTACCAACCCGATGCTGGGTGCTGATGGCACATACCTACCCATCGCAAAGCGGACTCCAATTCCATCATCCGAGTATCTCGATGATGCTAATATCCTCCCGCCCATCGACAAAACACCTCAGAATACTCCGCTCCACGACCAGCTCATCAACGATGGTAACACCCAAGCATATCCCGTAGGTGAATCGCAAGACCAAGAATTCAACACGCTCGAAAGACGTGCCTTTGGTGGCGGTGGTGGGCCCGGACCGGGAGGATTTGGCCCAGGCGGCCCAGGACCTGGCGAATTCGGCCCAGGTGGCGGACCCGGCTTCGGTGGAGGCCACGGTGATCACGACGGACCACCCGGCGGCTTTGGGGGAGGATTCGGCGGTGGTGGACACGGCAGTCATGCAAAGCGAGCAGGAGGTAGCGACCAGATCAAGGGCGGCGGCGGACCCCATGGCGGCGGTCCTGCTCCCTCCCCCTTCAGCATAACTCCTGGTGACTCGTACAATGGTCACGATCTCGGTCTCACTGCCCCCGTGAAACGATCGCACGGCGGCGGTGGTCCACCAGGTGGCCCTCCATCCCAAGGCACTCTCGCCTTCAAACCCGACCACGACAGCCAGGGTGGTCCTCACGGTACCGGCCCTCCCCATCCCCGCAGCATCAAGCGCGACACCGCCGACTCCCTTTCTAGCAACGGCCTCAGTCTCGCCCAACGCTCCGCCACACCAATTCTGGACGAAGTCCCCACCGAACTAGCAGAGCTATACAAAACAGACGGGTATAACCACCGCCCCAACCTCCCCCAACCAGCGGGTGACCCCCTCGCAACCCCCCCTTCCCACCCAGACGTCGGTAACGTAAAACGCAACAACATCCCCCAACCGGCGGTAGACCCTCTCACGACCCCCCCTCTCCACCCAGACGTCGGTGATATCGACCCCGCCATCATGAACCAGCACGTCGTCACGGGTTTATCCAGGCGCGATGAAGTCAAGACGAAGACGGGTGGTGAGAGTTCCGTCGACGAGTCAGGCCTCGCCATGGAAGTGCCGCCGCCGCCGGGGAGTAGGAAGAGGTCGCCTGGTGGGGGTGGGTTTGGGATGGGAGGTGGTGGAGGAGGGTGGGGAGGGGGAGGGGGAGGATTTGGTGGGGGCCAACATGGGCCGCCGGGAGGAGGGGAGGGCCATCACGGACCGCCGGGAGGTTTCGGTGGTGGCAGGGGTGGGTTTGGGAAGAGGTCGCCGGGAAGTCATGGCGGCGGAGGTGAAGGAGGGTGGGGAGGTCATGGCGGCGGCCATGGTGGTGGACCTGGACCTGGAGGACCAAATGGACACGGGCAGGGACCTCCTGGTGGTGGCAGAGGAGGCTTTGGCGGGCACATGAGGGGCCGTCGTTGAAGATGGGAGTCGGGATCCCAGATAGGTCTTCCAAAAAGGAGACTTCATGACTTTACGAAACAGGAATGAAACTATATGGCCAAGTCACGTCACCGGCGAATGACTGTCACGTTGTGTCTTTCAGTACAAGGTGTGGTGGGTACAGGTATTTGAGTTGACGGTCCCTTTATCTTCTAGCGAACAGCTTCAACGCACCCCTCAAGGTCCTATGAGCCATGAGCTTATCCCCAGGCACCCTAATACCCGTATATCCCTTCGGTGGATCCTCCCACATGGCATGACCATGATCAAGCGCCTCTTTGACCTCCCCAAACTCAAACCACCTTGCTTCATCCAATTCCTGCTCAGGATAGGTGATTCTCTCATCACTTGCCTCCTTGCATTGCCCAATAGTCCCCATGAGTAGAGTACTAGGGTACGGCCACGCCTGACTACTGTGAATCTGCACGTCCCCGACCTTGACGCCGGCTTCTTCGTATACTTCTCTGCGCGTGGCGGATTCAAGGGATTCTGCTGGCTCTACGAAACCAGATAGGCAGGAAAAGTAGTTGGGCGGCCAACGCTTGCCTCGTCCTAGAAGCACACGTTTCCCATCTGCAGAAACCGGAGCAGCTATCAGAGTAGGATCAGTCCTCGGAAAAGCTGTGTTGTGCAGACCGATACGGATCGGACATGATCCACGCTTGACTCCATTATCTGTTGGTGGACAAATGATCTTGGCGCCTCCATGGATTGAGAGAGTTGGAGATCCGCAGGAAGAGCAGAAGGCGTTGCGTTGATTCCAATCTATGAATGAGCGTGCTTGCGCGTAGATAGATGACTCTTGGTAGGAGAAACCGAGCTCGACTCTGGTGGGGACGAAACTTGATCCTGAAGATGCTAGAGATGAGATGGTGGCCTCATCCTGGCGGGAAAGATCGAGGGCGAAGTAGGGGATCCCAGAGTATGAGTCCAGATTCACGCCGGCGGTTTTGGCTTCTAGGTCGAGTCCGAGGAACACAAGAATTGGCTTCCTACTTGAGCTATTGAAGTTCTTCGTTTCCTCAGCCTCGGACTGACCGTATGGCTCTCCAACGATTGGGCGGACGGCATCGTAAGGCAGGTATTGGAGGGAACCCTCTTTAGTCCTCAGAGGATTGAAGTTCTGCAGACAGAGATATTTCGCCGACGGATGTTGTGAAGCCTTCTGAAGTAGTGTGTTTGACTGTCGTAAGAACGAAAGCCTAGTCACCGGATTGGTTGTGAAATATGGATCATAGATGTTCTGGGCCCCAAAGAGGCCGTTTGAGAGATGTGACATGATGCTCAACCAGTGAACAAGGTGCAATTCTCCGCGCAAGCACTGTTCGCTGGCTACCTAACAGAGCCCATGCAAATGGTAGGGGCAACAATGGGACGGCCACTCGAATGTATTCAAGTACTCACGTTTGGGCTGTTTACTTCCCCGCTTTGTAGATCGTGTGTCAAGATCGAGAGGAGGGGATGCTAATTCGGCGAATGCAGCAGCCGAGTCATCGTCGCCGGCCGGACTCACGATGTCGACGCACTCGCGTGTGTAAGTAAACACGAGAACGTGTTTGAGAGCACCACAATGGACGGAATGGGGTGATGGCTGTAACCGAGGTTGATTAGGTAAGGTTGGCTGCCGGCGGGGCTGTGGCTTTCTTCTTCCTTCTTCCGGCCAGCTTGACTTCTTCTTTCATCCATCCCAACATTCCCGCACCGGTGAAGGTGTCCTCATCCTGCTAGTCGCCCGTACAGACCACCGCACCAAGTAACGCTATTGAAACTTGTCAATGTTCCAATGCCGCTATGCAGCCAAGCTGAAACTTATCGACGTGTCTGACCGGAGGCTGTTTCCTCGTAGAGCCATGTTGATTTCTCAAAGGGACTGGTCACCTTTGCTCGCTGGCCCAACATGGCTTTCAGTAGGGATTTCTAAGGATGATCAATTGTGTTAAGAGTAGGTCGTGTCAACACAGTCTCCATTTTCCGCAGCTCATGCTCTCCTCCCATCTTTTCCAACGCAAGACGACACAAGATGTACACACGAGCATTCCTGGTACCAGTTGCGGCCCTCGTTCTGGGTCTTACGACTGCCTTACCCCATCCACAAGAAGACCCTCCGTATCCATTAGTTACACGAAGTCCCGATGCCTCAAAGGCTTGTGCAGACTTATCCGACGTGACTACACTGTCGTACTACCAGCCGCCCTCAGGAGTTCCGCCACCACCTAGCGTAGTCACAAAATGGTGCGCCTCTGGTCAAGCAGCCCCGACTGGTCAAGCCGACCCTCCTCCAGCGGCTGGTTATGAAGGCACTCCACCACCCCCTTCCCGCAAACGATCTGATGAAGCGGCACCCGAAAACCCAAAGGCAGTCGATTTCTCGACACAACTGCTACCTCTCGCAGCAGCGCTGCAGAAGATGGAGAAGGCTGGAGACCCTAATGTTGAATCCTCGAGCAAACCCGCAAAGCGTGAAGCCGAAGCCATGACCATCTTCGTACACGACTTTCCGGAAATCGACCCAGCGCGAATTCCGAAACGAAGCCCAGTTGTGGACGAGCTCGGAAGACCGCTCTTCGATACGGCAGACACAATGGGCATCATGAAACGGGAACCTATCATGTCCAAGGAATACGTTGATCCGGACTGGACAGCGCGTTTAGAAGAGAAAAGTCAGAATAAGTGGGATCCTGTAGTCAAAGGAGGAGAGGCAGTTGCCATGTGAGACTTCGACTTCATGTGCCATGGATCTGCCTGCAGTTGCAGTGAGGTTGACGGAGAGGGACCGTAGCAAGCACATTTTGTCTTTCTCCAAAAATGAGGTGCATTTAAGTCACAGATCTAGCCATGACCATCAATCGAACTCCCTTTTGCAACTGTAACCCCGCTACTTTGTCCTATGCTGGCTTCCAGCGCCAACTTGTGCCCGATCTCTGATGCAGCGTGACTAAGCAGCCATCCACGTGGCGTCTGACTACATTTACATCTGTCTTTTTTTACTTACTGCACGCTCTGACAGACTAGTATCGATGCCCAGCTTCCCTCTGACATTTGCTACTTACTGTCCTTCTCATTTGACTTATGATCCTCTTTGCTGTGGCCACGTAGCTGAATCTCTTCATCCTTGCTGGACAGGCAGTGTTTCAACCATTCCTCCTCTCATTCTTGCGCCCAATTGCGCTCCTAAGTAGCAGCGCTTCATCCATCATATCCGGGTCATACGGAGACTTTCGCTGCTGAAACAAAGTTGGACCGCTTTCACGCTGGATCTCACGTCACAGAAGCAAGCCTTCCCGTAAGACAGTGCGTTGGGCCTGAACAATCAAAGCTCCTCAGCCACTTCAGACTTTATACAACACGGTTGGTAAATTCGTAGATTCCTATATTTCTTTCTCTCTTTCTGCATTTGCAATACAACATGAAGGCTGGTACTTCTTCGCTTCTGCTTATCGCCGCTCTTTCCATCGGCATCTATGCTGGTCCCATCAATCCTGCCGTCAATAATGGCTACAATCGAGGTGACGGCTACAGCGTCGACGGCGAGCAGATCCTCACCAGACGAGACCCAAGAAACGTAGTCGACCTCGATCAGATCGCCCAAGACTTCCAGAACGCTCAAGACAACGATCCCAATGCTTTCATCCGCCCAATCAAGCGAGCCGTCAACACAGGCTCGATGAAGGTGGAGCCGAACACGAGGGCATACGAGGATGCTGTAGATGAAGCCTATGGTGACCTCGGGAATATCAAAACAGAGGGCAAGGCTACGACTCCGGTAAGAGCATCAGATAACACTTTGCAGCGACTATTGACTGACCTGCACAGGGTGGGCCACCGATCAAGCGGGACAAGGTCAAGAGAATGGTCGCACCCTATGATTCCTATGAGCCTGTCGACGATGGCCCATTCTTCACATTCGGCGACTTCGAGTAGATCTCCCGTGGTCCAGCCATGGCGAAGCGTAACATGGCGCCCCTTACGGGAGAGTCTTTGTTTCGCCCGCCTGGCGGTGAGTTTGGAGAGATATCGAATGGGTCCAACCCAACGGATCAGGAACCCGCTCAGTGATAAGAAGGCTGTGGGCGCCAGGGCTTTGACGAAGACTGGCATAGTATACAGAATGCTACATGACGATCATGACTCGATGAACTACTTTCTTGCACCATATCCCATCTCAAGCCCAACTAAGCACCCAATCCCTACTAAACGCCCCCATCTTCGTCCTCTCCCCCAGCCCACCAACCATCAACCTCCCAACCTCAGCATCATACGCAAATCCCACCTCCCTCCCCTCAAACCTCACCTTTTTCGGCCTCTTCCCCACTCCTAACACCGTCACATTCCCCAGCCCCGGCCTCTCCACCCACTCCCCTTCAGCTCTCACCTCCACCCTCCCCTCCCCCGCCTTAAACTCAACCCACAAAGTCCTCTCCTGAACCACACTCTCCCCATCATCAACATAAACCTCCCCCTTCGCCCTCCCCCTCCCATCCAACGCCACCACCACCTCCCACGGCAACCCCCTACTCTCCCTCGTCGTCATCCCCGCCCCCTGCAAAGCCAACACATACCCCCCTCTCACATGGACATTAATCTCCGTCAACTCGGCCCTCAGCGTGACATTCTCGCCTGGCCGGGCGATGACCCTCGATCCATTGCGCCAATCATACCACACCTCCCCTATGTCCAGACCAGGGAAGACGCCGCGCACGGTACGCACGTTGGGCTCGAGGACAGGTGTGACGAGGATTGCGGGCCCGAGGAGGAATTGCGTGTCGATGGACGCGAGGGTGGGGTCGTGAGGGAATTCCCAGGCTAGAGCACGCATGACCGTGTCCCCGCGGGAAGAGGCGAGGTGGAGCAGGGTGTACATGTAGGGGAGGAGGCGGTAGCGGGTATTCATGGCAGAGCGGGAGGCGAGGGCGACGTCGGCCCAGACTGCGGGGGAGGGTAAGTGGGAGGCGTCAAAAGGGGAGAGAAGAAGGGGAAAAGGCAAGTCGGAGGGCGGAGGGGACTGGGCCGTGATTGGAAGGGAGGGGATGAACGTACCGTATGGTTCCTGGTCGATGGCCGAGAGGATATTATGGTTCCGATAGAAAGGGAAGAAGGCGCCGACTTCCATCCACCGAGCGCATAGCTCTTTGTCGGTGTTGCCGCTGAAGCCGCAGACGTCGGGTCCGAACATGGGTATGCCGAAGAGAGACATGCTCAATGCCTGCGAGATGGAGAAGAACATACTATAGAATTTGCTGTTGTTGTCGCCGCCCCAGTGACCTGCATAGCGACCCGAGCCAGCAAAAGTGCTGCGGCCGATGATGAAAGGGCGTTTGGTGGGAGAGACGGATTGAAGGGCTTTATATGTTGCTTGCAAGATCGAATGACCGAACAGGTTGTGAATGTCGTATTCTTGGACGCCGGAAGCGTGGGTGGCATTTGGAGAAACAGCATGGGCCCCTAGCTCTCCGAGGACATTGTTGATCACATATGGAGGATAGACGACCTGCCGAACTCCTGGTGTAACAGTGGTACGGATGTAGTGGACTGTAGCGGATGCACTGTTGGACACTGCCGTTGCTGATGCCGCGGCCGCTTGGGAAGAAGACAGAGCAGATGCTGATGCAGCCTCGGTGATATTGGTGATATTGAATTGCTCCGGATAGTCGACCTGCAATTGTCCTGGTTCACCTGGGAGGCTAAATGGAGGATGCGACGGATTGAGCGATACGCTATGTGATCCGCAAGAGCCAGTACAGAACGAGGCGACCTCTGACATGTCGATCCAGATGCCGTCCCAGTCGACTTTAGAGTAATGAAAAACCATCCGTTCGGTCCACCACTTGGTTACGTTTGTGGCAAGCCAATCAGGAAAGACTGTGAATCCAGGCCACACAGCGCCGATGTACTCTGATCCGTCTGGGTTCTTCATGTATACGTCCAGCTCGTGTCCCCGGTCGTAGGTAGGATAAGCGTCTGATGCATTGTCTGGATTGGGAATGTAGATGGCCGAGTCAACGATAGGGACATAGTGTTGACCGTTCGCGTGCAAACGCTTCAACAAGTCTCTGCCAGTGTCGTACGGAAAGGTGTTTGGATCGTTCTCAAAGTCTCTGTACTGGAACATGTAATCGATATCCGTCCAGATCGTCTCGAGGGGTATCTGAGCATTCTTGAAGTTGGTGACCACATCTTCAAGCATTGACCAGTTTTTATATCCCCAGCGGCACTGATGGAAGCCTAGTGTCCAGTATTGTTGCATGGCTGGAAATCCAATGGCTTCTTGATACTGTTTGGTAACCTCGGGCTGAGTGGGACCGTCGAAGAAGTATAGGTCGATACTGCCACCAAGTGCTCGCCAGGTAAGATTGGTCGGATTGAGTCGAGCTTCAAGGGGATGAGCATTGCGATAGAAGAGACCGTGACTTGCCGACTGATAGTCGGCGTCTGCACTGGCGTCACCAGTGAGCAAAGTACGTTTGCGACTCTTCTCGTCGACCTCGTAGTATCTAGTCTCCAGATAGAATGGATGAGACCCATACAAGTTGGGATCGATTGGGTTTCCATTGTCCGCGGCATAGAATGTGGCGGTGTAATTATTTCCAAGTCTCAACGCATGAAAGTGCTCGCCCATGCCGTACATGTTGTAGTTCTCAGGTAGGCTGGTGAAGAATTCTATGAATTGATCTTCGTAGACAAGCTTGCTTCCTTTGGTCGAGAAGAGGATGTCCCCTGTCGATTCCCTGGAAACAGCAAAGGAAAAGGTCGGATCGTTTGACCATGACAGCTTAAGATCGGTATCCTCCGAGTTGTCCACTGGTCTTCCATGCTCTGGTTGTAGTACGAAACCATCTGGGATTTCAAACCAGGATTGATTGTTCGTACCGATATAGGCAGGCTTGATATTGACAGACAAGCGATTTGCAGTCTGGTAGTCTACTGTCAAGACCAGCTCCTCAATATCCGTACCGTATACATTGCACTACAAGGAGTCAGTTCTGCATCTCACCAAGTCCAAAGTCTTCCATACTGGCTTCCCATCCAAGACCAATCTGGCACGCAGCCCGTGCTTCGTCTTTCGTACATCTTCCGCCACATATCCAGGACAGACGGTTTGCGCATCCACCGCCTCAGGATCCAGTATGTTGGGCAACAGCTCCGCTCCCAAAGCTATACTCGCATCCGGCGTGTACTGGGGTCGATATATCGTCTCCACTCCACCAATGGTCGCAGTCGCCACTCCCGTCGAGACCGTTCCCGGTCCAGGAGACACTGGATCCGCCTTCGATTCAGCAAGCACGTTCTGCGTCCCCCACAGGCCCAAGCCCATAGTCGATCTCGTGAACAACGAAGACCTCATACTGCTTCTCGTTTCGTGCCGCGGCGTTTCGAATAGTAGAACAAGTACCAGCGCCACCAAAGCAAGAGCCAACACCCTCAAAGGCCGTCTGGCCAGCCTTCGGACAGGCATGGCTACTTATTCCCCTTCTCTTCCCCTCACTTGTCCCCAGTGTACCCTCAAATCTCGAAAACTGCCTGGCAAGACGTCCAGTAGCTAGGCTCCACTCGCCCTCCCCTGCCCAGCGACGTCACTTCCCCTCCAACAACCTCTCTTCTCCGCTGTACAACGTACGAGTTCGCAAGAATGAGTCTCGGACCGACACAATCCCAGCCTCAAGTATCCACAAGTGCAACCCCAGTAATGCGATAAAAGTACAAAAGCGGGAAAAGAAGAACAAAAGATGCAGGAACGCAGATCAGTCCGTCCCCTTTTAACAGCTACAAGCTCCACTAGTGCAGGAGCCGGGCGAGCATTGGACCCCGCAGTGCGGGACAACGGTGGGGGGAAACGTTTGGTGCAGAAGAAGCGTGGACGTTTGCCATGATGCCAGCACAGAGGAAGAAATGAATGGCTGATGCAGTGCATCCTAGGTGTCCTCGCACTCTTACGGAATGGAAACGACGGGTCACGCTGGTAGTATCACGCGCAGAAAACAACAGTGGTGAAAGCGGAGTCGTTCATGCCATTACACGTCTCTGTCTACGAATTCCATGCTTTTATGCCAATGGACCAAAGAATGGAATAGGAAACTGATACAGTCCCCAGTAGTCAAATGCGTGTGCTCTTTCCCTTTCCCAAGATGTACCCCTTGGTGTCCCCAAACGCCGTCGCTAAGAGGTGAAAATGCTGCAGGTGCTGCCAAATGCATGATATTCCAAAGCAAATGAAAAGGGTTGAGGAGAGTGGTGACCCTCTCTTACTCCTTTCTGGGTATCTCCGCACTGTTAGGTCGGCTTAACATGACGACCGTGGTGTTACCGGTGTTCGGCATGCCGAGGTCGACGCCTTCTGTTGAGTGTCGCTTGTTTGTGGCCGCCTTTGCTTCCTCGCTCCCCATTGTACTCAGGCTGCTTTTACCCTTGACGTCTACGACAGTGCTTCCGCCGAGACTAGCAGGGTTGGACTTGTCCGTTCTCTTGTCTGTTGGGCTTGGTTGGCCCTCGTCTTCTTCCATGATTGGCGCACAATACTCCTTGAGTACCTTCTTCAGCGCAGGCCTTCGAATTGGCTTGCTCAAAAAGTAGTTCATGCCGCTCTCGAGACAGTCCTTAACATTGCTCTCTTCCGCAAAGGCTGTAAGAGCGACGATCGGCTTGTCGAATCCGGTCTCTCGAATGAGCTTCGTACTTTGGAGACCGTCCAGATTTGGCATTTGAACGTCCATGAAGATGAGATTGAAAGGTCCCTTGCTTGCCAGACTGTTCGGGTCGTCGGGGTCAGGTGTGCTCATAGATTCCTTGACAAAGTCTAGAGCCTCCTGACCGTCCTTTGCGACCGTCACATCGTAGATGTCTTCGAGCTTCAACATGCGGAGGACCACCTCCTGATTGACCTTGTTGTCCTCCGCGACCAAGACTCGGATTCTACCCGCCGATGACGCTGCAGCCTTCATTTGCTCCATCGCTGCGGGTTGTGACGCAGGTGTCTCCATTGGCTGATTGGAGGCGAAGAAAGGTTGTGACAAGCCAACAAGCCTAGGTTGATTGGATTGATCAAAGTGGTCCTTTGGCTGTGCTTGTGGCGATGGCCCTAGATTCCCGGGTATAGATGACACCGAAGCATTATCGATGAGCATGCTTTGACGTTTGGGAGTGCCAAATCCATCACCCCCACCAAAGCTTCCAGAGAATGAAATGGCATCGCCGTTCTGCGACACATTACTTGATGCCGTGCTGTCTGCTCTCGAGACCAGATGTCGAAGAGGAATACGCATCATGAACGTACTGCCTTGCCCCACTTCGGACTGTAAGCTCATGGCTCCGTGCATCAGTCCAGCTAGTTGAGAGCAGATGCTGAGACCAAGGCCTGTTCCTCCATATTTCTTCGAAAGACCAAGATCTCCTTGGACGAAAGGCTCGAAGATACGTTGGTGAAGATTCTCCGGGATACCAGGACCAGTGTCGACCACTTCGAATTCAAACATGAATGTCTTGCCAGGTGGTGGCGCCGCTCGATCGACGTCGATGATACGCTGGAATGCGCCACCGCTGTATGAGCCACCCTCGGCGGACCCTGACGTCCTTCCACCTAGTCCCGATAGATCGGAGAGACGATTCCTATTCCGTCGAGATGTCCTAGACCCCATACTCGTCTTTCGGCTGCCGACATCTGATGTTTCTCCCAAACATCGTACGGTCAATGTGACCTTGCCTTGTGCTGGAGTGAACTTCAAACTGTTTGACACCAGATTGATAATGACTTGTAGGATACGATGTGTGTCGCCCCACAAGATCATGTCCTTTACTCTGTTCCCAACTGAATCTTTGCCCTCAATCTCGCCTAGGCTATTTTGGAATTGAACACTGAGGTCGATTTGGTTGTCCTTGGCTTGTTTGTCGAAGATAGCGAGCACTTGCGAGCTGATGTCACGAAGTCGGAATTCCTTTTCGTCGAGTGAGAGTTGCTGACCGACCTGATTCTTGCTATTCCAATGTCAGTACAATCCAGTATCTCTGAATGGAGAAGCATACCTGAAGGTCAAAAGATCTGTCAGCAGATTCAACAAAAGATCTCCGCTCTTGTAAATTATGCCCAGCGATCTCTTCAGCCTAATCGGGTCCTCCTCTTGCATGCATACCGCGCACATGCCCAAGATACCGTTCAAGGGTGTTTTGAGCTCGTGCGAGATATTGGCAATGAAAAGTGTCTTGCTTTCGTTTGCAGCTTCGGCAGCCTTCTTGCTCAGTTCCAGTTCGGCAGTTCTTGTCCGTACTCTTTCTTCTAGTCGTTCGTATTGCATCATCAGCTCATCGGACATCTCGTTGAAAGTCCCTGTCAAGTCTGACAACTCGTCCTTAACAAGATGTTTTCGATCCGGGACCTTGCCAGGAATTCGGAAATGTCGTCGCCTTCGTTCCTCAGTATTGTCTGATCTTGATCGTTTCCGTCTTCTCAAGACTGCCGCAAAGAATCCCTCCTTGCGAGCGACTGCATTATCGACTTCGTTTGCTTGCGGGCTTGCACCATCCAGATCGTCGTCGTACTCAGACCCTCCCAGTGACTCGCTACTATCAGCGTATCCAGCGGGCATGACTGTCTTTTGTGTAGCCACTTTGAGTTCTCGGATGGGCTTGCTAGCGAAATGTGCAAGAGGCCACGCAATCAGGACCATTGCACCCATAGTGCCGAAGAAGCATGCTATGATGACGTTCCGTAATCTAGTGATGGGAGTCCAGACTTCTTGCCGATCCTGTTCGACCATAACTGCCCAGTCTACAAAGGGCACATTGACCATGGCAAATCCGCAAGATACCGGTAAACCAGCTTCGTTTCTTGTAGCAATGATTGACCCGGCGTTGTTTTCACTATTCTGCTGTTTCGTGACCGCTTGGACTAGTGAGGGAAAGTCGGACATCTGAAATGGTGGATTACTACTGCCTTGTGTTCGACCAGGATGCCTAGTCGAATTCGCACTCAATGGGAGGACGAATTGGACTTCTTCACTGTTGTAGATACTCGCATCGGGACCACTGTCGTACACCACGCCAGGCGGATATTGGTTGGTTTCATTGACCGGTCTGACCAGAAGTAGTTGTCCTGTTCGATCCAGCCCTTGCCGCATATTGATGACATTCGAGATAAGCCTTGCGTCCATCAAAACAGATATCCAACCAAGGACATCCAGCGAAGAAGTGTTGTTGATGATTGGTAGCGTGAGAGAAAGTATCGAGTAACTCGAATTGATCTGCCATGGGCCCAGGAGTAGAGCCTGATTCCTGACTGGACTTATCACATCGCCTTGAAAATCCGCCGTAGCGACTTCATTGCCATCCGAGGTTACAACGTTCCCATATGTGAAATTCGGGTAAAGGTTCGGCGGATAGCCCAAATCATCGTCTCCAAGATAGACGTCTGTTCCGTTCGGGTAGGTCCAAGGAAGTTTGACTCGACCGATTATATCCTGACTTGTGGTGTTGATGACTGGCGCGTTTCCAGCCGATCCCGTATTCGTTCTTGGTCGGACCTGAGATTGTAGAAGTAGCGATCTGCCGACAGCGCCGCCGGAAGCAGGCCCACCTATTGCCGCTTGCATGTCTGGTATTGCCCGCTCCCAGTTGGTCGCACTATTATCGTCATCATCATTGTAGCGCTGGAGAGCGTCTTGAACCAAAGTGCGACTAGCTGTGAATTGGACGCTGTTCTCGAGAAGGGCAAGATTCGAGGCTAGTTGGGAAGCCTTTAGTGAAGCTGAAATGGCAAGTCGAGTACCTCGTACGCCGAGGACAAAGTTGTAGTTGGTGTACTGAAGGATGTCAACCATGGTCTGTATCCTGGCGCTGCAATGACTTACCCATGTCGCGATTGCAATGACACCCAGTCCTACGCCCGAAGCGAGCAGTAGCAAAGCCGCTAGTTGCTCTCTGATAGGTATCCTCATGTTCGACCGAAGTACGAACTCTATGCCCAAAGGGCTCCTGAACCGAGAATAGCCACTCTTGCGTTTTATCTGACCCGTGTGCTACGCTGCCTTTTCTGTGTAACACTGATGGTGAAGACTCGAGTGTTAGACTCTCGCGTACCACGAGATCAGCTAAACGCCGTTGACCAACGGTCCAGAGATTAATGTTGATTGTGTCGCAATGACCAAGCCATGTCTGAAGAACCAGGCCACACGTTGAATTGAATTATTATCGAGCGATCAAGCCACCAAGAGTCGAAGGAGTGAAGTGCAGAAATCAGGATAAAGGAAAGCTGACAGAGCAGTCGAAGGATTGACGCCGAGGATAATATTGGCAGAACAGTCTAGTCAAAGTTGCACAACTCAGCAGAAAGAGACAGCAAACTCATGCAGGTAGTGAACGTTGAGGGCTAGGAGGGCGTAAAAGTGCACACGAAGGACAAGAGGATTGGAGTTGGAAGTGTAACGGTCTTCTTGACTCTTTCCAGGCGTGGCAGCACCAAAAAACTGTGTTTAGGCTAGTGGTTAGCTTGTCCATTCGCCTCGCCCGAACATGACCCAAATTCTTCCTCCCGTGAGAGCCGCAAGTGTCAAAATGGTACTCGGTACGGCCTTTACGAGTTATTATGCTTGAGAGAGGGGTAGAGTCTTGGTCAAATGGGATCGATCGATGGTCATCTATTCAACCCCGTCTGACCACTCCAACTCTTCTTGGTGCTTGCTACTGCACAGATATCCATACCTGGCGGTCCTGACCTACTAAGCAAAGCGTTCACGCTCGGAAAATTGCCAGTCTCATTTCCACAGCTATGCTCGGCTTGAGGGCTTATGCCTTGTCTCTGCCTCCCATAAGCTGCCATGACATGGTGTAAGATATCCAATTCACAGAAGAAGATTCATCTCCAAACATCCAAAGCCTGTTGTTGTCTGGATCTCCTGATCGGCGCTTTGCGGGGAGCAGATCATGCATTCCTCGCTGTCGATCCCTGCTGCTTACGACCTTAGGGCTCGACACGTTCTGGCGCGAGCAAAACTCTGCCCTCGTCGTCTTTGCATCTCGGCGCTGAGAATAGCGAATCCCGGCCGGAAGTCACTATATGGTCTGCCCCTTATCGCGTGGCAGCCACCGGATGGAAGAATATGCTTTCCTACGACTCTAAGACCGGCTCCCGCGGTGCTCATGATCGAGTGTATCCTCGATTGGAACCGCTGTCAAGAATAATGTTACAGGAGCCGGAAATCGAGCCACCGAGATTCTATCCTCACCCATGGTTGAGAGGAAATTGAGGACGTCTGACAGCAGATGCGACATGGTTCTTGCAAGGTATCATTACAACATGCTGGGTGGTGCAGAACCGACGATGTTATTCATCACTTGGCCTGAACCTCAGGGGTCGCTTAAGCCGCATTGACTAGGATAGCGCATGTGCAATGCCCTCTATCAGAACTCCTGCCGATACGGCTGGGCGAAATACAGCAGATGATTGTTTACCTCAAGTACGGCAGCTATTCGCTATCGTCATCCATCTCCTCGTCTTCGTCATCCTCTTCAAGCGCATCGTCACTTGCATCCTCCTCGTCGGTCTCACCTTCATCCCTGACTCCCTTCGCCTTTCGCCCTTTCTTCCCTCCGTTCACGACCTTCTCGTTGCCTCCATTCCGCTCGTCCATCCGGCTCTTCTCTTCCTCCTTCCGCGCCTCCTCCATGACCTTGGCTCTTTCGTCCCTTACCCTCCTTTGACCCTTGACAAATGCTCCCAGCGGAGTCTTGTCCCATTCGACTTCCCTTGAGAAGCCCTCCACACCTGACCGGTTGTTCGGGGCGAATTCCACCTTTGCCCTCCTCTCTTCCACCCACTTGCAATTTGCGTCCAGCTTCTGCACCAGTAATCCAATCATGCCGCTTACTTTGCTGTTCTGGTTGGGGTGTTTACTGTGCGGTCCAATCTCCTTGAGCCATCGTTTGAGAAGGATGATGACAGGGAGGCTCAACTCCGGAAAGGCAACGTTCTTGGCCCAGAGAACGAAGAACTCGCTGAGTAGTTCTTGGACTTGTTCGCCTATGCCATCTTGATACACTCGTGTGCCAAGGTAGGATTTGGGGGCGCGAATAGTGACGGCGAAATCGAGGGCCTTGAGTGAGCTACCCTTCGGCGGCTTGCGCATCTCGCCGGATTGAAGAACCTCATGCATCGTGGCTGCCATAGGAATGTAAGTACCTGTGGCGGAGGATATCCGAAGTAGAGAGCGTGTGAGGTGGAAGCGGAGAGGGAAATAGGCTGCTGTCGGGATCAGACGGAGGGCGCCGAGTGTGACTTGTACAACGGGATAGATGAGTGGTCGGAGCGGAGAAGTTTGGCCCTTCTTCGCTTCCGTCAGACTGTCGCAGTGCATGGACAGGACGCGAGACCAAAAGTCGAGCGAGTGGACATATTGCCAATTGTAGACTAGCTTGTAAGAATCGTTGGAGTTGTTTGTGATCGTGCTACGCAGATGAACAGCAAGCTGTCGAATGAAGTTGAATCCTGACGTGTACCCTATCCCTGAATCGAGACCCCAGAGTTCTGCTGCCGAGTTCTTCATAAGATTGATTCCGGACAGTGTATGTACAGTCGTGTTTCGGGCGCCTTTAACGAACCCCTGGTAGATGGCTTTTAGCGCATTCTCGCGGATACTCGGATCACCAATCACGATCAACTTTCGAAGGACCAGGAATGCTGCCAATCGACTCGAGTCTGCGAAACATGATGTTGCCCAGATATTGACCACACTCTTTGTGAGATCCCGAACCAGCTTCTTGAACGAAAGTGTATATGGCAGTAGCGTTTCGATCGATGAGAGAGTCATTCGTAGGGTCAATGCGTCCGTGAGATATCCAAGCAAATATACCAGAGACGAAAGATATGATTTGATCAAAGGGCTGAGCGTGCTGAACTTTTTCGATTCAGTCGAGAGACGAATCTTTCCAGAAGCGGACTCCTTGACTGGCAGATGATGTTGAAGTACCTCCGGCACCCGATTGAGTGCCAACACCAGCAGTTCATGGTAGACTTCTGGACTAGACACGCTGTACTTGAAAGATTTGTCCTCTTCATCGGCTGAATGTGCTGCCGCTCGGAATGCCAGAACAACCTCTCGCGAAGCTCTAAGGGAATATTGCTCGACCAGAGACTTCTCCCACTTTTTGAGCAAAGCTTTTGTCACTTCGCCACTATCCACGACTAGCTCTTCCGCCTTTGACTTCTTCCCGGAAGAGGGCGACTCGCCTTCGTCCTCGTCTGCGCTGAGTTCAAGGTCGTCAAAGTCGGCCTTCTCCAGGTCGAGAAGCTCTGGGTCATTCTCTTCGAGGTATTTGTAGAAGTCGGGATCCTTCTCTGCTAGTCCTTTCAGTTGGTCCTTGTGGCCTGCAAGATCTTGTTCGTCTTCCGAGTCCGATCCACCCTCGCTGTCGGATTGGGGTACCCCGGCTGTTGTTCCATTCTCATCTCCTCGCTTCCTCTTTCTTCCTTTCGAGGTCTTATCTGTCGTAGAATCTAGGTCCATCCCACTCTGAAAGAAGTCGTCCATATTCATGTTCTCAAAGTCCGCGGCATCCTTTGCATCCTTGATTTGCTTTCTGGAGCGCACTGAATTGGCTGCCTCCTCTTCTTCGGCACCGCCTCGTGTATCAGCAGCTCTTCGGGCCTTCTTCTTTGCGTTGACCGCATGTCGCTGTTTGATCTTCGCGGAATCCTTTCGCTTTTTTATCGTGTCCTTGAGGTGATTCCTCTCGAACTTTTTGGTGGCCTTGCTCTGTGCCATATCGATTGTCGACGATCGTTGTAGGCAATAGTCACGGGGTGAGAGGATGTGGGATGCAAAATAGCCAGTACGAGAATCTCCATCTGCTCATGCATCCAAAAATTATTTCACAAACTCCGCAGATCCTTGGCATCACCAAGGCGGCTCTGCGGACAGACCCCGCACGCCTGTCTTGAGAAAGCACTGGCCTCCTCTGTTCTTCGACATTGCCTTCTCCCACATTGTGTATCGCGTGCGCACATGTATTCTCAACACCCTCAGCAGCTGGCGTACGCTCCGACCCCTTACAGCTATACACCGAGCAACTTGTCAGTGACCATAAATCCGGACGAGGTGGGTCAACCTCAACGGAGACTTGGTGGCCGCCTCTCATGTCCAACAGGAAGTCAAACTTGCCACCAATGCAGCCGAGCGAGATCTATATGAGTCTCTCGCAGAGATATACAGCATCATAGTGACACTTGAAGCACTGGAAAAGGCCTATCTCAAGGACTCTGTAGCCGAGAACGAATACACAGAAACATGTAGTCGTCTTCTCAAGCAGTACAAATCCAACCTTTCAGACGACAATGTCTCCAGAGCTTTCAGAGATCTCGATAGCTTCAAGGAAGAATGGGACGTCAGTAATTCCAGTCGATTCTCGATCCCGTGGCTGACTTAGCGCAGCTGGACGCCCCTCGAGCTACTGAACGGCTCAAAATTGGACTCCCTGCCACAGTCGAGGCTACTTCTGGGCGATCTGCAAATCAATTCTTGGGTGGTGGCGGGGGCAACGCTGCAGCTACACATATTGTCGCCGCCTCGGAGAATTTCATAACCTTGCTTGACGCGATTCAGATGAACATGCTGTCGAAGGATACTCTACATCCTATTCTGGTCGAAGCGATCCAAGCTGTCAATCGAGTTACTGATCATGATTTCGAGAACAAGGGCAAGATCGTCCAATGGCTTATCACTTTGAATCAGATGCGAGCTGCAGAGGAATTGAGCTCTGAGCAGGCTAGAGAACTCAAACTCGACATGGAACAAGCCTACAATGGTTTCAAATCAGTCCTAGGATGATCTTTGGAGCTTCACGCCAACTCCCCGGTCCTTCTTGAAAGGAGTCATGGAAGTGTGGCATATGCATCCTGCATCGGTTCCATGGTCATGAACATATGGTCCGTGCTCAAATTTTCCTTGACCCTGCGAGCTGGTCAAGGAGATTGTGGATCGATCAGTCAGTGGCACTCAGACATCGTCACTTTCCATCATATGGAGCAGCGATTCACTCGAGAGGATCTTGGCTTCAATGCTCTCGAGGAGGAGCCGTTGCATGGTGAGTTATGTACTACCAGGTGTAGTAATGGGACACTGATTGCCCCACACAGTCCATGATCTACCCCAGATACACACTCGACCGACCGCAAAATCTCTGCTTGACACATTATCGTTATTGAGCATCCAGTCTCGATCATGGGACGTGACACCTCCTCGCACACCTGGCAGAGGAACCCCCAAAGCCACGAGTGGAACCACCACACCGGCACGAGTCCCCAAGAGAAAGGTCCAGGCGGAGGGGGTACCACAATATTTGACCAAGATCGTCTCCAGTCGACTTGCATGGATACACGATGATGCAGAGAAAGAGAAGATATGGGATACGGCCGCTGTGAGGTTGAGTGAGAGGTCCGGACGGACAGCCATGGGCTCATTCACAAGGACTTTCTTGGTACCATTGTCTGCGCAGCTGCTCCAAAGTCTAGAAGGAGAGTTCGGGGTCCAGGAAGAGACCGCAGCAGAGGAAGTTCCACACGTCGAAATCTCCATTCATGAGCCTGCTCTCACCGCCGACAACCTTGGGTTCAAAACATGGGCGGCATCATACGTACTAGCACGGAACTGGGCAAGTCTTGCAACCAAGATCCCCGCTGTGCAATCGTGTCGACATGGCCATACTGCCCAAACAGAGCTGATGTTAGAATTGGGTGGTGGCACTGGGCTTGTTGGTATCGCTGCTGCTGCTGTACTGGGTGTGCGGATCCTTCTCACAGATCTCCCATTGATAGCGTCGAATCTAGCGCGCAACGTCAGAGACAACTCTGAGATAGTCGAAGCTGCGGGGGCCACTGCAGATGTGGCTGTTTTGGATTGGTCGCAACCAGGAATACTCCTGCAGGTGCAGGATGGAGGGGACACCCACGAGCAGTTCATCCACGCTGCAGCCAAGCCTACCACCAGTTTGGAAGCATTGGTGATAGTGGCTGCAGATCCCATCTACTCCATGGATCACCCTGTCCTACTAGCGAGCGCCATCAAATATCATTTGAAACGAACACCCGACGCAAGGGTCATCATTGGTCTTCCCATTCGCGAAGCATTCGTCGAGGAGAGGACACTGTTCAGTGAACAGATGAAGTTGATCGGCCTCGAACTTCTCCTCGAGGAGAAAGAGAAAGGTCTTGATGATTGGGGCAGCGACGATGCACCGAATGAGGTGGAGTGCAGCACAACCGTCTGGAAATGGGCGACCTGAACTTTACCAGCATGCGAGGATGGCACCTTCTCTGTGGCGGGCTTGGTGCCTGCAATGCATGTAAAACATGTACTAACTTAGTATATGCCTTGAGGACCAATAGAGGTGCTGACTTTTCAATCAACCATTCTACCGGACCGGAGATGTCTGCTTACCTGCACTTGCGCCGGTACTATCTATCTTGGCCGGCTGCTTGACCACCACAGCACTATACAAAGCGGTAAGAGTGTAGCGAACATTGAGCGCCATTGTAACGCCATCAAGATCTTCAGGTCCGCCGAGCATGAACTAGTCATCCCACTGATCAGACTACCACGTGAGCATGAGGGGCCGTCTTCTTCAATCCTGGTTTTTTCAATGTCAGCAGGAGTTCGCGAACCGCGCTAGCCTCGAGATAGCGTCGGTCATCTGCGTGCACGATTTAGAGGCTACTACGAAAAAACCGGTCAAAATTGGAGAAACTACGCTAGCCTTTCCCTTTACCAAGGGTTCGTCCGGTCGGGCTTTGCGTCGGCTATCTTAGGGTTAGCAGCAGAATTTCCTATTTCGGCCCAAAAGACCGGTCAAATTCGACGAAGAAGACGGGCCCTGAATTGATTTGACACAATCGATGCACAAAATGCCCTCTGGCCGATATCGGGCATGCACGTCAATCGACAAGATCCCTGCTCTGATTGGCCAGTCCCCGGGGAGAATCGGTAGGCACGTATCCTTATCTTTGCTCCACTGACACTTGCATACTACCAGCCCACTGAAATGCACGCGCCGAACGCAAGCTATCTTCGGCAGCACAAGCGATTTGTCGTGCTTCTGCCCTCATATCAAAGCCCCAAGCATTCTGACCCCCACGAGTCGGAGGTCAATTGCTATATTACCATGACAAGGGCCCAGGTAGGTTAAGCAAGCTTGTGAAAGTAAGGAAATTCTTGCGCTTTTCTTGTCATAAACGTCAACATGGCTGGAGGAATTGGTCAGGGTTCTGGTAGGCCGCCACCACTCAGCCAGGCCGTGGGCTATGGTGTTATTGTTGGCCTCGGCTTTTTGTTTGCGTAGGTTTTGTTGCTGGTAGGACCTGGGATGGGTTGTGGTTGACATATCGGCAGCTTCGGCATGATGCTTACCACCTATGTTCTGAGGAGATACAACAACGAATTGCAGACTTCCGAGGTCTTCAGCACTGCTGGTCGTACTGTAAAGACTGGTCTTATTGCTTCTGCGGTCGTCAGTTCGTGGACTTGGGCTGCTACTCGTGAGAACTCCGGTCACGTGCTGCACAAAAGACTGCAGACTGACGCATCATAGTGCTTCAATCATCCGCAGTCGCGTACAGATATGGTGTCAGTGGTCCATTCTGGTATGCTTCTGGTGCTACCGTCCAAATCATCCTCTTCGCTACCATTGCGATTGAGCTCAAGCGCCGCGCTCCCAACGCCCACACCTTCCTCGAAGTCATCCGAGCAAGATACGGACCAGTCACTCACGGTGTCTTCATGGTCTTCGCCCTGATGACTAACATCCTCGTCACCGCCATGTTACTCGCTGGTGGCTCTGCCGTCACCAACTCACTTACTGGCGTCCCGACCGCTGCAGCTTGTTTCCTCCTGCCAGTCGGAGTAGTGCTCTACACAGTCTTTGGCGGTATCAAGGCCACCTTCTTGACTGATTACGTCCACACCGTCGTCATCCTCGTAATTCTATTCATCTTCTCTTTCTCAACCTACGCCACCAACTCGATCCTCGGCAGCCCAGGTCGGGTCTGGGATGCCCTGAAGGCGGCAGCAGAGAGACACCCAGTCGAGGGCAATGCTCAAGGCAGCTACTTGACTATGAGATCACGAGAGGGTGGAATCTTTTTCGTTATCAACATCATTGGCAACTTTGGAACGGTTTTCATGGATAATGGCTAGTAAGTCTTCAGACCACCTTGAGATATCATCGCATCTACTAACAACCCCTCTGTTATAACAAGGCGATTGCCGCGGGCGTGACCAACGCACTGCCTGGCTACGTAATGGGTGGTTTGAGCTGGTTTGCCATTCCTTGGTTGGCTGCCACGGCCATGGGACTCGCGGCACTTTCTCTCGAGAGTGATCCCAGTTGGCCCACATATCCCGAGCGTATGGCTTCAGCAGACGTATCTGCAGGCCTTGTACTACCAGAGGCTGCTGTCGCTCTTCTCGGAGCTGGTGGCGCCGCCGCCGTGCTCATCATCGTCTTCATGGCGGTAACCTCTGCTATGTCTGCTCAGCTTATTGCGGTATCATCCATTGCTACCTACGACGTTTATCAGACCTACATCAATCCCCAAGCATCCGGACGTCGCTTGATTTGGACCTCTCACATGGCTTGCGTGGTTTTTGCTACGGTCATGGCAGGGTTCTCGACCGGACTTTATTACGCAGGCATATCTCTGGGCTACCTCTATCTTCTTATGGGCGTCATCATCTCAGGCGCCGTCATTCCAGCATCGCTCACTCTCCTCTGGGAGCGTCAGTCCTGGGCAGCCGCTACTTTCTCGCCTCCCATGGCCCTCGCATGTTCCCTCACAGGTTGGCTCGTACAGGCCTCCCGCGAAGGACCACTCACAGTCGAGGTCACGGGTGCCAACAACCCCATGCTGGTCGGCAACGTCGTTGCACTTCTGTCACCCTTGCTATTCATTCCAGTCCTCAGCTTCGTCTTCCCCTCTGGCAAATATGATTGGAAGTCTATGGCTGCCATTCGCAAGGGTGACGACAGCGATCTTGCGGCGGCAGCATCGATGGATCTCGAGCAAGTTCCTGGTGAGCACAGCCAGCCATCCGAGGAAGCGATGGCGGAGATGGAGAAGCTTCACAAGTCGGCGAAGATTGCAAGAATTATTTGCGTGGTACTTACCTTGGCCCTTCTCATCCTCTGGCCCATGCCACTGTACGGCAGCGGTTACGTCTTCAGCCGACCATTCTTCACTGGTTGGATCGTGGTTGGTCTCATCTGGCTCTTCATCAGCACATTCTGCGTAGGTCTCTATCCTCTCTGGGAGGGCAGATTCACTATGATGAGGACCACCAGGGCGATCTACAGGGATGTCACCGGCAAGGGAAGGACTCTAAAGGGAGAGGAAGTCGTCAGGGAGGAGGTCAAGGCTGGTGGAAAGGATGACGGCGACAAGAGCTCTACTGATGGTGAGAAGGCCATCTAGAAGGACTCTATGATGATCACAGGATAGTCTATCACTGTTACTCTACACGAAGGAGGTCTGGTTTTACTGCTGTCAAGCATCTAGAGCTTGCAGCCACACTCGTTGATAGCGCTATACCCATATTTGCAGAATACAGGCCACTCTTCCCGGCGACTGACCCCAAATTCCAAGCAGCATGTTCGTGGTGAGCTGCAAAGTCTGATTGGCTGGAAGCATCTGATGTGAAACATCGTCCCTTGTGAAACGACTTCACCACCACCAATCCTCCTCTGCTTCATACAAATCCGTCCGACAACATTGAGTCTCATCAAGATGGCTACAGAGCCATCAAGTATGTTTATGGAGAGGGCGTATATACGCGTCGCGTCCGATCACGTTGCGATACGTCTCGGCTGCCTGGCGAAGGGACCCTTCCACAGCAGCGCCGCGGGATGATTTGTTGTCAGGATGCCTTGCATGACACCAGTAGACGGTAGACAAACTAAGCCAGGATGCTTGGAGGTCCTTCAAGGGAGTATTTTCGGCTAGTAAGCATCGTGTATACACTTTATGATCCCCGAGCATTTCTACTTTACTTCTATCGTTTTCGCATTCCATCGGAAAATCATCCACAATGCTACCAGCATACACGGCGGCGCAAAGCCCGTTACCAGACTCGAGCGCCCTGGAGGCCGGCTTGATACTCGACTCAGGCGCCCTGAATACGAATAGCATTCAAGACGACGTGCGGCACCTGCTTCTTGATGTTCCACTCAGTGGCAGACTCGTATACTCGGACGTATGCAGGACCCCACGGGATGTGACGCCAATTGCACGCACTTACGACGACGACGTCAAGTGCCGCTCTGTATTCGAAGAGTATGCCGCCATCGATGAAGAAGTGGTGTCTCCCAAAAAAGAGGGCTCATACGCACCGAGTCTGCTCGAGTACTACTCTCGCTCACCACGGGTCGATCTCGAGACTGGGATGGTCTTGTTTCCGCCTTATGACAAGAACAAGGAGAAGATCCCCACTATTGCATATCGCCGGAGGACAAAGCGAAGAAGGGTTATCGACAGAGAAACCCGGTTCAGGTTCATGACTTGCATTGTGCTGGCTTGCTTTCTTGCCGCTCTGGTAGCAGCATGTATGTTTTCCATACCGTCAACATCATTGGATCTACTGACGATCGTAGATGTCTCTCAAGCTGTGCCACCGCGCAACCTCCATCCAGCACTTCACACAGTCTTTGTTGTCTCGATTATTTTCAACTCTGTTCTCCTCGCCTACTATGCCTCTCGCTTGACCCGGATGGCTCCAGTCCCTCGACATCTGTGGGCCGTTCGACCACATCACCGTCGACATCGACATGTCCGGTCTCGTCACAGTCGTCGACGATGGCCATCCACTCCTTCGATATGCTCGTCGGCAGCATCGATCACCTCCTCAGCAGGTCTTCTTCGAACACCGACACCTCTCCGTCCTAGTCCAAAGCAAGCATATCCAGTGACACGAGCTCAAGCTACTCCTCACTGCCCACCACCTGCAGCAGTCCAGACCGAAGCCGATCTTCTCCCTACCCCACCAGCAGCTCGTACCGCTAGACCCTCAACACACTCCACCTACCTCGGCGAGTTCTACATACAAGACATGAAGCCCATGTCCAGTCCCTCTTCGCCAGTCCGATCGCCTCCTACCAGACGACCATCCGTCCAAGAACCAGTTCCAGAGGCGACACAACTGCATTCCCTCTCTCCCCGTTCAATGCAATCCGACCTCCGCCCACCACCGCTGTTCCTCTCGACCCATTTAGCCATCCACAACGCTAGTCAACTCAGCCCAGCTCTCGCACCGTCTCATCCCTCGCCCCATCCCCGCCAACAGCTGAACAGCACCACCCCCGAAATCCTCCCCTCCACAACCTTCACCCCTTCCGGCCCCCGTAGCGCCCGATTCATCAACCGCCCCTCCTCCCCACGACCACCATCCAACACCAACCAACCGCACCCATCCCCCCTCAGCCCCTCCCTCCCACACAACCCCCTCAACCCCTCAACCCCCATCCCTTCCACCACGCAAAGCGTCCCACACGAAGGAGAAGGAGAAGAAGAAGGCTCCATCCTCATCCACCCCCCTCCGCCGGCCTACGGTCGCTGGCGAGGCAGTATCCGCGTGGACCCGGATCTGCTTTCTTGGACTGGGGCAGGGGGGTTGTGTCTGGGTGAGGTGGAGGGGAGGGGGTTGCCTGGTTATGATGATCACACCGGTGACTTCGCTGGTAGGGTATGAGAAGGATTATACTGCCAGGAAAGGGGGCAGGCTGGACACGTAACGGTGGGGCTGTGGGTACTTCCGCAGACAGCTGGAGTAGGGAAGAGCCGTCAAAGTGCTTGAGGTAGTTGTCAATCAAAGGTTGTTGGTGGGGGATTCCCGGGGACGCTGGGTGGGGGGACCGGGTGGATGAGTGATGCTTCCGCGGTAGCACTGGCACTACCAGGACTGGCACCACACGCGGCTCAGGTCCCGCGAAGCGAATGGTTTGGATCAAGCTGATGAAGAAGGATTATACGCCTGTTCTGCTATGCTACTCAATCCCAATCACAACCACCATTCAACACCCCCAATAAGCATCACTTACGCCACACCCACCGCCTTCTCGCTGTACTCCCACAACTTCTTCTCCTTCTCCTCATCGTAAGCCCAGTCGGAGAAATCATTCGCGCCGATCTGCCCATTCGGATCCGCTGGCACCGCTACACCGCAATCAGCGAGGTACACACCGCCCTTGCCCTCCAGCGCCTTGGCGGTAGCAGCCCACATCTGCGTCGCCGCGCCTTGCTCGACGCTCTTCTCGAGAGGCGCCCATTGAGAAATGTCGAATCCCTCGAAGGCTTTGGGGTCGGTCTGCCTTGTGAGACCTGTCGCCATGATCACACCTGGATGCAGGGAGAGGCCGTGTAGACCCTGCCCTGCATAGCGACGGTCGATGTCGTTGGCGAACCAGATGTTGGCTGTCTTGCTGGCGCCGTACCCGGCCATGGGGGTATAGGAGCCTTCCGCCCTGACCTCCGGACTTGCCAAGACTGTAAAGACCGCAGCCAATCGGAGCAAGGCATTGCGGCCGTACGAAAAGATTCATGGGTAGGAATGCAAAGGCATCAACATATTTCTGCTGCAGGACCTGCCGTCTGACGGACCATGTCCTTCGCCTTCAACTTCTCCGGAGATGACATAGATCCGGACGAAGATGAGTCTACAAGCCAAGGCAATGTGGCGGTCAGCTCCGCCAGCTTGCCAGACGCTGTGTCAAACGTGCCTGTGCAAGAGCATAGTTTGAGCGAATGGGTAGGTCAACTCCTGCTGTCTTCTTCGAGTCCTCTTTCTCTGTAATTCCTCTCTATTCCGGCAACACGTGTCGCTTCAATCCCTTCAAATTGGGAGAGATGGATCCTGACAAAACCAGCTCCCCCTCCTCCCCTCCCGCCTCTCCTACGCCACCACCCCGATCCTCTCCCCTTCCGGCCAACACCTCCTGCTCCCTCGACGAGAACTCTTCGACATCCGCCAACAGCTCATGGCAGAAGACAACCACGCCCTACTCACCTCCCTCTCCACCTCGGACATATCTTCTCAAATCTACGAAGGCGGTTTTAAGACTTGGGAGTGTAGTCTCGATCTCGCATCGCTGCTGCTAGATCGATGCTCAAAGGACTCCATCGATGGGCTGGACGGTGTCGCGAATGTGGTCGAATTAGGGGCCGGGAGTGCATTGCCGACTTTGGTGCTGTTTCAGCTTGCCCTTCGCGAAGGACGGGCGGTGAAGTTTACGGTGGCGGATTTCAATGCTGATGTGTTGCGGCTGGTATCGTTGCCGAATCTGGTACTGGCGTGGGCGAAGCTGAGAGGCAAGGAGGGTATGGGTGGGGGGACGGGGGACCTGGACGTGACTGAGGAATTGGTCAGGGAGTTTGAAGCGGACTTGGGACAGGCAGGTGTTGAGGCGAAGTTGTTGAGCGGGCCATGGGGAGGAGATATGCTCAAGCTCATGCCCCGAAATTTCGACGGAAAGGCGACACTGGTATTGGCTGCAGAGACGATATACAGTCCTGCTTCGTTGCAGAGCTTCGTGAACCTTGTGCATGATGTGCTGAATGGAGGAGCGATGAACAAAGCATATGTAGCGGCGAAGAAGTTCTACTTTGGCGTCGGCGGAAGTATAGATGCCCTAAAGATGTCGAGTCGAGAGAGAGGCATGGTTGCAGCCGAGGTTGAGACGGTTGGATTGAACGGCATGGAAGAAGGGGTGGGACGAGCGATAGTCGAAGTGCAGCTGTCCAAATGAACGCCCTCAGCTCAAGGATGTAACGAATTGTCGAGAAAAACACAAGCTTATGCTGTGGGAGGATCTTTGATTACTATCTACTCGCTGATCCATGTCTGGTGATATCCACCTGGTGCTGCCAATGTACATGATTTTGCCCGTTCTGTGGTCCCAAAGCGCCATGCTATGCGTAAAGCCAAAGATGCACAAATATCTTGTCTGCCACTATCTTAATCACTGCACCTGTCATGCTATCATTCGGCCGCTTTGACCTTTCCCAGCAGCTCTTCCGCGCTCTCCTTCTTCCCGAACGTGAGGATGAATGTGCTCAGCTCTCCTTGACTCTCTGCGAAGACCATTTTGACCAATTTTTCACTCTGGATAGAGTAGAGCTCCTTATCCTTGAGTAGATTGGCGTTGATGATGATCTGCCCACCAGGAGCCAGCCGCATCAAGACTCTGTGATTGTTGGACTCCTTGTTCTTGAGTAGCCTGATGATGCCGATGCCCTTGTTCTCCCATGGTGACTCCCCGCCTCTGACGAATTTCCTGCATCGAGCTTTCTGCTCGAACAGAACTTCTTCATTACGCAGCTCTTCCGCAGAGAGAGCTGTAAGGTCCTTCTGTTCTTCCGCAGGCGCGGCGTCCTCTTCATTGTCCGTACCAGCAGTAGTCGAAGCTTCGTCAGCGGTAGTAGCGCCAGGAGTGGTTGCACGTGAGCCAGGAGCAGAGGAGAAAATGGATGGAGCAGCGCTACCTGGCTGAGGTGTGGAGAGCAGTGAAGCTCCACCAGCTGGAGGATTCCCAAACTTGAAGCCAACGCTGGCAGCAGGGGGAGCTGTCGAGGGGATGGACGAGAAGAGAGATGGCTTGTTGCTGTCTGCCGGCGGTCCACCAAAGTTGAATTTGGGTAGACTTGGAGCGCTAGGTTGCGAAGTCGTGTTGCTAGCAAAGTTGAAGAGCGACTTGGCAGGAGATCCTGACGGCGTGGTCGATCCAGGAGTTTCCGTGTTGCCAAACTTGATCGGAGTCTCGGGCTTCCAGGTATTGTCTCCAGCAGGGCTTGTACCAAAACCGAAAACAGGCTTCTTTGCAGTGTCTGGTGCTTCCCGTTGAAGTGTTCCATCCGAATTCTTGCTCACCCGATCGAAAAGTCCACCACTCTTTGCGGGTGTTGCCGGCACGTTGATGTCATTGGTGACAGGTGCTCTGTTCTCTTCGTTTTCATCGTCATCCTCGTCAGTATCCTCCTGCGATGTGGATGACATACCCTTCTGTCCGTTCGCCTCTGTCGCATTCGACTTGGACAGAAAAGAGAAGGGATTTGCAGGCGTTGGTGTCGTTCCCGCCCCAGGCGATGGGCTGTCAAACACGGACGCTGTTGACTTGGTCGCTGGAGGCCCTGCATCTGCCTGGTCCTTGCTGACCCATACCATCTTACCATCAATCATTTTAGCAACTTTGTTGGCGGACTCTGCAAGCTTCCGCCTCTTCTCTTCCTGTTCCTCTCGATCTTTCCTCTCCCACTCTTCCTCGTCGTCGTCGTCAGAATCGAAATCTTCAGCCTTTCGCTTCGCTTTCTCTTTCTCCGATTCCTTAGCGGCCTGGGCTCCAAAAGCAGATAAAAAGTTGTTGGAGCTACCTCCTCCACCGAACTTGGGCACTGAAAAGGTCGGTGCACTCTGGCTTGATGATGAGGGCGCGGACTTGAAGGGCGAAGCCACACCTGCGAATGGCTGATTTGGAAGTGGTTGATTCGGAGCCGTTGACACAGTTGATGGTGTTGATCCTGTGGTCGGCTGGAATTTGAAGATGTTCCCCGGACTTTCCGCGGGCTTTGCAGGTGTGGCTGTAGCTGCTGGCTTGTCAGGCGAAGAGAGAATGCTGTTGAAGAGGTTCGCAGTGTTGCTGAGAGGCTTTGACGGCGAAGAGATCTGAAAGCCAGGAGTAGCCGTCTGTTTCTTTGCTGGCGAGTCATCGGCCTGCGCATTTGGAGTGATAGAGATTTCCGAAGAACGTTTGCCTGTCGATGGGGGCAAAATGGATTGGGCAACTGGTGGTTTGCCTGTCGATGGAGGTACGAATTGAGCTTGTCGGCTTCGACCAGCAGTCTCTTCCTCCTGCTCCTTCTTTTTGATAGCAGCCTTGAGCATTTCCAACTCTTGCAGAAAGTATCCTACCGGAGCACTCCAATCTGCATAAGTCTCAAGCTTCTTGATGTGACTTCGGAAGCAAGCATTGAATAAGCCGGTCTTTGATACGAGAGTGATTAGACTGTCGCCAGGCTGCGGGACATATGTGCTCGGGACCGGCACAGTGGTTTTGGCTTGCGATTGCTTCGCCACTGGCGTTTTCTGCGCTGGGAAGTTTGGCTGGCTGGGAGGAGCGCTGGCGGTTTGTTTGAAGGTTGGTCCTGTCTTTTGTATCGGCGCCGTTGCTGGCGGACTGGGTGCAGCAGACGAGTTGAATATATTGTTGGAGCTGGGTGCAGGGGTCTTGGATCCGCCGAAAGAAAAGCCCGGTTTCGCAGGTGTTGCAGATGGGGCAGCGCCTCCATTGACAGTTGGAGCTGGCTGGAATTTGAACCCTGAATCAGCACCATTGGTTGGCGCGGAGTCAAAGAGACTCTTTGGCGTAGCATCCTGAGCCTTTGCTGGCGAGGGCGAGGGCGAGATCGATCGAGAGACAGAAGCGAATGGGTTGGTCTTTGATGCTTTTTCCTCTGTTACATCCACGCTTGACTGCTTCTCGTTTGACGTCGCAGCTGCAGCTGGCTCCGCAGGCTTCCCGAACGAGAAGGTCGGCAGGGAAGATTGAGGGGTCGCTGCTGGTTTGGACTGACCAAAAGTGAAGGTTGTTGAGGGCTTTGATGCTGCGGCAGGAGATGCACTTGCCGACTTGATGCTTGCGAAAGGATTCGACTTTGGCTGCTCTGCGGCTGGTGATTCTGCCGCCTTGACTTCAGGAGTTGCGCTTGTCGAGAAGTTGAACGGGTTGGCTGGTTTTGCAGGCGTTTGTGTTTGCTGCCCAGATGGCTGGCGGACGAATTCCAGCATCTCCCTTTGAACATCATTCGGCAGATATTCGAAGCTGGGAAGTTCACTGTCGCTCTTGAACCTCAATGGTGCCACGTTGTCTTTCACGATCTGCGTTAGCTTATTCTGCTGCTCGGGCGTAAGGTTTGGCGCAGCAGCCTTAAGCTCATTCCTCTCTGTATCTGTTACCCATGGCTTCTTCGACTTTGCTCGATACGGCTTGCTGAACAGCGACGTAGCACTCGACTGACTGCCCATGGCAGGTGAGGGGAGTGATCGGATGTACTGTGCGAGTTGCGATAGCACATCTTGAGGCAGCAAATCCAGTGGGTCCCTCGAGTAAGAGCTTGGAGTCTGTCGTGGTCAGCATTTTGTTGTAGCGTCGATCGATTCCCTAGTACTTACGTCTGGCAGATGCTGCCCGACGATTTCCTCCACTTTCTTCTGCTGCTCGGAGTTGAGATATGGTTCCCGCTGCTCGATCTCTTTCTTGTCGCTGTCTGCTGCTCCGAATGAATTCGAGGGGCTTGAGGGGGCTGTTGACCCGTTGGCAGATGCAAAGCTGAATCCATTTGTCGCACCTTGTGTCTGCTGGGAAGAATTGGTGGAGCCCGGGATGCTGAAGATGTTGCCCGAGAACCCAGCCGCAGCTCCTGATTGTCCATTCGTGCTTGCGAAGGGATTTGTTCCAGCACCACCAGGAAAGCTCACGGGTCCTCCGGCGTTGAAACTGAACCCTCCGTTCTGCCCACTGCTCTGTTGGCCGAAAGTGAAGCTGTTTGATGTCGGAGCACCTTGTGATTGACCAAACGCAAACCCGCCGCCGTTGCTGGTATTCTGGTTCTGTCCAAAGCTGAATGTACTCGTAGCCGCGGCCCCATTTGTCCCATTCTGGCCAAATGCAAAGCCTGAGGAAGGTGGCTGAGTGTTCATGGTAGCTGGCTGCTGGCCAAAGCCACCAAAGGCAGGAGTAGTCTTGTTGGGTGATGTCGCTCTTGCAGGTCGCTTGATGGTCGCAATTCTAGAAGGAAACGTTAGTCAACGTACAAAGATATCTGGTCGTCCAAAACTTGGAGTCTCTATGAAACCCGGTAGGTTGTTTGCCTTTGTTTCAAGGCCACTGTCCTTGCAGATGGGTTTCACGACAGGCCATAGGCAAGCTCTCACAGTCGCCGAATAAATATCTCCAAGCTCTTGTACTACCAGTGATGCCATGCGCAAGTCTCTGTACTGTCCCGGACAAAATCTACATAGAACATCTCTAGGTAGCACAACTGTGAGATCACCTACCTTCTTCGCGCCATTTGTGCAGCTGTAGCCTGCCGAGGCGCATCTGTCGGTGTCTCCGGTCCTTCTCCTCCTCCATATCGATCGGCACCTCCTTGGAGTTCCATACCCCTCTTCGACATGTTGGAGTGGATGCGCGCAAACGGCGCGATCGAGGGTCGAGGGTCGTCAATGCGGAAGTCGTAATTTGATGATTATTTCATTTGTGAAGAAGAGGATTGATCAATGTTGATGCATCGAAGGTGGAACGGAATGAAAGGCGTGAATGTCGCGTTGTGGTGAGGTGAAAAAAGTTGGCGGGTCGTTCTTCACAAAGAAAGGGTCGATGTCATTTGTCGACAACACTCGGGCGTCACTTTGCATTGAAACAGAATTTCAATCAGGTCACGTGCTTGCTTTTGGACATTCTTCTCTTCATGTAAATATGCTAAATTATGCTGCGTAATTCGTGAAAGACCATAAACTCTTGAGAGTCTTTTGTATCTTGGGTATCTCAAAATCACTTCATCCAAGTGCTCAAATCTTCTACCTCAGACTCTGCCTCTGAGCTCTCGTCACCACCTTGGACTTGAATCTGTCTTGCGTCAATAGTCGCCTTCTCCTCCTCTGCTTCCGCCATCTCCACATCAGATGCGCTACCATCTGGTGAAGGATCTCCAGGGCCAGAAGCGACCGCCTGATCTTCTCCAGACGCACTCTCTTCGCCATCCTCTTGATCTTCTTCTGCTTCGGTAGCACCTGGTCCAGCAAGGGTCGTCACAGCACTGCTAGGCTGACCAAAGCTGACATTGGACATGTTTGGCTTTGCACGGTGTCCTGCTCCTTTCTCTCTGATCTTCATCGCACGCTTCCATGCCTTGATGTCCCTGGTAGGTCGACCGTGCACGAAAGCCCTAACAGCCTGACCCTTGACTTCGTGCAGGTCGAGTTGATCAGCACGATCTTCAGCCCAGACCCATGAAGTTTCCGTCTTGGTGATGCGCGAGTCACGGGACCGAGAGAAGTTCCGTGCACTGACAACGTCTTTGAGACCACGACTAATGTCGACGGCCTCGGCGGGTATGATTGTGTCCGGAAGGCCTTGAGACGAATTGATGGCTGCAAATGTCGAAACCTTGGGGAAAGTCGGAGCACTCTTGACCGAGGAGAACCATAACTTCATCGCATCCGCTTCGAAGCAACGGCCGAGAATCTTCGAGAACGGGACCTTCCAGCGCTTCTTTGGGTCGTGCAGACGGTACCAGCTTCCATAACCACTCAAGCAGGCAGGAAGACCCTCCTCATCTTCGCTGAGCGGCAGCTTTCCCATACCCCATGCACGGCTTTGATCGCGTGTGAATGCTATGCCGTCGACATGGACACAGCAGTCGTACCAGCGGCCGCTCTCGGAGTCAAATTCGGGATTGTCGCGGCTGTCAAGATGAACCATCCTGAGCTTAATCGATGTGATTGTTAGAACGTCCCAGACCTGATTGACATCCGGAGTATTCGCACTTGGGATCAGTCGGACAGTATCACCAATCGTCAAAAACTCCGAGCCGAGGAACAAGCCCCTGCAGAAGACTGATGCATCTGGCCAGACTCCTTTGAAGTGATACTTCTCGAAGAGGCAGAAAGATGACATGACCGTCAGAGCATTTGCAACAGTGCCGTGAAAGTTCTTCGGCTGCACACCCTTATGAACTTGGCGGTAGATAGAAAAGGGGCGCATTTCATGAAGGCGTACCATTGCGACTCTCTTCGACCAGTGCTTGTCCTCGGTGTTGGGCGCAGACATTGGCTCGATGCGGTATCCAGAATAGTTGACTTGATGCTTCTTTGGCTGCTCCAGGACCAGATCTGCTGCGGTAACGGGCTCTGCCGGAACCTCAGTGACCACGCCAGCCTCCCAGGGGGGCATCTCGATCAAGACCTCCTGCTGGGTGTCCCAAACCACGTAAGTCTGCTTGTCGTTGTCGAAGCTTACCAGTTGGGAAACTGATAAGCCACGGACAAAGAGGATTATCTCACCGATGCGGGGTTGGAACGATGGCTGGTCTGCGAGTCCTTTCAAGAAAGGCACGATACTCTTGCGGTTGATCTGCCAGTCGAATGATTTGGGTTCTTGGATTGGTTCGTCCACGTTCAGCTCGCTAGAGAGCTTTTCGACGAGTTGGCGATAGATGTCCGGAGTGCCTTCCTCGTCGGTGTTTTCGTACTCGGGGGTAGTAGATCTCTGTGGTAGCCGGGAGAATGTGCTTGGATTGAGAGGCGTTTCCATAAAGACCCTGTCCTGCCCATTTGCGGTATGCATCGGATAGGTCATTGACTTGGACTTGGGCTTCGGCTTCGACTTTGGCCTGGTAGACGCATGATTTGGCGTGACACTCTCGGACTTTGGACGACCACGTTTCCGACCCCCTTTGCAGGCTATACATGTGCAGGTCGCGATCGATCCAGTATCCATGAGACAACGGAAGTGCTCGTAGAATTCCTCGGCAGAACGAAACTTGTAGCTCTCATGACCATAGAGATATCGATCGACCTATTACAGTCAGCATGAGTCGGTAGAAAAGGGGCCTGCCGCTCACGTGATTGACATCATTGCTTCTTCTCTTGCCGAATAACGCATATCCTGTTGGGAGTTGATCCAGGCTGTACTTTTCGCCTACGTCAGGTCAGCATTGGTCCATTATCCATCTCAAGCAATACCACCAACCGTTCTGTGCTTTGCCTTTCTCCTGCATGTATTTGGTTGCCAGTCGGTTGAGATAATGTGCGGGATCTTCACGAGTAAGCCCCCTCTCTGGCCAGCGGGATCGATCACCATCTGATGCTGCGCAGACTGGTAATATCTTATACTGGGATGACCCTGGTGCCATGGCGTCTGCCGTGTCGTGATACGGAAGCGTGCTGCAAATGGTAAGTGCTGGGGAAGAAGTATTTGGTGAAAGTGGCAGACTTCATGATGGAATCCAAGGCGAACTTATATCTTTATCATTCACAAGGCAGACACGCCAAGCGTGTCACATGCGGTATCAGCACATGCTGGGAAGAAGTGAATTGTGCAGTGAAATTATCTCCATACAATATGTGAATTCCGATGTGAGGTTGCAAACTCCTTGACTCGTCAAATGTTCCGATTGGCCAAAGCATGATCGACGACTTGCAGCACATCCCGCAGATCGCGTCAAAAAAAGGTAGCGGCCTGTGCGTTTTGCCCTCTTGGTTGCTTCTTCTGGGCCACCCTTTCGCCCAATTCGATAGCTTTCGCATGTGGCTGTTTCGCCTCCATTCCTCTTTGCCATGTTTCATACGTAAGTACTCCTGGTTCTTTTTCATTCTCGTTTCGTTCTTGTCGTCTTTGTTTGATATGGATTGCTTGCATCGCCGCGAAGGGGAAATTATGGATATTTGCTAGGTCAGTCTGCATCAAAGTTGCTGGGGCGAGAGAGCTTTCTTCAACGGTCTTTCCGGAAAACCAGGGTGACGTCGGAGGCATTCGCGAAAATGGATCTCTTTCGCAAAACCCCTCGACGTCCCAAGTCAACTCTCCTGGAAGTTCCCCCACCAAGAAGGATGTCGACTCCTGCTGGCGACCGACTGGCTACTATTCTGGAGAACGGTGGAGATGGTCCAGCAAGAGAAAATGCTACATCCCGCCATAGTAATAAGACTTGGTCGACGAAGAGTAGGGGGCCGACACTACCACGCGCGTCTGCGGAAACCACACCTCCACCATACGCAAGTCGAGAATGGCGGCCTGATGACTTGCGGTACTTTGCTGAGGATGAGAAGTTGGGGTTCAAGAAGAGACTCGCCGGACGACGTGGTGGATTGGGCCGTTTCTTGATCATTGCATTGATAGTGCTGGTCATCATCATTGCTTTGGTCGTAGGATTGGGTGTTGGGCTTTCGAGGAGGAACAAGACTACAGAAAGGGCAAACAATGGCGATGCTGAAACTTCCGAGCAAGGCAGTACACAATTCCCACTCGGGCAGTACACTTTTGTCACCAGTCTTCGCAGCCTACAGACAGACTGCACATCCAACCCAGCAACATGGCGCTGCTACCCATACAGTACCTCACAAGGCAGCAACTCAACCAACGGACTGGCGCTATTCAACTGGATCCTCGCCAGCCCATCCCAAAACTTTCCCTCAAACGCCAGTGCCCCATCAACGAGTTCTTCAGGCACTTCCACCAGCCTCACCGTCTCAGCATCCAGAGACCCCTTCAGCATTCCTCTCAAGAACCAAACCTTGACCTACGTCAACGACAACAACAACCCGCGCTATACCTTTCTCTTCACCTATTCCAAAACCGTGGTCCCCTCCACCGCGCTAACCAGCAACAACGCAGCAATAACCTGCTACTTCAACCAAACCCAATTCATGGCCACCCTCTACCTCTCCAATTCGCGACTCGTGGACTACCCAGGGGAAAGCATCACCGACTCTGCACAGGTGCATGGCGGATATCCACGATGGCCGTTCGCGGTGGAGATCCGCGAGATGTCAAATGGGGGCCAGGATACTCCGGCATGCTACGAGGTGACGAATGGGGTGATGGGAGCGAGAGTGGAGGGATTGACGCAGCAGTCAGGGGATAGGCAGTGTTCGTGTAATTATAGAAATTTTGATGCCTGAGGGAGGTCGGACGAGGGATGATGAGATGATACCATTTTTGTTTGGGCGTTGTATATACCCTTGATGTTGAATTTATGTCACCTGTTTTGTACTCTGGATCTGTTGACGTCACATCTTGCCTGGTCAGTGTAGTATAGTGTTTGTCATTACGCTCGTTATACAATGCCTCTCCGTCCCGTCTCGTCGTTCATATCATACAGTCCTCCTCCCTCCCTGCCAGACATGTGCATCATGTCCCTTCCATCAACCTTCACCCTGCTCATCTACACATCAACATCCATCGGCTCCAAAAACCCCACATCCCCATCCTCAAAGTCCCCCACAACCTGCACCTCCCCTCCTGCCATGCCTCTTCCCTTCGCTATTCCCCTTCCCCGTCCTCTCATAGCCTTAATCCTCCTCCCCGCCGTCCCAACCCGCTGCCCCCTCTCCTCCTCCCCCAGCCCCTCAAAGAACCCATCCAGCTCCGCCTCCATCTCCTCTTCATAATCAGCATCCAGACCACGCTTCCTCCCGCTCTCCACCTCCTCGCTCTCACTAGACATGGACACCATTGAAGGCTGCGACCACCCTAGCCCCGGCACATCGTCCGCCTGGGAGCCAATGCCACCAACGCTATGCAGACCGCAGAAAGGCTGGAGTTCACGGGAGCGAGAGCTGGTGCTTCGCAGTAGCGCAGGGGGCGCAGAACTCGATGGCGCTGCATCCTGTCCCGTGCACGGCACAACGAGGGAGCCTGCACCTCGTGTCCTTTTTGCGTTGATTGTGTAGAGGGTAGGGTCGGGCTGTGTGGATGATGCGCGGACTTCTTCTGCTGCGGTCGCATAGGGGAAGGTTGACGTGAGGGCTTTGTGCGTTTTGTAGCCTTCTGGGACGGATTTGCGGACGCGCATGCCGACGTTGAGGAGGGAGGATTGGATTGGGTCGGGGAGGGGGGACAGGCGGGAGGGCGCGGAGGAGGAAGGTGCCGCTGTTGAGAGAGAGGCGGAGGTGGAGGTTGAGGAGGGGAAGAAGGAGGTGATGCTTGGTTGTGAGGAGGGTTGGTAGGGTTTCTTGTGAGTGTGCGACATTGTATCGTTGGGTTCGAGATGGATTTGCCTGGTTGTGGTCCGTGGATGCCGTGGGGAGTGGAGAAGGAGGTTGTGCTCGTTACGGCAAATCGATCCTACGACATTGAGTGAGTGGAGAGTTGGCTTGACCTATCGATAGGTCAATGCGGTGTGTGCATGACTTGTGGTGGTAACGAGATGCTGAGAAGAGGAAGTGGTATTCATGAGAAGACCGATTACCGAAAACGGGCGGGGCGAACGCGGTCGCGTGGCAGGGAAAGCTTGGCGCGTCAAAAATTAAAGTGCATGCATGCTACGCTTGGGACAAATCAAATGGTATACCGAAGAAAGCCGACAGTAGCTGTACAACGTAATACCATGCCCGGTCTCTAGTGATTTATGTATCTGACCTGATCATCGTACAGCTGGTAGTACTTTCTATTATACTACCAGGCTTTGATTTTTGACTACAGAGCCAACGTTTGTCGTTATCCACTGGCAAAGGGTTCATCGCGAACAATTGTATCAAAGTATATTGACAATGTACTACCAGGCCCAGTCTCTAATGATTAATGTATCTGATTTGAGCATCGTATAGCTGGTAGTACTTTCTACCATACTACCAGGTTTCGAAGCATTACTAGCCATACAGCGGGAGATATGCTATTATCAAGTTCTGGTAGTTTGGGTGAAGCGAACCGCTTAATCTGTCCTGAGCGTGATGCATGTTCGATACTTGGTGGTACGGAGGAGGCATCGGCTGGGCGAAGAGTCAACACAATCCATCCCATGCCACTGATGAATCCTTGATTCATTGACAAGGCACTGGACGACTTTGAGGTCATGTCTTCATTACCTAGCTACTACGACTTGTGCTCTAGATCAAAGGGCCACTAAACCCACCATGAACAGTCATTCTTTTCTGATTCTTGCTCAGCTTTCGCCCATTGAACGGATCTGCTGTTTCGAACATCCATCCGACACCCTCCAGCATCATAATATCTCTCGACCAGCACTGGCACATCGATGCTGCTCCTGGAAAGCAAGGATGATCAACTGTCGGCAATCCCAGTTTGGACCAGATGACTGCCAGCGGTACTGACGCCTAGTGATCCTCCTTCTCAATCACCGCCGGCGCCTTGATACTGCGTCCCTTCATGAATTCAAGACCCTCTCCGCCCTGTAATCATTAGCCACTGTCACATTCCTCAACAACGAATAATACTCACGTAGCTGATCTTCGGGCTGACCTCCACGCCCTGCTCCTCTCCCTCGCTTGTCACTGTCCCTTCGACTTGCTCGACCCAACGTCTCCCCTGGCCCATGATATCCTTCCTGCTCGTGCCCGGATCATCCTCACCAGTACCTGGGGCATTCTTCAAAGGACTGAACTCATCCTCACGCTTGACCTCCATGCAGGCAAACTCGTCCATCTTCAAGAATGGGAAGCAGTCAAAGACAAATTGCTCAAGCTTGATGCCGTTGGGCTTCTCAGGCTTGATCGTTTCGCCCTTCTCGGTATCGACGTAGGGAATCTTCTTGCGTGCAACGTGGTGTGGCAGGCGATCGCTCCATTCTGGGATGCTCTCGAGGAAGGCATAGGAGTAGTAGTGATTCACAATGTTCGCGGCTCGGAATTTGAGGAGGGATGAGTCTTTGGAGTCCTTTGCCTCGGCGGTCTCCTTGTCGATTTCGCTGTACTCAACCACGTCGGGCTTGCCGTTCTTGCTCAGGATGAGTCCGACGCTCTCGGTAGCGTTGCGTTTGCGAACAACCTTTGTGGCAATGCTGACATTCTTGCTGGCGGAGAAGCCGATAAAGGTAGGGTCGGCAACCCGGACGAGGCAGTTGTCTACGCAGTATGCATGAATATGCTTGATACCGCGGCGACCCATATCACCAACTACGCCAGCAGTGATCAGAGCCTGATACAGACCGCCATTTCCATCTGGCGCTACGGCGACCTTTGACTTGGATTCAAGAAGGATCTTGCCATCGTTGGAGATGCAAGGAAGGGTACCCTGCTCGAAGAAGACCACGTTATGGCGGGAGAGACCGAAGTAGGAATGCTTCTCGAAGAATTCTTCGGTCGGTTTGCGAGTTGGCCCTGAAGTCATGATGTACCAAGGGACAATCACTTCTTCCTTGTTGCGTGTCTTCTCGGCCAACTTCTGTACCTTCCAGATACGCTCAGCCTGGAGCTGGAAGAGTGACTTGGAGGATGGTAGACCGATATCATAGCAGCCTTTGGGCGCTGAGGAACCAAGACGGGTGCCTTGCCCACCCGCCATGAGCACTACTGCGACTTCATTCTTGGAGACCAGCTCAAGACCTTGCTCATACCACTTGTCCAAGTCCTCCTTCTTGCTGTCGATGACGGACGACGTAGCAGAGTCCGGCAGTTGCTCAAGGTTAGGCTTTGCATCTTCCGACTCAGTCTTGGGTGGGTTGAGTGCTCGATCTACAATCTTGTTGATATATTCCGGATCGACATTAGAGAGCTGCTGGTAGAGCAGTCCTTTCTCGCCGGCATTGAGCTTGTCGTAAAAGGCAAAGACCTGCTCTTGTCCGGCTTTTTCGAATTTCTCCTTCAGCGAGGACAGCTCCTGCTCTGTTGGCTCCGGTGGTGGAGGGGGTTCATCGGACTTTGAAGTTATGTGAAGCTTTTCCAGGACATTGTTGACCAGGCCTGCCATGATTGCGGATTGGCGGAACTGTTTGTTGTGGCAATGATAAATCAAATCAGGCGGTAATGATGGTCAGGTGTTTGGAATGAAGAATCAATATTGAATACGAATCTGTTCGTATTGTCGAAGCACTGCCAAATAGTGGGATGAGTGGTCGAATGCCCCACGTTGCGCCAAAGAATGACACCAGCGGCGAGAGGGGAACGTCATTGGCTGTGTCAGAGCTCCCATCCTTCCTGAACGAAGGTTCGTGCATGCTCACCGCGATTTTCCAACGCAGGGGTAAGCATTTGATGAAACCAGTCCGGTGTCTGTAACTCGATCTATGCGTGAGGACCAACTGCAAGCAAACGTCAAGATCGACCTGTCACTGTCAAGGGTCAAATTGAGGTTGTGACATCGATACAACTGCGCCTGCATTGTGGGTACAATCGGCATCAGCAAGAATAACTAAATGTGGTATCTTATTGTACAAGTACAGAGTCCCAAGACGCCGGTAAGGACAAGCAGTGTCCTTTACCAAAATGCAACGGGTATTCCCATCCTGTGTCCTGTGGTGAAGCCCGAAATTGATGTCCGTAAAGCGCCATTATGAAGTGGCAAGACGATCAGATGTGAAGCTGTCGTGCATGGTCAAAGCCTACGCATATATCATCAAGGTGCAATTGTCGTCGTGATTTTTTGTGTTCGGCCGTGATTAGATACACCTGAAAGTGTTGGAGACCACCGTCGTTACACGCTAGTTATGAAGCGTATTGAGTCGTCGTTGATGCGGTGGATGCTGATAGCAAGACGGTGATGACCGTTAAGCCAGCTTGATGCGATATTGTACAATTCGTAAGTGTTTTGTTGATGTTCGGACGAGTGTGATGGTCAACTAGGTTGTGCTTGGTTGGGGTTGTGAAGACGTAAAGATGATCGTGGAAGGCGCAGACTACTTCCTGCCTGACTTTCCTTTCGACTTGCCTGCGGCTGATTTTGTAGTTTGAATCAGCTCGCCAATATATCTGAGGGCTCATTAGACATGTCTTGTACCAGGAAATGGATGCAACATACTGTTGAAGAAATTTGTTTCCTCCTTCGAGTTTGTCATGTTCCTCCTTGACGGTTTCTACTCGGTCGACGATAGCCATCAGACTTGCTTGCAGCTGTTTGGCTTGTCTGTGAATGCGTTAACAGGTGCTCTCTATGAATCGTCGAGTCTACTCACTCAATGAGTGCACTTCTTGCATCCTCACTAAGCTTGTCCACCTCCTCGGCACTTCTCTTTGGACTCATGCATCTCACATCATCCTGATCATATTCTTCTTCGTCCTCGTTCAACTCCACTCTCGGACTATCTCTTGGAATAATCATTGTACCACTACTCTTTCTGCTACCAATCTTCGGTCTTTCGAGTCTCGGTGGTCGGCTTGGCCCCTCGTCTATTGAGGAAGCGGATGATGTGGTTGGTGAAGCAAGAGGTCGTGAATTGTCGTCAGGAGCCGCGATAATAGATGGTACGGGATCTGATGAGAAAGCGGGCGACACCATAATGTGATTCGGGATGTGCCAGGAATGTGCCTTTACTTAGCGCGAGAAGCCAGCTTGACGGATAAGGCGCAGAGGAGTACGGGTGCGGATGAGTGGCTTGATCATGCGAGGTTACACAGACATTCGTTGCCCCTCGATAGAAGAATCTTATTTCGAAACCAGGAGGTCGTCTTCGCAGATTCAAGGACGGAAGGTGTAGAAAGATAAAAGCGAATCCTATCGGTACGTGCGCTAATGTAGAACGGAGAAGGGATGGCAATTGCCGGGCGTATGCATGAAGGATGCCAACGGGCAGTAGAGGCGTGAGGGTGGAGGAGAAGAGGTGGATCTTGAACGTGTTGAGAGGAAGGTGAAAGAGGCACAGTAGCCGCAGAGAGACAGTCAATGGTTGGACGACATGAAGGGAAAGGGAGCGGCGTAGCGTAGCGTCAGGAAGCAAATGCAAATGCACGGACGGGAGCAGAGGTCGTCTTGGCTCCATGACGTCTGGTTAAAGGTTGATCCAACGGAGAAGCTGGTAGGTTTAAAAGAGTGGGTCAATTGACAATATCCATCAGACAGAGCCCTGCCATTCGTCTTTTTTCCCGCGTGAGATCTGCGCTGTGTGCCCGTCCTTTGCGGGTCTTCATAGCCTGAGATGACCATCTTTTCTCCATTTTAATCGTCTCTGTTCGCAACGCTGCCACGTAACACGGACTGAGCAGTTGGGAGGACGGTTGTAAACGCCGTAGGGAGCTGCACCCATCTCATCTTTGCCGTCTGTTTGATGTTATGGCTTTCACCTGGCAAGTCCAACCGTAGGAATGCACATTTCCACCGGAAGGGGTCTGGAGCAAAATTTGTCCCATGTGTGACAGTTCTTTGCAGATTTATGTCTTAGATATTGTCCTCCTTGTTATTATTTTGTTGATTGCATGTGTCTGTCAAAAGCACCAGCCATATCTATACCTGATTCCAGAGATCCACTCGGGGATTATTCCCGACTGATGCTGCCTGGGATCCATCTTTGGCAGTACAGCATCCTTGTCAAATGCCCGCCGGAAATCAATGCTCACGAGACGTCCTTGCACCACACGGCTGCAGCCGACATGCTCTGCAGATGCACGAGGTTTCAGAAGCTTCTGCTTTGCCCTGGGTAGATCTTTGCACCAATGACGATTTATCACCCCACTCCGGCGCAACCACTCTCACGCAGTCGAGGCCGATCATCACCGAGGATCTTGCTAGGCTGTCTTCAGAGAAGCGCCGAACGCTCTTGCTTCAGCCGAGGATTTGATTTGCCCCTTTGCCGCCTTGCTTTGGTGCTTCGGCTGATTGAGTGCAGATGCGACTCAGGTTCAGGAGGAGCTTTAGAAGCCACATGACTTGGAAAAGTGTCATGAACCGGACTGTCCGCTGGTAGGTCCGCGTCGAAACCGCGTCGGTGGTGCAGTCGTTGTTCACCTCCCCCTCTTGGACTCTCACTCGCCTTCATGCACAGCCTGGTCAAGTTCCCTATGATATTCCATTGTGATGCACGGCATGGCCCGCTTCTCTGCCGCAACACAACTGATAACGATCAGCGCCGAGAGGTCCGCGTCTCCACCATATCCCGCCGACTATCGACTCTGATCATGCTTGTCGCGTCTACAAGTGAGCATGATCTTCGCGTCATTCAAATTGAAATGCAACATCTTCACGCTTTCTCGCCGCTAGATGGTGATCATGCGGCCACTTCGGACGTAGGAGATGAATGAGTGAATCGTCGCTCCACCACCGCCATCTTGGCCCTGCGAGTGTTCGGCGTCGGATCATTCCGAAACGATAATTCCTAAGCTCTTCAAAAATGTCAACACTCATCAGAGAAGCGCTAGACTCATCCACCATATGATTCTTACAAGAATGCTGAATATCTAACGTGGTGGTCGAGGAATCTAGCCCTATATAGTTGGGCGATTGAGTTTGACCATTCAGATCAGCAATAGATCGGCAAGAGGTCAGCAAAAGGCCAGCGACAAAAGTGAAGATGGCAAAGGTAGGTACACGGTCACGGTATTTACTTATGAAACTACTACACACATGCAAAGCACAAGATCGGTATAGTGTATAATCAGTAGCGTGCTTGTGCATACTTGACAATAAACACCTCCAAAAGACAGGGCTTAACTCTGCCAGGCCTTCGCTGGACGAGTCTAGACCACAATCAAAAGATTACTCCCCTCCCCTTCGATCACGATCTCATCACACCGTTACCTGCCTTGCCGCGAGGCTGCAACCATCCGAACGTCTGCACAGGAATAGGCACGAGCAAGCCAGCCGCAGAACCGTTGACTTGCATAAGTTATGCACGAGATCGCGTTTCTCTCGCCGCTCGCCGCTTCACCTGCTCTGCATGCTTCCAGAAGCCGATGCATCACGGAGTCATCTCCGACCGGCTGGACATCCCATTACGGACAGCGCAGGACTTTCAACTCCTCCTTCGTTGAGCAGTGTACTCGGCACACCTCCTTGCATTGACATCCGTCCTCATCTCCTACCGTGCAGTATGCAGTATGTATTTGTGTCCTGCAGGCAACGCCGCGGACCCAGACCCGCTATAGCTTTGAATCCTCGAGACGACGACAACAAGGGACCCATCTCATCCGTTCACTATTCCAGAATCTTATATATCCTCCTGCATTTCCCCTCTCAATGGATCAGGCATCTGCACGTCCCACGCCACGTGCAGCCGTTGAGACCTACCCCTTGTAAGCCCCGCTAAGCATCCCCCATCAAAGTGAATTGTACCAAACACTTTCCTATCCTGAGCAGGCCTCTGCCATGGACCTTTCCCTCTCCCCCAGCTGAACCAGCATCAATGCGATCCTTCTCGTCCGCCTTCAGTAACGCAAGTGAAGCCACAATGTCTCGCCGGCAGCCCGCATGTCTACAAAGGCAATCTGTGCATCCCACGTGGCGACAGGAGGTCACTCACTAACAAGCATCCCCAGAGGAGGAAAAGACTTCATTAGCATGCTTCTAGCGCTAGAAATGAAATCTGCCTGCCAGACAGACCCTTCCCAGACCACTCCAGCTGACTACCTAACCACTGTCTTCTTTTCACCCGTCTCACGTCCTCTCAAACCCTGTTCGCACACCTGTGTTAATTGCTAGATAACCTCCTCGAGACGTGATCGTACTTGTACACCAAGGCGAGACGCCCGTCCTCCTCATCAGTCGACGCCAGGCTCAAAGAGGACAATGCAGCCCCTCCACCTACTCCAACGGTCATGCATACAACACGTGAGAGCGGTTCAAAGCTGCAGTGCATCGCACAACCGGCATGCATAGCGGATGGACCAGCCTGACCAGGAAGTACAGCACGCGACCTAGCAACAAGCAGAGACACAGCGTCACTGAGAAAATGCAACGACTCTGTATTCTTGCCACCAACTACCTAACCGCCCTACTCGGGGTATACTTTTCTTGTCTGAATCTACCGCCTCCACACCGCTACTTCTGCACACCACCGTCCTCGTCTGTCTTCGTCAAAGACCCGACATCTCCGATCCTCTCCCGCATCTCTTCGTTCCACAGCACTCCGTTCGTGTCCTTTGCCCTGAGACCATCCTCACCTGTAACCGTCGTGGGATATATCCTTCAAGAGTGTGGTGCGCTGCGGAAAACAAAATTGCCAGATCTAAGAAAGAGGAGGTTTTGAGAAAATTTTGTGCCTGAGAAGCCGTTTTGATGGGAAAGAGCCTTGCGTGCTGTGGCAGGACTTGTGAAACAAAGTACTTTTGGATCTCTTGGATAGTATGCAGAGGCTGGGTAGTCTTTGAGTAAAGGTCGTAGAGAGACGTCAATATGTACTGTGTAAGATCAAGGAGAAAAGCTGTTGGCAAATATTCAGTGCTGGTGTAATCGGGATGACGATAGATGTAGAGAGCGCCAGGTCCGGGAAAAGCAGATCGAGGTTGGTCCGAAAGAGAGATAGCAAATGCGAGAAAGTCTGCTGGGTTGTGGGACTCATACGAGACCCATTCTAAGCAACGACAGGAGCCGGAGCTACAGCTGGCATACCAGAATCGCCGTTGAGATCAGCACCCTTGGGGCACTCGCGGGAAATGTGACCAGGGTCGCCGCAGCTGTAGCAGGTCTTTCCGACACTGTTGAGAGGTCCACCGTTGGGAGCAGTGCAGTCGCGAGAAATGTGACCGAGCTTGCCGCAAGCGTAGCACTTCATGGCTTGAGCCTGGCAGTCGCGGGCGAAATGGTTAGGTCCACCACATTTGTAGCAGGTAGCAGCGCGGTTAGCACCACCTGGAAAGCCACCACGGAAGCCGCCTCCAAAACCGCCGCGGGCGACAGGAGCGCCACGGCCAGCACCAGTTGGGTTAGGGCAGGCGCGCTGGAATGTGTCAGCTCTTGAGCGCTCAGAAGAATAAAGGCAACGTACAGCAATGTGACCAATCTGACCGCATGCGTAGCATCGTCCACCAGAAGCACCGCCGCTCAAGCGAAGAGTTGGGCAGTCAGCCTGGACGTGCCCAAGACCCTGGCAGTGGTAGCACTGCTTGGCTGATTGTCTGTTAGCATCCCTTTGCCGAGGCGTGTGGCGGTCTCTTCAGCTTACTCTCAGTGGTGCGCGGGTGCGGGCAGTTGTTGGACTCGTGGCCTGGCTGCTTGCAGTTGTAGCACAAGCGCTCAGAAGACGAGCAGACCTCGGCGTAGTGGCCAACGTTGCCACACTTGTAGCAGGCGCGACGGGCGAGAGAAGACATTTTGAAGACTTCTTCTACTAGCTGCAGATGAAATCAGCAAAGTGCGCTTTACAATCCGAGTGAAGTCGAAGAGCTGAGCGATGTGTCTGCTATGTCCTGAAGCGTGGAGGAACAGTTTGTCGTTGATGTGGATTTCCAAGCTCTTTTGTAAGCGACCTTGCGCCATGATCACAGACCTGCGCCGGCAGGAGACGGAGCGCAAAGGAGGACACTCGAGGATAGAAGGGTATCGTCGGTTGGCGCATGATCGCAAACATCGACATGTGGTGGGAAATGGTGACACGAACCTGATATTGGACCTCTGCTGTGCGACCTTGTCAGCGCACTGTACTCTCCGAAGCTGCAGGTCAAGCGACAGGGATTATCGCGACAAATCGCATGTCGCCGATCGCTAATGGATGAATGTACTCACAAATTCACTCTCTTTCGTCTCTCGACTTGCTTGACTTCCGTATATCTCCTTCAACAACTTCTCCTGTCACTTCCGATCTGAAATGCGACACCGACGACGTCTGAAGATGAAAGAGGGTCGGGTGAATGCAGACATTTAAAGAATAAATCAAAACGGGGAAAGACCTGACCCTTGTGGGGCAGACTTGGCAAAACGGCTCTTACCCGGAATGGCACGTGACATCAGAATGCTTGTTTCGTGGGTTCGAAGCTTGCGATCTTGACCTCACCCACAAGACCGTAGTCCTGGCTCGTGAACAAGCACGTCTCTCGATCCGACTTGCCAGTTACAACAATCTGTCACGTGGCTTGCAACCTCATGCGGAGCCGATGCGACTCGCTCGAGAAAATACCACAAGACAACAATGAAGGATTGCTGGATTAGCTACAGACTATGGTAGAAAGCGCCACCAACATCGACCTTCCTTACGACCTCGATCAAGCTTGCTGCACTTCTTTCTGGCGTCGAAATCCTTACAATCTCCATCCCAGCCTTTGCTATAATCTCCTTCCATTTCTGTTCGGTCCTCTCCTCCGCACCATACATCATCATCATATTGAGGTCGAGATAGGTGCTTAACTTCTGCTGCAAGGGCGACTTTCCAGAGCTGCTGGCAACAATATCCATGATGACAATCTTCGTCTTTGGCTCCATGGCTGGAACGAGGTTCTTGAGGATCCGCACCGCGTCTTCGTCTGGCCAGTCGTGTAGGATGGACCGCAGGATCATTACATCAACGCTTCTGGCCTGGTTCGATGTCAGGAAGTCCTGAACCTGGAATGACACTCGGTCCCTCAGGTCTGGACTGATCTCGGCTCGACCTATGTTGATCGGTTCGGCAAGATCTTGCGTGGTCAAACGAAGACGTGGATAAGCTTGGGCCAGGGCTGTACAGATGGCACCGGTATTGCCACCAACCTAGACGTCTCAATCACCTGGGTTGTGCTTCAAAGGGAGTCAACTTACATCAACGACATGGGCAGCTCCGAGGCCCTCCCAATCATATCCTTGGACCAAGTGCTTGACGTTGAAGGCACCGCTGCGGACAAAGGTCTTCATATACTCAGCATAAGCGGCCGCCCATTGTCTGTTCTCGGCAGCCCACATGGCACTATTCTTCTTGGTGTTGAAGGTGACGTTGAACGCTGTCGTGTCATCATGGTGCTTGCGGCGATGCTCAGCTGACTCGACCAATCTTGCCGTTGAAGGGAAGTTGATCTCCAGCTGATACTGAAGCTGACCTCGACAGGAGCTGTCCGTGGCTGCAAGGTATGACGTCGAGCTATGTGCTACTTGACCTGGGACTGGTTCACGCAGCCAGTTATTGGTCATGGCATACCTAGCTATGCGCTCAAGCTCGGTGCGTTCGACATTGCTTTTCGTCGCCAAGTCATCGAATGAGATGGTTCCTTTAAGCGGCACAGCGTCGAAGATGCCAAAGTGAACCAGCCAGTGCAGAGATGCTGCGTCGGTAGGAGCAATGGCTGTGTTCCAGATGATGGATTCGGCTGGCCACAGAGCGAGGTAGTGCAACTTCCTGGCAGCCATGGCAAGCTCCGAACGGGCTCGAGCTACCTCTACAGGAGCGGATGGGAAGGACATTGGTCCACCTGGCTCGAAGGATGGTTCTGGATGATCATGCTGCTGGAGAAAGTTTGCAACAAGTCTCGTCGACTGAGAGATTTGGTCCGACAGCTGTTCTAGCACTGTCGGCTTGCGCTCGAGACCTCTGATGGGAACAGTAGGTACAGTGTCGTTGACACTGAGAGTGCTGGACTTGCTTGCAATGGGTGCCATTGTGGGTGCCATTGTGGGTGACGGATATGAGGGAGGTAGGTGTTTCCTTTGCCCTGCTCTTGTCCCAGCGAAGTCAACTAAATACAGCTCATCACGATACCACGATTGCTCCGAACTCCGCTCCTGTCATCATGCCAAGCCAAAACAACTTGATAACAAGCAAGCTTGATGTCATCCATGAGGAGTCTCTCGAGCTGCATGTTGGCGATTGATAGGGCACGTCGCAACGAGATGACATGATAGTATCGACATGATGTCTCAAAGATCGACCGATACCATCTATGTCCAGCGAAGAGCCTTGCATTGAGGCTTTCCTACTCTCATGCACGACTACATCAAAGGGTGCGCACATCCTGGCTACCACATACCCTCGTACCGAGAATAAATTACCCCCTCCACCACCGATCACCATCCCGCTCAGATCCCGAGGTCGGCCTCATCGAGTACCGAGTGGGAGATCACCACGGAACCGTCCCCGAGACATACCCAGACCAGTATATCACCAGCAGCGTGATCGATATCGCTATCCTGGCCAGGGCGCTGGGGCGCACGAACGCCTTGGCCGCGCGCGGTGCTAGTTTGCATTGTATGAGCATCATCGCTTACGGATGGCATCGTAAAGGGTGGAGTCGAAGCTTGTGAGGCGGTCTCAGCTTGATATCAAGCTTCTGTCGGCTAGCACATCACGGGGATACACATTACGATGAGTGCTGCTCAGACGGAGCTCGCCATCGCCTGGATAAGGTAGATCCGCATGTGCACTTTCCAGTACTGGCGATGGCATTGATGACTTCGATAACAAAGGCACCTTGAGGTGTCCTTTTCGATTAAACTCACTCGATGCTATCATGGTAGGTGGCTGACTCGATTCCTATGGCCATGTGTCAAGCAGGTGTAGTAGCTCTGCGGTCCGGACTGAATCATCTCGTTACATTTTCGATAGTCTATCACAATGCACTGTTACTACTACCAAGAAGCTCGCTAGCCCCTCTACGCTTCAATAGGTTTCGCCAGCTCGCGATTCTCGATATTGACCTTCAAATTTGTCGGCCTGACAAACCACCCGTTCCAGTACTTTGAGTTGTACGATTCAGGTGTCAAAGTCAACTGCAAAAAGGTCAGCATCCGTTCGCCCACGATTGTTGGCGACATACCTTGAAGTTCCTCAGAATGGTAGGAATCAGTTTGTACATCTCCATCTCCCCAATATGCCTCCCTAGACAAACCCGCGGTCCTTTGCCAAAACTCATGATATTGAGCTCCATGTGACGGATCCTCGCCGCCTCGTCCTCAGCGTTCTTGCTGGGGTCAGGAAGCCATCTCTCGGGGTAGTAAGTCTCTAGGTCTTCTCCGAAGATGTCCTCCCGGCGGTGGATGACCCATGCGCTGCATCCCACGATAGTGCCGCCCTTGATAAAGTGTCCGTCGATCTCCACGCCTTCGGAAGGAGTCACCCGCTCGAATGGTAGGCCTGGCGCGGGATGCAGACGGAGGGACTCCATGATGCAAGCGCGGAGGTAGGGAAGTTGTTGTGCTTCTTGCCAGGTGACGTGGCCGTTGATGTTGTCTTTGAAGTGACCGTCACGAGCTTTGTTGTCGAGTTCCTGGACGAGCTTGTTGAGCACACGTGGATCGCGCAGGAGTGACGCGAATGTCATGCTTAGAGAGACGGCGGTGGGTTCAGATCCCGCGAAGCCCATAGAGACACACATTGTGACGACGAGCTGGTCGGTGAAGAAGTCGGGACGTTCGGTTTTGGCGAGAACGAACTTGGACAGGAGATCGGGAGGGGCGTTGGTCTTCTCTTGTTGCCAGAGGAATTTGTCGGTGGAGAAGTTGGTACCCTCAGGGTGTCGCTCGTGAAGGCGGGCTTGGGCGAATTTGGCAACAGGGAAGGTGGCTTTGACGAGGCCGTACTTGGCAAGGAGAAGATAGACGGGGTTCTTGTTCCACAGCTTGTCGAGGATAGGGATCTGGCCGATCTGAACGACGGTCAGTGAAAATGGCAAGACATACGAAAAGGTTACGTACCAGGGCGGCATAGTCAAAGAGCTTTGCATTGTCTCGGACAATGTTGTCAACATCGACATTACCCTCGAGAAATCCATGGCGCTTTGAGTATACCATATCTCCAATGACATCGAATGTGTAGAATTGCATCCATTTGTAGAAGTCGCAAGTTGTGCCAGTGTTGGCGAACAACTTCCTGGTTTGTCGGACGAACACATCGTTGGTCGAATCGAAGAAGGGTTCGTACTGCATTTGGCTTGACATGCTAAAGGCATGGTTGACGCTTCGCTTCAGATCCGCATGGAATTCCTCTGATAGTGTGCTGAACAAAGTCGGAAGCTTCTTGCCTTTCGCAGTCGCCATCTGAACGGGATAGAATTCGGACTGTTGGTTTGTCAGCAAGTACCTCTGGCCAAAATCGGTGACTCGCATACCTTCGTGAAGCCTTTTCCCAACGCGTAAATGGTTTTGGCAGCTCTTGGATGCGCAAAGGAAAGACAGTTCGGACCAAGTCGTACAATGTCTCCATGCTTCCGGTGGAGTCGTACATGCCACCAGTGTGGATCTCTCTTCCATACTCTGTAGAAGCGCCACCAATCTGTCAAATGGCACGCAAGCGGTCCAGGATATTTGTTCAAGCCATGCCTGAAATAATTACGGGTCAGCCAGAGAGTGACTGCGGCGAGCAGGCTGATAGCCCAATGCTGGCGCACGGAGTCAATGACAGTATCTGCAATCATAATGATGTGAAGCAACGAGATAGCAAAGAGTGTAGTTAGCAAAGTCATTCAAGGCCTCTTTTAACAGACACTACTCTTAGCCATCTCACGGCAAGTATGAGAACACTTGCCGACCTCCTCGTGCAAAGATCCGGTGTCGATGACGGCAATGGTGATTGTTTGCACTACCGAGGCCATGATGGTGATATGCCCTTGTAGTGCCTGAAGACTATCCAAGAAGCCCTAAATATTGGTCAAGTCCTCCGACCAAAGTGACATGCCGTGTTGTGGTACCAGCCCAGAACCAGGTCAATGTGTTCATTTGCGTGGGACGAGATCCTGGAGAGATAATGCTTTAATGAAGCTGGCAGTAGTGACCATCTGTTAGACATTCAGGCATTGCGCCATGTCCAGCATAACGACGTGATCGTACTTGTTCTGTTCAAAGCACCGTGGAGAACCCCGATATGATGCCGAGAAGCGGTCAGCGTATTGTACTACTGCGAGCTGCAGTCAGGGCTGAGTCAATTCTGACATGATTGAGTGGAGGAGACGGAGATTGTTTGATCAAGCTTTGCTCGCCTTGTCCCGCGAATTAGCCTATAAAGTTTAACCACGTCACTCAGTGTGTCACTGTGTCCCTTCATTGGCATGATAGAAGCTGTATTCTCTGCCCTTGATTGCTGAGCTGCTCCACGCAGCCGACCGACCTTGCATCATGTCTCTCCATATCGCATATCGACAGATAACAATCGGATAAGTCGGGAACTCCTCGATAGGTCGATCCTCGGCTAAGTGCACGGGATCGAGAGCTTGATGCACTCTCTGTTGAGGTCAGCATACAAGCTTCCCAGTCACAAAGATGACCAAACCACTGGTCAAGTGGTATGGAGTCGTATTTCACCTTCCCAGAGTATTGGAAGACTGGTCCTCCCTCGCCGGCCCCCTTGAGCATATTGCTAAAAGGGAACGGTGATGGCGAGAAGTCAGGAGATAGGCTCTCGTCTACCTCTAACCTGACGCACACCATAGACTGTGCAGATATCGAGCAGCAATCCGAGTCTACCATTGACCCTCGACAACTTGACTGGGACGATTTAAACGACTGCGACAATCCTGTCAATTGGCCGAAATGGCAGAGATACTATCATATTGTGCCTCCAGCGGTCATTTCGTTCTCAGCGTGAGTGTATGCTCGACTAATGACAGACGCAGTAGTAGACTCAACTGATCACAGAACACTGGGAGCTTCGATAATCACTCCATCAGCTCCTGCATTACAAGCTGAATTCGACATTAGTTCAACACTGAGCTTAGTGCCGTTGTCACTGTACGTGCTGGCACTGGGCTTCGGACCTCTTCTGGCCGCTCCATTATCCGAGACCTATGGTCGTCGAGTAGTGTATCTGGTCTCGACACCATTGGCTGGCATCTTGACCTTGGGAGCCGGCTTCACTACACATATCTGGTCACTGAGCCTACTTCGCTTCCTGGCAGGGCTGACGTTCAGTCCTTCCCTAGCAATAGGTACAGGTAGTGTAGGAGATGTGACCAAGCCAGAGTCAAGGGCATTGCCCTCGGCGTTGTACATCATGTGTCCTTTTCTCGGACCCGCTCTTGGGTGAGTGAACAACCACAGAACTTCAGGCACAAGAGTAATGACAAGCTGCAGTCCGGTACTGGGCTCAATCATCTCCGTCAGAAAGTCCTGGCGATGGACACAATACACTCTCGTCTTCTTCGCTGTCTTCTCCACAGCGTTGGCGGCCGCGTCCAAGGAGACTTTCAAAAGGACCATTTTGGTCAGAAGAGCCAGACGTCGTGGGTTGAAACTCTCCCCTGAGCCTTCAGCAGTGGAGCGGACCAAGATCCTATTGACAGTGACTCTGGTCCGACCACTACATATGCTCCTCACCGAACCCATCGTCGCCTTCTTCAGCCTGTACACCGCCTTCAACTTTGCGACCATCTTCGCCTTTTTCGCAGCGTTTCCTTACGTCTTCCGTACCGTATATGGCTTTGATACCATCGCATCAGGACTAGTCTTCGTCTCAGTTGGCGTCGGCGGAGTGCTCGCTGTACCGACTATCATCGTCTGCGACAAGTACTTCTACCAGCCTCAAGTAAGAAGAGTGAGAGCCAGCGGACAAGAAGGCAATGTCGCACCTGAACACCGCCTCTATCCGGCATTGATGGCTGGTGTCGGCCTACCTATCGGTCTCTTCTGGTTTGCTTGGACAGCTCGACCTGGTGTCCCCTGGATCAGCCCAGTCCTCGCTGCAGCTCCCTTTTCGTGGGGAAACTCAACGATCTTCATTGCCGCAACAGCGTACCTGCTTGACACCTACCAGGCGCTGAATGGAGCGAGTGCCATGGCAGCTAACTCGTTATTACGATACGTGTTGGGTGCTGTCTTTCCACTGTTCATACTGCAGATGTACCGAGCTCTTGGTATCGAGTGGGCTACAAGCTTGCTCGGATTTGTATCGGTTGTGTTGGTACCAGTACCTTGGGTATTGTTCTATTTCGGGTCCAAGATCCGCAAAAGGAGTAGCTATGACACCGTCAAGGTTGCGGGCGAGTGAAGCAGATACCCACGGCCTCGAACCTCAGGACCTCACCATGCTCGCCAGATATTCTCACAACCATACCCACGACCAGCCACGAGCGGCACGACCAATCACGACCATCACACCCACGACAAGCATATAGACCAAATCAACCATATCATTACCCCACACCCACCGCCCTTTCCAACCTTTCTCTCACCATCCCTCCTACCCCCTCCTCCCCTCCCTCGGAATCTTCACGCTAAAAACCAACGCCTGATTCAACAAATCATTCCCACCAGCATCACTATACCTAAACCTCCCCTCGTTCAAAAATCCGTTCTGCGTGATGAAATCATTATCACTCAACGAAATCAAGAAGAACTCCCCATCCTTGCCTTCCTTCCCATCGACAGGCACCAGGGCAAGGGACTCCCACTTCTCGTTCAACAACCCTTCCCCTGCAGGACCGCCGTTGCGAACCCCGAAGCGATTCAGCTGGCTGTTGATGTTATAGTCGATGAAAGAGCAGTACTCCGCTGCCGTGATGTTGGCGTTCAACACCCCTCGGTCGGAGGCGATTTGGGCCGCCACCGCGTCGGCGGCGGGGCTCTTGACGTTGGTAGCGCGGGATATGTCGAAGATGTCTGCGCGGCGGTAGAGGGATTCAGTGACGTCGAGACCGGCGCCGGCGTTGGAGTCGCGGGCGAGGATGAGGAATTGGGTGTCTGAGACGTAGAGGACTTCGGATTGGGCCGTGGTGCGGGTGGCATTTGGGGTGGTGAAGGGGAGGGGAACGACGTATTCTTTTATGTAGCGCGGGGGGTTCTTGGTGATATCGTATTGGAGAAAGCGGGTGTTGCGGCGGGTGGGGTTGCGGGAGCCGCCGTCTTGGATAGTGGCGGATTGCAGGAGGAGGGAGAGGGTTTTGCCGTCGGGGGAGATGGTCAGGCCTTCGAAGCCTTGGTTGTTGGAACGGCCGGAGGTGGGGTCTTCGGGGTCGACGGTGAAGTCGGGGTCGAAGAAGGGGGCCGTGTTGGAGTTGTAGCTGGTCGTGCCGTTGCGTTGGGGGATCAAGGCTCTGGGGGGCTTGATGGCGGAGACCATGCGACCTTTCTTGTTGAAGCGGTAAACGAAGGGGCCGTATTCGTCGCTGACCCAGAAGTAGCCGTCATTGTCAATGACGGTACAGTCATGATATCCACGGTGCGGCACAAAGCCCTATACAAGCACCCTGCTCTCTCCGTTCCCCAGTTCGGCCCAGTTGACGCTGGCCATATTGCCTTGATCCTCTGATGCTTTCTCGCTCTCAAGTAGACTTCGTTTTCGTTCTTCCTCCAGGGCATCTTGTAAGCTGATTACTTTGCGATTCAGAAACCAGCTGATCAAGCCACCGCCATGCTTGACTTCATCATGGGTACCAATCCAATACTTGGCCTTGACGATGCGCTGTGCCTTTAATCCGTTATGCGCTCCCAGATTGAGCTGCTGCTTTTGTGCAATGTTGATGTCGTGTAAGCCGTGCAGGAATGCAAGCGTCCGGATCTCTGGATCTGCGTTTGGCAATACCTCGAGGTCCTCAGCGTGGATGCCGTGTGGCGTGTAAATAACAGCCTCTGCTGATTCATCATCGCTCGACTTGTCGTCCATCCTGGAATTGTGACCGTTGTTGAAAGCTAGCAGAAGCGCGGAGTGGTAGTAAAGAGCATCTCCGGCAGTGACTATCCTCGATATGCTAACCCAATCTGGAAGAGGCGTCAAGCTGACAGCTCGCCAGTCGAGCACATCTCCGCCATAGTTTGGTGTGGTTTGTACTGATCGGAAATGATCCCATGATTGTATGAGTTTCGCTGCCTGGTCGGTGGCGAAGACAGGCACGTTTGGGTTAATCTCCAGTAGTGTCTCTTTGTGGCAATGATCGGTGAATTCGTGCGATATAGCGATTGCGTCAATGAAGCTGACATCGTCCTTGTACTCCTCGTCTCGCTCGGAGAACAGCTTTTGATTCTTGCCTTGTCGCAAATCGGATGTGGCAAATTCTATGTTGCGCAGAAGATCTTCGACCGCAGCGATAGATGGCACAGCCGAGGGTATGGCATGGAACTGTTGGGAAAACCATCTTGCCACGTCAGACTGGCCGCCGGACAGCCAGGGATCAATCAAGATGTTGAAGTAGAAGCGGCCTCCCAATGACTGGGCGTGATGAGGTCGAGGGATCTGAAGGAGCCAGGAGGAGTCGGCATTCAAATGGTGGAGGAGAGGCGCTCGTGACGCGAGCGCTTCAATGACAGACCGTCGCAGCTCGGACTGGATTTGGATGGATACCTCATCGACTGCCATGCTAGAAGATCAATTTGCCGAAATACGATATGGTAATGAGGAGAGAACAATGGATTAGATGTCGACTCTGATGAAAACATGCGACCTCGAAGAGTACGTCATGGACTTGTGCATTTGGGTTCGGGGATCGGGTCCAAGGGTCCCTCGAACGACGGCGGCGAGGCGGTGCATGCTCGCCTTCTTTCACCAAAGACATTGCGCCTTCTTCGCAGGCATAATCCACATAAGTTCTGCATGGGATCACAGGACCATACCGCGCCCACTTTGCTTCTTCCAGACTCTCTGCTACAAAAGGTGGTGCCATCAGAGCCTTCAGATCTCCTATCCTCGACCTCTCCATTTTCAAGTAGCAACGAAGCAGGAATACCATCATTATGGGCAAGCTAAGTGATCACCTCGGCTCCAGCTCGAATCCTAGCGATGCCGCTGTCCCATCATCAGAGTCCCGCAACCCATTCCGCCGTGCAATGAATGCCTTCTCAGGCGGCAATAACCAGCAGCAATCCCTGGGCACCGACGCATATCAACCACCACCCGGCCCACCACCATCGCATTCCGGGAAGACATCCTACGCCCCGCCGCCTGGTCCGCCGCCGTCGCACGACCGAAAGACCAACTACAACGAGAAGACCTCTGGCCCCGAACCACCACCATACGACCCCTGGCTATCAGTCCCCGACTCTTCGACCCTTCCTCCACCGCCTTCTCTCTCCTACGAGACGTCGCCCACTTCCAATGCCTCTGCAGAATGGGCCGACTCCGCCCGAGCCTGGACCCGCGCCCATCCTCTGTACCGGCCCCATCCCCTGCGCGAAGGCGAGCTTTCCGAGATTGACGCCGGACACCTGGCACTGACCAAACCCCCTAACGTCCGCGCCCAACTCACTTCCTCGCGTCCTGGGACATGGCGTGTAGCCACGGCAAGGGGCACACAGGACGCCATCCTCTTGACTTCCTTACCGATGTTCGCAGCCACCCACCATGATCCGCGCAATACCGGGCGGAACTACACTGCGTACTTCGAGATCCGCATCACGAAGCTAGACCTCACCTCCTCAGCATCAGGCGAGGTCGACTCTGCAGTCGCTCTCGGGTTCGTGGCGCCGCCTTACCCTGCCTGGCGACTGCCTGGGTGGGAGCGAGCGAGTCTAGGCGTGCACAGTGATGACGGGAGGAGGTACATTAACAACAACATGGGAGGGATGGACTTCACGACGTCGTTCAACGAGGGCGAGGTTGTGGGTATAGGGATGGTGTGGGAGGATGCGAGAGGGTATCCTATCGGTGGAGTGAGAGGGCGGAATAAGGTCAAGGTCTTCTTGACGAGGGACGGCAAGAAGGTAGGCGGATGGGATCTGTACGAGGAAAGGGATGCGGGAGAGCTTGAAGGTGATCCGGAGGGATTGGGCGGTGATAGAGATATCTGTGGTGCCGTGGGATTGTTCGGAGCGGTGGAGTTTGAGTGGAGAGCGAGGAGGGATGAGTGGCTGTATAGGCCGGACTTGCACTGAATGAATGACGATTGAGATTTGGTTATGCGAGCATGAAATGATACATAGGATACGAAATACTTGCCTTGTCTGCCTCAGACATGTCCCGGCAACGCCTCGGCATGGCGCAAGGGTTGCACTAGTGGCCGATCTGTTCCAAGCCATGTTGGACCGCATGAATTGCTGATGCAGTAGCTTTGCTGCGTGGACGTTGCGGTAGTGATGTGGCCGGTCTTGCTGCCTGGTGTAGATGATGGCGACATGGGCTGGCACTTCGATTGACCAGTGCATGAACGAAGTCCGAAAATTATCGATTGTCAGCTTCCAAAAGCCAGCTCGAATCAGGAAAGGTCGACCGTGACTCGAAACAAAAAGAACCTTGCTCGGACGGCTCGCATGACTCCTGGCCGTTGCTTCCGCTTCGTCCAGCCTCGTGGCGGGTCCTCATCCTGGTCCTTTCCGCAGGCAAGTGCAGCTTCCTTTTGATGAGGTCCATGATTTTTTGATACAGCTGATTTCGCGTCGCTTTCGTGATTGGCGTAAAGTGGTCGACGCGTCCAATCAGAATAAAAATCGAAACCATCGCCCCCTCCACCTCGCATCCTTCTTCTTCGACCCCGACTCTGGTCTCCCTCGCCCGCTTGATCCGCTGCGCCCGTTGATGCTTCCCCGACGCTCGTACCTTGATGGTCCTGGCCGGGACTGGATGGTGTCGATGCTTTTTTGTGGTTCCGACATGCCACGACTTGCTCGTTTGAATGAGATCTTCGAATAGAGGCTTGGTAGGTGTTATCGTCGTGCCGACCGACCGGAAGGCCGGGTTTGGCTTTGTTGGCGTATGGCTCATACGGGTTGGGCATGCGTGGACGGACATCTGCCTAGATGTGAGAATGACTATATAAGTGACTCTGCCCTCGCCATATTGCGTTTGGTTTCTCTTGGCCATTTCATCGATTTTGTTACATCTGCTTGCTTGTGCCATCAAATGTGATTGATATCGTCTCGACTGGACCTTTTGGGTTTCCCATCATCCACGTCACGTGGATTTGACACCTCAGGATGATGTCTTCGCACCGAAGGGAGCGGTCATCTTTCAGGGAGAGTTTTACTGGAAGGGTCCACAAGTCGAGCAGCAAGAAGAAGGGTTCATTCAAAGATCCAACGAGCAAGCGTATGAGCTCGTCCTTCAACGTCAATACCAGCCCAACCACATCGCCGTAAGTCCGCCCGCACTTCCCTGCACATCTCATCAATACTAATCCCACTAAGCAATCTCAACTCACCCATCGTCACCCTCACCGTCGGTCCTGCTCAACGCCTCTTCGCCGCTCATCAAGAGACCCTCAGCAAGAGCCCCTACTTCGCCCAACTATGCCAGCACCAATTCTTCGACTCCTCCCGCCACATCGGCCTCCCCAACGAAGAGCCAGAAGTCTTCTCCGCCATCCTCGAATACCTCTACAAGGGCGACTACTATCCCCGCCTCGAGATGGACAAGAAGCGTAACTCATGGTACTTAGAAGACGGAGGTCGCACCGGCATGAGCGAGAATACAATCTTTCAGAGCAGTGTCAACGCGCACATCCTCAAGGACACAGCCATCTACGTATGTCTCCCCTTCCCTCTTCCTCTTCCCCAAGCTCATACCTCCCCAGCCCCCATACACCGTCACCCTCACCCCCTACCTCCTCTCATTTCCCGCCATCAGCTAACAACCCCCAGTGCGCCGCCGAAAAATTCGGCCTCACCGAGCTAAAACGTCTAGCCCTCAAGAAACAAGGCCTCCAATCCGGCATCACCTGCAGCACCATCCTGGCCTCCGCTCGCTACGCCTACGCCTTCACTCCCGACTCGGACAGCCGTCTGCGCGCACATTATCTCGCACTCATCATCAGGAGCAGGAATACGTTCAAGAGATCGGGCACCATGCAGGAGGAGATGGAGAAGGGAGGGAAGATGTGGTTTGATTTGTTCGTGGCGTTGGTGAATCATTTGGATGATGTGCAGAAGGGAAGGTGAGGGAGAAGGGCTAGGAGGATGATGAGATGATGATGAGAAAGTGGAGATGGGGCAGACTGTATCACTACACAAGAGACTGTGGGTTAGGAATTTCCTTGGTTTGGGTTTCGATATTGGGTGCTGTCTATGGGCGTCTCGTCGTGGGCTTTTGCTTTCGCCACTTTTTCCTTTCCAGCTTTGGCTCGGATGTCGTTCGGTGTCGAGGCTTGGGGTAGAATAGCAATGTATTCTATGTTCCATTAGTGTGTTGGTCGTCGTTGGTGTCGTTGCCGCAGTCGTGATTGACTGGTCCGTGGCGTGCAGGTCATCTGCGCCCGATCACTCTGACTCATCGGGCCTGTGACCTCGTGACAACCACTTCTGATTCGCCACTTCGGACAACCATGTCGTGGTTCTATGCTTGTCCCGTCGCAGGCCCTCATACTCCCGTTCCAGGGAAAGCGCCCTTTTTGTTCAATACTACCATGGAATGAGCCCGGGAGATGTATCCCTTGATCAGATTCTGCCTTTATCAGCCACGTGCTTCTTTCCGATCACCCATCACACTCACCTTGTAGATCAACCCCGCAATCAACGCCTCAACCTCATCCCCCTCGACCTCCTCCCCCACCACCTTCAACCCCGCCCTCCACTCCGCCACCGGAATCCTACTCCTCCTCACCTCCCCCTCCCACCCGGCATTCAAATACACCCTCCTCAACAGATTCCTCGCGCAGACATCCCTCCCCCTCTCCAACGTCAAATAAACCCTCATCCTTACAAACTCCTCCTCCCCATCAGCAAGCGCCTCATCAAACCCCTTCAAATTCCCCCTCTTCACCGCCCTCACCAGCCCCCCAAACAACCCCTCCAACCGTCCATGCCGCGCCAACAACGCCTTGCTCGGCAACACATGCCTGACCAACAACTTCACCGGCACCAAGTACGTTAGGATCCGCTCCGCCTGCCTCGCTCCCCCTTCACCCGCGAGACACAAAGCGTACGCCCCCTCCAGCTCCGACTCGGCCGCCTCGTACCGCTCCTCGAGAAACGCCACCACGCCCACGTAGTAAGCGTAACTCACCCTGTGAGCCCTCGGGAAGAATTCCAAAGGGGGCATGTCCCCCGCGCTGGCGTTGATGGAGCGCACGATATTCTTGCACAGCGAGATGGAGTTGAGCCGGAAGTAGGTCTTGAACAACAGCACGGCGACGCGGTAGGTGCCGTATTTGCGATTCGGCATCGGCGTGCGGTCTTGGGTTACGAGGGCGAAGACGCGGTTGATTTGCCTTGCGCAGTCTTCGAGGTTGGGGGAGGAGAGGGAAGGGTCTGGAGAGTGGGATGCGGGGAGGGTGGCGTCGGCGCGGAGGGCGAGGGTGCGCAGGTAGGATGTGGTTTGGTAGAGGAGTGGGAGGGTCCAGACTGAGAGGTGGCCGTGGGTGTAGGCGCGGTGGAGGGAGGAGAGGAGGTCCCGCCAGAGGTGGTAGGTGGGGGTCCATGAGGGGGAAGTGGAGGAGGAGACGGTGAGGATGGAGACGAGGGAGCGGTGGTAGTAGGTGAAGATGTCGGTCCAGGCGGTGAGCTCGTCGGGAGAGGGCAGGATCTGGCGCAGTGAGGCGCGAAGGTCGTTGGTGATGGTGCTTGGGGTGGACAGGGAGGCGATGGCGGTGATTCGGGAAGGGTCGTTTGGTGGGGGAATTGGGGAGAGGATGGCGGCGAGGGCATAGCCGTTCTCATTGCGGAAGGCATCCGCCAGAGGGGGGACAATGCAATCCATGTTCCTTGAAGAATTGATTGATGGCGCTATAATGCTTGTGTTGTTGGTTGCAAGTCAGCAGCCGAAGCTCAAAGTGGAGTTGCGCTGTTCAGAATTTTGACTCCGAGTAGAGATGTCTTCGCACCTCATCAAGCACAACTTTCAAATCTGGAATGAAGCCTAGACGAGACTCCCCTGCTGAATCAATGAGTGATCAGTCAAAATCCGAACGCAAGAATCGGCCAGATGCCCCCCAGGGGCGCGGCATTTTGGGAGACAAGACACACCGTCCGCCGCCCTTCTCACATTTGGATAACTACGCTTTGAGGGTTTTCCAGGTTGACATCTATGTATACTTATCACTCAACCCTCTTCAGCAAGTCAAGCAGAACCCGATCCTTGTCGGCCACAATTCTGCTCCATGGGCCGAGTGGCTCATGCATGATCCCTGCGTCTATATCACTTCATGCCCCAGCCGTGCTCTTGGGATCCAGTCTGGGTCAGTCACATACCGCCGCCACCTCACATATCCATCGGATCTTTTGTCACTTCTCCTTCACCATCCTCCTCATTCTCACCATCCATCGGATTTTCTGTTCCTTTGCCTTCACCTTCTTCGTCCTCATCCCATTCGTCCTTATTCCAATTCATTCCTCTGCGCCGCTTCATGGATTGTGTAAACCTGATAGATCTCTCGAGAATAGCTTCTCGGCGAGCGATTTCTTCGTCCTTGTTCTCTAGGCCAAAGCTCTCCGAACTGCTACTGGAGATTCTTCGCCGTAGTGTGCTGGGAGCCGCATTGTGCTGAGTCTGCAGGTCGCCGTCGTTGTCCAGAGGACCATTCTTCCATTTCACCAGCGCGTTCACTTGGCTCTTCTGCTTGTTGAGTTCGTTTTCACGCTCGGTGACGCGTCCGGCAAGTGTGTTGTTCTGGCTGTTGGCGTTGCGAAGTCCTTCTTCCAGCCTGTCGATCCGCTCCTGCATCTGGGCTGTCTCGTTCTTGTGATTTTCGACAGCACGCTCCAAGCCCTCCTTGTCTCGAGTCAGTGTGGCCAAGTGAGTCTTTGTCCCTTCGATTTCGGTAGCAAGACGTGCATAGTCTGCTTGCTGTCCTTCGCTGTCTTATCGTTTTGGTAGGCTGAGCTTTCTGTCCTTCGATGGTCGCTTGATGCCACGGATAATCCTGATTAAGCTGATCTGAGGTGGACAGCAACGTCTTGACTTCCTTTTCGACCTCGGTCAAGTGTTGCAGTGTGCGTTCTGTCTCTTTGATTGCGAGAGGACAGTCAGCCTCTGTGTTCCGATGATGCTGTCGAGGTCAGGATGTCTTTTGCCTAGCTCCAAGAATTCTTCTCCGTCTTGACTGCAAGACTCGACAAAGGAATGTGAGGGCACTCGAGGAGATCGAATGAAGGCAAAGGTAGAAAGTGTAAAAGGGAGGATAAGGGAAACGTGGTAGGAAACTTGTTGACGAATTCTTCGCATGTGCTTCAGGCATCCTGATACATCGGACCATAGCGACGCTTTTCGTACAGACCGGCCGGCCAATGACAGGGTCAGGTGTGCGTGCACATGTACAAAACGCCACGTTAGGGAAAGAAAGTGGACCTTCCTATTACCGACCAATCACAATGGTTTTCACGTGTATCTTTGTACACCGCGTTTGGAGATGAGATTGAAGCTGGAGAGATCCTGACACACTCTTGTTGCGCGGCTATGGCGTCTGGCGGCCTCGGCCCGAACTGCCTGTCCCGCCGAATCGCGCTTAAAGCGCTTCAGATTTTGCTGTCTCCTTCTCTCTCATCACTTGATTTCCAAAGTCATCTGGCATTCGGGTATATCTTCATGGTTTCATGACATTTTTCAGGTGATCGATGGTACCAGACAATGTCTCAAGTGCTTGGTGAGTACTCCCTCAAGTCTTTTCACCTTCCCCGGCCTCGACCCTCAAAAGATGACAACAGGGATCTGAACCGCCATGTGGCTTATTATTTATACATTACAATTGTTCCTACTGAAGAACCCCTCTATCCACTTCTATATACCGTGTCTCAGCTATGCAAAAACTAACCTCTGCCTCAGACTCTACCCTGCATCTACAACAACGCCATCAACTTCGCAAACGCACTCTTCTTTCCCGCCTTCTTGACCTTCCCATTCGACTTCTTCGACACCTTTGTCGTCCACGCTGTGGCAGTGCTGTTGGTGCTCTGCCTGCAGTACCTGCCCCCAGTCATGCCGAACTTCTTATCGCCGCACGAGATCTTGGGTTGCTTCTTGTTGGTGTCCTTGAAGGCGATGTTGCCAAAGTAATCAGTGTAGGTGCCGGCTGTGATGTTCTTGAACCTGTAGCGGAGGGTGATCTTTGCGTCGCTGTAGGGCTTGTTCTCGACCTTGAAGGCGAGCGCGCTCTTACCGCAAGTGGTCTGGGAGAGGTCAGTAAGGTTTGTGGCAAGGCAAGGTGGGTACGTACGTAGTCCTTGCTCTTGTACTTTGCACTCTTGGACTTTACTGTCCAGCTATCGCTGCACTGAACGAACAGCGGGGCATTGTTGGTCTTGTTGAAGAAGGCCAGGTCAAAGGTGACATTGCTGCGGAAGTTCTTCGCGCTCTTGGAAGGTGCCTCGAGTGTGTAGTACAGCGCCTTGATGCCGAAGACAGGGCTGGCCTTGCTCGTGCCATTCTTGGTCGGGGTCACAGGGGTGGTGCCGTTCTTGCCTGGTGAGGTAGCGTTCTTTGCGGCACGGCCGAGAAGGATGGGGTGAACCTCTCCAGGAGGAGCGGCTTGGGGCATACCCGCCGGGGAGGCCAGGGAGGCGCCAGCAAGGGCAAGGATGGGAAGCAGAGTGAATTTCATCTTGTCAGGTAGGATGAAAATAATGTGATGGACTGAAGCAGAAGGACAAGTTCTGAATGATCGAAGGAAGGACTTCTACGCTCCCCTGCTCATCTTATATTTTGTTCCTATACGAGTTGAAATTGTTGCCATAGCTAGACGACGTTGCTCGGCGGAGGCCGTTATCGTCTAGCAACACGTCCAACGGTTGGTAATGGCAACGTTGGCCCCTGAGGAGGATGGTCAAGAAGTGTCAAGATTCTCTTGGAAGCTGTTCTGGCTGCAATCGGCATCGTTCGAGAAGAGGCTTGTCTGACTATGCCGAGCCTTGAGGTGATTATCACTGCTCGAGTGGTATAGTCAAACGACTTGGTGCATGCCCTACGAACGGTGTGGGGTGGATCAGTGCCTGGACACGACAATCTGCATGGTTCCGTGAACACAGGGTCATTAGCCTTGCGAGTATTCCCATTCGTCGACTCGATCAAAAGTTGTTCTTTCGCGGTCGAAGTGGTTTGCCATGCTTGAAATCCTGGATGCACGGGCATTCTCAACGGTCATGCATGAAATGTGCCATCAACTGGTTCAATGACATCTGAACGGTCGGGGAAGGCTGTGATTATGGATTTCGCATGTATCTAGTAACAGAGGATCCTATCGGTACGGGGCCACGGAACGCCTTGACAGTGCTCCAGCGTACTGCTCTGGGTCACGTGATCGTTGTTGTCGGCCGCCACTACGACACGCTCTTGGATGAGAGGGTGGAGGCTGAGAGGGTTGTCCCACTCCATGCACAGGTCTGGGCATTGGTCTTACCCTTGACACATCTGAGCTGCACACTCTTCTCATTCAATGCAAAAGCCGAGCTGTACTGTGTCCCAGCTGTTCCATTCGCGGACCGCACAAGCGTATAGGCCAGGTTGACATTAATCTGGTAGCTGTAGAGGTAGTTGCGAGATATGTAGAAAGACAGATTTGGATTCGAGCACTTGACCTAGCAAGGTGTTAGCCAACGATCGAAGACGAAGAATGACCAGCGCACTTCTGATGTCCAGATGGCAAATATAGAAGACATGATACGTACAACTGTGCTTCCCGTCCCACGAAGAACAGAGTCTGTCCATATCTTTTGACATGTGACGGAGCTACCAAGGGCCATATGAGTTGAGCTCAGTGGTTGTGCGGTGAAACTGATGCTGTTTCCGGTTGTGGTGGTGAAGATGCTCCATGGCTTGATGACTGCAGTCAGGTCGGTGATGCGGAAGCCACTCACGGCATAGGTCACCAGTGAAGGGCCATCTCGCTCAGTGATCCTTGCGTCGGCTTCAGCTTCAGGCTGGGCGGTCGGTGCTGCAAGTGCTGTGCTTGCTGCTAGCGCGAACAGAATTGAAGGCACTTTCATCGTTACGGAGGGCGAGTATCCTGGTAAGACCTTAAGCGGCCACGACCGAAGCTTATAGCCATTAAGAAGACCTCGGACTGCGGTAAGCTGCCTGTGCAGATCTTGCGAATGTCAGACAGAGATGGGCCTCGTCCACCGTTGAATCTACCCGTGTATCGATAGTGTGAGACCATTAACGTTAGCAGTGCAACGGCTATGACCAGACGCTCGCCTGAGAATTCGATTCGTGCCTCTCGCGAGTATTGTGATCAATAGACGACTTGCAATGTGCTGCATCGCTCGGAATACGAAGGACCAGATTGTGTCGCACATATGGAGGACCAAGATCGAGTCCAAACGGAGCTGCAGATGAGGATGTCCCGATGCATGGCATAGATCCGCTTAAATTAGAGGCATTCACTGCCCTCCAACCCTCTGACGATTATGCCGCCGACGATATGATGGGTGCTATCAAGCGAGCTGCCTTCTGGTTGCACTTTGTCCCTTTGCGAGTTGACGAGCAGCGCATTCTTCTTGGCCTCAGAGTCAAATGGGCATAGAAAGTCGTCCATTCCGAGTCCGACTTATTGACCTGGTAAGCATGCTGCAAGTTCAATCGAAAATTTCCAGGGCTTTTGTAGGTCTTGTTCGCTATACGGAACCCAAAGAAGGGATTGTTACATCGTTCTATGATAGTCAGTGATGTGTGTCGGCCGTAACAAGGTCTTGCTCACATAGTCAGGGAGGTGGTAAGCGTATTTATTGGCGGTGGAAGACCAGGCAAGCTCGCATGTAGCTACATCTACACCATTCGGGACAGTCGGATCGGTGAATGTGAACGTCATCCTGCTCCTCAATTTCGTGATCAACCTATCTCCTGGCCTGAAAGAGGTGAGGTTGGAGATTGTGAATGCGAAAGGTGTTACTGCTGGAAGTGAATTGGTGGATGGTGTGCTAGTCGTTGAGGATGTGCTCTCTGCGGTGCACGACAGCATCGTCGCCAGGAGGGAGTATATTGCCCACAGCCACCTCATCTCAAGATGTCAATTCACCAAGTATGAAAGTGAGAACCTCAATGTATACCTCCCCGACCTACCACAATCAAAGTCATGAAAGAACGATTGGTCGCGCTGTTGGCAGAGTATTTCTCCACTCTTAACGGCGGCACCAAGCTGTCAAGGATGTCAAAGGGAGATGCTGCGATCAAGACACTTTCGCCTCGAGGGGCGTCCTTGAGGGGCATGTCTTCACCATTTGTTTGCAACACAGCTCGGGATCTTTGCTAGATTCCTGTCGGCGCCGGAGAATTTTGATGCCGTACTGGATGCCAGTTTCAAGACTGTTTAGATTACGACCGACGTCGTGGACAGCGGGTTTGAATCCTTGCAATAACAATGGCCAATGCTGGTAGTGACCTTGAACGGAATGTCCCATTCCTCGATGTTGTGATCAATTTGACGGGCAGGCTCTGTCATGTCAAGGGGTGGATTTTGAGTGGAAATGAGGAGATTCGACAGGTCTAAAAATAGGCACAGAACGTGCGGTCCACCGTCCACGAGGGGCCGGCCATTTTGGCCTCTTTGGGCCGCATATGCTCTTTCCTTTTTTGGGGAAGCTCGATCGGACGTCGTGGGGAAGGTCAGATTGGCTAGATACTGGGTCGTCGATCCTCGGGATGCCTGGGAGAACTTTTGAGACTGTTCAAAGGCTGCCAGGACACAGAAAGATCAGACCAGTTCAGATGAGCTGGTGGCCTTTTTTGGATCTCATCGGCGCGGCGGCGTGTTGGAATGCAGAGCCGGTAGTGTTGGAGCCAGCGGAGCTGCAGCCACTTGACCAGGAGACTTGCTAAAAGGAACCCTGCATCAACTGAAGCCATCCACCTGGGCGTACACACATCCTGTACATTCCTGCGCCCAATCCCGGTAGAATTCCCCATCCCATGGATGATTCAGCTGCCTATCGATCCGCCTGAGTAGCTGGCTGAGGTCAAACAATTGAGTGTGCCCTGTGTCGATCGTCTTTTGGTCATCCCGTCAGTCAGGCTAGTTCCACTGTCCTAGTTTTACCTTTAGGAAGACGTTGAAGTGTTTGAACCACCCGCCCGCTTGACCGCCGCTTTTGCCTGTACTATACTTCCGTCACAGCTGTAATGCCTATATGGCAGCGATCTCACAAGAAGAACAATTCAAGCCAAGATCAAATCCCAACAGGCGGACCAGGTCAAGGACAAGGACATGGATTTGGGGCTTTGGCTCTAGCGTCGGCGGCTTCTGGCACGCAATTTGGTCGGTTTCCCCCCCAAGATCCAGCATGTCCAAGGTCTCCCCTAGCCGAATGCAAAGCAATATGCACATGGCTTGAGGAGATCCTCCAGCATAATCAAGGAGATAGCACAACGCTCATATTTCCCGTCCGCTCATTTCAACATCTTTGTCTTCGACTGACCTTGCGATCAGATTCGCAGACTGTCTACTCGACCAACTCGTCCAAGATTAGCGACATCACACCTACCCGTGAGCTTTTCCCACGGAACGACAGCCTCGCAATCACTGACACCGTCCAAAGCTCAGAACAAGCTCCGTCGAGCTCTACATCGGTCAGGTACACATTCCGTTTCGACCATCGAGCAAATCTCAGACAATGTGAGCTTCTACGCGCGAAAGAGCAAGGCTAGATAAGAGCTGGGATCTGACAACCACATAGCACGACACTACCATAAGCATAGCAGACACTCCTGCTGGACAGCTCATCTCCCAAGCTATCAATAGAGGTCAATCGCTTCATCAAGTCCGCCCCGCCAGTCCTCCAAAGTCCATCGCATCCAATCTCACCAAATCCGACGCTTCCTCCACGAATCAAGACAGTCGACAACCTCTGAAAACGCCCATGTCAGTATCGGGCGCCATCTATCAACCTTCCAAAACATCGTCCGACTCGGGTCAATCAGTCGCGCTGGATCGCTGGTCGCAAAGGAGGCTTCAACGCCTCAACACGGAGCAGGGCTTCCGTGAACAGCGGCAGGGAGGTCAACAAGGTGCGCAAGCTACACAACCACATGATATACAGCATTCTCACATATCAGTCAACATCCCAGGTCATTCCCAAAATATCTCGGATACGGCACCGCAGAATTTAGTGCCGACTCAGCCCCAGCCGCAATCCCAAGCACAGCAACCGCAGTATCAATCCCAAAGTCGCACGCCCCCAAATGCGAACGGTGTTGGACTGAATACCATCTCTCCACCGCCTCCGCCGCCAAACGACCAAAATATATCTCGTCCACCAGTCCATCTACAGCAGTACCAGCATGATCCCCCTGCTGGCCAATCAGTGCACGTGCCGAGCCAACAGCAGAGCTACTCCCCGGAATCTTTCAGCCAATATCAATCTCACTCCCGTCCAGCTCCTCTTCAACAAGCGCGCTCATTTCCCCTCTCCGCTCCCGACGATACCGGGTCGATAATGTCTGCGCCGAATAATGCTCCTCTACCAGCACCAAAGCCTGTGAGGAGCAATCGGCAGAGCATGCACAACGGCGTTTCCTCGGTCAGCCCCGGCGCCCAACACCCACTTCCACCACAACCTCTTCAGGCGCCCGCACCCCCACAACATTCCAGCGAACGTGTCCCAACCGGAAACATTGGTCGTGCAACACCTCAACCATCACAATCGGGCGAGGACATGTCGCCCGATGAGGTCAATCAATTGCTCAAAGATCACAAAGAGCTTCGTAAGCCTGACCTCATGATTGTTATCAGCTGTGCCACATGCTGACATGATATTAAAGGTGAAAAATATACAAAGGTCAAGAAGTATTATTTTGAAAAAGAAGAGCAGGTAAAACAATTACAAAACACACTCGCACATCAACGATTGGCACAATCACGGACTTCGTTGGACGACTCGGAATACACGACTCGATTGAATCGTCTTGATGGATTGATTGCGCAATTGGCTTTCAGCATACGAAAGTCATGGAAGGCTGTACCATTATGGCTGGCCGGGTCGGTCAACAAGGATGCCATTCAGACTGGCAAGCAAGAGATGACAGCGGCTGGACGGGCTTTTATCTCGTGTTGGCTCGTGGATGAGGTGTTTGAAAAATACTTCCATCCAGACCTCGACGCATCGATTTCGGCTCAATTGAAGAATGTGCAGAAGAACATCCGGCGGTTTGCACCACAATCACAAACAATGGAAGAGGAGGAACACCTGTGTGCGAAAATTGCAAATTGGCGGCTGGCGACATTGGACGGACTCAGTGACGTCCTTCGATCAGCACAAAGCACTGGATACCGCACACAACTCATGGACGTTCTCAAAGAGCAGCTCATCGGCTCATTACAAGTCCATCTCTCCGACCCACCAATGTCCGACCTCGAAGGCGGCGTCAACATGATCATCGAGCTCGCAGTCAGCATGGCAACACACATTCCCC